>CM052810.1:66970931-67055630 GCA_028533885.1 Nasua narica | reverse complement strand
TGCCTTACGCTGCTGCCACCGCGGCCTAAAAATGGAATTTCTTGACATTGTGACAACTTGCCTGTGTAGGGACAAATCACGGAATCCGATACCCAGCCTACTTAAATGTTAACGTGCCACTTGCTTCATCTCTTTTTGAAAAACAAAATGTTAACCATATTGTTGAGGGCCCCTGGTGGCCCTCCCAATCTCGTTCACCTTGAGATGGAAATACTCTTGGGACTTTAATGTTTACTATTTCCGTGCACGTATTATGTACATATAAACCTATAGAAAATATAAACAATACACAGTGTTGAGTTGTGCGGGGTTTTGAAACTTTATATAGATTGTATCATATATACCCTTCTCTTCCACACTGAGTTGTTTTGGGGTTTCTTTCAGAATTGCTTTTGATGTTTACCCATAGCGAAATAATCGTAGTTCACTCACTGTAATGCTGTTTACAGTTACCTAAATATGCCAAAATTTATTTATTCTCCTATTGATAAACATGTAAGTTACTTTTTTTTTTTTTTTTTTTGCCTTTACTGAAAATACTACAGCAAATTTTTCCTGTTCATATCTGTGGACACATGTGAGTTTTCCTGGAGTATATAGCCAGGAATGGAATGTGCCTTGGGAATCTCTCAATCCGTGGTTTTCCTTGAAACCTGTGTCTTTTACTGTGAAGTTTTCCACAGTAATGCAGTCCAACTCATCTCTTTCCTTCATGGTTTCTGCTGTTTTGTATCAAATTTTCTCAAAGCCTGTCAAGGTCATAAGGGTATTCTTCCACATTTCCTTGTGCAGTTTAAAAAGTTTTGCTTGTCACCCTGGGAGTGACGTGTGTCTGTGGCGGGAAGCAGGGACAATTGGCAGCACGATAAGCAGGGCCACACCCTGGTGAGCCGTTCCCACACCCCCCCACCCCCCACTGATGCATAGGACACACAACCACTTGGTCACTAGGTCTCCAGTACTGTCCTGTGGGATTCTTCATGCCCAGCCTCTCCTGTGTTGCATCTCAGGGCCAGGGTCTGAGCAGAGTGGGGCCGGGGATACCCTGCCAGCCAGACTTAGAGGGACATGAGCAAATGGGTTTGAACATAGAGAGCACCTGAGATGTTCCATGGTCCCTGCACCGGAGACTCTGTCTGTGGAGAGCCTCAGAGTAATAAGACCTCTGATAATTAAGCCAGAAATCTCTGAAGGACTGCTGGGCCGTCTCCTGGAGGCCTCCTCTCCTCACTCATATTACTTCCGTTTTAAAAAAATGAATATTTTCTAATCTTTCGAAGCCCTCTGGGATGCTTTGAAGGCCAAGATATTATTTTTGCTTCATAGGTATCACCGTCGTAAGACTTGTCCTACTGAGAAATAGTGAGGAACCGTGAAATCCCAATAGATCCTTCAGTCTATTTATTGTGTGTTTGAAGTAATCTCTACACCCAATGCGGGCCTCGAACTCACAACCCTGAGCTCAAGAGTCGCACGCTCTCCCCTGACGGAGCTGGCCAGGCTCCTGCAGCCTATGTAATAGATTGTGGGCTGTCCAGTAACAGCTGGGCACCATGTTGTTTGTTACTGAGCACCAAGACGTGGCAGCCTTTGCTTTATTGAGTGAAGACACATGATGGCTTACTCAGCACAACTGCCCTGTGTCAGGGAAACAACAACATTGCCATGAAATACTTCAATTATAGCTACATTATTTAAATGTATCGTTTTATTTTTTATTTTCATTTATTTTATTTTTTATTAACAGATAGTTTATTCTTTGCTTCAGGAGTACTGGTCTGTGATTCATTAGTCTTACACAATTCACAGCGCTCACCATAGCATATACCCTCCCCAGTGTCCATTACCCCGCAACCCTATTCCTCCCCTCCCACCCTCCAACAACCCTCAGTTTGTTTCCTGAGATTAAGAGTCTCTTAGGTAGGGAGGGGAAAAAATGAGACCAGAAGTGACGGGGGAGGGAGACAAACCATAAGAGACTCTTAATCTCCGGGAGATAAATGTATCGTTTTAAAAACGTTGCATTTCAAGCAGAATAGAAAAAAGGTAAGGGTCAGAAATGTAATGAAAGACTTGATTTATGTAAAGTCAGACTAGGATTTCTGAGCTAAAAATGGAAGCTGGATGATACAAACATAAAGGCTCACCATTTATTAAAAGGAAAGTTACTGTAATGCAAACAAATCATAATAAAATACTAGTCAATTACGAGTAGGCAGCACAGCCATTGTCTGTTATACCGTGGGACAGGCAGGCCAATCAGCTTCCTCTTGCCAGTTCCGTCCCCCAGAGGATATTAGATCTCCTGGTGGGTATCTAATCCACCCCCGTCCAAAATGGTTGAGCTGAGCAGGCATCTTGTGTAACTGTACGGCAAAAGCCCAAAAAAGGTGGGGAGGCTAACATGGACAAGGGGCAGGATTTGGGGCTCCCTTGGCCAGGTGTAGGCCATCAGGTTGCTCACTGATGAAAAGGGGGATCCAAGGATGGCCTAGACATCGGCGTCAGGAGACGAGTAGGAAAATGAAAGATGCAAAGTTGGTGACAATCAAGACTCACGTGCTACGATAAAGGGGAAGTAGTGGGCTCTGGATGTTTCTGACATCCGACCAGGCTCCCTGGGCCTCTGGCCTTCCAGATGGGATGCCCTCTCCCCATGTCTGTAACAGAAACACTGTGTTGGGTACTGTGCCTGCCACCCCCATTCTATTTCTTTTCTTTCTGAAAACCACTGGCCACTAATTCACAAAGGAACCTCTTCATATTGCCTCTGAGCTTATGTTTATGTGGGCCATGTTTTCGAGTGGTGGGCAAAACATGTCTTTGATTTTGCTTGAGAATGCTGTTCAGTGTTAATTTCACAGCAGTTTTTTTTTCCCGTGATAGTTACATAACTATATTTGTAGAATAAAGCAGTTGAATAATCTCTGAATTTAGGAATCCCTAAAAAAAAAAAAAAAAAAAAAGTCAGACTAGGATTTCTGAGCTAAAAATGGAAGCTGGATGAAACAAACATAAAGGCTCACCATTTATTAAAAGGAAAGTTACTGTAATGCAAACAAATCATAATAAAATACTAGTCAATTACGAGTAGACAGCACAGCCATTGTTTGTTAAGAATATGGTTCTCAGGGGTACCAGGGTAGCTCAGTCGTTAGGCGGCTGCCTTTGGCTCAGGTCGTGATCCCGGGGTCCTGGGATTGAGCCCCACGGCGGGCTCTCTGCTCAGCAGGAAGCCTGCTTCTCCCTTTCCCACTCCTCCTGCTCCTGTTCCCTCTGTTGCTGTATCTCTCTCCGTCAAACAAATAAATAAAATCTTTAAAAAAAAAAATATGGTTCTCATACCGTGGGACAGGCAGGCCCTGGCTCTCGAGTCAGAGGGACCGGGGTTCAAATTCCGACTCAGACCCTTACCATGCGACCCGGAATTGGTCGCTTAACCACTGAGTCTTATTTGCGTCCTCTGTAAAATGGGAACAATTACTTTCTCTCTTGCAGATGTTTTTGTGGGGCTTAGAAATAACATAACGTCGGAGTACCCAGTAAGAGATGTTCCATGGAAGAGTGTAGAAGCTCAAATAAAGACCCACCTCCCACTTGGGCCCGAGGCCAGCGGTGTCTTTTAGGAAGATAGAAAATGGCTGGGGAAGGGTTGGGGAGAAGTGAGGGTTGGTTCTAGAGTAATAATATACATTTATATTGTGTGGGATGCCCTCGCTGGGAGTTTGCAGGTTGTGCTTGTGAGCCTGGAAGGGCAACCAGCAGTGTGCACGTAGAGACGAATACGTAGTTTATCCAAATGCGCTGCATTCTGTCCATGTGTGTAGAAGCCTGTGGCTATAACCTTCGGGGAGTCTGCTCTCTTCCTCTTCGTATCCTTTGTGAGGAACAGAGAGGCTGACACGGAATGAGTGCTCAGAAACTGCTGAGGAAGGAAGGCCGGTTGGGTGTTGCCGTGAAGCTCGTAGTTTCGTGAAAGAAATCCACTGGAAGAGTCGAAAGCCTTATTTTAGTTTCTTAATTTGATACTGGGGTTGGGTATTTTGCAATACTCATTTGCTTACCAAGAAAACGATTAAATCAAGTCTTCCCTCCCCCTCCATCGCAAGAACAATTTTTTTTTCTATTTAAAAAAAAAAAAGGAAATCTGAACTTCAGTGCGGAGGAGCAGTAAAAAGTAACAGCAAGAGCGAAGGAGAAAGAGAGAGAGAAATATGCAGAAGGCGTCCCTGGGGGTCTACACGCTGCTGCTAAATTTCAGTTGCAGTTGTCAGAGTTAAAGAAAACATTGGAGAAAATGTCTCATCGAGGGGTCCCCAGATTGTTGTGCTGTGAGAAGGCCAGCGGAGGGGTGGACCGAGGCCAGCTGGCAGGGGCTCCGACGACCGGGTGCCACGCACCAGCCACTGAGCTCATTTGCTCCACGTCGGGTCATTTTTACAGTCAGAGCTGCTTCAGGATCAGCACAAGGCACCATGCACATGTTTGGGGGTGGGGGAGACAAGGCAGAGTCGAAGGAAGGAAGAAGTCCAGTCTTGGTTTCGAAGGGCGAGCCTGGGACTTCTCAGGGATTTAGGGGAAATGAAATGTGGATGAACACAGCTAACTGAATGCTGGGCACAACAGCCCCGGGAGAGAGGTCCTGCTGCCCTCTTGGGTCTACAGTGGAGGAAACTGAGGCACGGAGAGGTTAATTAACCCCGAGTGAGTGTCATGGTCTGACGCTTAGAGGCATATCCCAGGTCCCTCTGAATCCAAAGTCCTCATTCTTCACTACCGCCCTCAGTGGTTGCGAAGATCCCTGCAGGAGCAGTAAGGGGTTAGCCAAGGCTGCTACACGGGGTTCTAGAACTCCACTGGCTCAGTAAATGTTCGCTGTGACATTGTGAGGAAGTGGAGCAGTGTCCGTATCTCCAAGGAGATGTCGCTCTCTTCCCGAGAATCCTTTTGGTTGTGGATCTCTATTCTGGGATATAGATTGAGAAGCGCGCCAAGGACTACGCCGACAAGGTAGGAAGCAAAGAAACTTTGATCCACTGCAGTGATCAAGAGCCACTCAAAGCCTGGATCTGAGCAAAAGTGTGACATAGTTAAAGCTTGGTGATTCGAGCGCTTTCCATGTCTACCCCACCTCTGCTCCCACCCTGAGTGAACTCCTGCTTACGGCTCCTGGGAATGTCCTATGCCTGCTGACTGGCCATCTAATGTACAAATTATTTTCAAGCCCAGATAGGTTTCTGTGACTGCTCACCATACTTTCCTTAAACTTGTTCATGGAACACCCCCGACAGTGGAGGAAAGAGAAGGCAAGCATTCCCCAGGGAAACCTGGGGATATATCCTGTGGCATTGCATCTCAAAAATGACACTGACCTGAAGACTCTTGTTTGAGGGGGAAAGAATCATTCACATTTATTGCAAAAATGTTCTTGGTTTTATTTTCTATATCATTTATTTCTGCTCTAATCTTTATTATTTCCTTTCTGCTGGTTTATATTTATTTCTGCTGGCTTAAGGTTTCATTTATTCTTTTTCTAGCTCCTTTAAGCATAAAGTTAGGTTATTTGAGATTTTTCTTGCTTCTTCAGGTAGGGCCTGTATTGCTATAAACTTTCTTCTTAGAACTGCTTCTGCTGCATCCCAGAGGTTTTGGACCATTATGTTTTTGTTTCCATTTTTATTTGCTTCCGTGTATGTTTTAATTTCCTCTTTTATTTCCTGGTTGACCCATTCACTGTTTTAATAGCATGTTATTTAACCTCCATGTACTTGTGGTCTTTCCAGAGCTTTTCTTGTTGACTTTTAGTTTCATAGTGTTGTGGTCAGAAAAGGTGCATGGTACGTTCTTCCTGAACATTCGATCTTCCTGAACTTGTTGAGAATTGTTTTGTGGGCTAACACATGATCTGTTCTAGAGAATGTTCCATATGTATTTGAAAAAAATGTGTAATCTGCTGTTTGGGGCTGGAATGTTCTGAATATGTCTGTTAAATCCATCTGGTCTAGTGTGTCATTCAAAGCCATGGTTTCCTTGTTGATTTTCTGTTTAAATGATATGTCCATTGGTGTAAGTGGAGGTCAAAGTCCCTTACTAATACTGTAATATTATCAATTAGTTCCTATATGTTTGTTTTTAATGGCTTTATACATTTGGGTGCTCCTATGTTGGGAGCGTAATATTTACAATTATGATATCTTCTTGTTGGATTTTTCCCTTTGTTTTTATATAATGTCCTTCTTTGTCTCCTGTTATAGCCTTTGTTTTAAAGTCTATTTTGTCTGATGTAATTATTACTACTTTGATTTCTTTTGATAAATCATTTTCATGATAGATATCTATTTCTCCATTCCCTCGCTTTCAATCTGCAGGTGTCTGTAGGTCTGAAATGAGTCACTTGTAAGCAGCATATCATACAGATGGGTCTTTTTTGGTTTTTTATCCATTTTAACATCCTGTGTCTTTTGATTGAAGTGTTTAGTCCATTTACATTCAGAGTAATTATTGATAGATATGTATTTATTGCCATTTTATTACTGCTTTTGTGGGTATTTCTGAAGATTTTCTCTAGTCCTTTCTTGTCTTTCTCTCATTCATGGTTTGCTGAAATTCTTCAGCGATATATTTGGATTTCTCTTTATCCTTTGCAATCTTATTAGTGGTTTTTGATTTGTGGTTACCATTAGGTTTGTATATAGCATCTTCTGCATATAGTAGTCTATAGTAACTTGATGGTCATTTGAGTTTGAGCCCATTCTTTACTCCTGTCCTCCCCATATCTTAGGTATACAGTGGCATATTTTATATTCTTTTATTTGGTGAGTTCTTTGACTGGTTTTTTTACGGAAATACTCATTTGTACTGCTTTTGTGTTTCCTACCCTCATACTGCTGTCTTGGCCTTCCTTTTCCACTCAAAGAGACCCCTTTAGGTATTTCATGCAGGGCTGGTTTAATGGTCATGAACTCCTTTAGTTTCTATTTGTCTGGCAAACTCTTTATCTCTCCCCCTATTCTGAATGATAGCCTGGCTGGAGTGATTGTTCTTGGCTGCAAGTTTTTCCCATTCACTACTGTAAATATATATCATGCCACTTCTAGCTTGCACAGTTTCTGTTGAAAAATCTGCTGATAGCCTTATGGGGTTTCTTTGTATGTAACTGTCTTCTTGCTGCATTTACTATTTTTTAGCACTGTATTTTGCCATTTTAATTACAATGTGTCTTTAATTAAAATATGTGAGACATATTGTAATTAATCCAAATTAATTACATTTGTAATCCATCCAGAAGTGTGGATCTGCTTTTATTGATTGTGTTGGTAGTTCTCTGTGCCTCCTAGATCTGGGTATCTGTTTTCTTCCACAGATTAGGAAAGTTTTCAGTTATCATTTCTTCAAATAAATTCTCTGGGCCGGTTTCCTCTCTCTTCTTCTGGGACTCCTATAATATGAATGTTAACATATCTAGTGGAGTCACTGACTTCTGTAAGTCTAGTCTCATTTGCACAATTCTTTTTTTTCTCTTTTCTTCAGCTTGCTTACTTTCTACTACTCTGTCTTCTAGGTCATTAATTGTTCTACTTCTTCCAGACTGCTGTTCATTCCATCAAGTGTGTTTCTCATTTCATTATTGAGCCCTTTTTCCTCTCTGCTGTGTTATTCCTTATCTCTGTGTTATGTGTCCTCATTGATGTCCTCCTCTCTTTTCTGCAGTCCAGTGCTTTCCGTTCTCCATCAGAGAATTTATATCTGTTGCACTTAGGTGTCTACCTGTGACCTTGTCTTGTTCTTTTGTTTGAGACAAATTCCTCTCTCTTCTCATTTTGTCTAACTCTCTGTACCTGTTCCTCTGTATTAGGAAAATCGGCTATGTCTCCTGTTTTTGAGGGTAGTGGCTTTACGAAGAAGAGTTCCTGCAGTGCCCTGCCGTGTAGTGTCCCCTGTTCCCCAGGGCCTGGTGCTTCTGGGAGTGTCTCCAGTGTGAGCTGCATGCACTCTGCTATTGTGACCTGGCCACATTATCCTTCAAGCTAGCCATCTCCAGAGGCTCTCTTTGCCTCTCGTGGGCAGTATTTGGTCCTTAGCCTAAACATGGTATGTTTTAACTAGGGGTCTTCTGATCTGCTTGGGAAATGAGACCTATTCTCACTCTCTCTGGAACAGAGACCTTGCAAAACTCCCTAGTCAGGATATGGGGTGTGGGCAGGGGTTGGGGCCAGTCTTCTGGGGGAGGGCCTCCCACCCTGCTGGGACTGAGGCGAACATGACCGAGTAGAGGTGTTCCACCAGAGTATAGTGAGCGTCAGCACTCTGCTGATTCCTGCAGGTGGCCCTGGGCTTATGCTGAGGGGCAGAGGAAGGAAATGGCACTGGCGTGTTCCTTTGTTCTCTGAGCGGTCTCTCCATGAAAGCTTGCCTCTCTGGGATGTGCTCCAAGATGAGCGAATAATCTCCCCGCTGTGTGCCCCAGGGGCTCTTCAGATCCCTGTTTCCACACTCTATGTCTGTGGGCTGTTGCCCTGCCTTCTCTCCGAGAGCAGCACAATGCCCTCCGAGCTCTCCCAGAACCAAGCCTGCTGATCTTTAAAACCCCAAGCTTTAAGCCCCGTTAGTTACAAGAACTCATGAAATTTCAACCCTCTAGCTTTCCAAGCCAGTTGCCATAGGGATTCTTTTTCCCCAAGTGCTCATTCCTCTATGGGCCAGTCTATCTCTTGCCCTTCTCTGCAACCATGGCTCCTTCCCCACCGCAGTGGCCACAATCTGTTTCCCAAGCCACATCTCTGTACTTTCTGGCTCCTTCGATGTGGCCTCTTCTCTGTCTTTAGTCGTGGAGCTTGTCCTGCCAGTCTTCAGGTCAATTTCTGGGGTATATAGGATGATTTTATAGCTGTCTAGTTGTGTCTGTGGGAAGAGACAAACATAGGGTCTCCCTACTCTGCCGCCATCTTCCCCTTATCCTTTTTTCTTGGTTTTAACATGAAATGATCTGTTTTTCAAATCTTTAGGGGAGATTGGGGATCTAGGATGTTGTGTCTTATTTATCCTGTGGTTTTTTTCTCTAGTTTAGACTACACGAATCTTCTAGGTCATATTAGCAATTTTTAAAAGTATTCTAAATGCACAAATGGGTGATTAATGAGGACTTTTCAGTGAGGTAAAATGTCTCTTATTTAGGATATGTGTGTGAGAGTGTATACAGTCTATTAATTATGCAGTTCCCATTGTCTGCCTCTTAACTGATTTCAAGTGCACAAGCCAAGGAGACAGTCCTTCCTAGGGTCACTCCTATCACTCCACATGAGTGGCTGCCAGTCTTATGTACCTTTAAGGCCATCTCCTGGGGTAGAAGTTTTTATCGTCCCCCAAAACAATGGTTTTATGTTTTTAGTGTGTGATTCCTGCGACCAAGGAGCCTACAGAAAAACCTAAAGGCCGACACGATCTCCAGGACCTCCCAACTCTGAATTCCTTTCCTTCCGTGCTAAGGATAAGGATGGTTGTGGGCTGCTTATTCAATAGATGTTCTATTCTGTATGACTGCAGAGACCTCACTCACTCCTCAGCCCTGTGGAAGCAGCTTAGGCTCTTAAACAGTCTGGCTTGAGAATTTTCCCCAGCTTCCTGGGACAGGACTCAGGCAGGCACCATAGTTAGCCTTCTGACATGCACCCGCATGGAGAACATTTTTCACGAACAATTAGCAGCTGTTCTTTTTTCTACTCGGGCACAAAGTTATCAATGGACATCTTTCATCATTGTCGAGCGCCAGCTGAGTCCACGCTCTGAGCAGTGTTCTGTAGAGATAAGAGCAGCGCTTGGCCTGGTGTAATGATAGGAAGTTCACCTTGATCGGTTAAAAATAGAAGGCACCCTGTCGGCAATGAGCACAAGTGAGCAGTGCTTATAGCTGAACAGGAAGAATAGAATTTGGCGATTTCACTATTTAGCTACTTTCCCCGTGAACACTTGCTGCTCGTCACCAACGAGGAATCTATTTGCAATAGAATTTGGGAATTCTGCATCATACCGTTCAACCGGTCCACCCACCTGAGAGCAGTGGTGGGCAAACCTCCTGACAGTTGGAGCAGAATCCCGTCACCCAGCTCGCCCTCAAAGCTCCCTCAAGAATCACTTGCATCCCTATTGTCCACTTTTAGGATATCCAAGTAAGATGTGGGCTTATATCAATAGCATAAAAAAAAAAATGAGGTAGTTATAGGAATGTGTCTAGTACTTACCATATGCCAGGCACTTTTTATAGTGCTTTACATTTATTAATACATTTAGGCCTCAGGGAATCCCTAATGAGGTAAGTATTATATTTTTACCATCTTACAGAGGAAGAAACACAGGCATGGTAGTTAAATAAGAGTAAGTGGCAGATCTGGGATTGGCGTCCCAGCGGGCTGTCTGTGCTTCTTAGGGACCGAATGTTTGTGTCCCCACAGAATTCATATACTGAAGCCCGCAGCCTTCAAAAGTAATGATGTCTGGAGACGGGGACTTTGAGAGGTGATTAGGTTTAGATGAGGTCATGTGGCGGTGGTGGGGGCCCTCGGGATGGGAGCAGTGCCCTCGTAAGAGGAGGTGTCAGAGAGCTTGCTCCCCCTCTTTCCCTCCCCCCTTCCTCCTTGCACGCATTTATGCAGACATACACGTGCGCGCGCACACACACACACACACACACACACAATCATGTGAGCACAGTGAGAAGGCAGTCTTCTATGGGCCAGGAAGAGAGTTTTCACAAGAAGCCAGCCATGCTGGCACCCTGACCCCGGATGGCCAGCCTCCAGAGCTATGAGGAAACACATCTGCGGTCCGTACCCATCGTCGCTGGCATGCCATTCGGGCAGCTCAGGCTACCAGACAGTGGTCTTGAAGACCGTGCAATCCAGCCCCCGACAGAAACCCTCACAGCCCCTCAGCTTTTCGAGAAACACACTCTGCTCACTCTCTTTGGTCTTTCAGATGCCCTTCCTCAGCAGTGCCTCTGCCAAGCTCTCGACCCGAGACCTTGATTTCATCCACTTCTGTGGGAGGAGGAGGGAGGGAAACAGCTCCTTATTGTGCCGTAGGAAGAGCAGGTGACCCATAGGCTGCGTGACAAGGGTGCGTGTTCTGACACCAGGCACAAGGAATGAATGAAGTGAAGCAGCACCTCTCTGTTCCAGAGCCCTGGGCTCTGTGGGGGCAAGAAGGCAGCTTTAGCTGTACCTGGAGCCAGCCCCTGGGTCTCTGAACCTTCTAGAGTCAGGGGCCAGCTAGTCATAATCATGATGAGGGACACTCGTCTCTCTTCTAGGGGCCTGTCACTCAGATGGTCAGTAGGTGAGATGGGCCATCTTTATTGGTATCTGTCATAAGTACCGCGCCTGAACATTGAACCTATTATTCGAAGTTACCATAGTGGTTGCAACTGTGAGGCATCTACTTTTTCTCTCAGGAAAATGGATAACTTTCTGTGACAGCATAGTGACTTTTTTGGCTTTCTGTGCAACCACACGAGAATTGCAATCTAGAAATAGTAACTGTTGAAATTGTCTATAAACACATGAAATAAACAGTGTAGCCTGTAGCCCTCCTCAAGCCCCCTGCAGGACAACTGCCCCAAAACACAGAAGACAGAGGCTACATGCGTGTATTCTGTGAATGTCACTTCTTTTGTTCTTGAAGGTTGAAGAGAGTACAGGCCACATATTTTTAGAATTATACACAACCAGTTTTAAACCTGACCTCACCTTGGACGTGAGTCCCACATTTCCGAACAGCGATAGCTGATTTCCTTGCCTTAATTGCATGTACCAAGCCCCGTGCAGAGTGGTAAGAATTATCTTCTCATTCAAAAAACCGCCTCAGGAAATCAGTGGTCTCTAAAATGGGGTGCTAAGGAGCAAAATGGGAAATCAAAATGACTGCTAGCTGGAAAAGGATAAGTTAATAATCCAAGGGATGTCAAGCCTCACTTTTCTCTCCTTCCCAAACAGCCTGTTTGGGAAAATTGGGAGATGTTTTCTCCTCACCGGGTGGGGAATAAATAAGAGTTTAAATGTTGCCACAAATTTTTGAGAAATCACCCCGTTCTACATGCCCTGAAATAAGAGTCCCTCCCTTAGGTGGGGATGGAATGTGGTGAGTGGAGTCTGGGTTGGCTTCAGACTTTTCTTCCTGGAGCTTTTAAGTTTGTCACAGCTGCCCTGCCAGGCAGTGGGGAAAGGCCCCCAGTGCTCTGGCTTCCGTCGTAAGTAGTTCACGTGGTGATGATAACGTTTGTTGGAGTAGACCCCACAGGCACGATGTCATTACCACAGTGAGCCACTCAAATAGAAATGACTGACAATACCAAATGTGGTGAAGATGTGGAACAACAGGACTGCTCATCCATTCACTTCACTCATACAACTGCCTCAGCGGACACGTGGGCCATTTCTTAAAGCCTAATCAATACAAGCACGCCTCGTCTTACGCTTCACATATCCTGCGCCTTTTACAAACTGAAGGTCTGTGGTGATCCTGCCTTGAGCGAGCCTATGGGTGCCATTTTCCCAACAGCATTTGCTTACTTTGTGTCTGGGTCACAGATGAGGTAATGATTTCAACTCTCAAGTCTGTTTATTAAAGAAATACATTTTGAAAGGCTCTCGCTGTCATAGAAAGTGGTTCCTCTGATGGATCTGGGCAAAGTCAATTGAAAACCTTCTGGAAAGGATTCACCATTCAAGATGCCATGAAGAACATTCAGGATTCGTGGGAAGAGGTCAAAATATCCCCATTCACCGGAGTTTGGGAGAGGTTCGTTCCCACCGTCCCGGAGGACGTGGAGGGGTTCGGGGCATCCGCAGAGGCAGTCACCACAGAGGTGGTGGAAACAGCAAGAGAACTGGAGTTAGAAGTGGGGGAGAAGATGGGACCGCACTACTGCCGTCTCACGATCCGACTTGAACGGACGACCCGCTGCTGCTTCTGGATGAGCCAAGAAAGTGGTTTCTTGATAGGGAATCTGCTCCTGGTGGAGATGCTGTGAAGACCGTTGCAGTGACCACAAAGGGTTTAGAATCTCGCATCTACTTAGCTGAGAAAGCAGCAGCAGAGTTTGAGAGGACTGACTCCAGTTCTGAAAGAAATTCTGTGAGTGAAATGCTCTCAAACAGCATCACACGCTACAGAGGAATCGTTCATGAAAGGAAGAGTCACTCAATGCAGCAGACTCCATTGTTGTCTTCTAAGAAACTCCCCCAGCTGCCCCAGCCTTCAGCGTCCCCCACCCAGGTCAGTCAGCAGCCACCAACATGGAGGCGGGAACCCCTGCCACCAAAAAGATTACAACTCACTGAAAGGTCAGATCAGTTATCAGTTCTTAGCAATAGAGTATTTTTAAATTAACGTATGTGCGTTGTTTTTTAAGACATAATGCTATTGCACATTTAACAGACTAATATAGTTGTACACTTAATTTTATATACACTGGGAAACCAAAAAATCCATTTGACTTGCTTTATTGCGATACTCTTATGGCGGTGGTCTGGAACCGAACCCACAAGATCTCTGAGGTCTGCCTGCACTTGCCATATGATAGAGCAACCCCACTCCCAGGTGTGTACCCCACAGAAGCAGAAACATATGTACACAAAATGACTTGTACAAACATGTGGAGAGCAGCCTTATTCTTTAATAATAGCCCCAAACTAGAAGGAACCCAAATGTCCTTTCATAGGAGGCTGGCTAAGCAAATGGTGACATATTCAAGTGACAGAATAGTATTCAAAAAAAAATTTTTTAAAGCGAGTTAAAGATACATGCAAGAACATGGATGAATCTCAAAGGCACCATGTTGGGTGAACGAAGCCATGTTCGAAAATATGAATACTTTCCCATTTAGATCGAATTCGAAAATAGGCAAAGCAGCTATAGTGCCGAATCTGGGCAGGGACTGAATATTCTGTTTGCGCACAGAGATGGAGTTATACAGATGTAGACAATCGTCAGAGCTCTTTGAACTAAATCCTTAAGATTTGTGCATTTGAGGGTATTTAAGTTATAACCCCCCTGAAAGCATTCCTTTATGTTCCTGGAGGGGGAATATACTTTTTCAAGAGCAGAAGGGGATGCTTTTGAAAAACTGTATCATGTGACTATGTTAATCACCCACCACTAACCTTTCAGGGTTTCAAAATAGTAGTATCGGTTGATAAGGCAATCTTATACTTCGGTGACAAAATAATGATGATGATGAAGCCCACTGTCAAAAAGAGAGTGTTTGTTATATGTTCTGTTTTGAATGACCCCACATTTGTAGGAATGATATTTTTAGGTGGTTGCTTATTCTCTCCTGCCATCAGGGACACATCAGAGGGAGTCTGAGGCAGCAGGTTTTTGGGCTGAAGGTTATAACTTCAAATCCCCTTTTGTGCAGGTGGACCTGGAAATACCACTGAATTGGCATTTAAATATCAGGATCAGGCATGTGGGGTAGCTCTGAGTTAGCCCCGGTATGGAGGTGCTCCTGGGATCCTTGGTAGTTTTTTTAAACCACCTGGTTTAAACCACTGCCTGGGTGGCTTAGTGGGTTAAAGCCTCTGCCTTCGGCTCAGGTCATGATCTCAGGGTCCTGGGATAGCGCCGCATCGGGCTCTCTGCTCAGTGGGGAGCCTGCTTCCCCCTCTATCTCTGTCTGCTTCTCTGCCTACTTGTGATCTCTCTCCTCTCTGTCAAATAAATAAATAAATAATTTTTTTAAATGCATTTGCCTTTACAGAGTGCTTGGTAGGGTAATCTTCAGAGGATATTCCATGGAAGACAACCAAGAGATGTCTTCCCCTTTTCGGTACAACTAAGCTTAAAATTGGCACCAGGTCACTGGTATCTTGTACAGGGGACGAGTGGGCTGCACGATTACAGGAAAGGAACCCGATTTCAGCCTGAATTTGCATCCTCCCTCCTATGGCAAGTGAATCCGGCCGCACTCAGGCCATTATGGGGCCACAGGAAATTCCCGCTGCACTGCAGCGTCCGCACCTGTCTGGGTTCCGCATACGCCGAGAATCCCCCGTGGAGGGTGGATTTGTGGGGCACACCTGCCTCCCAGCCCAGGCTTGGGCAGGGTGTGCCGCTCCCAAACACGCCCGCTGTTGCCCCGTCACCCAGAGCGAATAGTGTTCAAACACACATCGGTCCAGATTTTCTTTTACTTCCCGTTTTGAATTTGGTGCCCTGGGTTTCCAGCGTTACATTGAAGTCAGGCTCATACCTGGAGCAAGGTGCCACGTCCCGTCAGCACTTGGAGATGTTCTCTCCTGCCCCCGGACAGGCACTTGGAGATGTTCTCTCCTGCCCCCGTCAGCACTTGGAGATGTTCTCTCCTGCCCCCGGACAGGCAGGTGGGGGAAGAAGGAAGCTCCTCCTTCCTCGCGCTGGGGAGAGGGAGTAGCGTTTGGGGTCAAGCAATGTGTGTTTGAATCTGGCAACAGATCCTGGGGGGAAGTGGCAGAGTTAAATTTTCTTCTGTGACATGAGAACCATGAGGGAGTAAATAGGAAGGTGTTGCACTTGGTGATGCACACAGAAATCCTAGTTCCTTCTCCCCGCAGCTGAGCTCTCCCCTTCGCCTGCGCCACACGCTGGGAGCGCATACTGCCCTTACCTGGCTCTGGTTACTTCTGCTCCCTTTTTAAAACTTCTCAGGCGCTTGGGTGGCTCAGTCGGTTAAGCGTCTGCCTTTGGCTCAGGTCATGGTCCTGGGGTCCTGGGATCGAGCCCCGCATCGGGCTCCCTGCTCAGCAGGGAGTCTGCTTCTCCCTCTGCCCCTTCCCCGTTCTTGCTTCTTGGCTCTCTCTCTCTCAAAAATAAATAAATGAAATCTTTAAAAAAAAAAAAAAAAAAACAACAAGAACTTCCTATCTATCACACCACTTTCTTGGGTGGCTAGACCTGGGCTCGTGCGTGCGTGTGTGTGTGTGTGTGTGTGTGTGTGTGTGTGTGTGTGTGTGATGAGTACTAGCAAATGAAAGCACTAATCCCTGATCACTCCCAGTGTGTGTGTGTGTGTGATGAGTACTAGCAAATGAAAGCACTAATCCCTGATCACTCCCATCACGGGTGTCCCTGGTTAATACCCCTGGTCTAACTTGACAGTGGTGCTGGGGAGCTCATTACCATCAGAGAAACCTCCGGTCCTGTCAGGGCTCCCCCGTGTTTGTGCCCTAATGTGTCAACTCATTTCATCCACCTGAGCCTCAGTTTACCTGCAGTGAGTTCCTATGCATTTGGCCCCTGAGTGGTTCAGGTCAGTGCTGATAAAGATGTGTTACCTGCGGGATGCATTGTTCCCAATAGCACATCTAAAGGATGCTTTTAAAACCTCAGTATTGTTTAGGAGGGGTGAGGACAGAGGGTAATTTAAGTCACCCAGCCCAGCTCAATAAACATTTTTTTGTTTGTTTTGCTATGCTAAGAGAATAAGAAAAATGTACTTAAATTTAAGTAACTAAAGCTGTGACCTTAGAGAAGCTTTTAGGACATGGGACCTCGGTCATTCTGTAAAAATTCGTAGAAAACTTTCTGGAGACGCGTCTTTAGGTTATATCCAGGAAATCTTCCCAGCTCCAAGTTTTAAAAACCAACAACAAAACAATATTTAAAATCTCTTTAACTTTTGTTCATTTGACAGGGGGCTTCCTATTTCCAACACAGCAGTTCAAAGTTCATTGCACTGACTTCCCTCAGCAGCTAAAATTCTCAAGTTTCATATCTGTTTTAAGTAGTACCTTGTTGTTGTACAGTGTTATTTTTAAATGGCCCTCTTTGATCAATATACCTGGCAGATGATCTAGGACGTAGCCCCGTGAGGATAGCTCGAAGGAGTCCACCTTCCGGGGGTCGTGCACCACCGTAGGCTTGTGGAGCGGTGAGCACAAAACCCAAGGTCGTGTCTCAGCACTGCGGCTGGACTGGCCACACCGCCCGCCCCAGAGGCAAGAGGATTGTCAGTGGAAGGCTGGACTTACAGAGGGAGCTGGCTAATCCGCTCCTTCCTGTGGCCCCTTGGGGGTGGCGGGTGGGCTTGAGTTAAATGTTTCTTTATGTGAGGAAGATATCGTTTTCTATAGAAAAAAAAATAAAAGAGGAAATCGAGATAGCCAGAGAGCTATGCCAACGATAATCAGCAATCATCCTCCTTCTCCTGTGCCTCCATGCCTTATTCCTGAACGCGTAAGCACGCACATGTGAAAGGGGGTGGTAGTCTCAGGTCCCCCAAAGCCGGGACCACTCATTGCTTTTGAAGTCCCAGAACATGTCTGTGAAAGGTGAGGAAATCCTAGAGCAGGACCTACAAAAATTAGAATCTATCTTAATATATATAGATATGTGTGTAATACTCAACACTTAAAGACATGATAACTTCATGGTAACTTGCAGTGAACCGCATCAGGATACGGCATCTCAAGTTCAGTCTCGAGATTCGGCCTAATTATGCTTTCTCCCCCCTCCCCCGTTGCTGTGAAAGGTCTGTTGTAAGGTGTCAGGCCCTGGAGCTTCCCTTAGCAGTTGAACATGACCTTTCTCTACGTCAGCAAGTACGGTTCTCGGTCATTCTCATTGCTGTACAGAGGCCCACTGTGTCTAGGGACCACTGTAGCTCAAGTCCTGTTCTTGGACATTACTTTCTTTCTTTCTTTCTTTCTTTCTTTCTTTGGTAGCAGCCTTCCGCGGATATTCTCGTACTTGCTACTTCTGATGTTTTCTCATTTCCTTAGGATGAACTTGGTAAGATACAGTTGATGGGGCACAAAGTACTCACACAGTTTTGAGGTTTAAAACTACTCTTTCAGAAAGCCGGCACTCTTGTTTTAGAAAGCGAAAGCAAGTCCAATGCCAGGGTGGAGTTCGGCTCTACCCCAGACCTCACTGCTTCTCCGAGTCAGATTCTGAGTACCATGCAGAGCGTTGTGCCCAAGTTCAGAGGCAAGACAGGCGTGGTCAGGTGTGGGCTTTGCCAGGGCTCCCAGGGATTTGGGGTGCAGGCAGAGAAGCTATAGGCACAGAGACGGTAAGCCCTGCTCAGGTGCAGTCACATGGCACAATAAGGGCCTTGGTGGGTGTGGATGGACCCCTGAACAGAAGACAGAAACCAGAGAATGAGTTGAAACTTGCAGGCCATACTGGGGTCAGGGTGAACCCCACCCTCTCACACTTGAAAGAAAGCTTCCCTGAGCCCCCTTGGATTCTCAGCCCTAACAACTCCCTTCAAGTGTCCCCCACCCACATGTGTCTCAGCCCCACTGCCCACCAGCCCTTGCAAAGCTTTGTGCCACTTCGTAATGAGTCGTGGCTAAACCTGTCTATTCCAGTGAAACCACGTGGTGAGGCCTCCAGAAAAGTAAACGAAGGAATGTAAAGGGTTCTGCTCTGTCACTTTGGTCCCCTTTCTAAGTAGCCCACCCTTCCTGGCCATCCTGCCCATGGCCGGCCAGCTCCACGCTCCTGGCCGTGCTCACTGGAAACCGAACTCCAGGGACTCCAGACTCCCTGGCCCCTGTTGCTTTCACAGCAAACTTCTCCCTCCTTCCATTTTTGCCTAAATTCTCTTTTCAACTCCTTGCCTGACATTTAACGAGGCCCTGCGACTCTACTCCTTAAAACGCTCTGCCCAAAACTGTCAGTGACCCAGCATGCCGGGACCGAGTAAATCTCATCAAAGGCGGCGCTCCTCACTGCCTGTCCCTGTCATTCAGCCTTCCCCTGGGAACTGCTCTCCCTCCGCCCCTCTTCAGTCTGGAAATCCCGTTTCTCTTACTGGACACATCTCACATTCTACCTTCTTTAAGAAGTCTTCCAGCCTTCTAGCCTTCTGAAACCCCATAGAATGGGGTCATGACCCATATTCCATTCCACGGTGTCTAGTGTCCAGATGCTCCCTGACGTCAGATGGACTTTCAGCTTCACGATCGTTCTATTTCATGATGGCGTGAGAGTGATACGCACTCGGTAGAGACGATACTTGGAATTTTGAACTTGGATCTCTTCCCAGGCTAGCAGTAGGTGGCCCAGTCCTCTCGTGATGCCGGGCGCTGGCCGCCCCGCCAGCCACAGCACTTGAGGGTAGATTGCCGAGACACTGATAACCCCTCTGCACAGACAGCCACGTGTTTGTCACTTTTAGTGCAGTATTCGATCCATTACATGAGAGACCCGACACTTGATTATATTTTCAATCTTGTTTTCTGTTTCTTTTTTTTATTGAAGTACGGGTGACACACGTTACATTATTTTCAGGTGTACCACGTGGTGATTTGACAAGTCTGTTCATAGTGACCCGTGTCACTGTACAACACTTACTACAGCATTGACTATATTCCCTCAGCTGTACATTTCATAGTCATTCCATCGTTGGAAGCCCGTATCTCCCACCCCCCTTTGACTGTTTTGCCCATCCCCCACCCCCCCGGCCACCACCAATTTGTTCTCTGTATTTGTGAGTCTTTCTTTTTTTTTTGCTTTTTATTGTTTGTTCATTTGTTTGTTTTTTTAGATTCCACATGTAAGTTTTCATTTACGGTATTTGTTTTTGCTCTGTCTGGCTTATTTCACTTAGCATACCTTCTAGGCCCATCCGTGTTGTCAGAAATGGCAAAATCTCATTCTTTTTTATGGCCGAGTAATATTTCATTGTGTGTGAATGATTGTGTGTGTGTACTACATACATACAATATCCTCTTTATCCATTCATCTATGGATGAACACTTAGGTTGCTTCCAATTCCTGGCTATTATAAATAATGCTACAGTAAACATAAGGGTACATATACTTTTCAAATTAGTGTTTGGTTTTCTTTGGGTAAATACCCAGTATTGAAATTACTGGATCACTATGGTATTTCTATTTTTAATTTTCTGAGGAACCTCCATCCAGTCTTCTACATCAGTACTATACTATAAAATGGGCAAAAGACTATTTTTAAAAAAGATTTTATTTATTTACTTGAGAGAAAGAGAATGAACAGGGAGAATAGCAGAGGGGGAGGGAGAAGCAGACTCCCTGCTGAGTAGGTAGCCTGACATGGGGCTCGATCCCAGGACCCTGGGTTCATGACCTGAGCCAAAGGCAGACACTTAACAACTGAGCCACCCAGGGGCCCTGGCAAAATGCCCATTTTATAATAGGTGGCTTTGCCCAACTGTATGATGTCCAGTAGGTTAGGTATATTAAATGCATTTTTGACTTAGGATATTTTCAACTTATGTTGGGTTTTTTAGGATGTGACCCCATCATAAGTCAAGGAAAATTTATAGATTATACCACACAATGGGGGGTGTGTGTGTGTGTGTACGTACAATTTTAGGTTCCTTGAAGGCAAAGACTATAACCATCCCTTTCCTGGGTATCGAGAATTACCCTGTCTTGCTCCAAGGTACTGGTTCCAGGAATGAACAAGCAGTGAAGAAACACAAACTCATGGGTAGGCAAAGTGGATATGAGGAGTCCAGTTAAAGTTCATTTGATAGGAATCAGTCTTCAGCTTTCTCCAAAGGAGGGTTTTAATGTCAACATTCTGACCAGACCTTCTGTATAAATGCACTTTATAGTCAGAGGGAGACAGTGACACTTTTTAAAATGAAAGGTGGGAAGAGCTGATGGGAGATCAGCAGAGAGGGGCTCACTATGGAAGGTCCCCTCGGCATCCTTCCTAGGTGTATGTTTTCACTGAGGTTGAATTTAATGCTCTCTGTTGTTTTTGTGTCATGGACTGTTTTACATGGATTAAATTACATCTGCTTTTGAAAGAACAAGTAATAACACACGTGTCACTCCTGTTTCTTATAGGCGACAATGGTCCTGAGCTCCGCACACTTCTGGCTGGGATTATTTCTGGTGCCCACGGCGTGTTTGATGGAAGACGTAGCATGGAGAGCGTAAGTGAAAAGTGACTTAGTCACCCTAAGTCTTCCTCATCTGTCCTTGCTATCACCTGTCATGGACCCTGACCATAGGCTATTTCATGCTGTGGGACTCCTAAAGGAATAGGTCTTCTGTTACCTGTCAGCAGCAGGTGTAAAGGATGTTGGGGGCTTGGGTTTCTTGTGGTTTTCTTTTTTTCTTTTAACCTGTGCTTCACTTAGATAGGAGAATATAGACAAAAAGGAGTCCCGAGACAGGCTGTGTGAAGGTCCATATGTATGGTGCTTGTACATGATTTTAAAGGAGGGTTTCTAAGTACACATTCATTCCATCAAGTTTAGGAAGCATAACTCAAAATTCATTTCTCCTTATATAAAAAAATCAATGCCTAAGCAATCACAAATAAACTGGCTTTAAATCCCAGACTTAAACAAAAATTGTGTACATGTAAGTCATTTCAAATTAGAAAATAACTTGGAATGCCGTATTCTTCATTTTTCCAATAATCCCACGGTAGGACTCCTTCAAATATAATTTATTTAGAGTGTCAGTATGCAGATCCATGAGAAGATTAATCACAAGGATGAAATTAGAATGTAGGTTAAGTAGGAAATAATTCATGCTCAATTTTTGCATATATGCTTCAAAATATATTGTTTCCAAAATATCTTGTTGCACAAGGTAAGCTAGGCAACTAAGTTCCAAGATAATGTTAATTTTAATTTTCTCCACGAGAAAGAGATAGAAGATTCCAAAAGAGAGAATATTGATTTTTGTTTGGGGTAAGCTGATTCCTCCTACAAATAGTTGCCAACTTTCCCTGAAAATTGAAACTCCTTGATTGGTTTTACTTTGGGCAAAGCATAATTATTTGGGGGCCCTGCGGTAGAGAATTGAGACTTTAATCCAAACCTTCCAGGAAAAGACATCAGATTTCATTTTTATCTCCCCCTTCCTCCCACACTCAATGAGAATTGTTCTTGCCTGACAGTTAAGGATGCCTTTTGAAAAAGTCTTCATTTTGGCATTATCTTGACAACCGGTGATGCCTAATGCAGAGAGAGAGAGGAAGAGAGAGAATTGTATAGCACATACTTTGGGTGGTTTTTTTTTTCTCTTCACTGGATTTTGTAACCATTAGTAAAAATTAAATCTAATTTATTAAATGCTTCGATTTACCAATACTTTCCTTTTATCTGCTAAAACAGTATTCTATAAACAGCTGAATTGGAATCCTTGAAAATGAAATTATAATAGTCAGAAAAGATGTTTTCTTAACCTAATAAATGCAGTGAAACAAAATGCTAGTTCTATTATTTGTTCTTAGAGCACACAGCCCAGTTGTGGCACGCTATATTACCTTGCTAAATTTCTTCAATTTTACATGACAGGTTAGTTTTAGGTAAATCCAACATGATACTGGCCTCATCAGATTACCTTACAATGTATAGCAATGGAGAATAGGAATGTGATTATAAATTACTCTCAGCCTATTTTAATTCAACTGTATTGATTAACATGAAAAAAAATGCTTACTGAGTCTGTGTATTTGCTGAGTGAGACTTTAGCAGCAGTATCTTTCTACTCTTTCAAAAAGTGGTTGCAGATTACAATGTCTCTGCCTCCTATCAGTCTTCTGGATCTTTTCCAATCCATTCCAAGTAAAAGTTACCGGTCACCAATGAAGCAAATTATTCCTTCAAACAGGACTTGTTTTTTGTTTCCCGTGGCACTATAAAATTAGCACCACTTACATTTTAGCAAGGATAAATCCAAGGACACAGCCTCCCACTCCACCATATGGGAAGAGTGAAAGTCACTTGCTTCCAAGAAGCTTGCCAGCCAGGTTGGAGAAGGGACCGGGCACTACGAAGGAGGTGCTGGTCGGGGACCTGCAGAGGCAGACCCCAGACATTGTCCAACCTGCTGCCTCCTGCCCTGGACAAGCCCAGAAAAGAGCCCTTCCTAGGAGCAGTGGGCTTTTCCAGCAGCTTTGGGCTGAGCTGGGAAGGCTCCTACTCAATTCCAGAGGCACGTGCAGAAATGTACTTTTGTCTGGTTTTATTTGGGGAAGCAAGGGAGGATGGTCTACATTGGCTCTCCCGGGCAGTATTTGCCCAAAGTACATGCTGAGTTTGTAATACACATTTAATGTCTAAATTAGAGTCACCTCTCTCCTCAAAGACAAGCATTTGGCCAGCTTATTTGGGGATTTTCCCTGAGATCACGGGGCCCGGGTTTTATCTTAGATTATACTCCCAGCCTGAAATAGATGTTGGGTCCAGTAAGCTCAGAGGCTTCTCCGGGAAAGGGAAGCAGACTCTGAGTTGCTTACCTCCGCTGAGGCCGCCGTCTGGGAGCCTGATTTCTCTTTCTGAGCTTCCGCTTCCCAGAATGGGTTCCGTTTTCCCTTCCTGCACACTGAACAAAAACATGAACCTGATTGTCCACAGCCACCCTTCCTTTGGTTCCAACTGTCGACTCCTTATTGAAACACAATGTGCTCCGGCTCTCCTTGGACGTCCACGGAGAGTTCTGAATGAGGTGAACCAGAACTGCGGGGGCCACAAAGAGCCTGGGCCGTGACGGCGGCGTGGGGCCGTGTTCACAGGGCGCTTGTGTCCTCTCATTTTGCCTTGGACCAATCTTACGGACCTCTGGTTTCGTTAGTGGTTAACTCTATTTTGAAAGAGCTTTTAAATCCCAGCAGACCCGCAGGCCTCCCTTTTCATGTGTCTTTCTAGGAGCGCCTAGCAAAGTGAGCTGCTCTCTTTCTGCATCCCCCCCCGCCCCCCGACTTTCCCAGTCCCTCTCTCCCATTTTAGGACCTAGACTCTTCAGCGTCAGTAAAAAAAAGAAAGAAAGAAACTCAGCATGAGGTAATTTAGTCATTTTTTCCATGAAGTCTGTCAGCTTTCTGCTTGCAGATCCATTACTAGACTATCTTAAGTCAGATTTGGACACCGTAAAGTACCTACTCTGTGCTCCTGCTCGCCATAATTTTCACAAGGGACCCAACAAACACATCTTTTACTGAAATAATTGATTGATTGTATGTGATACCTGGCTAATGAGTATTTTTATGAGGAGCATGAAGTTTAAATGACCCAGAACTACTTTAATATCCACTTATTCTCATTTAGGAGAAATCCGTTAGTTGCTTTATAAAAATATAATAAAGCTCAAGTCCACTGAACACAGGAACCAGTCTCCTTTTATCTAACTGTATCTCTTACGCTTCACCAGTCAGCACACAATACTTTCAGCAATTCCAGAATGACTTCATTTCCTTCTTGTAATCCCAGATAGGCAGTTAAAGGGAAATAAAAGGTAATAAGAAATTTCTGTATACAAATGACTCTTGATATTTAAAAAAAAAAAAATTCTACCTAAACTAAGTTCATGTGAAGCACGTTGTATTTACATTTTCACCCACATTTAGAATTTAATGTATCCTTCTGACTTTTCCATGCAAAAGAAAGAGTCAAGGAAATAAAGCTTCCAGGAAAAAAAAAAAAAGAAGAAGATCTAAGCCAATCGATTTTAAAAGTCCCTCATAACCCGGAGTTACCCACAGCTATCCCTGGAGGCTCCCCGATGACTCTCGCACTCTGACAGCGGCTGAGTACCCCCATGTTGCCCCTTCTGCAATCATCTGGTTTCCTGATGCGGGGTTAGATGCAGCAGCCCCGGACCACTGGGGATAAGCCGCTCACGGATAATGGGGCTCACTCTGTCACAGCCGCAACTGAGAGCAAGCTAAACCCCAGCTCCTGGTGAGACCTAAATTGCATGCCGGTGGCTAATGCTTAAAGACTGGCTTTTCACAGGTGGACTTTGACAGGCGGCGGAGGTGGGGGGTATCATTTATCTAATTAAGGCTTTATTAGATAAAGGCTGTTGAGAAAGCAGTTTTGCATTGCTGACATCATCTTCTACCCCAGCGCCCCACGCAGAAAGACTCACAGAATCATCCCCAGCATTGCCACTCAGGGTTCTCAAGTAGTGATCAAGTTCCCAGGCTAGCCCGTGGGAGCTAGCCTCGTGGAAATACTAAGAAATTGCTGAGTAACTCTTGGACACAGATGAGTTTCATCCACCGAGAACATGCACAGTGCCTGGTGATCATTTCCTTCTGACGTGATTTTATGAATGAGCCCAAACCAGCAGCTTTGACGCAGCAGGCCAGATTCTCTCTCCTTTGGCCTAAGGTATAGATTTCCAGAGCCCTGCGCCCACTGGCCCAGCCTTCGTGTTCCTAGCTTACTTCTTGATGATGCCCTTGTCACCCAGCCCAGAAGAGAACTCTGAGGGCTGTTCCAGAGGTTGGGGAGCCCTGCTTCCTCTGTGTGGGGAGGAAGGGAAAGGCAAGAGGGGAGGACAATGGTGGAGGGAGGAGGGCCTTAAAACAGAGCACACACTCAGCTCAAGGTGGGCATGCATGTCCTCCTGGGGCCTGTATGTCCAGGTGAATCCTGCTGGAGTGTGGCTTACCCCTCGGGTTGTCTCGTTACCATTCTAGCCCCACGAGCCCATGAGATGTAAGTGAAAGTTGGGGGCCAAGTGTATTCAGTGATACGGAACAGTATAAAATTTTTGCCTGTCTCTGGCAAAACGTTAAATGTTTTCTCATTTCTTGTTTAAATTAAAATTCCACAGCCTCTGCTTTGAACTGCGGAATGTTATCACTGCTGAGTCCCCGGACTCGGCTTGGTGTAATTAAGGTATTATGTGTTAAAACCTGTGCAGCTAAGTTCTCGTGTTTACTTTGGGGGAAAGGAATGGCAGGCACATATACAGTGTCTTAGGACTAATACTCCATTATAGATTAACTTGGAGTGTTAGGGGATGACTGGGCATTATCTTAACAGACTTTCTTCCCTTGAAGGTGGAGGGTGGGCGGGAGCATGTGCTTCCCCCTCAAACAGCTCGCCTCTCCCGAATGTTCCCGTTACATGGTTCTCACTTCCTTGCAGAGACGCTCTGCATTTGCTCGTCTTCTGTCTTTAAGTCCCCGTCCTTATCAGGGTCTTCACATCTGTTTACGTTGAAACGAATGAAAAGCTTTTCGTAATAAGGAAAACTGCCCTGTGTTGCTAAGCTCGGAGCCTTTTTTTTCTTCTTGAGTTTTTCTTTTCCCATCTCATGCCCGTGTCCAGCCAACTGCCTTTCTTTAACTGTACCCTTTCCAACCAGGAGCTCTGTGTGTAGTCTCAGTTTTAGGAGGACCCTAGGTCAGCTGCTTATTTGAACATTGTAAGGTATTCTTCGTTTAACCAGAAAAAGGGTGCAGGCAGCTCTTCCTACAGTTCAAGGGCAGTGACAGGACCAGGCTGAGGTTTCAGCTGTGGTCAAGAGGCCAGCTTGTTTTTGTTACTCCCTTGGTTGGTTTACTCCGTGGGGGCCTACGAATATGGGCCCAAATGGTAAGTCTCTGCAAGAGAAGGGTGGAAAAACTGTGCCCAGATACTTGTGTTGACCCCAAATTTCAGATGCAGGGTTTGACGTGAAGAGCCAGAACTGCAGCATTATAAATCCCAATCCTGCTGTGACAGTGTCTCTCTCCAAGCTAAAAAGGAGAACTGCTCCCTCGAGGTGCTGTGATCACAGTAGGGGCCGGGGGCCAAGGGACCTGCGTAGATCCACTAGAGTAAGGATTTAAAGCATCTTCTGGGTTCTTAGGTCCTACAGTGAAAAGCTTTAGAAATAGAGCCGTGAATATCCGTGAGCCCTGGTCCTTGGTCTGAATGGTGGGGGTCCTCAGCCAGATCCCCAGGCTCTCGGCAACAAGCGGTGTTCTTTGGAGGATGTGGGGTAACTTCGGAGGTCCATGGTCCAAGTGTGTTCTGCAAGACTTGGGATGCTTCCCAGGCTATGAAAGTGGAACCTGGCCATACACAGGGACAGTGAGTGTTGCGTGACGTCCAAAGCCGCAGCCTCAGCCTCAAAGGGCATCCAGATATGGCCCCCCGGGGAGCGACCTTTCGCTACAGCTGTGTAAGTTTCATGTGTCATGTGCTTTTTGTCTTTTCCTTGTGACACAGGGCCAAGCATACCTGCAAAAAAACGTTGCTGGAGGAGGTGCAGGAGCTGGAGACGAAGTCCAGAGTGATGGGGAAGGCGATGCTTCGGGACAGTAACGGGAAGAGGTAGGCCAGCTCCGGCCGAGTATGTGGGGCGCACAGTCCTCCTGGCCCTTCTCCCTACTCTCCCTTTCCCGCTTTCTTTTTCTCTTCTCGGTTTTCCATGCGAGCAGGAACTGCTCAGTTTTAAGTGTTTTGGTTATTAAATTACATTTTCTCAGTGGTCACATGAAATCTAGCCTGTCCTCTGGACAAGCTGGGTTTTTTATTGGGTCCGGGTAAAACAACCCACGTGTAGAAAACAAAAATGGTAGCAGTACTACCCTGACGTGGAAAAGTGCTGTTTTAGTTATATTACCAAAGAGTATTTAAAAACGAGGCCTTTTGATATCAAGGGCCAATTATTAGACTGGAGGGTGAGTATCTACCATGAAGGTTTGCGTGCCAAATAACTACTGTTACTCATGTCAATCGTGTTACAGTTCACGGCAAGTATACCTGGGCCTTTCAGTTTTCCTTTTCGTGAATTGTGATTTTCTGCTGGTGTTGAGAAGACTGTCGTGTGAACGTACGGGCTAGTTCAGAGATACAAATCCTATCGTTCCCTCTCCTTATTTGTGCTAGAACCTCAGCCACCTCCTCCCCGTCCCTGAGTTAGGCATGCGAAAAGCTTTCGATTAATCATTTTTGTTATAATGTTATTAGATGGCATTTAGTTAAAGCCTATATACTACCAAAGAAGGTCTGCATGGACCCAAGAACGGTTTAGCATTGCTGTCTTAGACACGTGGCACGTCTGGAAAATTATGAGTTCAGCTCTCCTATAAATGTTTTGAAGGAAATCTCTATCTACCTGCCAGGGAAAAAGAAACCTACAAGTTGAATTCTAGAGACTCCTACTATGTGTCTGGTTTGTATTCTGTTTATTCATACAGTCTTTCAAAGCAATGAAGACAAAGCTTTTTTTTTTTTTTTTTAAAGAAAGAGAATCCGAATCTTGAGAAGTATTATATCGCTTTAAATAACTGCAGATGTTCTAGGAAAGGGGTGGTTGAGTATGTAGTTGAAGTTGTGGTTTTTGTATTTGTTTATGACATTTTTTAACAAGTGAGTCCATTAGCATCCATTACGTGGCAGCTGTGCTCGTCACTCTAAAAAATAATCTGTCAACAGGACAAAAATCACTGGCTTCAGTAAGCTGAAAGGCATGAGTGTGTGGGGACAGCGGCAGGGCCTGGAGGAGAGCTATATATAACCATTACACGGGGCAGCACTCGGGTCGGCCCCACTCTCCATTAGATAGTTTAGGCATAGTGTTTAGCACCTACTAGATTTTCAAGGACTTAACAAAATTCTTGAGACCCCCCCCAAAAAGTGTTCATAGGCTCTAAAAATAGGGAGAAGCCTCTGCAAATTGAAATTCATAAAGGCTTAAAACTCTACAAAATGCAGATCAGTTCTTAGTAATTGCTTAGGTTTATTAAGCACCCTGAGTTTCAGCATCTTTGAAAACAACTCCCAGGGCCTCTTAGATCTCAAGAAAGCTCAGGGACACACAGTAGCTGCTGAGAGATCCTGGGTAATTTCTAAGTCAAATGAGAATTTCAAAGCCAAATTCTAAACCTCTTCTGCGACGTTGGACAGGAAAACCTTGCGCCTCGCGTGGCCTAGGGAAGCTTTGCTGTGTGTTTAATCTGATGTGGGCCGGGGGTCTGCTTCTGGCCCCAGGCAGTTGAAACAGGGCTGGACACGCGATAGGGAGCGGGGAGGCATTGAGAGGAGGCAGCAGGCCGGGAGGCCATTGACTTGAGAGGTGAAGGGCTTCACGTGGGGGACAAGATGGAAAACAGGGCTTGGAGGAGGTGAGCAGACGGAAATGATGAGTGTGTGTTTCCGGCATTGGGAGCAGCCTGTGCGAGGGGTCGGAGGGAGTGGGGCATTGGGATTACGTGCCCTGGTGCAATTCCCCCCAAGGGATCTGGAGCCTGCGTTTCAGTTCCGGCTCAGCTACTACTTAGCCATGTGACCTTGGACGAGCTCTTTCCTACAGTGGGATGGTCTCTTCCCCCGCAACAGAAGACTAGTATGTGGGGGCGGGGGGCTGGGGCTCACGGAACGATGTGCACAGCGCGGGATATTGCCTGACCCCTGGCCGGAACACAGAGTGTGGGCTGCCAGCCTTCACTTTGGCCGGAGAGGGTATGAGCCCCCCTCACTATTGATAAAAATAATGGAATTTTTAGAACTCACATATCCTGTTCACAATTCACTTTTCAATGTTCCAATGAGTATCAGAAGATAATTAGAGTTTAAGTGTGGTTTCCTACCGTCTGCATTTTAAAATCTGTTTTCCAATCGCGTTGTCAATGTCGCAACTTCGTTGTTGTACCGACGCACACGACCGAGTGTGCCCCGCCCCCACCCGGGGACTCTGTCTCCTCTAGTCCCAGTGTCCCCCAGTGTCCCGCCTCACTCTTGTGATCCCCGCCTCCCGTCATCATCGGAGTGCCCAGCCGCCGCCGCCACCACCATCACCACCACCACCACTACTGTTTGTTTTTTTCTCCTTCCTAATTGCTCCCAGATTTTCTGGGTGGTCCTTTGCAAGCTAGATAGTGGCGACCGGCTGCTCTGATTTTGTCCTGCTCGGCCTCACGACTGTTCCTTTAGCACTTTTGTTTGCTTCTTTCACACCTGCCTGGATTCCTGGGCGCCTCTGGTGCTGGGGAGGGGTGGGGGAGGGTAAGGCCGGGGTTGGGGGGTGGAGCGCGGAGGTTTCTTCAGCTCCGGTCCTCCTTGTAACCTTCGTGGAGGGAGCCTGAGTACTTCTCTCTCTGCTCGCACCTCCTGTTCCTTATTCCCAACCCCCATCTAATATTTCAGCGTGCTTGTGCATCTCTAGCTGTTGGGCTGGCGCACAGTAAACACTCTGTAAATCTCTGCAACTGCAGAAGCCCAGTGAGCTGCTGGGGAGGGGGGAGGGGAGCCCGCATTATGTGTGCAGGGCGCCTGGTGCCTGTTGCGTCCGCCCACGTTGAGAGTAGCCACTTGGCCTGTCGTGAGGGGGCCACTTACCTCACAGTTTGGAACAGGGCTAACAGAGTCACAGATGGACAGACGCGTGGGACATTAGCATCAACTACCCATGCAAAAATGAGTAGACTGGGAGCCGGTCCTCCCACCTACCCTGCCTTCCAGGGCCTCTGCTCGCCAGCTGTCCTCAACATCCCTAACGGCAGGCCAGCTACGGGGCTCAACACTGAAAGCTTTCCTTAAGGCCCCTTCAGGACACTGCCAAATCATAAAACCCCGGTCCAAGTCACTGGCAAATATTCGAGCAGTTTTTCTCAGGAATGTACTCATAAGAAATAGAGCAAAAATTTTTATGCATTAATCTAAAAAAAAAAAAAAAGCCCTTTCATGCCAAATTTGCAATTACAATTTTGAAACGGTAGCTAGGAATTCTAAGTGTCCCCCTACGCCCTTTATCCATGCAATAAAATACTTCAACTTACCATTTTATTGATCTTGTCAAAGCCCCAAACTCTTCTATTATTTTGGTAAACATGAAAATTTCATTAGCACGTTCCTGCACTTTCGCGGTAGTAAATTTTGTCTTCCAAAATGAACGTGTGTCATTTATGCACAATTAAGCCTGTGCTCATGATTTAGAAAAAACAAGCTGATAAAGAGAAAAGATGAGATCTGCGATTGAGATATCTAGAAAGTACAGGGGAAAAAGAAAATGCTTCAGGTGGCAAACAAATGTTTTCATTTTGTCTTTTATTTTGTCTTTTTCCTGATGAATCATTTTTCTTTTTTTTTTAAAGATTTTATTTATTTATTTGACAGAGAGAGAGAGAGATCACATGTAGGCAGAGAAGTAGGCAGAGAGGGAGAGGGGGAAGCAGACTCCCCGCCCAACAGAGAGCCCAATGTGGGGCTCGATCCCAGGACCCTGAGATCATGACCTGAGCTGAAGGCAGAGACTTTAACCCACTGAGCCACCCAGGCACCCCAAAACATTTTTCTTGATATATCGTCTGTGTACCTCACAAACACTAGACACTTGTTAATATTTGCATTGTTCAGAATACCTTTCCCCAAACCATCTTCCTCAAAAATCCTGACCAAGGGGTATCCCTACTCTTCTCTGTGTAGAAGAGAATCTATCATGCATGTCAGTACCTTGCGCGTGTCTAAAAAAATGAGCTAAAGAATTTTTTCTTTCAATGTTTTAGTAGTACTTTCTCCTTCTCCCTTTTTATTCCTAAAGTGTAACTCATGCGACTTTTTTTTTCCTCTGGTGGAAGAAAATCTGTCCCTGGCCACTGACCTTTACAAATATAATTTTAAAAAATGCCCAAGATGTCATGTATGGGTGACAAACTAAATTTTTCCCCCCTTAAATTGTTTTCTTCCTTGATGCAAGGTAGAGGATGTTCAGATATTCTGGGTAATACAGCAGTCAGGAAGCAAGGTGAATATATTTGATGAAAACATCTAGTTTTCTAGTTATACTTAATCCGAATAAACCACAAGGAGACCCTTGTTTTGTTTTAGAACTTCTTTACGTTCATCACAGTTGCGGGGGGCGGGGTAGGTCCTGGGCTGATTTTCTCCAGTTTCAAGGTCAAGGAGTTCTGGTTGCTACCCTTGGCTTTCACCAGCAAGGCGGTGGGATTCTCTTTCACTTAAGTGCTTCCCTGGAGTATAGTTACTCTGTGCCCTCGGTAAAGGTAGCCGGGTGACTGGTCTTTGCCTTATGGTGAGCGATCACTGAATCTCTTATTTGGTTTTATGTCCTCGTGAATGCTAATACATGGGCTCTGTGACCCCGGGGCCCAGCCAGCGCAGAGAGGGTAATCTAGACAGCCTGTCTGCCTCTTGGGGGTTGAGGAGGGAAACGTGATTCACTCCTGTGTCTGGGTGCCACAGCCTGGGCTCACGAAGAGTCCATGTCATCAAGGCTACCTCTGTGCAGATAGGCGGGGCACGGGTCCAAGCCGGCCATCTGGGAATCCTAATGGAGCGTTATCAGTGGAAAAAGAGAGGCCAGAGCCTGAAACACATCAGCACCATTTTCAAACACACCAAACATTATTCCTCCACTCCAGGCGGCACTCACTTGGCGCTCTTTTAAAAACCAATTATATTAAAAAACAGAAACTCTCCAATATATTTTGAGGTGAGTAGCCACTGTGCTTTGAGCTTTACACAGAGATCCTTTGATCTTTAAAATAATGTTTAGGGATGCCTGGGTGGCTCAGTTGGTTAAGTGTCTGCCTTCGGCTCAGATCATGATCCCAGGGTCCTGGGATCGAGTCCACATCGGGCTCCCTGCTCAGGAGGGAACGTGCTTCTCTCTCTGCTCACTGTTACCCTCCTTGTAAGCTCTCTTGCTCACTCTCTGTCTCTCTCTCTGACAAATAAATAGATAAAATCTTAAAAATAAATAAAATAATGTTTAAAAGCATTTTAGTGTTGTCACACCTCCCAGGTCAAAACTGCTCAATTGCTGAGTCAACGATAAATGGGAGATACACGAAAGATACACTCAAAGTAGGAGATACACCAGCTTGATGGTATATTATTTCCCCAATGTAGACTTTGTATCAGTTCAGAAAGAATAGTTTTTCCTCCTAGTTTGGGCTGTTGGCAGCACATGTCTCTCTGCTTTCCCTTTGTTTCCCCTTCCTACACTTCTCCTCCCTGAAGTATCTATTAGTTTTTTATTAGCTAAAAGGATAGGAAATTATGGCATCATTTTAGCAAACCTCTCCAGACCAGGTGGCAAATGTCTGCTCCCAACACCTGGTTAAGAATTATTTCACTTCCAGCTGCATTTTTTTCCATCACGGTGTCACGAAGCCGAGGAAAGAGCACAGGGCGCCCAGACAGACGGACCTGAGCGGGGCCCTCAGCCCTGCCACTCACTCAGCCGTGTGACCTTGGCTGGGTTATTGACTTCTCTGAACTTCAGCTTTCTCTTCATCAAGTGGCTTGGAGGTTTAAGGGAAAGAAGACATAATAAATCTGTAGCAGATGGAGACATTCAGCCAGTGTTAAGCCCCATGCTGTCCCCTAACTTGGAAGCTGAATACCAAGTTTCACTGGCCATTCTGACACAGGGGGGTTTTCCCCAGAGCTCTCAGAGTGTGCGTGCAGCACACACACTGGGTCACGTCATCAGGGTACACACCCCCGCCCCTGGTTGGGGTGACGGGCACAGATCCAGCCCCGTGCGAGGAAGCCACAGTGAAGTTTGGGGTCAGGGGCATGGGGGAGAGTTTGCAATCCTGACAGTTGCCCAAGTCAGCCTTGGATTCGTGCGTCCACTAACCCCACTTTGCAAAGAAGAGCGTGTTCCCAGCCAGGCTGTGTCCCACACCCAGACTGTCTGTACACAGCACGTCACTACCCGAGCTGGCCATCCCCCCCGCGAGGACCAGCCCTGTCTTCCGAGTTCCCCGGCCCCCATCAGTGACAAGTTGCCGCAGTACCTCAGATACCCTCTCGGCATCATCCTGTCCCCTCTTGGCTGCTGTGTGCAGCGGGGTGCCGGGACTCGGAAACAGGCCACCTTTGCAACCCCCCAGCTGGCACAGGTGTCGGGATCAGTGACTTCTTTGCTGAGCTGTCCCCCTGACAGGTCTCCCTGCCGTGGTGCCTTCCTGCCTTGCTCCCTGGTCTGGAACCTTTCCGATTAGCGGTCTAACTACGCGCAGACTCGGGCCACCCAGAGATTTCCGCCTCCTCTCCCTCTTTTGGCCTCCTGCCTCCCCCTGCCCTCCCAGGCTGCCCCTCCCCGAGCTCAGTCATGCTTTTCTGCAGCTGGTGCTGCCTCTTGGCCCTTCCCTGTTGGCTGGTTCTAGGCAACAGTATCAGTACTGGGTCGAGCTCTGGGTCCTCAGGGACAAACGAGGCAGACCTTGTCCTGAAGGGACCTACAGTCCTGAGGACACACATGCTCCCACCTCCAGACGCGCTCCCGACGTCACCGAGTCGTCTCTGACTTCTTGCCACTCGGATAATGTCAGCCTGGGCTGCCTTTAATGTATTCATTTTGAAAGTTTTTCAGTTATTCAAATATTCAACATACACAACAGTAGAACACTGGTACAAAAGAACTCCCGTATCCTCGGGGCCCAGTTTCTTGACCCTCACCAAGATTTTGCCACAACTTCTTCAACTAGCTCCCTTTTGGCCCCATTTCGGTTTCACCGAAGCACGTAAAGCAAATCCTCAACCTCACATTTCACCCTCACATACTTCAGGATGCATCTGTAAATATCACATCACACATTTTAGCGTGTATTATCTGTTAATACGTATTCTGCTTGTTTACGCTATTACATGTAAACACTGTAACTGCAATGCCTGTTATCACATCTAAAAAATTACTAATTCCTTGGTATCAGTTGATACCCAGTCCATAAACATATTTTCTGAATCCTCCCAACCTTCTCTTTTTAGGGATTGATTAGGTTTGTGCAAGGATCAAGGCAAGGGCCACATGTAACCTTTGGCTGCTGTGTTTTTAAGTTTCTTTTAATCCTGAGATGCACCTCCCCCCCACCCCCCACCCCCCACTCTCCACCCCCTCTCTTCCTTGTTTTTTATGCCATGGGCTTAACAGGAGTTATGCCCCCATTTTCTTTTCCTCGCAATGATTATCACCACATGCTATGAATGAGTTTGCTCCTAGGCAGAAAAGGGGGCTCAGCCTCAAGGCGGTGGGGGCATCTCCCCCACCCCCGGCATCACGCAAGCAAAGTCAGAGACCAGACCCTCAAGTCTGACTCCAGGCTTCCTTGAACAAAGCCAGGGTATTGAGAGCTACCCAAGTGCTTGCATTTCCAGTTGCGTCTCAGTCAGCCTGTGGAGAGAGCAGTGGAGCCTCCAAGAGTCCCCAGGAGAGGTGGCTTCCTGAGAGCAGGAATCCGATTAGAAGCTTCGGGAAAAGGGCAAAATGTGCCAGTTTGATAACGTCAATTTCAGAACTCCAAGGAAACCAGAAAATAATAGTCGAACATTGGTGCCTTATCCATCCCTAAATGGAGAGAGAACACGGAGATGCTGCCCTCCCCTAAAGGAATATGGAAACCCGTCAACTTTAGAGCAAATACCAAGGAGTTCAGGAGGGTGCTCAGCTGCTCTACTAGGACTCAGAAAAGAAAAGCCTTATTGAGGAAGATGATTTCCAGCCAGAATCATCTTAACGGAGACTAGGATGGTCTATGAAAGAAACTAATTGAGTGGATTTAATCCTGTGTAGGGAAGAACCCAGGGCAAGGCCTAAGAACGCAGCTCTGGCGGTTGAGACCGCAGGGAGAGGTTCTTAGAACAGTGGGAGAGTCCACCGCACCCCCACGCAAGCCCAGGGAGCCTTGCGCCTTACTCAGAACAGGTGAGGAAATGCATTAGTAGAACAAAGGGAGTAAATGGCGCAGGAAATTACAGAAAGGCTCACTGGATTACCCAAATGGGGATTTCTAGTGACTGTTTGCATCCTGGGCACAGGAAAGAGAGAAGATGAGGAGAATCAACTCCTGAGGAAATAAAACACCTAATTAGCATTTACCTAATGCCTAAGCCTCCTGAGTCAACGGAAAATAATTGGGTTGTTATTTTACGGTTGGTAAATCCTGACTGCCTTTGGGATTGTTGTTGTTGTTGTTGTTTAATAATTTAAGAAAACTTTTATAAGTATGTTTTGTTCTATGTTACGAAGCAAGGAAAGGACTTCTTGTTCCCCCCCCTTTGAGTGGCTCATTAGCTGTGCCCGACATCCCAGGAACTGAGCCACTGGCCGTTGCTGTAATGAAAGGATTGCAGAATGTTTATTCAATCTCTGGAAGAGGATGAAGAAACCATGGTCTTACTTGTGTCGGGGAAGTGAGCTGATGGGTGTGGAGGCAGCTCAGTGTCAGGCCTCGGTGTGCTAGTAACGCGTCCTTAGACTCTGTGTCCGGGATGACCTGAGTCGATTTATTTTGCCCATCAGGGCTTAGGTTAGTTTAATGTCGGCTTTCTCTATTTGCCAACAAGACCCCTTTTCAAAAATCATTTTTACTTGAGAGGCTGATGCCATAACTAGTGCTGATGGCTCTTTGCATGCCTTGTCAAGCAGAATGAAATACTCTAATCCCCTCTTTTTTTTTGGAAGTCAGTTTTATTTAACCCATTTGAACAACAATAGAAACATGCAGAGGTAAATTTTGCAAATAATTTTTTTTCTGTGGTGTAGGTCTTATCATTTGAATAGTGATAATTCACATTCCAAGCGGAGATTAGTTCTTTAGGAGGTTTTGAGATCTTGGCTAATCACTTTTCTACTACATTATCGGTGAGTGTCTGCTTTTTAGTGTGACTCCCTTTTCCTCCCTGCCTCCAACTGTGATGGTAAAGCATTCCAGCCAGCAGAAAGGGATGACCAGGAACATCCATTCTGAAATCCAGTTACAATTTAAACAGAATCCAAGAACAGCCAGATTCCTCTGCTCATTTCTCAGTGGCCCCTTCCTAAATCCTTAGGGAGGCTGAGGAAAGAAGGGTAGACTTTCTAGCACCCCAAAAGTACAGGTGCAAAGTTACTTCTGTAGTACATTTAAGAGAATTACTCAATCCCCTGGATGTATTAGACTTTTAGAGGAAAAAAGAACTTGAGAGGCAGTGCTGGACTTTTTTATGTTTATTTTGGGTGTGTTTTTGTACCCAGCGCTGATCTGAACACACGCTCCCAGGTGCCAGGTGTGGTCTTTGTGGCAAGGAGCAGTAGTTGCCATCTCTGTGCCTGGCACCTGGAAGGCCAGTTAAGAGCCATTTGGCCACAGGTGAAAATGACGTCATTGACTTTGTGGTCAATGACGAGAACTCGAGAACTCAGAGAATTTGTAAAAAGTTACCGCTCAGAGATGATCATTGCAGTGGGAGTTGCTGCATTTAGCAATAGATTTGTTGAACTTTGGAAGAAATTTCTCTGCTAATAAGAGCAGAAGAAAATGAATGTGTCTCTTGAGTGCACAAAAGAGGAAATTCATCTATAGGCCGGGATGCAGGAATGACTGCTTAACTTACAGCGTTGGTGGTTTAGCCATTCAGTGAGTCGCAATTACGTCTTCCCTTTCTAACAAGGCAGTGATAATGTGGTTATTCAGTGTTTATTCTCTTGCCCCAGCAATTAGGATTGGCTCAAGGCACCTTAGGTGGTGGTAATTGGGAATTCACACTTGCTAATGAGTAAACATGTTGGCTTCATAGCAAATAGAATCAGTGTTTGGCTTAATACGGGACAAGTCATTTACTCATCATGCAACAGACATTTACTGAAAACCGAGGAGGTGCCAGGACAGGGTGTGGTGCGGGATGAAACAGACGGGTCCCCGCCGTGTTCGAGCTCACATACGAGTGAGGGTAGCAGGCAGCGAACAAACAGCAAATAAACAAGAGAATCAGTGATGACCACTGTGAGGAACATGGAACAGAGGTTTGTCGTGGACGAATGAATGGGTTTGCATGTCTGGAAAGCCTCTCAGGATGTCACTTAAAGACCTAAGTAAAACACAGCCAACCCAACAAAGATCTGGGGAAGATGCGTCACAGACGGCAGGAAGAGCTAGTGGTCTGGCTGGTGTCTACAAAGTACGGGCACAGTCACCCGAGGGGCCAGCTCACGTGAGAATTTGCAGGCAAGGAGGACACAGGGGCAGGATTTCAGCCACCTGGAGCCATGGAAAGGGCTTAAGCAAGAGAAATGCGTGACCCAATACTGTAAAATATGTGATTGCCATGCCATTCGAAAGCCACAGACTCCCACTCCTCAAAAGTTAGGCTAGAAAATATATATACATATATATATGTATATAATATTTTTATATATTTAATTTTATGTATTATATATTTCATATATATGTGAAAATACAAAAAACTAAAAAAGAATTTTTTAGAATGAATTTATTATAACAGTTAAAATTAACACATTTGCTTTAAAGCCAATTAGTAAAACAGTGAAATGATTTTTTAAAATGACAGAAATTTGAAATAAGTGTTATAGAGGACAGATGTCTTATCCAAATTTTTTCTATTTTCTTTTGGCTATATTGAGAAAAGCCCTGATGTACAAAGATCAGTTGCCATATTAATAGTGTTTCATGGGGGCATCTGGGTGGCTCAGTCAGTTACACTGTCTTCAGCTCAGGTCATGATCCCAGGGTTCTGAGATCGAGCCCCACATCAGGCTCCCTATTCAGCAGGGAGTCTGCTTCTCCGTCCCCCTCTCTCTCTGCCCATCCCCTCTACTTGTGCGCTTTCTCTCTCAAATAAATAAAAATAAAATCTTTAAAAAAATAGTGTTACATGGTTCACCTCATAACCTCAGTATTTTCTTTGGTTCTTATGTTTAATGTAATAATATATTTGCTTACTATGTAAAACAATATAAATAATAATACATACATATGTATTATTCAATAATTGAGTAATCATTAAATAGTAATAGAAATAATACAGAAATAATTTAAATCAATAATATAAATTTGCCTTCATTTATTACAAATGTCTCAAGTCATATAAAGAAGCAGCCAACGGTTTACATAAGCACTAAAATTCTCTAAAATAGCCTCACTGATATTGATTGTTCTCTTGTTACATAACTGACTTATGCAGACAGGAATATGGCCAAGCAATTCACTTGGAACAGAATAGGCTAATTACCAGTATTGTTTTATATATAATGGACATATAATGCTTTTTTAAAAGTAAAAATATATAATTACAACGTTTTTAGTAAGTGACCTATTTATAGGATTGAATATAAAAAACTTTAATCTGAAATCTTTATAGAAGCAGGTTAACTTGAAAACATTGGTGGCTTTTAATATATTAAGGTTTGCTTAAAATATTTAAAGGTTTTTGTCTTAAATGTTTTTAAAAATATTTCATGTACAGAGAGTGCAATTTAAAAACTAGTGGTTGACGGGCGCCTGAGTGGCTCAGTCATTTAAGTGTCTGACTCTTGATTTCGGCTCAGGTCATGTCTCAGGGTCCTGAGTTCCAGCCATATGTTGGGCTCTGTGCTTAGCGGGGAGTCTGCTTGTCCCTCTCCCTCTGTCCCTCCCCTCACTCACTCGCTCTCTCTCAAATAAATAAATAAATAAATAAATAAAATCTTTAAAAACTAGTGGTTGAAAAATAGTAAACGGTGCTGTGACTTTATTTTTTTTTATTTTTAAAGATTTTATTCATTTATTTGACAGAGAGAGAGAGACAGTGAGAGAGGGAACACAAGCAGGGGGTGTAGGAGAGAGAGAAAGAAGCAGGCTTCCTGCTGAGCAGAGCGCCTGACTCAGGACTCGATCCTAGGACCCTGGGATCATGACCTGAGCAAAAGGCAGCCACATAAGGACTGAGCCACCCAGGTGCCCCTACAGGGCTATAACTTTAAAAGCATATGTTATCCCTGTATTTCAATTTAGTCACAATATCTAGATGCATACATTCATCAAAAAATTAATCTTGTAACACTGAAAAAATAAACCTATTTGGGGGAAAAAAATTTAAAAAGTTAATTTCTGCTAATAAAATATAAATATGTACATGTTAAAAAAAGAAACAAACAGGAGAAAAATAATTGAAGACTTTGGTAAGAATATACACTTTAGAGAAAGTAAATCACATGTAGTTATTTTAATATCACTTACATGTCTAGTTTAGGGAATATAAAATGAATAACTTAATTCTTGGCATTTAAATTAAAAAGGTATAACTTAAGCGAAAGTTTTACATGTTCTCTCTGAATTTATGGATAAATATAACTCCATCGCTGTTGGAATAAAGAACTTCCAATTCTGCCGTAAATTTCTTTTTTTCCAGTTTATCACAAATAGTCAAGATTTCAGGTGGAAAAAATTTTAGCTATTCCATGTATTTCTAGAATGATAGTTGTTTTGTTTATTAAAGCGCTGATAGGTCACCCAGACCTTTTGTCGTCCTGGCTCCGTCCTACCTGTTCAGAAAGCATTTGCTTTTCTGAAAAGAGCTAAGGACAAGAAGTTGCTGACAGCGCTTTTGTCACGTGCAACTTGAGGATCGTTATCCATGCTGTCATCTTTCTGCCATGCTCACACATCTATTGAAAAGTGAAGAAATATCCAAGTTGCCACAGGCTGGAGACAAAGCCATTTGCACGCTCTCCATTCACACGGTGTCTTCCACCAGCCGCAGAAGATCAAAGATACTGAGGCACTCGAAGAGCAAGGAGGCATGGGGCTGGGTGCCGCCATGTTGCTGGGCAAATTGGTTGTATTCTTCGACCAACCGTCTACAGATACTCTGCGTGCTGGAGCACTGGAGACATGGTGACTTTCAGAGTAGGAGCCCAGGGAGCTTCTTGTCGGATGACCCAGAGAAAGGCTGCAATCTCGTGTCTCTGCTCCATTCCAACCTCTGCTGCTTTATACCCGCAAACCATGCAGTCCTAGGTCAACTGGCTGAAGAACTCATTGCTACGATTCCTCAAAGTTTCTCCCTTTAGTTTCTTCAGTATGGAGAAATGAAAATACACTTGCAGTCTCAAAAACAACGGATTTGTATTTGTGCTGTTTTGTGAGGAATGTCTCTAGGAAAAGTGCACCATCTTGATTCCAGATAGTTTTCCTGAGGATCTTCAGGGATTTCTTCCATCAGGCCCAACAGACGTCCTCATTTATATACTTTAGATGCTCGGTTCTTATTGTTCCTTTAGGCGACTTTTTCTTCTTCTTCCTTTTTATGTAGTATTCTCAAAGGACATAACCACATCATTCCATCAAGTTTACTTCATTGTTCTGTCACTGCTGGGTTCCTTGCATTAATTTCTTTCTTGAACACAGCAGCTTATATTTAAACCATGCGTAGATTTCGCGTTTTCCGACTTTTGTTCTTTTATAGCTCTGTTGGAGCAGGTCCAACTTATGACATCATTGGAAATGTTGCACAGGCTCTGAGATGCACCTTGTGTTTACCCATCTTGATTTTCTGTGCCACTATTCATGTTAGTGTCCACGACAAATATTTTCAACTAACAGCTGAGATGTGTATATGTAATTGTGTGTGTGTGTGTGTGTGTGTGTACACAGCATTTCTCATCTGCTTCCACCACTTATGACAACAAAAGAACATCTGCCATTTACAAGACCAACAAAAGAAAATGTAGTCACAACACAAGAAAAACCTGATCTTTGAGTTTATAGTGAAGTTTATCATTTGTTCTCCCCAAATTGTGTCCACCCATCTGTGAGCAGAAGGGACCTCATGCTCCTTTCTTTTTTTCTGCTGCTTTTTGTTTTGATTTTTAAAGGTTTATTTCAGTGAGAGAGACTTATTTTAATCTTGAGAGAGCGTGCACATGCGTGTTTGCAAGTGGAGGGAGGGGCAGAGGGAGAGAGAGAGGATCTTCAAGCAGACTTCCGCTGAGCGCAGAGCCTGACTCGGGGCTCGATCCCAGGACCCATTAGATCATGACCTGAGCTGAAACCGAGAGTCAGACACTGAACTGACGGAGCCACCCAAGCGCCCTCTTTTTGTTTATAGAGACCCTTACCCATTTACATCCAAACTCTTATAAGCACTTTGTACAAAACCCCCGCTGACACGCAGTGTCATGACTTTTTTAAAATGTCTGTGAGCGGGCATAGCCTGTTGTTGAAGGTCACGTTATAAAAGTAGATTTCTCCGACAGGACCTTAGTGCGTTCTCTTCCTAAGCTTCAGGGGTCCACCTGGCTAAAAGTGGAATTTCCGAGAATTTTCCGCACATGGTTGCTCATACGTATTCACTCACTCAGAGATGCCAATGAATCTCACACTCAGAGCCTGTGCATTCTTTGCGGTGATGTTGATTCAGGCAAGAGCGTGTATTGAACCTTGCATTTTGCCAGACAGCGTGCTTGGTGATGAAGAAATATGAGAAGAGTAAAGTGATGATGTCAGATGAGCAGATAGAGAATGGGAAGACAGTGTGCAAAGTGCTTTGGGAGAGACTGTTGGGAGGGAAGAGCCCAGTGCAAATTAGAATTGGTTCGCAGGGAGAGAAGCTGGGGAAGGGGATTCCGGCTGCAGAGGATAACTGCAGAGTTCTCCCACCACAATGAAAAGTTTCAGTATGAGGGGCCAGGAGTCCAGCGTGGTGGTGAAAGGTTAGGTTGGACAAGTACGTAAGGACCAAATCATGTGACCCATGATGAGGCTGCGGTTTTATTCTCTGAGCCCCGGGGAGCCATTTAAACCCACACTAATTAGAAGGAGCTATTGAATGAGATCTCGTGAGTAGAGAATATTAAAAAGAGCCACTTGGCCTTTCTTCATCAGCGTCTCTACAGTTTGTCTGTGCAAAAACGAGGACTAGCTGTGCCCAGAATTCCTGTCTTACAGGGCTGTGTCAGGGCGTGCACATTAGCTCCCCCCGCTCTCGAATGACTTAGGTTACAAGAAGCCTCTCTTACAGGGTTTCACACCCTTTTTGAGGAGAATAGGAAATTTCTGGGTTACCAACTGCCTGGCAGATAAGCACAAGCAAGCAAATATGCAAATTTAGAGTAATGCCCCCACCCCCACCTCCAGCACTGCTGAAGCGGGGAATGCAGTTTCTCAGACAACACCTAATGGGTAGCCGTTTACATAACAGCAGCTATAAATAGCATATGCTGGTTACCAGAATGAAAAAGATAGTAAAACCTAAATTCCTGTTATGAATTGTATCCAAGCGCTGTGGATGTATTCAACAAATAACCACAAGATGTACCTCGAGGCCACGAGTGAATAGCCAAGTCCCATCTCATCCTCTCCATAGCCTTTCAGGTTAAGGTTACTCTCCTTGTTGCTTTCCTGGGCATACGGTCCTGGTTCCTTCAAGTCTGTCCTCGGACGAATGGCTCACAATGGTTTTGGAACAAGAAATCTTCTATCCATAGAGGCTGCTTCCTGTTGCAAATAAGACGGGCCCCAATTCAAACCACCCTTTAAGTCATGAGACGTCCCAGCTTGTCCAATTTGAACCTCCTGCTGGAGGCCAATCATGGTGGATGGGTCCCTGGCCAGGATTGTCGCCAGGACCCAGAGTCTTTCCGCGTCTTCAGTTTGCTCCAACACCTGATATGATGTCGGCTCCAGCCCCTGGCGTGATCCCAGGGAGGTCACCCCACATCAGCCTTGTTCACAACCGTTGGAAGGAGAGTTTGCCCCTGCCAAGCAAGAGGTTCACAAGTCTCTACATTTCTGGAAGGGGAAGGGACCATCCTGTGCCAATCCTTACAGTGGGAGAAATGCCACGGGGGCTTGGTTTAGGTTTGTCTTACCAGAATCCACCCACGTGGGAATGTTGGGGTGGCAGGGTGTCACTCTGGCGAGGGGCGTGCTCCTCAGCAGGGGAGGAAAGACGTGGATGTTGGTAGAAACAGAAACATGTCCACTTCAGGCCTCTGATCATCTGATGAAAGCTATGCCCTGTCCCTCTACGTGGCCATTTTGCGTTTGCTTTTTAGGGGATTTGCTAACCTCCTGAAGACTGTTGTTCTTCATCTCAAAAAAATTGCATTGCTTCCAGCGCAGAGATGCATCTTTCTCTTAGACTTTAGCATCGCCCTGTATGCTTTCTCCGTTCTGGAAGCACACCACCGAACACTGCAGATAAATGATGTTTTAATTTGCTGTTTCACCATTGTCGTGGATGACCCAGAGAGAGGCCAAGCAATAACATACAAATAATTAATTGCAAACATCCAGTTCATCCTTTTAAAAAATTCATAACCCCAGGGATTTTTTTTTTCCACCGGGAAAGAGAAGGAAAACATGTTTCCCCTGTCCTGTGCCCCATGTGGTGTTATTTTCTACCACATCTTTCCTAACGCTATTCCTACATCGTTGCCATGAATCTTCCCACAACTGCTCGGAACCAAGAGTAAGGTGATCTGGCCAGACCTGTGAGAGCAGCCACACACTGTGGAAGCCGGGGGAGCCTTTTCAATGAGAGCTCCTCTCTAACCTGGAAAACACGAGCCAGCAATGATGCGGACAGTCATCTCATTTTGAACCTTGGAAAGAAATGGTTTTCCAGAAATATCAGGCAGCTTGAGGAGCGTTCTACCCGGAAGAAGGCAAGGACCTGACCCCTGGAGAGCCCTTCCAGCCTTGTCTGTCCGTGCGCTTATCAGTCTTCAGTAAATCCTGCTTTAGGAGTAATGAAAGAAGACCCCGGCAAAGGCCGTGTGGTGTGGCCTCCCTCCCCACGCTCACCCTGAAGACTCGTCTTTGAACAGGAGACGCAGAGAGGATCCCATAAGTTGCTGAGACCATCTGCGGCCACCAGCCAAATAGAGTTGGGGGGTCACATTTCCCAGCCCTCTGCAGCCCGGGTCTGGTTCTCAATCTGGCCAGCCTTCAAAGGACACCAGATAACTGAATGTTAATTTTCCTTTTTCTGTTTACCTTAGCAATCAACACACAATTTTTAAAAGGCAGCTGTGGTATGCTTCCTGCTTGTTGCACATAGAATTTTCCAGCAGGTGTGGCCGCCCATGAACAATTATTGCACACTTGTTCTCTTGAAATTGCTGATTTGAAAACCCACTGTTTGTAGTCACTTTCTGCTGAAGAATGTGGGTTAATTTTGGGGGGTGGGGGATGAAGCAGACATTTTTCAAGAGACACTTTAAGGTACTTAGCCCCACTACTTGGCCGCAGGAAACAGAATTGTAAGTCTCCATACAGGATTATGGAAAATGAGATTTTTAGCTCCGACTCCAAAGCAGCTCAGCTAGTTAATGGGGCCCTGACTCAGGTTAGTGACTGAGGAGGGCCCAGCTGAAGTCCCCTCGGGTCCAGCCCTGGCCAGCTCAGCACAGGTGTCAGCCTCAGAGGGCTGCGTAGACCACTTGTTCCTCGGCGTCCCATGCTTTAGAGCCATTTCTGCCGGGAGAATGGAGACCTGGACCCCCAGTGCCTGCATGCGGAGCTGGGAAAAGGCATTGCCTCCCAAGTGATGGGAATGGCAGCCACACACGGGTAGGAAGGCTAGGCCCCGTGCTACATCCTACGGTCACTGGCAAAGGGCAGGAAACTCGGAGGCACACAGATGACTTTTTCCAGTGGCTTTGTCTGGCTCCATCTAGGACCTAAGTGATAATATCACACTGCTCCACGTGGGATGAGGTAAAAGAAGGGTAGAGAATACTTCCCAATGTTGGTGGTGGCATGGCCAGACTCCAGAGTACGCACGATCGTGAGTTCATTCACCCCTTTATAACGTCTTACATGCACACACCCCACCTTGTTCCAGAATGGACTTTAAGGCCCTCAAAAACATGAATCAAGTGGTCTAGTTTAAAAGATAATTTGTTGGGGCGCCTGGGTGGCTCAGTGGGTTAAAGCCGCTGCCTTCGGCTCAGGTCATGATCTCAGTGTCGTGGGATCAAACCCCGCGTCGGGCTCTCTGCTCGGCGGGGAGCCTGCTTCCCTCCCCCCTCTCTCTCTGCCTGCCTCTCTGCCTACTTGTGATCTCTCTGAAATAAATGAATAAAAAAAAAAATTTGTTGACGGCCCCTAGCTCTCTCCAAGGGCTGGGTCAAACTTGGAGTGACTCACTGACGGTCTGAAGTCCTATCAGCAAAGACCCTCGGCCGAGATCTGCGCATTTCCCTCTGTGTAGTTCTCATAAAGAGAGTTTATTGTATTCCCCACCAATTGGGCCGCACTTTTTTCCCAGGGAGACTGTATGATGCCGGCACCTGCTTCCACTTTATCCTTTTCCTCTCTGTGTGTCTCACACGGCCGTCAGACTCTTGTGAATTCTGGGAGAACACAGAGGTCAGGCTGTGCCAGGTACCTTGATCCCTCATTATCTTTAATTACTGTTTAGGAGGTTAATCGGTAGTGAAGCCTACCTTTCCTTACTTCGACAATTGAGTCAGGGGGACCCTGGAGCCAACTTTGAATTGTTTGTTTGGATTCTTACTTGAATTTGTAAAGTCAAATGTCTGTTGTCCAGCCCCAGACACTGTGTGTACGGGAGGGGTCCTAGGAGAGGAGGAGCAAAGTATGGGGATGGTTCTTTCGGCTGTAATTAATTTGCAGCCTATTGGGCTTACTAGAAAGTTTGCTTTTTTTTTTTTTTTTCAAAGATTGTATTTATTTATTTGACAGAGAAAGATCACAAGTAGGCAGAGAGGCAGGCAGAGAGAGAGGGGGAAGCAGGCCCCCTGCTGAGCAGAGAGCCCGATGCGAGGCTGGATCCCAGGACCCTGAGATCATGACCTGAGCCGAAGGCAGAGGCTTTAACCCACTGAGCCACCCAGGTGCCCTGAAAGTTTGCTATTTTGAAAGAAACTAACATTCGTGAACAATCTCAATGATTTCAAACTTGACCCACATCTTCAGCTCGCAGAGGCAAACTTGTGTCATTTTACATAAAGAGGCAAGTTCACATTCAAGGAATTTAATTGATTACAATGCTGTTAAGTCATTACTCCCATGTCTTTCCCTTCATATATTAGATGCTCTTTCAAGTTACAGATGATTTTCAATCTTTTATGTGATAAAGCTGCTAACTAGACTCTGACGCAGTAGGCTTCATTGTTCATACCTGGCTTAAATTTCCCTCTGCTTCTTCCCAGCCCCCTTTGCTATTTCCAGCTACTCTATAAGCATCAAGCCCTATAAATCATCATTGCCTTTTTACAAATATTCTTTCCACCCTCCCAAGTGCGTGTCTTCCCTCCTTCGCCACATTTACATACTTGTCCCTTGTTAAAAGATAAATTGAGGCACGTTAAAAATTGAAAGAGTCCATTTGAGCAAAAATCAATGTGAATCAGAAGCAACAAACCAGACTTAGTTTCAGGAATGCTCCCCCAACAGGAAGGAACTCAGAGAGAGGGTTTCATAGAGAAAAGGCGGCTGCAAATGAAGGAAATTATGGATTGGCTATCGCCAAAAGCCTAGTTGCACTTGAGATTGGTCGTCCTTAGGTTTCAGTGTCATGACCGTGAGGTATTTACAAGCTCAGACTCTGGTTTGCCTACGTAGGCCAGCACGGCATTAAAACCACATCCGTCTAAGGACCTCCTTGTTTCGTTAATTTAACACCCTTAAATGAGGCCATTGTTTTCAGACTTCGTGTGAGCGTGAACTTTGGACCTGCGCTGAAAGGCACCATTTCCATTGTACCAGAAAGTAACTCTGAGCCAGGCTGTGTCTGTCTGAGGAGTGTTGACCCTTCTTTGGCAGAATGAGAATGTCGACTTGGTAGTTCTGTGGCCCAGGAAAGGCTCTTCGTTACAGAGAAGCTCCTGGTGACGAGATCCTGGCAGCTCACGCCCAGCTTCTCCCCTGCCCCAGGACCATGATGGGCCTGCACGGCCTTTGGAAGGAGAAAGGCCCCCCCGGGGCCCTGTGGCCTGGCCCTTTTCATCTTTGTCTTTGCTTTTGTGCTTTGGCCCACCTGCATTTATTCTTCATCTCTCCAATCCCTCCACAAACAATCCTGGAGCGTCTTCCTTGTGCTGGGCGCTGGTTTGGGTGAACGAAAGACAGAGAAGGAACTGACCCTCCGAGAACAGACCTTCTAGTCTGAAACTAGACTAGAAACTACTTTCTAGTCGGCACTGAAAGTAAACACAAACTCTGGAGTGAAAAGGGAGATAAAGAAAAATAAAGCAGGGTTTAGGGGTAGGCGCTGAGGAGGCAGGGAGGTTTTACAGCAAATGCTCTGAGAAAGGCTGCTCTGAAGGAGAGAGCTACCGTGGGAAGAACATCCCAGTCAGAGAGACAGCCAAGTGCAAAGCCCCTGATGTGGGAAACTATTTAGTGTTCCGGGAATGGCAAGAAACAAAAAAGGCCATGTGGCTGGGGCAAGGGGAGGGAGGGAGGGGAAGCATAGTAGGGGACTGGGCTTTAAGAGGAAGCCAGGGTCCTGCATATAGTGTATGATTTTGAGCAGGGAGGTGGCACGGGCCAATGGGTTGAAATAGAACTTCTGCACAACTTGATGCCTGGAAAGCTGCCTCCTCTTGGTCACCCCTGGGTTCTTCTGCTTTGTCCTTTCCCAAATGCCCCATCAGGAAATGCACGGAGCCTAAGCTACTCCTCGCTCCCTGTAGCATACTGGGGTGCTTTTCAGCCCACCACAAGGCATTTCACTGAGGCCTCACTGGGTCAGCCAGGTGCCCTGCTAATTTATCTGTTCCTAACAGCCCCGTGACTCCGGCCTGACCTTTTCATAGGCTTTCTGACCGGACTGCGGAACTCAGCCTTCTAGAAGGGGAGCCTCACTACCTCATTACAAGTCGCGAAATGAGGTAATGGTTTCCATATGTGCGGGGGCTGTCATTCAAATTGGACTTCGCCTGCTCTGCTAATGAGGTCAGACGGCTCTACCTGGGGTGGATGGCCCCTCCCGGGGGTAGGAGGCTGCCGGAGACGGAGGAGAGAGTCACCCCTCTCCAAGGAACCCGGCGAGGTAGCATTTCTTCACACTGCAAAGGAACACAAAATAGAAGGAGACACATACGTTTTGGGATCTGCTTAAACTTTTTATTTTGAGATCATTGCAGCTTCACGTGTGGTTGTAAGAAATAATACAGAGAGATCCCGTGTAGTGGCCTTTACTCTGTTTCCCCCCAAGGGGACATCTTGCAAAACTATAGGAACAGTATCGCGGCCGGGACTCGGCGTTGAGGAAGTCAAAACAGGAAACATCTCATTACCACAAGGGTCTTCATATCTTTCTACAGCCACAATCTACCTTCTACCCTTGCCTTAGCTCTGGGCAGCTGTCAATCTGTTCTCTATTTCCATAATTTTGTCATTTCAAAAATGTTAACCCATGAGTCGTACAATGTGTGACTTTCTTCACTTAGCATAATTCTTTGGGGACTCATCCAGGTTCTTGCGTATTATCCACTGTTTCTTCTTCTTCCTTGCTGAGTAATATTTCATGGTATAGCTGTACCACACTTTGTGAAACAGTTTACCTGTTAAGGGATATTTGGGTTTCCAGCTTGGGGCTATTATGAGTAAAGCTCCTGTAAAGATTTGTTTACAGGTTCCTCTGTGAACACAAGTCCTTATTTCTCTGGGATAAATGTCCAGGAGAGAGCAACTACTGGGTTTGTGGTAGTTGCATATTTAGATAGGTTTTTGCGGTTTTGGGGGATTTTTTTGTGTTTTTTTTTTGTTTTGTTTTTCAAATAAGGACCATTTTTTATCTTCCATTCTGTGGGGTAGTAATTTGGGCTGCACATAGCTCAGGTTTAGCTGATCTTTTTTTTTTTCTTTTTATATATAATTCAAATACAGAAACTTTACCTTTTTTACATATCTAGTTCAGTGATTTTTAGTGTATATCCAAGGTTGTGATGTGTTTGGGTTTTTTTTAAGGAAATGCCAAACTATTTTTTAGAGTGGCCATATCATTTTATATTTCCACCAGTAATGTATGAGTGATCCAATTTTTCCACATCCTTGCCAGCATTTGTTGTCACTATTTTTTTATGTTAGCCATTGTGGTAAGTGTGTAGTAATAGCTCGTTGTGGTTGTAATTTGCATTTCCCTTATTGCTATTGGTGCTTGACATCTTTTCATGTGCTCATTTGCCATCTGTATATCCTTCCTTATGAAAAGTCTCTTCGTGTCTTTTGCCCATTTTCTAATTGGATTCCCTGGGGTTTTTTTCTGTTGAGTTTTGAGAGTTCTTTATATATTCTAGACTGTTAGTCCTTTATCTGATATGTGGTTGACAAATATTTTCTCCCACTCCTTTCGGCCTCTGGAAGAGAATCTTTCTCAGAAAAAAAAAAAAAACGGATTTTAAGCCTGAATTAATTTTTTTTTATGGATTTTGCTTTTGGTGTCAAGTCCAAAAACTCTTTGCATAGTTCTAGATTTCTATAAGTTGTATATTTTTATATTTTGCTCTTAAGTCTGTGATTCATATTGAGTTAATTTTTGTATAAGGTGGGAGACCTATAGAGAGAGTTTGCTTTTTCCCTATGTATGCATAGTTGCTCCTGCAGCATTTGTGGAAATGAGTATCTTTTATTGGATTGCTTTTACATCTTTGTCCAAAATTAAGTAGGTTTCTGTGGTCTTTTTCCTGGGTTCTCTATTCTAGTCTAGTCTATTAAGCTATGTGTCTTTCCCTCAACCAATACCGTACTGTCTTGGTTACCATATCCTAAGTCTTGATCCATTCCATTTTATTCTTCTTTTTCAAAATTGTTTTAGCTACTCTAGCTCCTTTGCTTTTCTGTATATTTTTTAGAGCAATCTTGTCTATACCTACAAAATATCTTGTTGGGATTTTGATAAGAATTGCATTAAACCTATTTTCAGTTTGGGAAGAATTACTATTTTTATTATGAGGAGTCTTCCAATCCATGAAAATGACATGTCTCTCCATTTATTTAGATCTTTCTTTTGTCAACATTATGTAGTTTTCAGTGTATAAGTCCTGTCTATATTTTGCTAGATTTACACCTAAGTATATCGTATTGTTGACAAATCATAGATTGCATCATATTTTTCATTTCAGGATTCATGTGTTCATTGCTAGTACGTAGAAATACAACTGACTTTTGTATGTTGGTGTTACAGCATGGAACCTTGCCAAGCGCACTTATTAGTGCTGGGAGTTTTATATGCTTGTGTATATATGTGTTGGTATTTTCTTATTTATATTTATATTTCTTGGGATTTTCTATATCATCACGTCATCTACAAATGGAAACAATTTTATTACTTCCTTTCTGATCCGTATTTCTTTTATTTCCTTTTCTTTCCATATTGCACTGGCTGTAACTTTCAGCACTGTGCAGAGTAAGTGTGGTGGGAATGGACAGTCTTGCCTTACTCCCTATCTTAGGGGGAGAGTATCAGTCTTTCATCATAAAGTATGGTGTTAGCTGTGAGGTTTTCATAGATGTTCTTTGTCAGATTGAGGAAGTTCCCCTTTATTCCTAATCTGCTAGGAGTTTTTACTTTGTTTTTTAAATCATGAATCTTATAAAGTGTTTTACTGTAGCAACTGATAGGATCATGTGCTTTTTAACCCTCTTTAGCCTGTTAATACAGTGGATTACACTGATTGATTTTTGTGTATTAAACCAGTGTTGCATCCCTGGAATAAAGCCCACTTGTTCATGTGGTGTTGCTATTGTTATCTATTGCCGAATTGCATTTACCAATATTTTGTTCAGAAATTCTGCATCTGTATTCATGAGGAGTATGGGCTATGGTTTTCTTTCTTTTTTTTTTTAATGTCTTTAAATTGTTTTGCTGTCTGGGTAATACTAGTTTCATAAATGAATCGGAAAATGTCCTTCTTTGATTTTCTAGAAATTACCGTGTAGCACTGGTGTTAAGTCTTCTTTAAATATATTTGGTAGAATTTTCCAGTGAAAACAGAATCCGGTAGAATTCTCCATTTTATCTTCTGTTTTCTGTTTGTTCTGGTTTTCATTTCTCTGTTTTGTTTTTCCTTCCTTCTTGTGGGTTATTTGAACATTTTTTAGAATTCTGTTTTGATTTATCTATTGTGTTTTTGAGTGTGCCTCACAGTATAGCTTTTTTTTACTGTTGTTCTATGTACTATAAATACATAACTAATCATAGTCTACTGGTATTATTATTTTACCGGCGTGAGTGAAGTACAGAAACCTTACCTCCTTTTACATTTCTTTACCCACCCCTACTTATAATATACTTTCTTAAATATTTTCTCTATTTAAATGTTTAAATATTTATTATTTTCTCTATTTAAATACTTTCTCAATATACATTTAGAACCACATCAGACAGTGTATAATTTTCACTTTAATTTAGTCAACCATAATTTGGGGACTTCAGGGGGTATAGCTCAGTGGTAGAGCATTTGACTGCATAATTTGGGGACTTCAAGAGGAAAGGAAAAACCCATTGTATGTATCCATATTTTTGCTAACCGTGTCCTTTCTTTCTTCCTGATGTCCCAGGATTCTTTCTTTTATCATTTCCTTCTTGTTTTTATATCTTCTGTTAGCTATTCTTGTAGGGTAGTTCTGATGGTCATAAATCTCTTAGTTACTTCCAACATTTGAAAATCTCTTGATTTCTTCATTCCAGAAAGATATTTCCACTGAATGGACAGTTCTTTTCTTTTAGCATTTGAAAAATATTATGCCACTTCTGGCCTCAGTGGTTTCTTATGAGAAATCCACTGTCATTCCAATTGGTTTTCCCTATAGATGAAGTATCATTTATCTTTGGCTATTTTTGAAATCTTTTCTTTGTCTTTAGTTTCCAGAAATTTAATTATAATCTGTCTCTAGCTGGATTTCTAAGGGTTTATCAAATTTAGAATTTATGCAGCTTCTTGAATCTATAGGTTTATGTCTCTCACCAATTTGGGAAGTTTTCAGCCTTTATTTCTTTGAGTGCTTTTTCTTTTTCCTCTCCTTCTGGGACATTGAAAACATGAATGTTATGTCTTCTTTTATTCTCACACGTCTCTGAGACTCTGTTAGTTTTTTCCTCAGTCTATTTTGTCTGTTGTTCAGACTCAGTCATTGCCACTGTTCTCTCTTCCTGTTTTACTAATTGTTTCTTCTTTCCTCTCCGTCCTGCTATTGAGCCCATCCACCAAGCTTTTTATTTGTCCTTGTATTTTTGAGTTCTAAAATTTACAACAGGTTCTTCTTTATATCTTCTATTTCTTTTTTGAGGATTGCTTCTTTTGTTTTCATTTGTTTTAAGCATATTCCTAACTGCACCTTAAAGCATTTTTATTCATGGCTGCTTTAATATCTTCGTCAGATGATACCACCTTCTGTTGTGTCATCTTGGTGTTGGCACCAGTTGATTTTTTTTCATTCATCTGGACATCTTGCTGGTTCTTCTTATGACAAGTCACTTTCAGATGAAATGTGGACATCTTAGGTATTATGTTATCTCACTCTGGATCCTGCCAAGTAGAAGTCATCCAGATCCCCTACTCAACCTCCAGTGAAGCCCACTAGATGGGGATGGGAGTTCCTGCTGTCCACACGATCTCCAGGGACACTGCTAGAAATAGGTAGGTGGGCACAGGGGAGGGGCAGTGATACGACCTCATTACCACTGGGCAGTGAAGTCCTGATTCTCTATTAGGCCTCTTCTGACACCACACAAAGGAGGAGGAGAAGGAATGCATCCTTTTGCTGGGTGGAGTATAGAAGATCATTCTTCCCATGTTGTCTCTGTGGACATGACGGGGGGCCAGAGACCTCACTATCAGCTGGCAAGGATGCAAAGCTCAGCTCCCCACTTGGCCTCCTCTGTCACCACCCCAGTAGGGCTAAGGTGCCTTGTTGCAGCCTCATAGGGATGGAAGTGTAGGCTCACTGCTTGGTCTTTGCTGGTATGAGTGGGAGTGGAGCCACGATGGTTGTTTTTTTTCCCCCCGTGGTGTTAGGGTGGGATTGGGTGATTATGGTCTAAAACTTTTCTGTCTTGCTAGGCTCCCCCTTTCCTGTTCCCTTGGCTAGAGAAAACAGGCTTCCTCCTGGGCTTTCTTGGTTGCACCCAATGGCATTTCTGGGTTGCCAGGTTTTTCAACTCCCAAGTCTGGGATCTGTGAGGCCAAAAGAAAACTGAAGTTTCTCATGCTCTGAGGTTCCTTCTTGTCTCCACTTTTTAGTATCTTCTTCTGTTGGTTTCATATGTAATGTCCAGGGTTGTCAGCTGTACTTAGCAAAAGGAACAGGGGAAATACATCTATTCCATCTTCCTAAAAGCAGAAGTCTCTCTGGACAGAAATGTCTTTTAAATGTCTGTTTTGTTTTGTTTGAACTTTTTAAAAGTCAGTGGGATATGGTAATGCACTACTAATTTTCAGGAGAAGCCAACTTCATCCAAGTTGCCATTTGAAGTGAAAGGACAATGTGGTTGCCAGCTGCTAGTTTCTATTTCTTCTTGAAATTTCCTCCCAACTGCATTGGTTTATTTAAGTTATCACTCCTACTAGCAGACACATTAGAAAAGGATCACATTATCTCTTTTAGCCTTTAAATCTTTTCAATGTCAGCTGTCCCTCTTTTTTGTTAAAGGCTTCCTGGGCCTTCCTGCCCTTTCTGGGCAGTTCTGTCGATCAGCAGGGTTGGCTTCATGCATCACCTGTGTTCTGACCCAGCGTGGCTGTCAACAGGTCCCATCTATCTTGAGGCTGTAAATCTGCTGTTGCCTCTTGCAAATTCACTGCCTAATTTGGCACTACAACTCCTTGGAGGACAAACCTGTCTTTCTGATACGAAATTACCTAATCCACATTGTAAGAGAATGACATTTCTTCCGACGCCCAGAACAGTCCGCTTACACCTTACCCCTTTCCGAAACTTTGGACAGAAGAACATAAGCACATTGCTTTCTTCCCTCCCATTCCCAGTTGTGATGGTCAGAGACTTGAGACCAGGGAGGACAGGAGGGATCTATCCTTTCATTTTTGAATGGAATTTGTATTAAGTTAGTTAACCTTGAGTCCTTAGCCAGACTGTCTTTCAACTGTTCCATGTAATCTGAATTCTTTTTTTTTTTTAAAGATTTTATTTATTTATTTGACAGAGGGAGAGATCACAAGTAGGCAGAGAGAGGGAAGCAGGCTCCCCGCTGAGCAGAGAGCCCGATGCAGGGCTCAATCCCAGGACCCTGAGATCATGACCTGAGCCGAAGGCAGAGGCTTTAACCCAATGAGCCACCCAGGTGCCCCTGTAATCTGAATTCTTTTTTTTTTTTTTTTTTAGATTTTTTTTTTTTTTTAATTAGAGAGAGAGAGACTGAGAATGAGAGGGGAGAAGGTCAGAGGGAGAAGCAGACCTCCTGCAGAGCCGGGAGTCCGATATGGGACTCGATCCCGGGACTCCGGGATCATGACCTGAGCCGAAGGCAGTCGCTTAACCAACTGAGCCACCCAGGTGCCCTGTAATCTGAATTCTTAACAAAACACAATGTCCTAGCCCTGTAGAGACCACAGAGTTGTTTTGTTAGGTTTTGTATCTTGCAGTCTCTTCTAGAATTTGGAGGGGGACTTTCCTCCTCTGGCAGACAATTGGGTTGATGTTCCTATTCTGTCATCTATAAAGAATAATACAAAGGAATTCATCTTGGCTGCTATTAGAAAGCCCACTGTGTCCTATCCCAGTGTTGGGCATTGCTGGGACAGATGCAGAGACAAATGATGACAGAATCAGGCTGTGGAGACACACGAGAATAAAATAGAATAAGACTTTCCAAATCAGTAAATATAGAGCACAAATGCAATTTTATGTACGTAAGCATATCCTCTGTTCTCGGCCCAGGATGGGTACTGCGGAAGAATGCAAAGACAGTATGACTTGGTCCCTGAGAGAACAGACCCTCTGGTTGAAGCCTCAGAGGACATATTGGTGCTTTGAGGAATCACGCCCTCACGGTGCCTCCTTACCCCACCCGATCTCTGTGGGTTTCCACGGGCTAATGAATCCAAAGAGGCATCTCTGCCTGGGTCCTCCCTAGACCCCAATATCCCCTGGCCTTTCGGAATGTCTCAGCGGCAACTCGAAACCTCACATCCAAAACTGGACTCATTGTCTTTCCCACCAAACCTATTCTTCTGCGTTTCCATCTGGATGACCAACAAGGAGTCATCCATGGTTCAGGATGCAGCTTCAGTGTCGATTCTTCCTGAAGCCTTCCTGAGCTTTCTCCCGAGTTTTCACCCCTCAGTTTTACCACTTTTGTGACCCATGTAGTCTCCACTGTGGCACTCATCACCTTTGCCGTGATACGTGTCTACACGGCGAGATCACCTCAGAGACTGTGACCTGCGTAAGGGCAGGAACAGCCCTGGGTCTCACGCATCACAGGTGCAGCATAATTGCTGAATGAAAGGAAGTCAGGTTTTAAAAGCAGGATGTGTGTGGATCGGCAGAAAGGGAAAAAGGAGAATAATTTACTACCATCTAATGGAACAGAATTCATGAAGGGCTCCTAGCTCGAGGGTCATAACTCCTATCTCATTAGAATCTTAGGCTAGAAAACCTATTTCGTTTTTATTCTTGTTCCTTTCCCTCATTTCATTAGTCTGTTTAACTAAGGCAAGGTTTTTGATCCTACAAAGGCCTAGGTAGATCTGGAATGCACTTGAGCCTACAAGCTTCTCAGTTTCTGATGTTCAGATTATGAGGCATAAAATAAGTTACCAATTGAGGCTATGAAATCTCATTCTCTAGGGATCCTTAAAAATAGGTTAGAGTTTCAGTAGTCTGATAGTTTGGTAGATGTTTAGCCTTACCTGAAGGAAAAGGAACTTTGGACTAGCTTTTTTTCTTGGAGAACCTGTCTGATTTATGCTTTGAATATGGTCCACCGGTAATTGAAAAATAGGTTTCTAAAAATACTGATTTGTTTTTGGCTTTGTGTGTCAGCTGTGATTCCTAGCAGCTGTAACTACTGACAAGATCTAAAAACAGATTTGCAATTATTTGCTGTACTCTCCACGTTCCTGCTCTTCAGCAGTTATTCACGTGTGATTTTTGCAGGATTAGCCTCCTGACAGAAATGTGGACATGAGTTTATTATTCACCAACATAATGCTTCTTAGTTCCCTGCTCCTTCCTAAACTGCTCATTTTTTGAGACGGGAGCACACCCCCACCTCTAGGATGTGTCAGCTTCTAAATAGAGCCTGCTTGTATGGGGTTGCATGACAGTGATCTTCATCATTACTGGGGAGGCACCGAGAGTTCACAGACATTTGGTGAATGTATATTACATATACCTTTCATATCAATAAGTCCCAGTCAGTGTGCATGCTTCAGCTAGGATAGGGCACAATCAAAGAAAGCACATTAGCTCCAGCATCCCCCCACCCTTAGAGAAGTAAGATGTGAAGATCGCATCATTAGCAACAGTTCAGGCTATGGGAGGGAATTGACTTCAATTCAGGACCCATTCCCTCTCCTTTCTGTTTGAGTTTTCTTTTGTTTAAATCGTGGTAAAATTCACATAGGGTGAAACTTACTGTTTTACATAATCACTACACCCAACATGAAGCTTGAACTCAACGACCCCGATGTCCAGAGTCACATCCCTACCACTAGTAATGTGCTGGGCTTCCAAGTTCCCCACATCCTCTCCAACACTTAATTTCTGGTTTTTGCTTGTTTTTGAATTTTAGCCATCGTAGTAGATGTTAAGGGCTGTCTCTGGTTTTGATTTGTATTTCCCTGATGACTAATGGTGTGGAATATCTTTTCATGCGCTTGTTGGCCATCATATTTATTCTTTGGATGAATGTCTATTTAAGTCCTTTGCCCATTTTTGAACTGGGTTGTTTGTCTTTTTTGTTGTGAAGTGTTGAGGATTATTGATATATTCTTGATACTAGACCCTTATCAGATATGTGATTTGCAAATACTTTCTCTCATTTTGTGGTTGCCTTCCTACTTTCTTGATGAGGCCCTTTGATGAGCAGAAGTTTTTAATTTTGGTGAAATCCAATTTATTTTTTCTTTTGTTGCCTCTGTTTTGGGTTTCATATTTCTGAAACCATTGCCAAATCAAATTTATAAAGATTAAGCAACTCCTTTGTTTTCTTCTAAGATTTATATAGTTTCAAGTCTTATGCTTAAGTCTATTTTCTATATTTAGTTAATTTTTATATATGATTACAGGGAAGGGCCCAACTTCATTCGTTTGATTTGGAAATCCAGTTGTTCTCAGCACCATTCACTGAACAGACTATTCTTTCCTCATAAAATGATTTTGGTAACCTAACCAAAAGTCAATTGACCATAGATATATATGAGTTTATTTCTAGGCTCTTAATTACATTACGTGGATTTATATGTCTATCTTTATGCCAGTGTCACACTATTCTTATTATCATAGCTTTATATCAAGTTTTGAAATCAGGAAGTGTGAGTCGTATAACTTTGTTCTTTTGCCAAGATTGTTTTTGGCAATTTGGGGTTCCTTTGCAGTTCCCTATGAATCTTAGGATAAGTTTTTCCGTTTTTGCAAAAAAGACTATTAGAATTTTGTTTAACTGCTTTGATTAAAACCTAGGACAAATTCATCGAATAGAAGTGGTGAAAGCAGGTCTCCTTTGTCTTCTTCCTGATTATAGAGATGTAGCTCTGAGTATGATGGTAGCCATGGGTCTTTCATAAATGACCTGGGCTGTGTTGAGAAATTTCCTTTCTATCCTTTGTTTGCTGAGTATTTTTATCATGAAAGAGTGCTGGATTTTGTCAAATGCTTTTTCTGCATCAGTTGAGATGATCATGTGATTTTTTCCTTCATTTTATTAATGTGTGGTATATTAAATTGATTGATTTCTGTATGTCAAACCATCCTTGCATTGCTGGGCTAAATCCCATTTGGTCATGGTGTGTAATCCTTTCATTATGTGGCTGAATTCAGTTTCCCAGTATTTTCTTGAGGGTTCTCTCTCCTTTTTTAAACCCAAATCTCATAGATTTAAATTGTCCTCCCCTATACTGATTTGTACTCCTTTTTTCTCTTCTTCCTGTTATTTAAAATTAACCAAATATTTAGTTGTATTTCCTTCACCTTTTTTCTTGTGTCTTTGTGAGTAGATAGCTTCTAAAACATATGTACATGATAGAATACTATGAAGGATAAATATTATTATCACCCCTTTCTATCTTGAGCTTTTTCAATATTATCATTCATGAGAAATTTTAATAATATTAATTCATAATGCTTTTTTTCTTCCACAGAGAAGGGAAGAAAAAGGGAAATTAGGAAAATAATATTCCTTTACATTTTTGACATTAGAGCACATAGGGAAGCCAGTGGTGCAAACATCTCCACTAGAATGTTTTATAAGCTCTAGGATCCTTTTCATTACCCAAAGCTTTGTCAGACATGCTGCTATTTTAAGGGTCTCCAGAAAAGGTTGTTTCTAAGGATGGCATGACTTGAGAAGGAACAGGTCTGTAACTTTGTTTTGTAGCCATAATGTATTCCAGGAATTGGGTCAGGGAAATATAAATATAAATATTCACCAAAACCAGATAAAGTTACTATGGTAGACTGAGCTGACCAGAACAAACCCCCGTAAGTATATATATATATATTTTTAAGTATGTATGTGTGTATGTATATATATATACTTACGGGGGTTTGTTCTGAGTCATATATATATATATATATATATTTATATATATATATACATACACACATACATACTTTAAAAAAATTTTTTCTAGCAGTTCTCACCAGGACAGGACTTGATGTGAGAGTGCAAATGGAGACCAAGTACCCCATCTGAGTATGTGCAAGTTATAAGTCAAGCTGACAAATAGCCATATACCTCAATTAATCTACCTTCCAAAAGATTGGTGCTTTGTGATTCCCAGATTTTCTGGGGGTTGGAGCCAGAATGTGGTGGCGTGGAGAAGAGTTAGCAGACCCCAGCTCTGTCCCGCACTGGGAGGGAGTTCGCACACATATGTTTGGACATCGTTGTCCATACATGTCCCATGCAAAGAACCACCCATTGGCCGCCCACTGGCCTAGGAGAGCGCACACTGACTGTAGGGTCTGCTCTTAGGAAGATAGAGCTAGTGAGGAGGTCAGCGTGGCTTGGATGCCAGCTTGGAGAGGTGTCACTCAACAGGGACTTCTGGTGTCCCAGATACCTGGGCCAGGGGACAAGCATGGGCTCTGGGTGGACATGTCTTCTTGGCGTTGTGGAGCCTTTGCCACCTGACGGGAAGGGCTGCAGGACAGAGTGGGTCCCTCTAAAACAAGGAGTCAAGCGGCAGAGCTGCCGTTTGCTAACGCTGAGCAAGTTGGTGGACATTCACTGTACTGGTTTCTATGAGTTTGGAGTGTTTCGTTATAAAGAAGAGAGAAGCATATACCATTTCACAAGGAAGTTAGGGCCATCTGCCCGGCGCAGAGGCAGGGGCAGGAATAGTGCCAGTAACTCATCCTGTGACCTTTGCGTTTGGTACAGCTGAGTCCCCTCACCTGCCCAGTAATAGATCAGTGTGTGTGACTTCCCACTTGTGCTGTCCTGCGACGATCTTATTCACCCTATTGCTTCACAGAGCTTTTTTGGACCTGAGCGTGGAGGGACAGGGATGGCCGGGGCAGAGGAGGGGTGTGCTGGCAGAGCCTGGGCTGAGTCTGTCCACCAGGTTCCTGGCGAGCCAGGGCCTTTCCCTTACCACAACTTGGCTGGAAAGCCTGCCCTAGGGAGCTGCGACCCAGCCCTCGGGAGCCCCCTCTTCACACACGCCCTTGATAGAGCCTGGCAGTGCCCTCCATGGAGGCATCCTGGCCAATGCTGGGTCACAAAGAGAGGACAGCCCTTCATTACCCTCCCCCTGTCCTAAGAGCAGCCAGCACAGGGAGCCCCAGCCTGTCAGGGCGCAGCGAGCTCCTGGAGGGATGGCACACTCACAGGCTCCTCCTCATTCATGCGCTCCTGTCAGCCTGCGGGCCGGGGCAGCTGCTCAGCAGGGCCCGGTGACATTAATTTGGCCCATGGAAGATAAAAACATGAAGGAGAAGGGAAAGCCAGTGTGAAGGGATAGAAAAAAGTGTTTTTCCTCATCAGCCATTTTGCCAAGCTTAGCTAGCTGAGGCTCACCTTTAATTGGTGATGAATTAAACATTGTCCTTTCGACCAACATAATCTGGAAACACTCTCTTCTGGAAACTCAGGTGCAAGATGAACTTCAGCTCAGAGAACTGTTGGGAGTACCTTGGGCCTCATTCTTCTTTCGAGGCCCTTGAGGTCCCTGGAAAGTGGACTCCAGTCAGGAGACCATCCTCCTCAAGCTCAAGGCCCACAGACATTGGGGGTGGGGGTGCTCGGGATGGCGGGCACCCACAGCTCCTGTGCCCTCATGTTCCCACAAGCAGCAGATCCAGAGTGGATTTGTCTGCTTCGGCTGCCGTCACAAAGTACCACAGACTGAGTGACTTAGCAGGGGTGTATTTCCTCACACTTCTAGAGGCTGGCTGTCCAAGATCAAGGTGTTGGCAGTGTGGGTTCCTTCCGAGGCTGGTAGATGGCTCTCTTCTTTGTCTTCGTGTGGGCTTCCTTCTGTGGGTGTCTGTGTCCTCATCTCCTCTTCTCAAGAGGACACCAATCATCTTGGATGAAGACCCGCCCGAATGACCTCATTTCACTTAGTCACCTCTTTAAAGCCCCCGTCTCCAAATACAGTCGCATTCCAAAGTAACTGGGGATTAGGACTTCAACATATGCATTCGGGGGAAACACAGTTCAGCCCATATCAGAGGGCATTGGCCAACTCCCACACCTCAGGAATGTTCTGGGGCAAGCAAAGTGATAAGAAAGCAAATCCCTCTGGACTCCCTGGGCAATTTTAAAGCAACCCCCTTTTGCTTTAGAAGAATAAACAACAGCTGTGCTCCATACCTCCTTACAGTGGTGGCAAACTTGGAGGGAATCATTTCAGGAAAGGCAAGGAGAGCTCCTAATCCTTGTGTTTTCCAAGAAAACTCACCTGGATCTTCACTGTTTCAAAATAACAGTCAGGTTGTGCAGAAAGAAATCAGTCTCTGGCCAGGGACCCAAGGGCCCTGGGGGAGGCTCTCGCCCTTGGTAGAGTTTATTGGCTCGGGGAGAGGCGGCTGCAGGTGGAACAGAGGCGCTAAGACATTTACCCTAGAAACTGATCGCTGCCTGCAGAAGCGTTCTGGAAAGCCAAGGGTGTGTGCGGTATGAAAGGGCGCTTGTAGTGCACTTCAATTAAGAGGAAGGCAGCGTTGAGAGGTGTTATGTACAGGACAGACTGGAAACAGAGCGCCTTTGAGAAGAGGGAGCAGTGCACTCAAGGTGTCAAGATAGCATCTACTGTAAATAATAGAGCTGCTTGCCAACCTGGACACTTTTCCTGACAGGAGGAAGCCTTTTTCCCCCGTCTGTTTTATTTTTGCAACGTCAAGTCCCTGGATGAGGCCCTTTGAGAGGTGTTCCCATGAGCCGGGACTGACTGCGTTTGATCTTCCTGCAGGATGAACGAACGTGACCGCCTACTGAAGAGGCTCAGCCGGAAGACGCCGCCCACTCTCTTCCGGGGAGGCTCCATCCATCAGTGTGTCCCCCGTAAGTAGCCCCCCCGACCACATTCCGCTCAGCCGGACCCCAGGGCGGTGGCTTCAGTAAAGCCTGCTGGTGCTGCTAGGGCTGGAGACCACTGCCAAGCCGGAGCCCCGCATTTGGAAGTGGAATTTGGGTGTTCGGCCCCGAGGCGAGCACAGCTTGAGTGTAGGTAGTTCCCTGGGACCCAATCAAATGCCTGAGTGACAAAATCCTGAAACTTAAAATCCTGATGCGGTCGAGATCCTTCTGTCGTCAGCCTCCCAGTAAGATTTTGTTCTGAGGCTGAAATGATCTTACTTTTAGATTATTGCCCCCAAAGATAACAATATGCACTATTTTAGTTAATATTAGCCTATTAATTAAAACAACGACAATCACTGGGGGGAATAAAAAATCTCTGTACTTTTCCAGGAAGGCTGCCCCGCATCTAGCTTGGGTGCCGCACTCAATGCCAAAGGCCAGGCCATGAAAGAGAGGTGGCTGGCAGAGCTCACAGGGGTGGGGGAGGGGCTGTTTCAGCCATTCAGCCACTTGGCTCCCCCCTGGGGGGCATTGTTAGCACAGGTTTCCTTCCAGAGGTGGTTATCTCTGCCTTCTCCAAGGTGAGGCCTCTTGGCACCTGTCACCAGCTTCTGCCTCTCCAAATCCCACCTCTTTTTCCAGAATCCCCTCTCTCACACGTGCATATCACGTCTCTTCAACAACACTGCTTCCTGCTTCCCTTTCTCTCCCTGAGGTGTTCAGAAGGAAACGGGAATGGCTTAGAAGTAAAGAATCCTTGTGTCCATAGTACAGGTATGAGGGGTCTGTCTCAGGCTCGGTTGACCTCCACCCATCAGAGGATCTTCATAGATTTTCTGACAGAAGGAAAGGGATGGACTCCCTCTTCTCAATTTCCCACATGGAATACCAATATGGCGAGACCAACTCCATGTGGCGCCTCACATTCTTCATGTCCTGTCCCAGGGACTAGGTGGTGTCAGCCCCAAGAGCACCTGGCAGAGGCTCAGGTTGGTATAGTGACTGACCCAGTGAGGCCTGGCGATCTAGGTCCCAGCCATCGTCTTACTGAGCCAGGAGAGAGTTTCAGTCCAGGGAGCGAGGTCTGTGGGGCCCCCACTTCTGGAGCTGGGCTGCCTCGGGGTCCTGTTCCAGCTCTGTCATAGTTTTGTGCACTTAGGTAAGTTAACCTCTCTGTTTCTATATCTATAAAATGGAGATGATGTAAGAACTGGGTTTTGGGAGAGAATTAAATTCGATCATTTATACAAAGGGCCTAGAACAGTACCTGACAATATGGAGTCCAATAACTATGAGGTATGACTGGGTTTTTTCTGCCACTAGTTGAGTATCTTTGGGTGGCGTACATATTTCTCTAAACCTCTGTTTCCTCCGCTGAGAGGACAAAAAAAAATCTAATAATATACATCTAAAAGGAAAAAAAAATAATAATACACATCTGACACAGTCTTTGTGAGGCTCCAAGACAATGTATATTGTCTTCTCTCCAACAGACACACGGAAAATGAGGACTGATTCTGTAAACTGGGGGATTCATGCCATGGAGCCCTGCTGTTTCTCTAATAACTATTTCAGAATAACCCTAGGAAGAATATATAAGATACATATATTGAGATCAAACACCGTGTAAGAACTTTTACAGGAGCATCATAAAATGTCTTAAAACAACTACTAAAAAAAATTTCTTAGGATTTTGAAGGACAAAGGAAAATCAGAATGAATAAGTACGAGAAATTAAAAAAGCCTAAGATCACACGACATTTTAAAAATACCCAGCAAATGGTCAGAAACCGATTGATAACCACATGTTCTGTCAGGAACTAGAGAAGGCCATGGAGCGACCAGAAGTGGTCCCAGCCTGTGAGAAGTTCTGCGTTCTTCTCTCAGCCTCCGCCTAGCTATCTCTCCTGGGTCTGTCCTTCCACTGTCTTGGGCCTATCCTCCCAGGAAACTGGAAGGGAAACTCATCTTGGCAGCATTTGTAATTCTTTATAGGATGCCAACACACGGTATTTATAACTGAGGTCAGCATTTCCTACAGTCTCATTTTCTTGTTGTCCTCATGGTCGTTCGCATTTCTGTTGCTTTTAGGAATCTTTTTCCAGACAGGAAACTTCTACTCTCAGGAAGATTCTAGCAGAGCTACTTAAGGGGAGTTTTATTTCAAAATAATGAAAAAAAAAAAAAAGACATGATTTTATGTACTTGACCAAATGTTCTCTCGGGAGAACACAAAACAACGAAGACACTCCCCTCACCTTCCATCTCCTTTCACCTACCCCATTCTGCCCCCGGTTTCTGGCTGCAGCTGAGCATTTAGGAAGCTAATCCCGGGGAAGTTCAGGAGTTGGGTCCATGGACGGCTTTTCCCAGGCCCCTGTCATTACTCTGTGGCTGTCAGGACTTCCTGAAAGATGAATGGAAGTGGGAAAGTCAAAGAGCTGGAGGCTTCCTCTGAGCTCCCCTTCTGGATGCAAATGGAGGCTCAGTGTCCGTCAGGCAGAAGCAGGTGACCTGGGGTCAGGCCAAGGGGTGTAGGCTGGACAGGCGGGGGCTAGGGTGGTTATAATCTCTCTTGCCCCGCTAAAACTTCCCATTACAGCCCTAAGTCCCACCAGGCCTGGTTTCTGAGAGGAAAATATTGTATCTGAACCAGGGAGACGCCCCTGCCCCAGGATAACCCTACTGAGCCATCCTCCTTTCCTTCTTGAGTTGCAGAGTTCACTTCAAGTCTCTGCGGAGGCTAAGAAAGTCTAGTGAGGAAAGTCTTAGTGCATAACATTCTGGAAACATGACGGTAGACACACCCAAAGGAGACCGCTGGACAAGCCCTTTGGTCGTGACCTCTGGGTCTCAGCTTACCCCGAGAGAAGGGATTTGCTTGGGGAGGCCCTCTCAAGTGCACACCCGGAAGCCCTTCCCAGTCTGGAGTAGCTGAGTGATCCCAGCGGAAGGCCCTGTGCCAGTGACACCAATACAAGCCTCAGGTGCCTTACAGTTCTCAGCTTTGTCTCTGTCCCAGTAGGCATAGGCAGGATGGGAACGAAAAACAGAGAAAGTAAGACGAGGCTTTCGTTCCTTCCACCTGACCAAGGAGCAGACAATTCCAGATGCTAAGCTCCCTTTCCCAAAAGGACACTCCCAAACAATGTTTGCTTTCTTTTGTCTCAACGAGTCCCCTGCATTTCTTCCTCTCCGCCAGCAACCCCCTCCAAAAAGCCTACCAAAAAAGACAGGTAGCAGTGGTTCTGTTTGGATGCATTGTTGTGACAGGTTCCCTTCTTTGATAAGGAGGTGAAGGCTCCCTCCGTGGGTGCCAAGTGTGAATTGGCCTCGAACGAAGGAGAGGGTTCTACCGCCCGGGTATTGTTAGCCATGGAAAAGCCTGGCACACACTGGGAGGGTGAGAGCTCTGAGGGAACTTGGGCCTCAGGTCCAGGCCCTTTATTTCACAGAACAGTAAACTAAGAAGACCCAGGGAACTTGGAGAGCCGCAGTCCTGTGGCCAAATTACTGCCGAGCAAGGGTTAGAACCCCCCTTCTTGCCTCAGGCCGTGGGCTCCGGACCCAAGATGAAAGCAGAGCAGTGGAAAAGGCCGTCTTTGGGGTGGAGAGCTCCCTAGTCATCAGCCTGCCACCAGAATGGCTCGAGGGGGGCGCCTTGGGGCCTCAGATTGTTAAGTGTCTGCCTTCGGCTCAGATCGTGATCTCAAGGTCCTGGGATCGAGCCCCGCATTGGGCTTTCTGCTCAGTGGGGAGCCTGCTTCCACCTCTCCCTCTGCCTGCCTCTCTGCCTACTTGTGATCTCTCTCTCTCTGTCAAATAAATAAATAAAATCTTAAAAAAAAAAAAAAGAACAGCTGGAAGAGCGCATTTAGAAGGGGCCCCCACTGCTTGGGATCAGAGCCACTGATGCCGGGTTGGGGTAGCACGGCAGGCCACAGACAACCACTGCGTGGTCCCCACTGGAAAACATCAGATGCTCGCTAGCAATGTCCCCTTTAAAGACTGGAGAATAAAAATGATCCACACTGACCACAGAACACAGCCCTGTGACTGGAGGAGACAGTGTTGTTTGCTAGATTCTGCTTTGAAACATCCCAAGGAGAGGCGTCTGGTCTCTGACTGCAGTCAGAAAGCTGTACAAAGAGCACCTTGTCCGACAGGGGCCCCCACAGCACAGGCGAGGGAGGGAGCTGGCCCTCAGCAGCCGGACAAAGGACGGCTCCTTGGCCTCACTGATCAAGCAAATCATCCGGGGGAAATCTAAAAGCTCTCAGATGAACAGAAGGGAGAAGAGGCATTTCCTCCTCAGATCCCGTGCAGCCTCTGAGGGCTCCTTGTGTGGAAAGCCATGGCGAGGAAGTTCAAGTACTCTGCACCCAGCACCCCCAAGGCCCCACTCTCCGGGCCTGTTCCTGCACTGCAATCCAGGGACACGGCCCCCTCCCGAAGGCAGCCAGATGGGGCTCGCCACGGCTGCCGGCTGCCACATGGTGTGGCTTTTTGGTTGGTCGGTTTGGTTTTGTTAGAGATGGAGGTGAGCCGGTAGCTGGAGATCCCCCAAGACTCCTCTCTGTCCTTTGCTCCCACCCTCCCCTGCTCTCTAGCCCGGGTCCTTAGTTGCCTCCTAGGCCACCTGTGAAGACAAGCCGTCGCCTCCCAGGGTGGCCCTCCTGAGCTCTGGGGTTTCCTCAGGCGGTGGCCAAGAGAGTAAGGATGCCAGCCCACGGCTGGAGGCTCTGGTTTACGAGCACATGCAGAGTCCAAAGTCACAGTGAGCATCCTCAGTCGGAGCCCCTCCCTCCCCGGCCCCACCGGAGACGTTGCTGCTCTGTGTCTTTATAGTTCAGAAACTTTCCTTTGTAAGCCAAGGGTCTGCGTAAAATAATTAGCAATCCAGGAGGTGGTACATGGGCACAGTGTCTGATTTCTTTTTCCCCTTCAAAGAATGTGACGGTGAAGGAACTCATCGTTTGACAAGTCATATACACATGGATGGGAGTCACCCTTGTCACCCTTGTCAGACATTTCACTGTTGTTACCTTTGGGTCAGAAAGTCTAATCTAGCCGTGGGACTTTTCCATACCCCTGACCCAGAAAGGTTAGCCAGCAGAGAGCGAAAGAGAGAGAGAGAGAGAGTCTTGTAAATGCTCCTTTGGTGGGAAGGACCAGCTAGGAAGGAGGGCCCTACTTTGGGCTTTTGAATGCTGAACCTCTCTCTAGAACTGGAGGTGCAGGAAGAGTGTGGGTCCTGCAGAAGCACTGCCTGGGTTTGCCTCCCAGCTCTACCACTCAGTAGGCCTATGACCTTGGGCAAGTCATTGGGGGGGGGCAGAAATCACCCCATGCCTCAGTTTCCCCATCTGTGAAATGGGAAGAATACTATCACCTACCTCCTGGGGCTGCCAGGAGGAAGGAATGAGCTGTTTGTGCATAGTACATAGCACAGGTCCCATACGCATAGCATTCCGTCATTGTTGGCTGCTGCTAATATTCTTATTATTGGAACTGATGATGAGAACCAGTCTTCCTGGGGCCTCTCGACTTTCTCTTGTCATCTTTTCCTTTACGGCCACAAAAATGGACCCGCTGTAATTTCCGATTACCAGTCCTTATCAGTCCCATGTAAGAGCAGGACGGCCCCAAGCATCACGTGCACATGGCCGGTTTTGCAGACTAGCATCATGTCTGTGTGTGTGTGTGTGTGTGTGTGTGTGTGTGTGTGTGTGTGTGTGTGTGTGTGTTCCCCGGCCTGTTTACAGCTTCATAAATTACCCAGCCGGCCTGCAGCTTCGGGCAGCTCGGGACACTTCTGGAGCAGAGCAAGCAGCCTTTCCTTTTGATTGGCACTGGGAAAGTGCAGACATGGACCAGGGACCCACTGTTTACGCTTCCCAGGCTGCGCTCAGCTACAGGGAGGCTGTCCCCCACTCCCGCCCCGAACCCCTCCCGTTCCAGCCTAGGCATCAGCAGCCAGAACCAGTCAGGCCCTATCCGGTCAGGCCTTGGCCCGCCCCATCCTACACTCTGCCCGCGCATCCCTTCCGAGCCACAGGTCCGTCCCTCCCGGGTCCCCAACCACCCCAGGCTGGTGAGCCCAGTTGTGGCGCACAGGTCAGCACAAAGGCGTTTTCTTCTGAACCCGGCCTGCTCCCCCGATTCTCCTCCTCACCAATCCCTGTGTGTGCTCCTCTTGCAGACGGGTATGCCTTCTCTCAAGAAGAGCATGGAGCTGTTACTCAGGAAGAAATCGTCCGTGCTTACGACACCACCAAAAAGAAACTGAGGAAGAAGTAAGACGTGAGTCCTCCTGATTGATCCCAGGAAAGAGATGCGGTTTGTTGCACCCAGTGTTAACACATCTCTGTCAGAAGAGACTGGTGTCGGCAGCCAAAACACCATAAAACCCATTTCTGTGGCCTTAGCCAACCAGTTTGTTAGTTCCACGTTCCCTCGCAAACCTGGAGTAGATCCCGCAGAGGAAGCCATTTTGTTCCCTTCCAGTTCGTCCGCAGTGCTTGGCCTAACTTCTGTTTACGTTCTGAAGCATTCAACTGTGCTCTGTGAGGTGTGAAATTAAAAACGTTATGTTTCACCAATATTTAAACATCAGTACTAGTTGTTCTGGGAGAAAGGTGAGAGTTTTATGTTGCGTGAGAAACCCATCTTGCGGAATTGGAGCGGGGGCCCGCTCCCTTCCTCTTTTGTTCGCTCACAGATGAAGTCCGCCAGGCAGCGTGTAAACCTCTTGGGAGGCAGGTCGATGTCTTGCTTTGAGTCCTCTCTTGATTGTATGAAGTGGACATAAACTTCTTGATGGCAGTGAAATCCCCAAAATGTCTGTCATCAGGGTGGTAACCCTGAGAAGGCTTCTCTGAACCTCTTAGCTATACTGCCGGCAGGGCAGGCGGGCCGCTCTTCCAGCATTCTCCTGCTGCCTTCCCAGGTGCCTTCTGGGCTGTCCGGGCTTCCCCCGTCTCGGACCTTCTGCATGGCTGACCGCTCTGCTCAGCGCATGGCAGCTGGTGGGCAAGCAGCCCAACCGTGCACTATTCCTTGTCCTAGCACGGACTCAGATATGGAGGCAAGAAATCCCCCTGCCACCGCTCTTGTCCTCCTATAACTAAAGAAAAGCAGCATAGCTATTCTCGCATATTCCAGATGTTTATCTGCCTCTTTCCGACGACAGGGAAGCCTGCAGGTCAGTGTGTGGTAGAAGACTCCAGGCCACTCGAACTTGGGCATTCCCTTCAGTGAGACCCACATGTGTTTTCTCGGGAGCTCGGAGCCCATTTTGGACTTTGGCTGCTGGGAAGCCACTGAATGCGTAGCCTGTCTCCCCAGCAAAGGATCACACCTGTCACTCTGTAACTCTAAAATCAGGCAGGATGAGTGAACCTAGTGGGAGAGTCGGGGCCCCTGAGGCTAGCGGTGGAAGATGACCGTCAAAGGGGACAGCGAGAGGCAAGGAACACGGAGACCCGGGGAGGAGGACAGGGAGGACATGCTAGCCAAGTCTCCTCACTGGATTCCGAAATCAAACCCTGAATCCCAGGCAGTTGTGATAATGCATGCCGGAGGCTAAGCAAGACACTGGCATGCAGTTTGAAGCAACAAAAATTCCAGACATTTCAAGGAAATGCCCTTTTCCATATGGATGAGGTTCCCATCCTTATCCAGGCATTGGTAGACACAGGAACCTCCGAAAAGACAGGGTCCTGACCCTAAGACAAGGAAGTGCTGCGTCACCGACTTTCCAAACTGCAGGGTCCCACCTTCTAAATTTGGGCAGAACTTGCCTGCCCTCGGGCATGAACACAAGCACCTGGAGCCCCTAATAAAGGGCCAGCCTGGAGGCACGCGCCCTCCTCTGGGCTCTGGTTGCCATTTGGATAGCTGCACATAAATACTTCTGGGCAGCTGTTACTGCTTAAAATGGCACCATTCTTCTGGGGGATGGCCGCCCTAAATTGGGAACTAAAACAATAGTGTACTTTGCCTCCTTATCCTTTATTTTTGGAGCATCCACATCCAATTGGGCATTGTAATAACTCAAAGTATGATTTGCATTGACAGAGAAAACTAGTCCTTTGCTTATGATGTGACCAGGATCCAGGGAGGGCTTAAGGGGAAGCAGAACAATGCAGTGAACAGGTGAGGCTTAGAAAATTGCCATTCCTTCCTCCCCGAGGTGGTAAATCATTTTTACTAGAGCACCCAGCAAGACGAATCCCTGAAGGACTGTCATACAGGAATTAGAACCCTCACCCCCTCCAAAATGTGCCTGGAATTAACACAACAGACCCAGAGAGGTGATGTCCTAAAAATAGAGGAGAGACAAAAATTTGAATCAAGTGTGCGTTGGGCATCCTGACGCCTTGGTTTCATTTGGAACTAAACCTCTGGAAAGGGGAACTCAAACTCATTCTTTGTCAGATGCTTAGCTCTTTCTAAAACTTGAAGCCTTCCGAGCCTTCCGATTTAGATTTGTGAATTACAGCGTGTATGTGTTTTGTTTGGGGCTTTTCGGTCTTTATTTTTTTAGGTTAAAAGGCAGTTCACATTTTCTGAGATTTGAGTGTGTTTTCCGATTCTTTCGACAACTGGACTAAACAGGGTTTGTGCTAAGGAAATGTGCACACAGCAGAAAATATTAGATGGGATGCCTTCTCGTCTATTAATTCTCATATGCGATCAAGCTATCTGGTGGCCAAATGACTAAATCAGGCCTCGAGGAGGAGCAGCTGTCACTACGTGTGATGTATGATATTTAGCTGTGGCCGACTCTGGGGCTATGTCATTTGTCCTATCTCCAAATTGAGGTCAGAGTGTCACACAGGCCCCTCCCCAGGGAGCAGGGAGGACTGGAGTAAGTTGCATTCTCTGGCTGTCAGCTCAGTGGAGATGCCACATGGGACTTGTCACTCTGCCACATGGTAAGTGACATACAAGCTGGCAGGTTACACTTGGTCAGCATTATAGGGCCAGCCTCTGCATTGGGCTAAAGTAGCAGAATCCACTGGGGCCCGGCCTTGGTCCTGCTCTCGTACACAGTGCGTGTTCCATTCTGGCTGAGTCTGCGGAAGGAAAAGAGCAGACCTTCCACGCAGGAGCTCTGAGTTCTACTGCACCAGCACGGGCCAGCAAGGGGGGCCAGGGAAAGTGCCCATTAAAAAGGCGGGAGAGGAGGACAGATTAAACCAACCATTTCTGCCTGGTTGCCCAGATTAGCAGCTTCATTGCTGATCAGAATGGGCTTGGTAATAATTTTGGGGTGTGACTGATGTGTCCATCCTGCCTCTCTGTGTAATATTCAGGACTTCCTGACCAGTGTTACGTTCGCCCATCTCCCGGCACACAGGTGATCATTTGGGGGGGATTAGGAGAGCATACAAAACCTGTGCTGCAGAGAAAGGAGATGCTGTTGCTTTAACATTCGTGGAGTAATATCCTCAAACGTGAACCTGAGTTTTGGCAGAGCCTGGCTGGGAACTCTGTTGGCGTTTTCTTTTCCTTGACAAGGCTTCAGGTCTTGCTTTAGGGAGCTGGCAGTGAAAATCAGTGATAACTTGTCAAGAAGCAGTGAATAATGGGAAAAAAAAGTGAGTATGAGTAACTAATGTCTGAAAATGCACATAGATGTATATATTACAGGTGTTAAGATTGAATTTTTTAAAAGAAAGCTATAGTCTGTAATCTCCATTTGTTATAACAATGACCCTTTATCTCATTTCTTGAAGAGAATTTTTTATCCTGTTTCTGTTCCTGGGCGTTTACGTCTTAGATCATAAATTGAATAGAATGTTTGCAAAGCTCTGTGAGGGGATAAGGTAGTCCTTCGGCTTGGACATGGGAAGGAAGTGCACACATTTCAGCTGGCATTTGGCTTTACTACCACGGGTCATTGTCCCAAGGTAATTCAAGGAGCAATTCGGCCTCAGCATTGGAAATGTAGACTTCATCTCCAGGGATCCATAAAAAATGGGAACAGGGAAACCGTGGTTAAACAGAGCCCGAAATAATAACCTGGCGAAGAAGTGAGTTTAGCAGGTCAAGGTGAAAGATGGCATCCCCCATTGTACTCGCTAAATACTTTCTTCATGTCAAAGCTTTTCTTAGCAAATTTAGTAATGATGGAGATAGTGAAAAGACAGCCATCCCCCCTCAGAGGGAAAACGTATATCAGCTGGCTTTGTTGCTGGTTCTCCATTGGCTCGAGACAGTTGTTGGCCTCAGTATAGCCACGAGGGAGATGATTTAGCCTCGTCCTGGCCACTTTCCCATCCTCAGAGGGAAGGAGGATGGTGTTAAGGGTTTCCAGTAGGTCATAGAGGTGAGAATCCAAGGTCCCCCAGAATGTACTTATAAGTATCCCCGAAAGGGATAGACCTGAAATACTCTACCTTGATGTGTTGCACTTCTCATTTTTTTCCCTCAACATCCCATGTTGTCCCCCAGTCCATATTTCCTTGGACTTTACGAGAGCTTCCCTGAATGCCAAGCCTCCACTAGCACTCTGCAGAAGGATCTCTCTTAGCTTGTGGGGTCTAACTGTGGCCACCCGGCATGTAGTCTTCAACTAGAAAGAAGAAAAGGCAGAAGCTGTGAAGCAAAAGGGGGCAGAAAAGAGGGACAAGCTCACCCTGTTATCCCACCCCAAGCATAATCCATAGCTGTTAACTCTGACCAGCAGCTCTGCTCCCCTGACTGAGGGGAGACAAAAGAGTGATTCTTCTAACACCAGGCTGGCTCATTTTCCGTGACAATCTCTTGCCCTAGTTGCCTTAGAGACATCCACTCTGCTCTTTCTCTCAGGCTCCAGACCAAGAAAAACATGCTCCCAAGATTAGCCCATCGGCATTTCTTCTGACCTGGCTATAGAAAGAAAGGAGACCTGTTCCTTTTAAAAGTCAAGAACAAAATGTCAGGTGGCTTTGATTTATGACAGAAATAGGAAGAAGAAAGTTGAGGCAATAGCGCTGTCCAAATAACCCTGCCCAGGAAACTGAGGGGTCAAGAGAGCTTATCAAGGGCCTTTTATAGGCCAGCTCTTCCGTATTGCAGAGAAGGGGCCAGAAGGAGGGGGACAGCCTGAAGTTGTGAGGATGTGAACCCACTTCCGACAGCGTCGGATTCAGTCATCCCCGAAGACCGCCACGAAACCACAGGTGGATCAGTAAACACCAATTAAAAAGCGGGAAAAGAAAATCTGCCCTGTCCTAGGGCTTCTCTCATTCCCACAAGATCCTTGCACCAAGTGGATACTTTGCAGGTTTTTCATTAATAAAATCAGCGTGTGTGCCGACACGTGCATTCCTCCGCCTTCCTTCTCCCATGTTGCCGGCGATTGCTGAGTTCACAAGTGTGCCCGCTGCTTCCCTAGGAAGCCTGCCTCCGAGGGACTCTGCTACCACCTGAAACCCGGCCAGCTGCAGGGGTGGGGCCCCGGGGGCTCCGCCAGGAGCGGCTGGGTCTGCAGTCCGTGTGCATCCTCTTTCCTGCAGGTCACTGAATTGCTGTCTGAATGCAACATCTCTGTGGCATCTTTCTCATGCCAGCAAAGCCATGTGTCCTCCTGTCTGCTGTCGCATCTGTGCTCAGATTGCTTAAATATTGTTTGCGACAGGGAGGTTTTAATCTAGTTATGCAGAGGGAAGCGGGGCTGTGGGGCACATTTAATTGGCTCCCAGCAGAGTAGTGAACGCGTCTATGGAGTGTGGGGTTTTTTTGTTCCCTCCCTCTAGAAGTGTTACCATTTTCACGTCCTATTAATGTCCTCTGGTTGTTAAATTACAGCCGCACATTATAGCGGAGCTGGGGTTCCCTCCTGGAGTGAATACAAATGAAGGGCACTTACTTGTATTTTTAGAGGTTTGGGAAAATGTAGTGATTTGTGACTTTGATCAATCCTGTTGACTGGTATGTCTGCACAAACCTGTTTCCAATAAATCTTTTGTTAAAGTAAACAACTGGACCGTGTTTTATTTTGGAATTTGCTCCGGCACTAATAAGCATTTGCTGCCACAGGGACTTGGGACAGTCATACAGAGAGAGGTTCTGTCGGTAGATACAGGCTATGTATACGCTCTGCCCCGGGAGCTAATGACCAAGGAAAGGTTATTCGATGGCAGGAGCGCAGGAGAATCTGAATTGTAGATTAGCATGAGCTCCACGAGTCCCGGTCCCCTTCCTGAGAGCAGAGTCCAAGAGGCCACGCCACGTTTGGATGGATCACGCAATGGAAACAACTGTACAGAGAAGGGCTTCTCGCATCAGTTACTGTGCTCCCCTTGGTTTATCTCAGTTTCCCTGCAAACTGAGATGGGAAGAGTTCAAATTCTGTTGTCGAGCGTGAAATGACAAGATCGTCGTTGGAGGGGTGCCGAACGTGCCACCCTGACATATTATTTTGAACCGAAGGCCATGGACAAACAGCAGATCTGAAGGGAGGGCTCTCTGACCTCCCCCTTCTACCTGAACGCGGGTCGTAACATTGCCACGGAGAAGGGTACCCTCCCTGCACCAGGAAGAGAACGTTTTCTTATCCCTGGAGCCTGGGGGTGGACGCAGGAATGGACCTATACAAACAGACCGACTGAAATAACCCCGACCTTCCATTCATTTCCCCCGTATCCTTCCCAAGGACTGTCCCCCAGCATACTGCCCCAGCCCAAGCCCCTTTGTCCAGTCCCATTCCCGATTTATCTTTCTTTGTGTAAAAAGGACCTAAAAGACCTAATGGCTTCTTGGGGTCTTCATCTTCCTTCTGAAAATTCTCACGTACAAGCAAAAATATGAAATAAACTTGTGTGCTTTTTGCCTGTTAGTCTGTCTTGTGTTAGTAAAATTCTTAGGCCAGCCACAGAACCTAAGAGGGAAGAAGGAAGGAAGTTTCTTCTCCCTTACGTTATTTTATTTTATTTTATTTTATTTTTCCCTTACGTTATTTTAAAGAGAGTAAGGGGTCACCTGCCCATTCCCTGTAGGTACCCTAAGTCACATTTAGGTAAACATGCACTGCCTCAAAGTTCTCTGGGATGCACAAGGCACACAGCAGAGGTCACGTTGAACCTGGGGAACGGGGGCTGCTGGAGGGCCCGGATGTTGGCCTGGGAAACACAAAGGTAGGGGCCTTCCTCCCTGGAAAGCAGCCTCGGGCTCGGTGTGTCAGCTGCTTGCCTGGCCTTGTGTGGGCGGCTTTACACTTTGAGCCGTGTGCAGTGAGGACAGACTCTGGGGGTGGACGGCAGGAAGGAAAGACAGACTGCGAGAGATCGGTCCCTGCAGAGGCCCGTGTCTGGAACCCCAAAACCTCTTAATGGCCCACTTCTGATACACTACAGATTCCCAGAGCTGACTCTGATTGCTCCCAGATAGCCTTATCACAGCTGAATTTGGCCAGTTTAGGGCAGTACGGCCTTGGTGGCCACATCCCCAGGCACAGGTAGGGATAGGAGGCCGGCCAGGCCTCATTCCAGGCAGAACTCCGCCGCTTAGGGCAGAACGGGGAAGGACTTTCTTCTGCTCTCCATAGGCCCAGTCTTCTTCTTAAGTCATGCAAAACTGAGAATGATTTCAAACAATCAAGAGCAAGGTGTTCTATTCCAAACCTGTGCCGTTTCTTGGTCGTGTCTACAAAATCCACCTTTGTTGCTCCCGTGAATTTTTTGAAATGCCATCCTTCATGTGGGTTCACCAGAATAAACTTGAATCATTGGGAGGCCATTAGCAGCTGAAGACAGTTTGCAGACCCTACATTTCTGCCTACAGCAATACTCTTTAGAATAGTCTTCCCTGTGACAAAGACTCCAGCTACTTTGAAAAATCATTCAGGTTGCACAATTTATTTTCAACATGTTTGTGTAAGAGACATCTAGCATGTGAGGGATCGTAACGTGTATCAAAGGAACAGGGCGCACGACAGGAGCTCACTCTGGCCTCTAATCTTCTGCCTACATTCCGTTCCACAGATGACTCTTTCAAGGGAATTTTCCAGCAATTGTTGAAAAGGCCAGCTGTTGGCTGTAACTAGGAGTATGGATGCGATCTGGACTTTATTTTTTCCCAAAAGAGGACAAAATAAAATCCCTTCACCCACCAAGGGTAGAAGCACCAAACACACACAGTTCACTCACAAACATTAAGTTTTCATTTACTTAAATATCGCCCGTACGCATAAATAAAATGACTTATGTTTCATGAGGGGGGGGGGCAAAGCTCCACCTTCAGCGATTTGCCTCTTCTGGTAACTGTACCACCCTTAACTTTCGATTGCAGAGCGATGGAAGTTTAAAGAGAGCTGCACAGGGACCCTAAGAGCCACAGTCTTTTTTTTTTTTTTTAAAGATTTTATTTATTTATTTGAGAGAGAGAGAGAAAGCATGAGAGGGGAGAAGAAGGTCAGAGGGAGAAGCGGACTCCCCACTGAGCTGGGAGCCCGATATGGGACTCGATCCCGGGTCTCCGGGATCATGACCTGAGCCGAAGGCAGTCGACCAACCAACTGAGCCACCCAGGCGCCCCCTAAGAGCCACAGTCTTGGCCTGAGCCGTGAATTGGTGGGGTCTGTCCTAGAAGTTGCAGTTAGAGTTGTTGACATTGTATGCTACCTGTGCTCTCTCCCCTACTCTAAAGAAAACGTGTCTTGATTTGAAATACTCTAATTGCCAAGAAATTTCCTGATTTTCTTCTGACTTTCAAAATAGCAATTGTGCCTTTATTAAGTTTTATTTGATTTAAAGCTCTTCTCCTGACCTAATACCTTGCCCGTGGCTGGGGGAAGGGGGAGGGGAGAACCCACTGCTGTTTTCCAAATGGCCTTGAATGAAGGATGTGGCTAGAGCAGCCCTTCAGCCATGAACACAGCTGTCCAAGTCATTTTTCCCGCCTTCTGGGTGTCCTTAAGAGAAGCTGCCTGCAAATTACTTACAAAGAGGGCTGCAGGAAAAGCCCTTGGATTCTTCTCATGATTACATTTAAAATTGGGTTTGGTGGGAATAGTGGGGCTGGGGGAGACCCTTACTCAGCTAAAAAAGCAACCACGTCCAAGTGAATTTCTTGAATACTTATGCTGGGAAATGTTTTAGGAATCCCACTTTCCTGCTGATGCAGTGAGGAGCCCGGGAGGGCTTGCTGCTGATGGGAGGCACCGAGGAACTGGGAGCTGAGGGTCCCCCCAGACCACCTGCCCTTGTGCGTGAGGGAGATCCCGTCACACGTGCGGGAAGCCCCGGAAACCACGTGCACGTAAGAGTGCGTGTGCACAATCATGCACACACATGCCAGCTCTGTGGGAGAAAATGAAGTAGACACAAAGGTACATGAATACAGAAGAAGAAAATTCCCTTTTAACCTTGAGAACTTCGCAAAGCTGGTCGGATGCTGCCATGGAAAGGGTATAAGGATTAACGCAGTTCTTATATTAGAAGACAAGAAAAAACCCCTCCTGGCGACTGTGTGTGTTGAAGGGAAAACGTGGCAGGGCTCTCTCAGCCCAGCATTTGTCCAGACAGCCAGGTGTTGGTCTGAGAGCCTGGGGCCTTCACTGCTAAAAGGCCAAGGCCCCTGCCCCGAAAGCTGGCGTTGGTACAAGAGCGCGAGGTGGTGCAGTTCAGGTGTGGTCCTGCGCTAACTGACGTCGAGCGAAACCCGCTAATGATCTTGAACTCTGCCGATCCCAGGGCGCTTCAGCGGGGAGGGTATCAGACACCCTTCCTCACTGCCCTTTGGAATACGAGCTGTCTTCCAACACAGAGGGAAGACGTATTGAGATGGAGCGGTGAACCAAAGTCCCAGCCTCAGGGAACTTATATTCTAGTAGGAGAGACAGACAAGAAATAGAAGAATATATAATCTGATACCATGTTCTGCAGCACAGACGGTGTCTTAGTTTGGGCCTGCTACAGCAAAAATACCATAGACTGGGCGGCTTTAATAATTTATTTTGCTTATAAGCAACAAACATTATCTGAAGCCTGAAAGACGGAGGTCAGGTGCCTGCCGATTTGGTCTGGGGAGACCCTATTCTTGGCTGCTAACCTAGGAATGATTGCAGCAGGCCTAACATGCGGAGTGATAGGCATGCATTTCAGGAACCAAGCGCCCTGTGGATGATGTCCAAGTGGGGCCCCTCTCTGTGCATTCCACTCTACGGCAAATCAAGGCCAGGAACATGCATTGAATGCCACCACGTGCGGTAGGCTCCAAGGGGAACTGAACTGTAGCCATGAGGTTCTAACATAGTTCTAGCTCACTTTCTACTAATCGTAGAGATGGATGTGGACTTAAATACTGCTCGTCAAGCATTGTTTTCTTACAACCACATTGTGAAGAAGAGAAGTCTCTGAACCGCATGAGTTTCCGATACTTCTCAGTGAAGTATTGCTGAATGAATATTGATCCTTAGATAGTCAACAATGAGTCTTTCTGTTCCAAGAGACCTTTCATCAGATAATAAAATTTCTTAAAATTAAAACTCATACAAAAGTACTAGGCTGGTTAAAAAAAAAGAAGAAAATGAAAACAAAAATAGTAAGAGTGATCACTACAGATCACTCCTGCCTTCCAATTTGTTATCAGGAGAAATTGTTTTAAGATGGCTCTAGTGATTTCACACTTTTGCCATCCTCACATAGTTCTCTTGGGCCAAGTATCTGGAGTCAACCTGTGACAAAAATCTAGACAGAAGCAGCAAATAATCATTCTTAAGGAGGTCACCATGAGAAGGATCCAAGAACAAAGCAAACAGGACTAAACTTCTATTCTGTCTCAGGCATCGTTAACTTAATGGCAATCTGAAAATTTTTGTAAGCGAAGAAATATCTGTGTATTAGTCCACATAATGTCAAGTTTATTGGATGCTACTTTTCAGGAAATGTAGCATTGCCTTGGCCTAAGGACGTCTCTTATTAAATTCCTTTTGAAATACTTAAAATCTTTACAGCCAAATACATTTTCTACCTCCGCCAATGCTAACCGCACGCGCATGCGCACTGTTTGCAGGCGTGGTGCTCGGCGCCGAGGGGCCATTTAGAGCCGAAACCTTGGTTTCTAGCCTTGAGAAACTCAGCGTCTAAGGGGACATGTACACGATTCAACATGGCACCAAGCAGCATGATGCAAGGGTGCCAGCAAGTGCTGTAGAGAGCAAAGAGGAATCACACCCAGTGTGTGTGAAGGGAGCAGAGAGCAGCTCTGTCCCCTCCCCGGTCTCTACCTCTCTTGGTTCCCGTGTCCCAATCTCAGGATTATTGGAAAACATGTAAACAGAGGAACAAAAAGCGGTCAACAAAGAGTGTGGCTAGGTGAGGTTTTAAAGATGGTTTAAAATTTAGCCTCCAACCCTCACTTACATAAAACCAAAGCTGCTAGAAAATAAAACCAGAGCCCCTAGAAAGCAGCCTACGGAACCAGTACCATGTTGGGAGAAAGCTGAGGTCGCCATCACTGTCATATTATGTCACTTGATCCACACAACTGCCCTCCAAGCGGGTGTGATGGTGAGTCCCGTTTTCTCCAACTGAACCTCCGAGAGGGATCTTGACTTGTCACACCCTTGTTACGGGTGGAAGAGGAACTCGAATGCAACTCCCGCCTCCTCCCAAGCCCATGCTTTATTTGCCTCAGAGGACTCTGCCGAAGCGGGTCTCCAAAAAGGTTCCTGCAAAGTTCCCACCAATGCAGCTGCCCAGGGAATGCTCTGAAACCCAACTCCGGTGGGACATATGATTTTTATTTGTGCCTTGAAATGAGACATTCGAAGTATTCTGAGTTCAGTCACCGACTTGATACCCGGGTGTGGTAAGTAGATTGAGACGTTTGCAACATACACGTCAGAAAGATGAGGAAAATCCTAAAAGCCATTCGGGTCACAAAGCACAGTGTCAGCTTGAAAGATGCCAGTTATTGACTTCCTACCCCCACCCTTCCAAGCCTGCCCAGTGATGCTGTGGTGGGGCGGTCAAGACCCTTATCCTTGCCTGCTGCCCGTGCTAGGCTCTGCCAACAGGGGGCGCTAGAGGGAGCCAGAGAGGCTGGGCAAGTACATGGGCAAGGTCCTGTCTGTCCCCTGACCTGTCTGTGTCCACAGACACAGCCTTCACCCTGGCGGCAGTTGGCCCCAGTTTCCAGCTTTGAAAAAAAATTGGCATTCCCTGAACCAACCCCATTGTGTCCCCCCTCCCCCTCCCGTGGAAGAGATCTGGACAGCAGGTGCCCCTCTCTGAGCATGATGGGGCCTTTCCTTCAAGCATCTGGATTCTAACACCCCTAACTTCTTCCCTTTGTTCCTTTGGCCCTAGAGGTAGAGACTGCCTCAGGCAATCACTAGCTCTGCATTGAAAAGGAACGGCAGCTCCCTTTTACAGCAGTCACAACTCGGAGTCAGAGAAGCCGGACACAAGAGTACATGTTGTGTAATTCCATTAGTATAAAGTTTAAAAGCAGGCAAAGCTAATCTACGGTGAGAGAGGTCAGCTGAGCCCTTCTCTTTGAGGAGAACTATCAACAGGATTCTTCCGGTCTCTTGACCTCGATGATGGTTTATTGAGCTCTACATTTAAGATTTGTGTGCTTTCCCGTGCATAGAAAATGCTTCAGCGTGTGTTCCTGACTGAACCCCGGTTGGTTCCGAGAGAGGCCAGCTGGCAGACCAGGACGGCTCCATAGAAAGAGCCAGACCTAGTGGCAAGAGAGGGAGGAGAGAAATCCCACGACTTTTCAAAGTAACAGCGCAGAGAAATCATACAGGCCACGTAGGGCATCACAGAGAGTGCTATTGATTTGAGGGTCAGAGAGAACCAAGCCTGTACAAGTGTCTTAGGCAGCCTAACAACACTAGAAATACGGACTAACCCAGGTGAAACTGGTTATTGAAACAAAAATAAGGAAAACCTCCCAATGTAGTTCTAAGGATCTATCTGTCTGTATTTGACATACTTTGTCAATACGAATTATGTTTTTCTTTGTATCGGGCAGGTTAAAAATTTCTGAAAAGAAATTAAATTATATGTGTATTATAAAAATCCGATCAGACGCTGCTAGCGCTGTGGGTATGTCCTTCAACTCCACACCAACCGGAGGGGGAAAAGGGCTGCTGGCGCCCTTTCCCCAGAGGGCACACTGAGGTTCCGAGACAGGAAAGTTCACGCTGAAGGCCACACCATCAGTGGTAGAGAAGGGTTCTACCTTGGGTCCATCCAACTCCAGAGGAAGTTCTCTAGAACCTGTTACAGCTGAGACAGGAGAGCTGAGGGCGGCAAACCCGCTCCAGTTTTAAAAAAAATCAGTCAAGAGTCGAGAACAGAGTCTTGGATGAGATAGCCTCATATAATAAGTTATTTCTGTTTCAAATTTTCCTGTGATCATTCTGCACACATATGTATACACACACACGTGGTAATTTATATACATGTTACAGATGGCAATCAGTCTTCTACAGCTGTTATGTCTCCTGAGTAACTAATGTCTTGTGTAACCTATGATTTTTCTAAATGAAAAGACCTACCGCTTCAGGATGGTTGAAACTGAGATGCAAGATTTCTGTTTAAAATCCATCTTAAAGCTGCCACTTTTTACCCCTTTTATCATCCCTCGTTTAAAAGCGCTCTCTTTAACGCATTAATTTTAAATTGCTTGTTCTTGATTTGAGTCTAGTTCCCACAGGTTGGGGCATAAATGTTGAGGGCATGCGAATGAAGATTTAACTGTGAAAAGCACAATGACCCTCATCGCCAAACTCCCTCCTTAAAACTGTAAAGTTATCTCAAAGTCATGCTGTCAGGGAGCCCTGGGGTGATAACAGTCAAAAATACTGAACTTCTTGAAGAGGAGTCACTGTTTCTCTAGGGTTTTATTCTCCCATTTCTCACCGAGAAAGAATTCTCTCCGGAAGAACAGAGGGCGAAGAAAAGCAAATGCAAATCATGCGCTAAGAAATGTTTACCTAGCGTACCTTTAATTTTCAGGAAAAGAGTTAATAATTTCTAACTCTTTGTCATCTCTCCCTAACTCAACCCCTTCAAGGCACTTGAAGCCCAGTGACATTCATGTTTTCAATTAAGAAAAAAAAAATCAGAAGGCAAAGAAATTTTCTATATAAGTATTTTGGAATGAATAGGCTGAATGAAAATAGCTGATCTCCGGTTCTTAAAAAAAAAAAAAAAAAAGAGAGAGAGAGAAAGGGCAAGGGTAGCAGGGTGGAAATGTCCTCAAGGCTCTAGCATCTAAGAAGGAAAAGAAAAGGAGGATTAAGGTTGAGTGATGAGGAATGGTGTTCTCATTTGTATGCATGATTTAGTCCTCCTTGCAATATTTAGGCTGCTCCTTTTAAAAATGAAAGGGGCTCTAAAAGTTGTACACAACTGGGCAGGCCCCGGGGGAGCCCGTACTCTTCCCCAGGGTTGTTAAAGCCGCTGTCCTCCTCCCTGCCTTGAGCTTCCTCCACTCAGGATTATACAGCTTGTTCGGATGCTTTCATTTGTCTCCTGCTCAAGAGGCAAGGGAAAGAAGCAGAATGGGGAAGGGATGACAGGTTTTAAAATCCTAGAAAGTTCCCTTAGCCATTACTGCTGATCCGTTATTTACTTTTAGCCAGCCAGGAGGGCTGGCAGGTTCCTGGGCCTCTCCTTGTCCGTGACTCAACCGGGTTAGTCGGATCTCTCTGTCTCCCCATCATAATAACCCCTCTCCCCCAATTCCGACAAGCTTCGCCAAGCACACAGCTCGAGCAGAGGTCTCCCACGGACAGTGTAGGAAAATACACATTACACATTTTACTGGGGCAGTTCTGACGGAGGGACCCCAGGCCGAGTTAGTGAGAAGTCTGGATGCCCAGGTCCCTTAAACAGAAACAAACTGTTTTTTAAACTCCTTTTAAGCATTTGAAAAGCTGAAGCAATGGAAAGCCAGCAAGCTGCTCATTCACTTAAATGGCTTTTAAATGAATCACTGAGGGTCTGCCTGGTCTTGAATGTGAATTTGCAGGAAAGAGAGCCTCTGACGCAGACGCAGACGGGGAGAAGTGCGAGTGCTGTTACCAGGAGGCGGCCAAAACCTTCCCTGCCCCAGCTGTGAGCACCACTGAAACTTTTCTCCCCTGCGTCCAGGCCATTCGCGGACGTCTGCCCTAACTTTCCTCGCCAACTTAGTTCTGAAGGTCATGGTTTCTTCGGTTAATACTTCTGAAGGCAAGTGAAATCCGAATATGTATCCCAACGAGGGGAAAAGATCAGCCATGGAATTCGTGAAATAAAACTGAGCAGTCTTGAGAAAAACGAGCTCAAGGTAAGTTTACTATAGGAAATATTAGTCAAGCATCTAGGAGCATAATCAGAAGGGGAGCGCTAGCCTGAAACTGGGAGGATTCCAGAGTAAACAGGCCAGACCCATGTGCACTTGTCTTAATGGTCTTCTTGTCACTTTGGATGTTGGTATTATTGTGAAATTGTAACTTTTCCAGTCGCAGCAGGAATGATAGGAGATGCTTAGTTTCCCTGGGGCCTTAAGTGGACAGAAAAGAGCTGGTTAATTTCTTCTTCCTTACAGTCAGAGGGTCCGACTTTCTGTCCCACTCAGAGGGATAGAGAAACCCCCAGAACCATCATGAACCAAAGGTTTAGATACAGAAGAAAAGGTACAGCAGCAAACTATTTTCCTATTTGTAATTGCTCCTTTTTTTTTTTCCCAGCAGACTTTAAAGTATTCCTACTGGGTGCAAACCACACCTTACAGATTCTGATTTTATGATAGTAAGGAAGGTATCCTTAAACTAGCTGTCCAACCTTTTACATTGACAGCTAAACTTCTAGAGATTTTACCAAAATTGAAAAGGCCTGAGGATGCTTCCAGTGATGTTATTTATACTTTTGGAAAGACCAGGTAGCACTCACTAAGTGAAGAGCTCATTTATTAAAGTGTACTTTTGCTTTAAATGAATTTAATGCCACACAGAAAAGAGAAGCAAGCGCTCCCCGCATCCCTCCACCTCTAAGAAAAGGCTGCGGAAAATGTTCACAGAGGGACTCCTCCATCAGGTAAGGATGGGCTTGATTAGGGATGGTTGAGCCAAGACCAATGGCCAAATCTGGCCCACTGCCTGGTTTTTATAGCCCAAGAGTTCAGAATGGCTTTTACATTTTGAAACTGTTGAGGAAAAATAAAAACAAATACTTTGTGACATGTGAAAATTTTATGAAATTCAAACATACGTGTCCACCGGCAAGGTGTCATTGGAACACGGCTATACTCATTTGTTTTGTATCCCCTATGGCAGCTTTTGTGTGACAGTGGTAGAGTTGCATGGTTGGTGGAGACCATCGGGCCTGCGAAACCTGAAATATTTACTCTCTGGCTCCTTCCCAGGACGGGGCGGAGGTAGGGCAGAGTGGGGGGGGGGGAGCGGGGGGGGGGAGTGTTTGCCCATCTCTAGGCAGAGTGATCCCTGGGGTCCTTTTCACCTCCACATTTCTAGGAATTTTACTTCTTTAGATAACTGAGGATCCTCCCTCAAAGAGAAGGCATGGGATATGCATTAGCCCCACAATATAATAATCCCAAAAGTCTTTTTTGT
>CM052810.1:66922645-66970431 GCA_028533885.1 Nasua narica | reverse complement strand
TATTTGTGGTTTAAATTTCATCCCAAGTCTCAGATTATGGCTGAGAAGCTAGACGAAATAGCTTTGTAAAGCATTTCTTTGAATTTTTATAGGAAAACAGGAAAATGTCTTATCAGATCTAGGCAGAAATGCTGATTTTCACTTAGAACAGTAATTACCTGCGCACGGTACTACAGAGACATGGAGATCGGAAAGCCGAACAGAACGAATGCCAAGCCATACCACGGTAAAATTCAAAGTAACCCGGAGAAGCAGCAGGTGAGAGTTTATGATTTCAATATGAAAACATCTAATTGCTTCTTCTCAGATGTCACTGTGAAGTCAGCAAATTAGAGGATACGATCGAGAGTGAGATGAATGGTGTATTACTACACCACCCGCTACTTCCAAGCTTAAATAATCCCAGAGTTCTGAAATGTCATTAGTGAAGTAACAATACAATTTCTTTCAGTCCCTTTTTAATGTAGAAAATCACTTTGTAATAAGATCTCTACACAAGGTAAAAAAAAAAAGCACAAAATAGACCCCCCAAAAAAGCACAAAAATAGACAAAATATATATATCTTTTTACAATGACATTAAGATGTGCCTGGGAAACACTGAGATCAAGGACTAATCTCAGGGGGTTCCAACTGGCTGTCCTTTCATCATAGTTCTGTTCTTTAGGTCTTCCCCTGAAACCTGGATGCTTACAAAAATCTTCCCCAGGTCAAAGGGAGGGAACAGGTATTCTGATCTTGTACAGTCAAAAAACAAAAAAGAACCACTAATAAGGATATAATAAAAACCCTTAGTCTACCCAGTTAGAAAATTCCTCCGACAGCCATACCTCCAGGGCACATAAGGCCTCAGGCATTTGTCACACAACCAAGGGCAACACCACAGTCATCTCCAGGGGACGCTTTTTTTTCCATCATAAATCGATCATGCACTGGGATGAAACGCATCCAGAAAGGCTAATTCGAGAAGAGACGTTTTCATACGCTTGGGGGCCAAATGAAGCCATCCAATAGAACGGGGCTGTCTATACCAGCGAGGCAGGAGGACTTCCTCTTAGGGAATCCTTTCCAAGTCCACAGCTTCCCTGGGCTCCTTGGTCTCGGAAAGGGCCCCGGCCGGCGCCCGGAGTTACACAGTCACAGCGGGGTACATCTTCTGTTCACTGTTAGTGTGCGGAAAGGGGGCCTGGATCTGCCGGTAGCCCGTCTGCAGGCTGTCCAGGAAAGGGGGTACAGGGGTCATAGGCACGGAGTCGTGCTGCACCGTGTAGCCCACGTATGGGGGGTGCAGGTACTGCCCTTGATGGGGCACGATCTGGGTGGCCTGCTGACAGTTCAGCACCGAGAAATTCGTGGGCATGTTGACATACACGTTGTTCATGGTCCCCTCGGGCAAGCAACAGTTGGTCTGGGACCTTGTCGGGGGCGCCCGGGCCCCTGAGTTGGCGCTGGAGCTGGAGCTGGCCGCTGTGCTGGACTGGCGGGAGGAGGACCCTCGCGAAGTGCTGGCGCTGGGGATCATGGGAATGGTCTCCATCAAGCGGTTCCCTCCGGGGGCGCGGCTCTGCTGGGGCTCCTGCTTGGGCCGGAGACACCTGCAGCAACAAGCGGCCACGAGCGACCCCAAGATGATGAAGGCGACAAAGACAGACCCAACGATGAGGAATGGCACGTAGATGGGGACTAAAGGATTAAAAAAAAAAACACATCGTGAGGATTTGCTCTCAGAATGCAGTGAAAATCAGTGCTTGGCAAGGGAGATCTATAAATGAGCGACGGCCACACCTGGAACTGAAGGACCAGTTTCTTGCCCTCCCGTGGCCGGGTACGTTTGTGCACTCATTAGCAGCCCACGGCATGCACCGTCCTTCATTAGGCACTTAGGAAAGCTGCTAGGGCCTACAGGCAGGGCAGATCAGCGCCCCCAAAGCAAGACGGTTAACGTTCACAGCTAGGCTTGCCAAACGGCAACACTGGCTGAGAACAATGTCCAATTTGGCAAAAATATGAATTTAAGGTTTTGAAACTTCTAAGAATCCTATAATAACTCAACTACCCGAACTTAAGTCTGCCCTAACAGATACTTGTAGGATGTGGATAGAAGTGAGTTATATTATTTAAGAGCCTTTTTTTTCACCCAAAAATGATATTCTTTGCAAACCTCTTTTGCCACTTTTGAGCTGCATCTGGGTGGCTCAGTCCGGTAAGCATCTGCTTTCAACTCAGGTCATGATCTCAGATCCTGGAACTGAGCCCCAGGTGGGGCTCCCTGCTCAGCAGGGAGTCTGCTTCTCCCTCGGTCATGCCCCTCCTGCCCCCTGCTTGTGCTCCCTCTCTCGCTCGCTCTTGAATAGATAAAATCTTTAAAAATAAATAAGTAAAAAATTTACATCCAGCCATGACCATGTGCAAATCTGTAATGTAAGATACAAAGGTTAAAGAAGGGTAAAAAAAAAAAAAAAAACCCCACAAAAAAACAAAAAACCAAAAGCACCTCTACACTCACTTGCCCAGCTAAGGGCTGGACCTTGGGCCCACCATGTGCGCTGGACGGTGGAAAGATGAAGTGACTTAGGAAGAGGGAAGCTATTCCAGGCCGCAGGTCAGCATGAAGCAAGGTGCCAAGAAGAACAAGTGCTGAGCACAACCAGACATTTGTTCCAGGAAGAAGAGCAGTCCCCGTGCTCAAGAAGGCCCCCAGGCAGGCCCAGGGTGGCTGGGGTGCGGCAGTTACATCTGAACTTAACCACCCCGGGCTCTGTGGATAGAACTATAAAGCCTGTAGACCACAAAGCAGTGGGCATCATCTTTAACAAGTGGGGTGTATTCTGAAAAATAACATGAACAATGAAAATAACTTTCCTCCAGTTGGTAGGGAGTTCCATTTTTACACTACGTCACTGAAAGCAAGCTTCTGGAAGCTTCTGGAAGCCGTGGGGCTGGCATGCTCGGGCTTTCGGAAGCCAGACACACTGGCTGATGGGGGCACAGAGCAGGGAGAGAGGAGGCTGCAGAATGCCTCCGAGCTACTTCTGTGGACTTCCACCCTGTGTTACCGAGAACTGGTTCTTGGATATGCTCCAGCTCGTTGCCTTGACTATTTGATTGGAAAATACGGAAGGACGGGAACTAGGGCTCCGTAGTCCTGGCCAAGCCCAGGGCCTGCACAGTGATACAGGGCAGCACCTGGGGGAAAAAGCCCAGTTCTCCCGCACCTCTGAGGTCAAGTTCGTGAAAACCCCTTGGACTATCTGCCAGAGCAGCAGCCTTTCTGATGACGCTCCTCTCCACGGCTCTGATATTCCCCCACGGCAGAATTTTTAGAATACACTGCCATGTGGAGACCTGGAAGAATTCTGCCTCATGAGAACTAAAACATACTTTATAGGGCATTCTCACCAATGGCTGACATCTGAAGATTTCCTACACCTTCAGTGCTGAAGAAGAAATACTATATTTACACGTGCCCCTTTCACGGATGGGAACGGTTGCCCCAGAGCCCGCACTGAGTGCCACGGGTCTTCAGATGGTGGGACTGTTCTAATCACAGGCTAGCGATAAGGTACTGGAGCAGTGGGTGGGGTGATCAATATTTCATTCTCGCAATTAAGATGCCAGCCCTAATAACCTAAATAGGTTATTAGGATGTAAACAAATAAAAGTTTAAAAAAAAAAAAAAAAAGAATACTCCGGACATTATAGCAGAAACTAACTGGAAGCAGGGTGAGTCCACAGAATGAGCTTTGGGGAGACAGATCTGTTCTCCTTCCGGGATTTTTAATTGGGAAGGTAAATAACCACACAGACGTAAAGAATTCTGCGCTCCCACAAACCCTCTTCACTGCCTGATTAGGCATGGGGTCCTTCTTGACTGCAGAAGAGAAGTGAGAGGAACGGGATTTTTAGGAAAAAAGATTTCAAAGTAGAGTGAAGGCGGCACCCACACACATCGCACGGCCTCCCCAGAAGTCAGCCGCCTCCTGATTTGTCCAAAGTCAACCCAGCTTTTGAGGGATCTCTAATGAGCCCAACTTAGCGGATACATCAAGGCAGCGGTTCCGTCTCTGGCTCATTTCCCAAGGCTTTCGTCCACCACCGCACACCCCGGTGACCATGAGCCTGAGCTTGAAGATGACACCTTTTCTGGAATTATTATCCTCAGTTCTCCACTCTTCAGATTCAAGGCAGCGGAACAACAGGAGTGAGTAGCTTGCCCATAAAATGCCCGCCTGCAAAGGGAATAGCACTGAAGAGAGCTGCCTCTTACCAGGCCCGGGAGACAGTTCGGGAAACTCCGTGCCAAAGCTCAGGCAGCTTAAACCCTGGCTCCGGGTGCTGGTAAAAATCCTCTCCTCCACATAACCAGCTGCAGAAGGAGATGTCTATTCTGTGACCTGCTGGCCATTTAACCCGGTGCTAAATCCTCCCTCCCATCCACACATTGGTGTAGACCTGCAAGGGAGGCAGTCTGTGAGGTTTCTGAAGAATGGAAGAAGTGGATAGAACCTATCAAATTCGTTCGTGGATTTGTTTATGTTTCCAGCTCTGGCTTTGGCAACTTGAAAAAATATGTAATTTTAAAAAATCAAAGCCACAGAGAGCAAGCTTGGGCATGGCTCTAATCTCACACCTACTAAGTCTGACGTGGTCAGGAGAACTGTCCAGAAACTGGAGAGGTTTGCAGCCCAGTGTTCAGAGGATGAGAATGGCTGGGGTCTGAAAGAGTGCATCACCCACAAGGAAGGCCCTTGGGGAGCTGCCTGCCTTCTGCGGAGCCTTTATGGACGGAGGCTCCGGCGACACCCTCTGGCTGGGGTCGCGCCCTCACCGCGCCCTCACCGCTTCCTGGGTAGCATGAAGGCACTCGTCCTTACTAGAAGTTAGACCCTCGGAGACAGGAGGTATGGGAGGGGAAACAGGTCTCTGGCCAGGAGGAACGCGGCGCTGTCTGCACCCCACACTACCTTACATATGTGGTTTCCTTCGGAAAATCCAAGTCAACTCACTCTTCAGGTGACAGATAGGGAGACTGAGGCTCGGGGCCATAAAGTGGCGCTCCACTTCGCACATATTAACAGCTGGGCCAGTATGCAGACACCACCTCCTGGTCCGAGAGCTTTTCTGAAATTCCCGTGCTCCTGATTCCTTTCCCGTCTGCAGGCTCCCGGGCCCAGGTCGCCCCGGCAAGCTAACCTTCCTCCCCTCTCGCGCCCTGACCCGCCTGCCCTACCTGCCGAGCCGTCTGGGCCGTCTTTGTCCGTCCGGCCAGGCTCGCCCGCGCCCTGCTGGCGGTCGTTGTCGCAGCCGCCCTGGTCCAGGCGCGCCTCGGCGCTGGAGCAGCAGTAGCGCAGCGCGCAGCTGCCGCAGCAGATGGTGGCGTCGCCGCCGTCGAAGCGCTCGGGGCACTGGAAGCCGATGCGCCAGACGCCCTGCGCGTCCAGCCAGCCGTGGCAGTACTCGCCGCTGGCCCGCGCCCCCGCCGCCAGCAGCGCGGCCAGCAGCAGCTGCAGGAGCGAAGCGGCGTTCCGAGGGGAGGCGGCGGGCGAGTGGCGTTCCCCCCACATGGCACCACCCTGGGCGCGGGCGGCGCGGCTCCAGGGGGCGTAGAGCGGTCTCTGGGAAGTCGCGGTCGCGGCGACCCGGCTCCCAGTGGTACGGAGGCTGGGACTTGGACGCCCGAGGGTCCCTTCCGCGGGGCTCTCCAAGCGGCCCTCTGCCGCGACGTCCAGGAGCTGACGACGCCGGGCTGCCGGGGCAGCGGCCCTAGGCCATCCCTCCCTCGGCCGGGCGGCCCGGTCCCTGATGGGGCTGCCTGGAGAGCGGGCACTCGCCGATGGAACCCTCTGGGCGCGCAGAGTCAGAGGGGCCGCGGAGCTGCCGTCCCGCAGCCCCCGGAGGCTTCAGCCGCGATCCGAGCCTCCCCGCGCATCCCCGAGGGGACGCTCACTCCCGCTGCCAACCTGAAGCCAGGTCGCGGCCGCAGACTTTAAGCCTCGGGGTCCCGCGCACGAGTCAGGGAGCGTCTGCCCTCCTTTATTCCCCTCTCGGGCGGCGAGAAGGGGCCCAGAAGGCGGGCAGCGCGCACAGGGCTCCAGGCAGCAAGTGCAGCGGCCGGCCGTGCTCAGCCTCCCCCGCTCCGAACTCGGTCCGCATGGCTCCGGCCGCGCCGCCCGGGCAGCGCTGCCCTCCGCGGGGCTGACGGCCAATCTTCCCAGCGCACGCCGGCGTCCGGGACGAGAGCGACGATCCGGCGCGCCCTCGCCGCAGCCCCGGGAGCCTGGCTGGCTGGCGGCGGCCGCGGCTGCTACTGGGCGCGGGTCCAGGCAGGCGGCTCGCCCCCGGCTCCCCTGCTCCGCCTCTCCGGCTGTAGCTCGCTCCCACGGGCGCCGGGAAGCGTCTCTCCGGCTCTCCCTCTGGCCCTGGCCTCCGCTTCGCTCCGGAGGGGCGCGCCGATGGGAGCCTCCCACGGAAGTTTCAGTCCTCGGGGCTGCGGAGGAAGCCGAGCGCGGCAGCCGCCCGCACACTCCCGGCGCCCGGCACCAAGCCAGCTCCGACTGGGCTCGCCGTGGCGCTGCGCGGCACTCTTATTAGAGGCCGGCGGCTCCCGGGACGCGCATGCGCGCTGCGCGGGCTTCCCTCCTCCCCGGGACGCCCGGGGACGCCCGGAGCCCTTCACCTTCCGACGCCGGTGGGGCGGCGGGCTGGGATAGGCGCGGGAAAAAGCAGAACTCAGACTATCTGGGCCTTCCTAACGCAGAACGGCGATCATGGTAATAAAAGCAAACTAAGCTGGCTTATGGGAGATCCTCGGCATTCGATTTGAGTCTCAAAACTTCCCCAAGGAAGGATTATAATTACTTCCCATTTTATAGCCGGTGAAATTGCCACTCAGATTAATTGTGTCTCTCAGCCTCCACCAGCTCGTGCCCTGGCCACTGCTGGTCACAGACCACAAATGTGGATGTTTGTGGAAGGGTTCGCACGCCTGGGCCTCCGTCTGGTGGGCTCCCGGCTTCCGCCAGGTGGAACGGAGAGACTTCAGGAAAAACATAAATTTGGCCACTGTCTAGATGACCTGTGTCGAATTTTTTCTTTCCATATTTGGCCGTGGCGATTTACTGGGTTTAAGCAGAAAGGTGCCTCGGTTCAACATTTGCCCTTACGGGTGCAGACAGCTGCAGTGAGGAAGAAAACAAGGTTCAGACAGACCCGAAACGCGGCTTTGATGAAGGAGAAATTAATAGCTTCTCCCTTGCGGAAGCTAAAACAACAGGTGCTGATGCTATTAAAGCCGCAGTGATTATTTTTAAAAGAACTAGTGACCCTTCCGACACGGTCTGGAAGTCAGCGGACCTGATATCTCGACCCAGCCCTACCAGTAAAGAAGTACTGCATTTTGTTGGCCTCAGTTTCCTCCTCTTCAAAGTGGAGCCCCGGATGTGATGACCGCTAACGTCCCTTCCAAGTTCTCGACTGTAGAACACAAGGCAATTGCATTCACAGCAAAGACACTGCTGTTCAAACAACCACTCGGCCCTTGTGTAGGCCTGGGAATGCACAGACTCAGACGTGGTTGCTCTTCTTCCACTCAGTCCAACAAAATCAAATCAAAAGCAAAAACCTACCCTCTTTTCCACCCCCAAAGAACCCCTCCTTCTTTTCACTAAGGCTCTCTCCAAGGACTGCGCTTAATTTCATGACTTTGGGGAGGTTATTTTTTTGCTCCCTAAAATTATGCATTTTTCTTGTAACACTGAAAAAATAAAATACACATATAAAAGAAAGAAAGAAAGAAATGCACCAGCCACCCACTTTTCTTAACCTGATGTATTAACAAAATTTCCATGTGAAATTATTCATTCAACAAACACATATTAAAGTCTTACAGTAAGTATACTATACTCTGTTAGATACTGGGGATTCATGGAGAATCCAGACATCCCGGACATTCCCTTCAAACGGAGCTCAAGGTCTCTGGGGTAAAACAAACTGGACAGAGAGTTGAATAAACAAAGATGATCTAAGCCTGATGAAAGCTGTGACTGGTGGCGTACTGGGTCAATTTAAGCACATAACCTGGGGGTGAGGAAGGTGGGGAGGCCAGAAAAATCATCAGAAGAATGGCATTGAATTGGACCAGAAGAAAGAGAGGGAAGACCCAGTTATTTCAGGTTGAGTCATTTTCTTAGAAGATCCTATTAGCTAAGTTCACTGAGGGCTTATTCTGTACGTGGGCCTGCACTGAGGTTTACATGCATAGCCTCATGGAATCCTCGCAACAACCGTACGAAGAAGACATAGTCACTATCCTCATTTTACTAGAGAGGATAATTTGCCCCATCCATGCAGACAGAAATTGTGCAGTTGCCTGGACTGCGCCACACCGCCAGTCCCCACAGTCTCCCCGCAGTCAGCCCAGGGTTACCTGTGAACTCCATGCCAATCACCGGATGCCTGGGTATCATTATTTTCCTATGAATTGATTTCCCATAAATTGATTAGGGTGGTGTCCAAAGGGTTAATACTTGACTTTTTTTCCCCCTTTGGGAAAAAAAAAAAAAAATGAATGCAAAAACAATTGTACATTTCTCCAGACAGTACCTATCCCATACTCTTCTTCCACTATCCAATTATCCTCTTCTCTAGAACACTGACAATTTGTCGGCATTTCTTTATGAAGAAAGCAATGTGGAGCATTTTCATATCGGAATTAATTGGGTGGGCCCAGTAGTGCGGCAACTTCAACACAACACATTTTTCCAAACAGTTCACGGTTTAGTCACTGTTAGTAAACTTGGAAGTGCAGACTTATTAACAAATTCGTGGCCTTTTTTATGGTTGTGTTCCTTTATTCCTTGAAAATTAAGGAGAGGCCTGCAGCCCCTGGGTGGTTCAGCTGGTTGAGTTCCCAACTCTTGGTTTCAGCTCAGGTCATGATCTCAGGGTCGTGAGACGGAGCTCAGCCAGGAGTCTGCTTGAGTCTTTCTCCCACTCCCTCTCCCTCCCACTCGGCTCCTCCCTGTCCCATTCGTGCTCTCTCTCTCTCTCTCTAATAAATAAATAAGTGAACTCTATAAAAAAAAATGAGGGAAAGTCGTTTCATAGTTACTTCATGTAGTGGTTGATTGTCCTCAAGGCTCAGATCCTTTAAATCACTCTGTGCTTCTCTGGCTTGTTTTTACTTTTGATTTCTGTCTCTAGTATGTCGTATTAAAATTTTATCAAATAAGTTGCCAAATGCTAATTGAGCTTCTCTATGGGAGGTGCTACTGGGAGATATTAAGTTGGTCTTGTTCCTTCCATAAGAAATAAAAAGAAATTCCCTCACTGTCCTTAACAGACAGCCTAAACTAATTTTACTAGTCTCTTCTGAGAAACTATAACTAGAACTCATAACATATAGGTGGTAGTAATAATAATTTATTATAATCCAAACTAAATGTCAGGCAGTCTGCCAAAACATATTTAAACACATATAAAAGAATGCCCTCTTCCCTTTCAAAAAGCTTAATTCGGTAGACATTCACTGCAGAAGTACGTTTTCAGGTAATTTTGTCTTTCAGTCTGTGCCTGTGCATACGAATACAATGCAATTGATTTAAATGCAAACTACTGACATAGTTTCAAAAGTACAAGTAGAAAGTCCTATAACTAAAGAAATGATTACTTATACCTTTGCTAACTGGAGTTGACACGAATCATATGGAGGTAATCATATTTCATTTGGCTGGCAGTTCTAAACGAGGCAAGATCTCCAGTGTTGTTCTGCAAGCTTCGGCAGGAGCAGAAGTTTCTTACCATCTGCACACCAGTCAGCAGTCTGTTTAGGAAGAATGGCTTTCACTGGGTTCATTCATTTTTTTTCCTTCCTCTTTAATAAATAGGAGTAGTATTGAAAATTCACATTTGGTTGACCAGAAGTCCTTTTAAGTTAAAGTGTTTGTGCTAACAAATGAGACCTCAAACCCAAACAAATATGCTAATTTACATTTCTCTTAATTTTGCCTCGGGGTTACCTAACCTCATCTGAAAATAAAAATGGCTATAAGATTTGGAAGAAAAAAACCTTTCTTCTTGCTTTTAAGTTTCTCATCTTTCATCCTCCTGGTTTTTTTCCTTGTAATTGATATACTGCCTTTCAGCAGAGTAATTTCTGTCTTTTAAATTCTTTTTTTTTTCCTTGGGGCGCCCGGGTGGCTCAGTCAGTTAAGTGACAGACTCCTGGATTTGGGTTCAGGTTGTGATCTCAGGATTGTGAGCTCAAGCCCCGCCTCCAGTCCTGCATCGGGGCTCCTTGCTTAGCAATGAGTCTTCATCTCTCCCTCTCTCCCTCTCCTTCTCTCTCTGCCCCCACCCCTGCTTATGCATGCACGCTCTCTCTCTCTCAAATAAATAAATCTTATATATTTTTTTCATCTAATATTGACCTTAAACATTTGACACACTTCTCTCCCTCCCCATCCTCACCCCTAACTCCACCGTTTTAATGAACCATTTTTTAAATGTCGATTTTGATGTTTACTATTGTTATATTTTCTTTTTGGAAACAGAGAGTTACAAGCCATCCAGGACCTCTTCCAGTAAGGCTGGAATATCTAGAAGGGTAACATAAACAAAGTCAACCTGGCGTCAAAAGCGTACAGCAAATATCTGCAAGTCACAAAACTGATATCAGTCTAGTATCCAGAGTCCATATACAAATCAACAACAAAAAGACAAACCACCCAATTAAAAAACAGGCAAAGGGCTTAAATAGACATTTCTCCAACAACCAACAAACACTTGAAGAGATACTCGATATTGTTAGTCATTAGGGAGATGCACATTAAAATCACAATGAGATACCATGTTACTTACACGTGCTAGGATGGCAATAATAAAAATAATAATAATAATAATCAGAAAATAATAAGAATTGGAGAGGATATGGAGGTGTGGGAACCCTTGCACATTGCTAGTGGAAATATAAAGTGGTGCAACCACTGTGCAAAACAGCTTGACATGGGGCACCTGGGTGGCTCAGTTGATCGAGCATCTGCCTTTGGCTCAGGTCATGATCCCTGGGATTGAGGCCCATGTCAGGCTCCCTGCTCAGTGGAGAGTCTGCTTCTCCCTCTGCTCCTCTCCCTGCCCGTGCTCTCTCTCTCTCTCTCTTTCTCTCTCAAATAAAATCTTTAAAAATAAAATAAAGCCAATAAAACTTATCTAAATATTAAAGCCATCCTGAGTATTGAAACTTGGATATAAAATATCAGATAAGATTAAGCTAAAATTTAAAAAAAAAAAAAAAAGTGGTGCTTGGGAAGAAATCCTTGGACGGTGAGTGAGTTCAGAGGGAGGGAATTCCTAGCCAGAGCCTCCCCTGGCCCCACCTGCACAGACCTTCATTGGAGACTTAAGGTGAGAGATGTTTTGCAATGAGAGAGGATGTAAGAAAGGAACAGGCTGTTTCTGGATGTCAACACTTGAAAATCAGCACGTAAGCCATGCACCCAATTGTGCCGGCAGCTTTCGTCCATGGTAGGAGAAGCTCCATCGTGGCCCCATCCGTGGTCTTGACTTTGCCTTGGTGCCTTGTTTGGTCAGGGCAGTGTCATTGCCAGTACCTTCTGTGGGCACTAGGGGTATCACTCCTGTCCTCAACATAGGAGGTGGCGCCATTGAGACCTAGAGGTGCCTCAAAGAAACTACACCAGCCTCGTGGACAGAAGAAGAATGAGTTTAGAAGGGAACAATCTGGAGGGACTCTCACAACTCAAAGGAATTTCTGGGTGGGGTGGGACTCCTCCCCACAGAGCAAGAGAAGGTGGAGAAATGCCTAATTTTGTTATGTAGTAAGGAATTATATTGTTTCACATCCAGTCTAAGAAACTAGATTCAAGGAATTATTATTTATGAAAATTCAGAAGACAGGTTCCTTGGGATTTCATATTATTAAGATCATCGTTTTTACGACCCGGTCATAGGGAAAAAATGTCCATTTATCCTGGGTGTTTAGATTTGATGTAAATAGGAATTTCCTTCATCAAAGCTGCCTCACCAGTCTCCTGGTAAAAACATAAAAAGATAAAAGGACCATTGTACTGCTTATTTTAGCAGAAGCGGAATGATGGAATTCACAGCGCAGCCTCCCGGTAATTACCCCTGTCCAAAGACTTTAACTTTTCTAAACCAAGCCCTCCCCTGTTTTATGGTTTCACCCTTCTTTTTGTACCTTTTGGATTAGTAAGAGATTTTCTTTGGCTTTTGCAAGAAGTCAATCTCTGAGGAAACAATTGAATTAAACTTCATATTTGTTTAAAAGTCCTTCGGAGTGCCTCACATCTGCATTTCTTCAAGATGTCTCCCCTGAAAGAATAAAGAAAGAACGTTCTGCGCCGTGCAGTATTCAAATGAGCAGAAAAATGTGTAATGAGTTCCATCTCCTAAAAATGCTAGGTCCTGATAACACCCTAAGACTTGTTACTGATAATACCCTAAGACTTATTATGTATTTCAGGCTACTTCACAATTTTACCACGTTCAGATACTTCTTGCTTGAGATGGTAAGTTCTTACACAATGTTCTTTACAAAGTTCTTATACAATGTAACAGTTATGTGGAGGGTCTCCAGTTTACTAGCCTTCATTACTTAATTAAAAGGAAAGGGGGTTTTTTTGTTTGTTTGTTTGTTTTCCAAATGTTTTCGTGTTAGGAAATACACTTGAATAGCTCTAAGACTGAAACCCAGTCAGTTAATAACTACTGTTTATTGACGTCTGGTATGTGCCACAGGTATTGTGCTAAATTCTTTGATATCGTTATAGTGTCTCTTCTAATGAATATGTTATTAATAAGCCAAAAAAAGTTTAAATTCATCCACTTTTCTAAATTTCCTAATGAGTCAAAAAAAAGAAAGCCTATGCAGAACGTCATCCAATTAATTTTAATACAAGCTGTTAGTATTCCTTCCCCAGCTTTTCTTTTCAATGAACCCGCTTCTAATGTTACACAAATGAGATGAAATGTCTCAGAAAAAATACACAAATCACTGGCATTCTTAATTTGCTACCAATTTCCTTTCTGGCGCATGGTGGTTTGATTTTATAAGGTGCGCATATTTTTAGTTATTTTATTTCTGGAAGTAGGTCAGTTTACTTTGGAGATATGAGGCCGGGAAGAAAATATTAGAAAAATAGAAAGTAGAAAAGTACGGGAAGGTCTGAGATGATGAGGATATCATGCCTAAAGAAAATAAGGTGAAGGGGGCGCCTGGGTGGCTCAGTGGGTTAAAGCCTCTGCCTTCAGCTCAGGTCATGATCTCAGGGTCCTGGGATCGAGCCCCACATCAGGATCTCTGCTCAGCGGGAAGCCTGCTTCCCTCTCTCTCTCTGCCTGCCTCCCTGCCTACTTGTGATCTCTCTCTCTCTCTCTCTAATAAATAAATAAGATCTTAATAAAAAAAGACTTCAGATTAAAAAAAAAGAAAAGAAGGTGAAGGAGGTTGTTTCAAAAACCCTTCAGGGTGAAGAATTATTTCAGGAGGGTGCTTAGCCCCCCCAGGACAGAGAAGACAGACCAGGGGAAGTGGAGTCACATTACGGAAAGTGATTTTTAAAGAGCACTCTCTAACCAGCGTGGATGAAGAAGCCATAATGTGGATGATGAAGGAAGTAATGGAAACTCCCAAGCCCTATTCCCCTAGGAATCTGTTCACTAAACGGGAGCCTTGGAAGGAGGAGGAGTGTCTCAGGATAACTGTGCCAAAGGACACAGCCAGGACTAGTTAAATCCTCGAGATTCCTTACTAGTATTCCTTGAATCTTACCATGCCATATAAAACTTTTAGGCTTGTCATAAAGGAAACAGCAAACAAGGTTCATATTTGATCTTTTGACATTGATCAAACTTCCTGACTTCCTCAAGCAAATAAAATATTTTAAAACAAGACAAGATTATTGCCTCTATTCATGGATCCGGTATGCCCTTCCAATAATATTTTAAGATTCTGGAATTTTATGCATTTTAGTGCTTCTGAGCAGGAGAAAAGGGAGAGTGGGAGGTGACTTGGTACCTCCAGGTTACCCTGAGACCTGCTCTGGTCTGTGGAAGTCACACGGTTCCAACTCCTACACGCTCAAAAGCCATCCGGGGTGAGTTTCAGATGTAGGCAATTTACATTTATAGACTGGGTCAAGCAAATTCGACAGTTTAAGTGAGTACTGAATGAATGGGAACATAAATATGTTGGGGCCAATAAATGGTCATATTTATAGAGTACAATAAAACCCATATCTCTCACTCCACTTGGAGAAATCCTGCCAACTGGATTGAATGCGTGGTCATGATATTGAATGCTAAAACCACAGGAGAGGTGAACTCAGCTCTTTAAATCGAACTTTAAACTTCTGTAGTACTATTTCAGATGCACTTGAATATTCAATATCCTCTTGGTAGAGAATAAAAAATAAGTCTAAGACTCAAGGCAAAAAATAAAAAATAACCAAACAAGCAAAAAACAAACCAAAATATATATATATATTAAAAAAAGAAAAACCTTCCTTTTAAACTCATTCATACATTTCCAGAATCTATAGGAGGTTGCCAAACTCTGCCCAATTTGGGGGAAAATATAATCCACATGTTTCTCGATAGGAAGAGAAGGATTAAGCCAGCCTCCAAGTAATAAAAAAAAAAAGAAAAGAAAATGGGGAACTGGTTCCAAGAAACAACACTCACTGCTGTTTTCTTCATTATGGTGGGTCCTGTTTTGATAGTGTTGGAGGAGACGCTGAAGATCAGGGTTTGGTTTACTTTAAAGTCTGAGTGTGGGAATAGATTGAGCCTCCCAAATATAAGAAGCACAGCCCCCCACTTGTTGAGTTCCGGTGCTAGGACCAGGCTACCCCGACACACGCCAAAATTGCAGAGCCTGAGTCATGAATACAGAGCAAGCTCACTAAACCGAAGATTCTTTCGAAAACCCAAGCAGAGAAGCCCAATAGCAGTCTCCTCACCCTTTCCACGTGTCGCAGAAAGTGAACGCTGCCTCCCTATGGACATATTTTGACACTGTTTGCCGTGTGTCCTGCTCACTGGAGATTACAAGATTCCTAGGGTAATGAAAACTTGGTATACTGATAATTGGCCCGTCAAATCTTCCATCTCCCTTACCTAATGTTCATGTGTTTAATTTCACAATTCGCTATAGATGCTGGCGAACTCTGGTATTTGACTGTTTTTTCCCTAAGGCAAATGTACCAGTTGTTTTTAACCAGATGATAAAATCATGCCATGTCCTGTTGACTGAAAAAACTATGAAATCTGGGAGGTTTTTATTTTTACTTTTGACTTGCAAGTAATTTCAAACTTGGAGCAAGGGTCACGAGGAGGAGAAGAATCATATCGAGAACTCCTGTGTACCCCTTCACCATATTTGCCAATTGTTAATATTTGGGAAATCTGTTTTATGTCCAAACAATGACTCATAAAAATGGCTTAACCCTGCTCCTTCTAGGGGCGCCTGGGTGGCTCAGTGGGTTGAGGCCTCTGCCTTCGGCTCAGGTCATGATCTCAGGGTCCTGGGATTAAGCCCCGCATCAGGGTCTCTGCTCGGCAGGGAGCCTGCTTCTCTCTTTCTCTCTCTCTGCCTGCCTCTCTGCCTGCTTGCGATCTCTCTCTCTCTCTGACAAATAAATGAATAAAATCTTAAAAAACAAAACAAAACAAAAAACAAGTGGCAAATTTGTTTTTTGCCAAAACTTGGATTTTGCCACGTTCTTTTGCCAAAATCCTGCTCCTTCTAATTTGGGACTATCTGTCCTACAGACATGTAAGACAAAAGCACCAACAGTACTAATTGTTCCTTGCTTGTTAGAACAAAACCAAAACCATTCTCTGATGCTGGTCTTCAATTTATACATTCCTCCCCCTCCCCCGTCAACAAATTATTAAATCTAAATCACATGCTTGTTAAAACGCACTTATTTGGGTAGCCTGCCTCTAACATCTTGCCTAACTTTACACGTATCATGACGCTAAACTTTGGGCTCTAAGTGTCACAGTGAAGAATGTTATTTCAAGCCTTTCAATACAGAGGAAAATCTGTGACAGTCATAAACTTCCCAGGCTTTCCTGTCTTTGGCTCTTGCACTCCATCTTCTGGCTAAAAGTTGGCTGTGAGACCGTTGAGTTGAACACACCAAAGGTTACAAGCAATTGCCTATCACAGAGCCTCTGTGGCACAGGATTAAAACAAAACATTGTGCCACCAAAAATGAACCAAATCCACAGGACAAAGAACAATACACAAGAAAGAAGCTGAGTACGGGCTGAAATGGCTCCCCTGCTTACCTGGAATGTCGGTCTTGGAATCCCACTCCAGGGCTTCCTGACCCAGTGGGTGATGAAGGTAGGGGAGATTGGATAAAGTTTGGGAGGCCAGGCATGGAGACCAATCAGTGGTTCATTATGACTTGACTTTAAATTTTAGGCAACTTTTCTCCAAGCCATTGCTCTGAAATCTAAGCCCTTTGAAGGCAAGGACCAAGTCTAATTTGCTTTTCCATCACCCATAGACTGGAGACTTTCTTGTCGGATAAATGGAGAATGAGAAACCAATTTCTTTGCTTTTGTTTAACACATGCAGGCATGCTGTTCAAGTTTTAATCTGAAATACAAATATTAAATTTATAGCTTATTATAGTACACAATAGCAAAATATCTAGGAACTGATAGCTTTTCTGTAGCCAAAGTTGTATACACCTATTTAGTCTTTTTTTTTTTTCAATTTCAATCCAACTTACTTGCAGAAACTGATTATCTCCTTAGAATCCTAATATTCTTGACTTGGAATGGGCTATAAAAAGTATATACTTTACCTTCAAAATCAATAAGCTATCCGTTTGGTTTGAAACACTATCATAGAGGATTCTACAGATCCCACCTACAGATCCCATACCCTTTGAAAGCCTATTTCTGGGTTTAATCATATTTGCAACATATCCTTAAAACAGGCAAAATAGTTGTCGTAATGCCATAGTACCGACAGTCACAGCCGCATGAAACATGGAGGTATTGGTTAACTAAGGCAACAGCCTTTTATGCAACATTAAATTAAAATCTCCAAGGGACCAGATCTTTTTTGCGCAAGCATCCCCCATTCTTAACTTCATGTCTGCTTTGATTCAAGAAGTCTTGCTGGTAAGTTTCCCTTGGGGCCAAAATACAGTGCAATAGTATGGTTCTAACAAAAGGCACAAATAATGGAAAATAATGTCATTTATTGAAGACCCACTATGTGCCATAGATTTTTTTTAATATACGTTGTCTCATTTAATCTCCCAAAGCCCATTTGGGAGCATAGTTACACACACAGTTAAGCTTTGGCCTCCAAGCCCTGCTGAAATCTACCATTTGCCTCTGGTGTCAGTTTTGGAAGCCCGCTTCCACAGTCTCTCCCGTGTCCCTGAACTTTATGGTTGGTTGTTATCTTCTTATATAGGCCACCATCGTATCTAATCATTATAACATGTTCGTAGAAAAGCAAACGTGGTATGACATTTGGATGAGTTCTTAATATTGAAATACAGCGTTTACTTCCAACTATAGGTAAGTGTTTCTACATGAAACTTGACTGAAAATCACTTTTGTATGTTTAGAGTTTGGAATTCTATCAGCCGAAGTATAAAACTATATTTATTATAGTAAGACTATGTTGAGTATGGAAACCATAAAGATTATGTAAAAGAAAATATGTTAGCTTCAAGATACACTCTTTTTTGAGTCAACAAATGTTTGTGCAAATTGAAATGATAATACGAGGCAGAATAAGACTGTATATATAATACATGTATTATAATACATATAATAAGATTGTATATATAATACATGTAATACAATATAATATATAATACATATATAATACATGTACATATATGTATAACAATACATAATACAATAATAATGACTAATATATCATAGTTGTAGACTTTTTAGAATTATTTTTGTGTACTAGCATTCTTTTTTTTTTTTTTTTAAAGATTTTTTTTTATTTATTTATTAGAGAGCGAGAGACTGAGAATGAGAGGGGAGAAAGTCAGAGGGAGAAGCAGACTTCCCGCAGAGCCGGGAGTCTGATATGGGACTCGATCCCGGGACTCCGGGATCATGACCTGAGCCGAAGGCAGTTGCTCAACCAACTGAGCCACCCAGGCGCCCTGTGTACTAGCATTCTTAAAGTGACAGGTAAAAACCGTATTTCTTTTTTTTTTTAATTCTATGTAAACTATGATCCTTTTAAGGAAAGATACTTTTTGGAAATTCTTCAACTTTTTAATAGTTGCTTTAAAATCAGCACATTAACCTTACCACTAAAAATTTCACAGGAAAAACTCCCAAATCACTCTATAGCAACATCCAGGATAAATCATCTCTCTTCTAGACATAATAAAAACTAAAGGAAGAAGAACAGAATATTTACTTAAAAATGAATTGCTCAAATACTTTGCTTTTCTACCAATCAAAGGTGAAAATGCATTCTATCTAGTACTGGAAAATGTAGGTAGCTAAGGGCACCTGAGTGGCTCAGCCGGTTAAACCTCTGCCTTCAGGGTCTTGGGATCGAGCCCTGTGTCCGGCTCCCTGCTCAATGGAGAGTCTGCTTCTTCCTCTCCCTCTGCCCCTCCCCACTGCTTCTGCGTGCCCACGCTGTCTCCGATAAATAAAATCTTTTAAAAAAAAAGGTAGGTAGCTACCGGAAATCTAGTACCTGACAGTGAAGAAATGGTTTCTTTCCCATAACGTTAAATTTACAGCATTTGGGCATCTGGATGGCTCAGACACTTAAGCGTCTGACTCTTGGTTTCAGCTCAGATGAGGATCTTAGGGTCATGAGATCAAGTTCCACATTGGGCTCTGTCCTCAGCACAAATTCTCTCTCCCTCTCCTTCTGGCCCACCCCCTGCTCGAGTGTGCTCTCTTTCTCTAGATAAAGAAATAAAACCTTTTTAAAAATTTATAACATTTGACTGATAAAATCTTAATAAAACTTGTTAATGGCGTATGTGGAGTGAAAAAAAAAATGACTCTAATTCTCTACCCCAACATTGATTCGTAGCCTTTGCACTGACTTTGAGGACCCTCCCTTGAAGAGGTGGAGTCTATTTTCCCACTCTGAATCAGAGCAGCTTTGTGGTTTACTGGAGCCAACAGAATGCAGTGGACGTAACTGATAATGCCAGTTCTAAGCCTAATCTCTAGAGACCTCGCCAGTTTGCAGGCTTCTGCTCTCACTCTTCGAATCCTGCTGTGCCCTGAGAACAAACTCAATTATCTACCGGAATAGGAGAGACCACTCAGAGCAGAGACCGGTTGTCAGGGGGGATGGCAGCCTGGACCCGCCAGCCCCTAGCCTACCGGCCAAGGTGACTGCAGCCCTGAGAGTGAGCAGACTCGAACCTCGCAGAGATCCTCTGGGTGATCCCGGAGCAGCGCCACCAACCGGCTGACGGAGAGAATGGTGGAAGACGAATGTTTATTATTGCCTGCCACTGAAGTTTGTGGTTTGCGGCAGTCTTGTGACAATACATAACTGATACAGTTAATGTTACGTTTTTAGAACAATTCAGGCTTATTCTTTTATTCTAGGAATCCGTGTGATGAGGGTAATAGTTGGCTTTGGCTTCAGTGACTTGACCATAAAGAATTCAACCCAAGCATGGATTTGGTGCTTCTCCCTGAGTTAAGAATGATCATGTCCAATTTATAACTTAAAAACCCACAAGCACACAGCCGAGGGTTTGGAAGATTTCTCAGGTGCATGTCAGATCTATCTGCCTCCAGAATGGTGTTCTTAACCATTTGGTTACACCGTGCTTGGGATGAGCTCAACAAGCACGCTCTCTGGCTCGATGGATGATTTATCCTGGGTAGGAAATGAAGAAGCCCCCTTCCGTTTGGAAGCTGATACTTGCGCATGAAAATGAGCTTGATTTTCTGGGAAAAGAGAGTCTGGATGGAAGGAAATGCCATAATCCCACCACAGACCGGCACGGATGCTCAGTAAAAGTGTACCGAGTTCGTGAAACGTCCTTATCAATGAAATATGCTTTGCAACCTAAAGAAAGGAAATCTGCTAAAATTATGATTTTATGTTACAGTCCTTTCTGGTAGTCTCCTGACACATTTACTCCAAAATTAGGCAAGAGTAATTATTTGACCGTATATTGGATAGTCTACCACCTTCCTTGGATTAGACGAAACTGACATTTGAAGAAAGGTGTTGGGAGTGAAGCAGTGTGTTTGTAGGAGAGACACAGAGCAACAAACTCTCTTGGTGAGTGAATATTTGGGGGAAAGACAGTACATGGATTGGACAGAGAAGAGCAGTGGCTCTTAAGGTGGCTCCAGGTTCAGCAGCCTCAGCATCATTGAAGAACGTGTTAGAACTGCCCATTCTTGGGTCTCTGCTTTCAACAAACCATTTAGGTGGTTCCGATGCTGCCGAAGGTGAAGAACCACCAGGGAAGAGGAAGGTGTCATTTAAAAGGAGGATTTTTCTTCCTTGTACGCTTTAAACTTGGGTCTTACACACAGTTCTGAGAGGTGGAACTGGTCAGCTGGGGCCCTCCCAGCTCTCTGCTCCCTAAGGCTGGTGGAAGCATTGGCGTCTCCTGGTCCCTAGCTCGGTTTGTGAACAATGAAAGGAGGCAGGGGAAAGGTAACCAGCAGAGGAGCCCAGCCCCCTGTGGCCTCTTCACTCTGCTCCAGCTTCCCTTACTCCTTAAGCTTAACCCTCCGGCTGTCCCATAAAGTCAGAGCACCTTGTATGTCATGCAAAAAATATTTCCCAGCCAAGGGCTTTGCCTCCAGCTGTGAAATTGATTAGTGGCCTCCAAGTCCCTGGGGAAGAGTCTCTATCGGCAGCTGTACTTGCTCTTTTGAAACTGCAGAAGAAAAGAGTTTTTGAGGGAGGACACAATTATGTATTATGTATAGGAAAAAAGTTTTAAAATATCCTTTTCTCTTGAAGTTAAGGAATGACGCATCCAGTAGAAGAAATGCGACATAATTCTACTTTCTGCGTTGGAGTTTTTGATTGGAATAATTTTTAGTTAATTATTACAAAGCTACTTCTGAAATCAGTCTCAAGAAATTTAGCTTGCATGTACTTGAGAGATTGTGGAATTAGAAGATGAAAACCAGCCCCGTGGAGATTCTAGGAAGGTGTGCTCCTTGCTGAATACTTGGTTGGAGTGAAGTGTGTACATGTGTTCAGGAACACTGAATAAAATATGGGACAGAAATCAAAAGCACCTTATATAATAGATGTGACAGACTCAAGTGATTACTCAGAACTGGAATTCTTCCTTTTTAATTCATTGCTCTCCATAAGAGTGAGTTGTAAAGGTCCAGTTAAATGCTGTGAAACATTCACGGGATGTAAGGATTCTAAACCTGAACAGGGAAGTTCAGCCATGGACAAGTCTATTAATGTAGCCATAATTTCATTTACCTACCAAGCGTTTATTGAGTATCTACTATGTGAAAGACATGCATGAAGGACTGGGAAAAGAAGACTAAAAAACAAATCTGGTTCAGCGGAGCTCAGAAGAGAGAGCAATGAGGAGACTGGAGAGGAGGCCTCTAAGCTGAATGAAGAAGAGGCAGTGGGTATTTCAGGCGGGAAGAGAAGACTCTGAGAAAGCAAAGCTATCTGAAAACAGCATGTGAGAAGGCCCTGTGACTGGAAGAGCCTAGGGAGGGATGCTGGGGACTGGGGCAAGGAGGAGGGGTCAGACAGGATGGATTCTGCAGGGGGGGTGGCAAGGGAATTCAATATAGTTTGCCCCCATAGTTTGCCAAGGTTAGTTAGATGACTGCCTCTACCAGAAGTCCGAAGATGGCCTGGACAGGTAGATAAAGAGGGCAGGGAGTTTGATCTGAGATAAAAGCAGAAGCGAACTGAACATCTGTCATTTGTCTCCTATTCGTTATGTGATAGGTTCTAGCTGCTCCCACTGCCTAAGCCGATACTTCCCCGAATGAAGGAGGCAGAACTTCAGAATCTCTGGAGGGGGCAGGTATAGAACTCATTGTTATAAGAACATTGACAATTTGGAAAATGAAACAAACACATCACTGTTGAAATTTTCCAATAGCATTCAAGAAAGGACAGAAAAAATATTTTTAATCCTACGGTATATGTGGTTCAAAATGTCGAATACTACTGATCCTAAAACACCTCTTATGAATGCATCCAAGTAACTAATATTGTAAGCCACATAATGCCTGTCATTTACATTTCGCTTCAGGTACTTGTGGGATTATTTTTCCAGTAAGTATTTTCTGGGAAATATCTCCTACTCCATGTGTAAGACTACCGTATTTTTCCCCTAAAGCACCTTTTGAACATTCTAATATTCTGAGGTATAAAGATGCCGCTTGATACAGGAGAGAATGTATGCCAGGACCTCAGCTACTGCTTTGGAAGTAAGTTCCGTGAAACAGACAAATACTAATCTATTGGCCCAGATACTTTATTTTCAGTTAATATGTAGCCACATAGATTTTTACACAGGGCAGGAGGGTGGGGGGAGGAAGCAAGATTTGTAATAGGAAAATACATAAACTATGAAAAAAACATTAATACAGGTCTCCTAGGTGGAAAAACTACAAACATAGCATTGGAGGGAAGTGTGCTCTTTCCTCACAAACTAGGTGACTGAGCTGACCAGAGAGGGACAAAAAGTCTCTCATGCCCCCTGGTGTCTTCTGCTGGGACTTGCAGCCTTCCAGAGTTCTTGACTCAACGGTCAGGGAGAAAAGATTCCTGTAGATTTTTTCCTAACTCAAAACAACTCACATCACGGTAGATGTATTCTGATTCCCTGTTTTTATTTATGTGAGACTTTATTAGTTATAAAAGTAATTCAAATATCTGTCTAAATATGAGAGGCAAGAAGACCCACTGTTCGCTGATGACTGTTACTAGTTTACTCCCGCTATAAAATGGGGCTAATCAAGGATGCTCAGAGCTTGAGGTCCTGAAGATGGCCGCCATCACTGAAAACATGTCTGAAGTACTTACCAGCAGGGGACAGGGACAAGGATTGAGTGCCTATAAAAAGCAGCAGAATTTTGTAAACAAAGGGACCACAGCCAAGGAGGAAAACCAAAACTACAGGAGGAGAACCCAAGTTAGGAATTTTGTGGGAAGTACAAACATAACTAGATCATGGGAGGAAGAAAAACATGAATAGATTGGAATTTTGAGTGTTGCTCCAATCTAATTTTGATCTAAGATAGACAATCAAATAAACATCTATCAAAACAAAAGAGGCCATGAAGGTGCGGGATGAGGGGGGTGAAGAAATCCCATTTCAGAGAAATAATCAAAATAATGTGATCAAACAAGTGAAGTGGTTTATACACCTTTGCTCCTACTAGTTATACTAGAAGCTTCAGAAATTTGTTTATAATTTTTAAATATCTAAAGAATATGAATAAATTACAGACCAGACAACAGACTTTGGAAAAATATTTTTTCACCCACGTGATTTTTGGCGGGAGGAAATAGAACACAAGCCTCGGTAACTCTATTGGTTTACCTGTTGCCTTGAGAGCCAAATCGCTTGTACAGTGATTCCAGACATAAGAATGCTCTTTTTGAGTTTTTCATTATCCAGGTTTCTGGGGAAAGGGTTTCTAGGGCATGACTTTCTACACTCACAGCTCAGCAAGATCTGGACTTTTATCTAAATAGCTGGTAAAACTGATGAAAAGCGAAACACATGAAGGCGTGACTAGTTTGTGGATCTGTGTTTGAAGTCCCTGCGTGTGCTCTCTGCATATAGCCCTAAAAGCCGAAGGTCGGTCCCTATGGGAACCGGTTTGCACTCCTAGCGTGCATAAGAATCACCTGGAGACTTTGAATAAACACAGATCCGGTGGGAGAGTCAACCGCCAGAGTCGGATTCTGTAGATCTGGGGTGGGGCTAAGAACTTGCGTTTCTAACAAGTTCCCTGGCCATGCTGGGGCCGCCCTGAGAACCGCCGCGTGCGGCAGTTTTCGAGGAACTGTTTGGATGGGTGAGGAAGGAGAAGGCTGGATGTGTCAGAACATTCCCCGTGATGCTTCATCTCCCTTTGAGCTCCGAGGCAACCCTCTGCACAGAGCTGACCCATCCCAGGCTGCAGGAACAAACGGTGTGCAACGGGTTCCTCTGGCACTTTCCACTCTTTAGCGGATTGACGGAAAGGCGCGGCTCGTCCATCGAAACACACGAAACACACGCCGGCGCCAAATCCCTCTGCTCACCCCTGGCGCCCCACCGTGGACCTTCCCACCAGAGACGCAAGGAGGGCGTGGAGCGAAGGAGCCCTTCGGCGTCTGCACCCCTGCGCAGCCCCCTCTCCACCTGGACCCCGCCAAGCCCCGCCCAGGCCCTTCTCTGCCCTTACCCCTCACCCTGCCCGGTCCCCACCTGCGCCCCGTCCAAGCCCCACCCCATGCCCTGCTCGCCCCTCCCCTCCGCGCCTGTGCCCCGTCCATGCCCCGCCCCGTCCTCCCCTCCCAACCAATCTGCGCGCGGCTGACTCTACCGGAGCTCCGCCTCTGCGCTGCCCCTCCCCGCCCCCGAGCCCCGCCCTGGTCTGGCTCCGCCCCCCCGAGACCCGGCCCCCGCCGGAGGGGCGGAGAGAAACCCAGGATCTTTAAAAGGAGGCGTGGGACCCAGGAACTCTGGCGTCCTGGCAGCAGCTTCCATGGGGGTGTGCTTGCGAGGGCGCAACCGGCCCTGAGTTTTGGAGGCGCTTCGGGAGGTTTGCTCCTTCCTCTTGGGTGTGGTATTCGGCCTCTCGGGCTGTTTGGCAGGTAGCCCGAGTGGAGGAAATCTCGTGAACTTGAAGGACGCTTCAGCAGGAAGGGAGTGGTCCTAGATTCTGTGTACGCAGAGGACCACCTCCTCAAGCCAGCTTCCCTTCTCCCTCGGCGCAGGTCACGCGCACACCCTGGTAGGTGCTGCGCGGACTGCTGGTTGTGGCTATAGATCTCCAGGTTCAGTGGTTCCCCCCCTCCCCGCCGCCCTTCACTGAAATGTAGATTCCTAGGTGGTAAAACTTCAAGAGACCTTAGGGGCGGCCTCCTTGTTCTGCAAAGACATACTTTTTTTTTTTTAAGATTTTATTTATTTGAGAGAAAGCAAGCCAGAGAGAGCAAGCACAAGTTGGCGGGGGGGGGGGGGGGGGGGGAGCAGCAGGCAGAGGGAGATGCAGACTCCCCGACTCCCCGCTGAGCAGGGAGCCTGATACGGGACTCAGTTCCTGGACCCTGGGATCATGACCTCAGCCGAAGGCAGAGGCTCAACTGACTGAGCCACCCAGGCGCCCCCAGAGACAAAAATTCTTGAAAAGAGCCTTGTACAAGGGTCTTTTCAGTTTTTGTTTGCTTTTAGCATTATTTTGTTTTATTTGAGTGATCTCTACGCCCAATGTAGCTCACCCTTCCCACTGAGCCAGCCAAGTGCCCCTGTTTTAAGTTTTCAAAGCATTAGGTGTGACAGATCTCTCTGGACAGGTAGCCTTAGTGGAATCTTTAGGATAATGGGACAAAGCCCTGACTTAAGGGATAAGATGAATTCAGGAGAAGCCTTATTTTTGTGCCATGGTCTATTTCTTGGTGGATATTGCATTTCATTCTATCTAGGGTAGGGGCCAGTAATGTCAGCCAAGGGGATGGAACGCGGGAGGCCACATGTGGCCCGGCTGGACTGCTCTGTGAGGACATGGACAGAAGACCGTTTCCACCACCTAGTGTCCTGTTTCTTAAGAAACGAGTCAACAACAAAAGTCTGAGCAATCCGTCTTGAGAGGTGAAGTCTGGCAAGAGACAGCAAATGTCTTTCATAAGTTCCTTTCCATGAGGAAGCCTCCAAAGAAAGATTTCCTGAGTGGAAATGAGATTTTAACAGGGAGCTTTGGAACACAAAATCTTCCCAAGTGATTTACGTAGGGTGGTCCACAGCTGGGATAGTTTGTGTGTGAGGAAATCTTTTCTCAAGGAGCCTCAGCTGCTGGGAAGGGATAGTTTTTAGGGAATAGGCGAGACTCTGTCAAAGTAAATCCTGTATTTAATAATTTTTCCCTAACCAGATAGTGACTTGTATGATGTCAGGTAACTGGCTTTTCATGTTTCCTGCTGTCACCCTAGGGCCTAGCAAAATGTGTGTCTGGTTGTGACTGCGTAATTATTTACCACAAGGCCTATAAATTGAGTCCAGCATTCCTAAAAATCACCTGCGTAACCCCCGTGGCAGCTGGGGACACCTTCCTTACTTGTTGGCATTTAGTTCACATTGACTCAATCCTCTCCCATCGTCCCGCTCCCCACCTCCTGCTGGGAGCACGGCCCCCCTTTCAGAGATTTCAGTGAGGTGTTTTTGCTGATCCTGAACAAGTTCCCTTTCCACTTAAATTCACTTGCGTGTGCTGGGCCCCAGACAGAACCCAGGCATTTTCACCTGACTCCCCCAAACGCTAGTAAGGCAGTAGTGTGTTTTAGACATTCACTGAAAATTTGGGGGTTAAGAGAAAGTAGGTTTAGCCCGCCCGCCCCCCGCCCCGGAGATGCAGGGCTCAGCTTCCTTCTCTTTCCGCTCAGCTGTCCCGTAAGCAAGATCATCTACCCACCTAGAGACCATGGACCAAGTTAGATCTCCACCTGAAGCCCCCTCTCTCAGCGTTCCTTCTGTGTGCTCAGCTGCTTCCCTTATAGCTCCCGGCTGACTTGTAGTAAAAGGCTCCTCGTACTTAGTGTGTCTTTTCGACTAAACCTGAAATAGCAGAACTATTGCTGGAATGTGCCCAGATCCTCGAAGGCTCTGGCTGCCCCGGTGGTGTTGTAATCATGGCGACAATTGAGGGTGTTCAGTAAGTGGTGACAAAAGGGGAATCCTTTTTTAGTAGGTTCTGCCATTTCTTGGTTTCTGCTTGGCTGACTTCATACATACTTTTTACAGCATTTTCCAGGAATATGTATATATATAGATAGAGGTGATCGATGTTGGTTAGGTTTGTTGTTGTCTATGTTTAATAGTGCCTACAACTCTGAAGAGTTGGCAAGAACGATCGAGGCCGCTGTTGAAATAGACTTCTTCCTAACCCAAGGATGATTTGTGTGCTCAGGCACATCGGCGTGGTGGGCTTATGAGGGTTCTGCGTCTGTAGCTTCACAGCCCTCTTGGGAGCTTGCACGGTGTAATCTGAAACCTGCCCCCCTACCCAGAGGGCAGGAGAGACCAAAGAGGCAGACCACTCCAGCTCGGGCGGGGGCAGTTTTAATAATAGCACAGGGAACATTTGAAGTTTCTTTGGCGGCAGCGAGATGAATGGCTCCCTGCACCTGTTGTCCAAATTTTAAACGCTTATAAACGGGCCCTGACTGGGCTCAGTCACATACACCATACAGGTGCTTTCAACCTCCCAGCCCCATCTCAAGGCTCTGTCCTTGGAGCAGCCTCTGGCAGCGGGAAAGACCAGTGGAACCCACGTCCCGAGGACACGGGAGGGACTGAGGAGCCGCTGAGTGCCCCAGTCCAGCTCAGGGGTCCGTGGGCGATCGCATGTCCCAACACACCCACATATTCATAGTTTTCATCTTTATAATTAGAAAAAGCACATAAGAGATCAGCACTTCAAACTGCTTACATTAAGGTCAATTTGAATAGCCATGAACCTACCTAGACAGGTGAGTTGGGTCAGTTGGTGAAAGAACTTGAATACCGTCCTGAAGAGCTTAGATTTAGTGGTTCTGAGTAAAAAAGAAAGGCATGATACATCTACCCACAGAGTTACCTTAGGAAATGCAGCAGGATAAAAAATGAATAGCTGGCACCCATAGAAAGAGAGGTAAATAAGGTCTTAACAACTTGGCCGTGGAAGGTGAAGGTTTGATGGTTGAGGTGGGAAGAGACCATAAACAAGGAGACGCTTCTGCTCTGTATAAAAAGTGAATATGGGGACGCCTGGGTGGCTCACTCTGTTAAGCGTCTGCCTTCGGCGCAGGTCATGATCCCAAGGTCCTGGGATCAAGTCCGGTGTCGGGCTCCTTGCTCAGTGGGGAGCCTGCTTCTCCCTCTGCCTGTGTATTGAAATTTAATTCTTTATTAATTAATGGCTAAGGGCTAGAATGGGTATTGTGGTACAGAATGCTGTTGGCCCATGAGTCTATTTTCCCCTATACTAAATGTTCTAGAATAATCATGCTTTTTATTATAAACAAACGGGAAAAATAGAAAAGTTTTTTCTGAGACAAATTCTCTTTCATAGGGGATATCCATAGATAAGAGTTGATTTGTTATGTAGGGCACAGGGAATGCTCTTAAATGGTAAGCTCGGGCTGCACTCTGTGTATCTCAGCAGCAGTTATGACAAGGACCTGTGTATGAGTTAGGAACTAGGTTTGGCTGCAAGTAACTCAAAGCTGGCAAACAGTGGCTTAACCAAGTTACTGGCTTTATGGTAGTCACATCAGGGCTGGTATATATCCAGGATGCCACTGCAGATTGGACTCCTGCCTTTCTGCTCATTCATTTATAGGATGTGCTTGTTGCCTCATGGTACATCATGGCTGCTGTGACTCCAACATCTGGCCCATGGTGGAATGAAGCAAGAAAGGGTGAACAGTAAAACACATGTGCCAACTGGGTATGGTCCTCCCTTGAGGGCCTTTCCTGGATTGCCCCTCCCCTAATCTGCTTTTCGGTTGTTTAACCTAAGGTATATCACATGGACATCTTCAAAAGAAGCTAGGAAATGTGGTAAATATAATCAGACTGTGTTGATAGGGCACATGAGGGGAGTAATTGTTGGTAGACAAGTGGCAGTCTCTGCCGCAGCCCAGATGCGAGAAGGATTTGGCCACAATTCTGGATGAGAAAAATAAATCAAATTTTAAGTTTACAAATGCTAAAGAAATTTTTATTAGTTACCTATTGCCATATAACAATTTACTTCAAATGTTAGCGACTTAAAACCAACAAACATTATTTCAGAATCTGTGGGGCAAGAATTCAGGTATGTGTTAGCTGAAGTAAAGGCTCTCATGAGGTTGCCATCAAGATGAGCGTCGTTTCGGGTTGCGCCCCATCTGAAGGCTAAATCAGAGGAGGATGGTCACTCATGTGACCAGCTTGTGGTCTGGATTCAATTCCTCGCACACCAGCAGACTTAAAGCCGTAAGTCCTTGCTAGCAGTTAGCTAGAGGCCTCCCTTAGCAACCATCTGACCATTCCCTGCAGGGTTCCTCACAACATGGCAGCTGGCCTTCATCCGAGCAAGTAACGGAGAACCAAAAAGATGGCCAGGTGAAATCTGGAGTCTTGGTCACTTAATCTCATGACATCCCACATACCTTTGATCATATTCTATTTATTAGAAGCAAGATGCTAGGTGCAGCCTATACGCAAGGGGGTAAATTTACCCAAGGAAGCAGGGACCACTGAGTAACACCTTAGAAGCCACCAATCACCGTATCTGTCTTGGGCAAGGATGTATGGATCCCATTTCCTTGCAGAGCTCTGAGGAAGTGACCTGAGAGCAGGACCAATTATTCTCACCGCCCCCCCCTCTCAATGCATTTTCTTCTGCCTACTTGAGATCAGCCTTCATTTTGATACCTATCCTTTTTTTGGTCTCATTTTTGATAATTATATTATTTAAAAATATTCTCTTGGTTACCTGCCTTCATAACTTTATATTTTTTTTCCCCAAACTTTTACTTAAATTTAGTTAGCTAATATATAGTGTGATATTTGTTTCAGGAGTAGAATTTAGCAGATTCATCATAACTTTATACTTTTAATCCTCTACCCTTCTTCCATCAACTTTAGTCTCTTGACTCCTATGTTAGGCTGCTTAAGCTGGCATAACCAAATAGCACAGACTGGGAGGCTCAAATAACAAAAATTAATTTTCTCACAGTTGCAGAGGCTAGAAGTCCATAATCGAGTTTCTGTCAGGTCTGGTTTCTGGTGAAGTTTTTTCTTCTGGCTTATAGATGGCCACCTCCTCCCTATGTCCTCCTATGGCCTCTTCTCTGTGCACAGAGATCTGTGGGGGTCTCTTCCTCTTAAGAGGACATGAGCCCTATCAGATTAAAGCCCCACCTTTCTGAACTCCTTTAACATGAGTTATCTCCCTTAAAACCCTACCCAGATACAGTCACACCAGGGGATAGGGTTTCAACATATGCATTTTAGGGAAACAATTCAGTCCGTAGCAACTCTACTATATAAATGAGTGTTTCTGTATTTTCTTCCTTTTATTAACTATATCTTTACCTATACCTACTATACCTATCTCCTCTTCTATTGACTACACCTTTGCCTTACATTTTCATAGCTGTTAATATTTGTATTCCAAGCATTGTGTGCTTCATTGCAAGTTGAGTCTCCATTGAAAACCAATGAACAATATTTACATTCCTTTTATTCTATACGTTCCCTTTTTCTGCCGAACCAAGTTGTATTCCAGGATTACCTTTCCTTCTCTATGGTTCTCTGTGTTCAATTTCACTGGCCTTGCGTTTTCCTTAACAAAACTGACAGGCTTTGAGGACAAACATATTCGCTCTATTCTTTTTTCCATCTCTCTCTCTTTTTTTTTATATGCCATTAATTGTTGAAGGTCATACAACTTTTATTTTCCTTCATGTTCAGAGCTTATTTTCTTCAGCTTTTGGGTTTTCTGGAGGCTTCTAATTGCCTTTCTGTTTTTCTTAATAGAAGAAATACATGGCTTTCTCATGTCTTCAATGTAATCCCACTTCTCAATCATAGTATCTACTGTATGAAAAACTCTTAATTCTTTAAGTCTTTATTTTCTGAGCATTGTGCCCTCCTGCTCCAATCTGTATCTGCTTTGGGAAAGCTAAAGCTGCGTGTCCACCGAACTGTGTGAGTTTTATCCTTGTTACCTAGGAAGATGACATTTTTAAAGCTCCTGCTCCTTTCTTAATTTCCTGGGTTTCTCGCAGCTGTTTTTACACCTAGCTTCTTTGCGTCCAGTTTTGGCCAGTGTGCCTAGTTTTGGTAAATGTAGGCAGATGTGATATACACCATTTCCTCCTGTAGTCCAAACGATTCCTACACATGGTCCTCTCCTTCTCTGACAGCCTTAAAAGCCCTATGTCGAAGGGGGTGCCACAAGATGTAAGAGGTCTAGATCTTTGAGCTTTGAGAAGCAAGTTGTGCAAAAGCCACTTGGGTTCATGACCCTGGGATCATGACCTTTGTGTGACTGAGAAATGAAGGTTCATGGTTTTTGGAAGTTGTTGGATACAGCAATTGCCAGTCCTGACGAGTTCAGAAATGGGTGCCGCAAATAGTACTGCAGGTGAACACATGCAGCGCTGGCTCAGTGGCCAAATCGTGGGCTGCAAGCACACTGATACCAGGCTGTGGGAAGATGGAGGCTCGTGTTGTGTGCGTGTCTGATGGTGTCACCTGCAATAACTTTGCAAGCAGGTCGCGTGCTTGGTAAGCCAGTGGCTCTAGAGGATGTGACTGGAAAGAATAATATTGTCATTGGATGCATTTGGCAAGGTGTTGCAAGAAAGAGGGGAGTTCAGAGCAAATTGGCCATTTTGCAAGCACATTGGAAAGAGAAGGAAGAATGCAAAGACTTAGAATGTGAAAGGACTGGAAAGCTAAGTTTAAGTCATGAGATACAGGATTTAAGTCTTCAACTGGCATGAACTTAATGAGATTTTTCAGCCTGTACAGATTGGCTGAGCCTCATGGCAAAGATCCAATTAACAGTATGGTTTCCTGCTTAAACTAATAACTTCAATTCCCTAATATTAAGTTAAGAGAGACATGTGGGCAAGAAGGAAAAAAAGATTTGAGGACTGTATCTAGGAAAGAATTCGGGTATTGTTAAGGCCACATGACACTGATTAAAGGCAAGTATATCAGGAGCCTCCTAAAATTTTGATGGAATTCTATTGTCAAAGAAGCTTTGAAGCAGACTTGTACACAGATTGTTGGCTGAGATCTAAACCAGCGTGTGCCTGCAGGAAGCAGGCTGTAAAAGTTGTGTAGCCCCAAAGAAGGGCATATTCCCCATCCCCTCTCCAGACATCATGGAGGAGAATAACACATAAAGAAACTCCCAGAAATCAGGTAGAGGCAGCAGAGGAAATGGACAAGTGATCCTTCTGAAAGCTAATCCACAGCCTTATTAGGGATGTTCCTCACTTCGAGGTAAGGGAAGTTTGTGGGATTCCTACTTTGTGGGATTCCTACTTTGTGGGATTCCTTCATGTGGACCAGTGACAGCCGTTGTACCTTACAGTTTTCCTTTTTTTTGAACGGGAGATTTTATTGCAGTTTTCCTGTCCATGATGCACCATTGCTTTCTGTGTGTGTGGTGGGGAGGGTAGATAACTGGTCTCCAATCACAGGTGACCGTAGCAGGATGGGCCATGTCTGGAACTGGTGGAAAAAACTGAACATTACCGGGGCACCTGGGTGGCACAGTTGGTTAAGCGACTGCCTTCGGCTCAGGTCATGATCCCGGAGTCCCGGGATCGAGTCCCACATCGGGCTCCCGGCTCCATGGGGAGTCCGCTTCTCACTCTGACCTCTCCCTTCTCATGCTCTCTCTCACTCTCTCTCTTTCCTAATAAATAAATAAATAAAATCTTTAAAAAAAAAAAACTGAACGTTACCTACTTATTATAGTAAGTTGAACACTTGGAGAAAACTAGTGTCAGTGGATGCAGTGATGGGAAGAAACGTTGGGTCATCTCCTCTGAGGAGAGGCAAGTGTATTCTCTGTGTAGAGAAAAAGAACAAAATGGTTCAGTATTATGTGTTCACAAAACTGTTTTGTTTTCCTCCTAGCCATAGGCGTAGACTATGTTTCAAGAGCCTACACAGTCCATTTGGATAGTGCCAAATAACCAGTCTGGCCAAAGTTGAATGGAGGCACAGGTGATAAACTGATACACGGCAGTGCTTCTACATGATGTATATATATAAATGATCTGGAGATCTTGTTAATAGTAAAATCTGGACTCAGTAGGTGTGGGTAGGGCCTCAGATTTCTAACAGGCATTTCTAACAGGCTCCCAGGTAAGCTAATGTTCCTGGTCTGTGGACCACATAGTTTGAGTAGTAAGAATATATACCCAGGGATGGATCACAAAAATATCTCCATATCCTTCTCCTTCAAGGACACATGTTGAAGGGGGTCTCATGAGATGGAAGGATCCTGGATCTTCGGGTCCCTGCTTAGAGAAAATCCACCTATAAGAGCTCTGACGAGAGCATGCACATTGGACTTTATTTCACCTTTATCCCTGAAGGGTATTTTCACTGATTGTAGACTTCGTATTGACAATTGTCTTTCAACCCTTGAAAAATATTGTGCTGCCTCACTTAGGACTCCATGGTTTCAGATTTTTTTTTTTAAAGATTTTATTTATTTATTTATTAGGAAAGAGAGAGAGTGAGAGAGAGCAGGTCAGAGTGAGAAGTGGACTCCCCATGGAGCTGGGAGCCCGATGTGGGACTCAATCCCGGGACTCCGGGATCATGACCTGAGCTGAAGGCAGTCGCTCAACCAACTGCGCCACCCAGGGGCCCCTCCATGGTTTCAGATTTATCAAATTTGCTGTCATTCACATTTTTTGTTCTAGTCTAGATATAGTTAACTAGTTTTTCTTCATTGAAGTAAAATTAAAATACAACATTACATTAGTTTCAGGTGTACAATATGATTCAATAATTCTATACATTATTCGGTGTTCATGAAGATAAGTGTATCGTATCTATTCTTTTTCCTTTAATTGAAATTTTGTTTTACTTGATTGCTGTTGATTCACAATACTATGTTAGTTTCAGGTGTACAACATAGTGATTTGACAAGTTTATACATTGTTATGCTCACCGCAAGTGTAGACACCACATGTCACCATACAACACTATTAAATAAGATAGGTGTACTCTTAATCCTATTTCACCCATTCCCTACCCACCTTCTCTCTAGCAGACAGCAATTTCCTCTCTATATTTGAGTCTTGTTTCTTTGTTTTGTTACTTAGACAAATACATGTGACTTCATTCATATGTGAAATTTATCTGACTATTTTCACTTAGCATTATACACTCTACGTGCATTTATGTCATTGCAAATGGCAAAATCTCATTTTTTCTGACTGGGTAATATCTCACTGTGCATACACACCACATCTTCTTCTTTTTTTTTTTTTTAAGATTTATTTATTTATTTATTAGAGAGCGAGAGACTGAGAATGAGAGGGGAGAAAGTCAGAGGGAGAAGCAGACTTCCCGCAGAGCCGGGAGTCCGATATGGGACTCGATCCCGGGACTCCGGGATCATGACCTGAGCCGAAGGCAGTCGCTCAACCAACTGCGCCACCCAGGTGCCCTCACACCACATCTTCTTTATCAATTCATCTATCAGTGGAGAGTTGGGTTGCTTCCGTATCTTGGCTTTTGTAAATTATGCTGCAATAAATGTAGTGATGCATATATCTTTTTGAATTGTTTTTATTTGGGTAAATACACAGTAGTAGAATTACTAGATTATATGGTAATTCTAAATTTTTTGAGGAACTTCTATACTGTTTCCACAGTGGCTACACCAGTTTACAGTCCCAGTAATAGTGCACAAGTTTTTCTTCACATCCTCTCCAACACTTGCTCTTTCTTGTTTTTGATTTTACTCTTTCTGACAGACATAAGGTGATAACTCATCATGATATTGATTTGCATTTTTGCTGATGAATAGTGATGTTGAACTTTTTTTTTTTTAAAGATTTTATTGATTTATTTGACAGAGAGAGAGAGAGAGATCACAAGTAGGCAGAGAGACAGGCAGAGAGAGAGGAGGAATCAGGCTCCCCGCTGAGCAGGGAGCCTGATGCGGGGCTCCATCCCAGGACCCTGAGATCATGACCTGAGCTGAAGGCAGAGGCTTTAGCCCACTGAGCCACCAAAGGTGCCCCGTGATGTTGAACTTTTGATGTGTCTGTTGACCATATATATATTGTCTTTGTAAAATGTGTATCTGGAAAAATGTATATTCAGAGCCTCTGCCATTTTTAATAGAATTATTATTTGGTGTAGAGCTTTATAAGTTCTTTATATGTTTTGGATATTAACCCCTTATTAGATATATTATTTGCAAATATCATCTCCCATTCACTAGGTTGTCTTTTTATTTTGTTAATGGTCTTCTTTGCTGTGTAAAAACTTTTTATTTTAGTGTAGTCCCAATAGTTTATTTTTGCGTGCTTCTCTTGCCTCAGGAGACATATCTAGAAAGATGTCGCTGTGTCAAGAAATAACTGCTTATGTTTTCTAAGAGTTTTATGGTTTCAGGTCTCACACTGAGGTCTTTAATCCACTTTGAGTTTAGTTTTCTGTGTGGTGTAAGAAAGTGGTCCAATTTCATTTTTTTGCATGTATCTGTTTAGTTGTCCCAGCACCATTTGTTAAAGAGATTTTACTTTCATCATTGTATATTCTTGCCTCCTTTGACCATATAAGCTTGGATTTATTTTATTGGATTTACTGGATTTATTTCATTGGACTTAGTTTATTTATTGGATTTATTTTATTGGATTATTAGATTTATTAATTGACCATATAAGCTTGGATTTATTTCTGGGGGGGTTTATTCTATTCCGTTGATCTATGTATCTATCTACATGTTACCATGTAGATGTTACCATGTTACCATATTGTTTTGATTACTATAGCTTTGCAGTTTGTTTTGAAATCTGGGATTACATTACCTCTTGCTTTGTTCCTCTTGCTCAAGATTGTTTTTGACTGTTCAGGGTTTTTTGTGGTTCCACACAGATTTTAGGATTATTTGTTCTAGTTCTATAAAAAAGTATTGGCATTTTGATAGGGATTACATTAAATCTGTACATTGCTATGGGTAGTATGGACATTTAACAATTATTCTTCCAGCCCATAAGCATGAAATAGCTTTCCATTTGTGTTGTATTCAATTACTTTCATCAGTGTCTTATAGTTTTCAGAGTACACATCTTTCATATGCTTGGGTAAATTTATTCCTAGATATTCTTCTTGGTTGATGGTAAATGTGATTATTTTCTTATTTTCTCTATCTGCTACTTCATTATTAATGTATAGAAATGGAACACATTTCTCTATATTAATTTTGTATCCTGCAACTTCCTGAATTTATCAGTTCTAGTTGTGTTTTGGTGCAGTCTTTGGAATTTTCTCTATGCAGTATCATGTCATCTGCCTATAGTGAAAGCTTTGCTTTTTCCATATTGCTTTGGATGGCTTTTATTTTTTTTCTTCTCTGATTGTTGTGGCTAGGAGTTCCAGTACTATGTTGAATAAAAGTGGTGGGAGTAGACATCCTCGTCTTGTTCCTGATCTTAGAGGAAAAGCTTCCAGTTTTTCCACTGAGTATGATGTTAATTGTGGGTTTTTCCTACATGGTCTTTATTATGTTGAGATATAGTCTCTCTAAACTCACTTCTTTGAGAGCTTTTATCATGAATGGGTATTGAATTTTTCAGTGTTTTATCTGCATCTATTGAGATGATCAGTTTTTATCCTTCCTCTTCTTGATGTGAGGTATAATATTGATTTGCAAATATTAAGCCACCTTTGCATCCCTGGAATAAATCCCACTTGATCATGGTGAATGATTTTTTTTTTAATGAATTGTTGAATTTAGTTTGCTCGTATTATGTTGAGCATTTTTGCATCCATGTTCATCAGAGATAGTGGCCTATATCTTTCTTTTTTTTATAGCATCTTTATCTCATTTTGGCATCAGAGTAATGCTGACCTCATAGAATGAATTTGGAAGTTTTCTTCCTCTTCTATTGTTTGGAATAGTTTCAGAGACTAGGTATTAACTCTTTTAATGCTAGGTAAAATTCATCTGTGAAGCTATCTGGTCCCAGACTTTTGTTTGTTGGGAGGTTTTTTTATTATTATTACGGATTTAATTTCGCTACTAGTCATCAGTATGGTCAAATTTTCTATTTCTTCTGATTCAGTTTTGTATGTTTGTTGTAAATTGTATGTTTCTAGAAAATTATCAATTTCATCTAGGTTGTCCAGTTTGCTGGCATATAACTATTCAAATAAATAGTATTGAAATAAAAGGAGTATACCCTTTGTATTTCTATGGCATTGGCATTTCTGTGTCTTCACTTCTGACTTTATTTATTTGAATCATCTTTTTCTTGATGAGTCTAGCTAAAGGTTTATCAATTTTGTTTACCTTCTCAAAGAACCTGGTTTTATCTTTTTTTTTTTTTTTTCATTTTTTTGGGTCTCTATCTCTTTTATTTCCACTCTGAAACTTTATCTCTCTTACTAGCTTTGGGTTTGTTTTCTCCTTTTTACTTCCTTGAGATATAAGGTTGTTTATTTGAGATTTTTCTTTTCTCTTGAAGTAGGCCCATATTGCTATAAAATTTCCTTTTAGAACTGCTTTTGGTGCATCCCAAAGATTTTGAACCACTGCGTTTTCATTTTTACATGTCTCCATGTATTTTTTTACTTCACCTTTTTAAAATTTTTATTTAAATTCCAGTTAGCATACAGTGTAATATTAATTTCAGGTATACAACATAGTGATTCAACACTTCCATCTAACACCCGCTGTTCATCACACAAGTGCACTCCTTAATCCCCATCACTTTACTCATCACCCCCCCCCCATGAACATCAATTTGTTCTCTGTAGTTAAGAGTCTGATTGCCTCTTTGTTTCTTCATTGAGTGATTGGTAGTTCAGTAAGCATGTTGTTTAGCCTGCATGTGTTTGTGTTTCTTCCAGTGTCGTTCACGTGTTTGATTTCTAGTTGCTTACCATCATGGTTGGGAAGAGTGCTTGATATGATTTCAGTCCTCTTAAACTTACTGAGACTTGTTTATGGTCCAAAACCTGATCTGTTCTGGAAAATGTTTCATGTGCACTTGAAAAGAATGTGTATTCTGTGTTTGGATGGAATGAATATTGGTTAAATCCCTCTGGTCTAATGTGTCATTCATAGTCACTACACAGTTGCTGACATTCTGTCTGGATGATCTATCCATTGATGTAAGTGGAATGTTGAAGTCCCCTGCTACTATCGTATTACAGTCAATTTCTAGCATTATGTCTCTTAATATTTGCTTATGTGTTTTAGGGTGTATAGATATCTAAATTGTTCTATCCTCTTGTTGGATTAATCACTTTATTATGTAGCGATCCTCTTTGTCTCTTGCTACAGTCTGTGTTTTAAAGGCTCTTTCATCTAAGTATTGCTACCCCACTTTTTTTTTTTTACTTCCATTTGCATAGCATATGTTTTTCCATCCTTTCACTTTAAGTCTGTATGTGTCTTTAAGTCTGAAGTGAGTCTCTGCTGATAGCATATAGATGACTTCTTGTTTTTTATCCATTCTATCATACTATGTCTTGTGACTGGAGAATTTAGACAATTTACGTTTAAAGTAATTATTAAAAGGTGTATACACATTGCCATTTTGTTGTTTTATGATTGTTTTTATAGGTCTTCTCTGTTCCTTTCTTCTCTTGCTCTCATCTCTTATGCTTTGATGGCTCTCTGTAGTGTTGTGCTTGGATTCCTTTCTCTTTTTGTGTGTAAATCTATTATTGTTTTTTTTTAATTATTATTGGTTTTTGATTTATGGTTACCATGAGGTTCATACATATCTTATGTGCATAGCAGTCTATATCAAGTTGATGGTCACTGAAGTTTGAATATATTCAAAAAGCACTCAATTTTTACTCCCCCTCCACATTTTAGATATATGATGTCATATTTTACATCTTTATATTTTGTGTATCCCTTGATTGATTTTTGTAGATATAACTGGTCTACTTTTGTGTTTTAACCTCCATACTGGTTTTATAAGTGAATAATCTAGTACCTTTACTACATGCTTGCTTTTACCTGTGAAATTTTTTCTCTTTCATAACTTTCTTCTAATTATGGCCTTTATTCCCACTTAAAGAATTTCCTTTAACATTTCTTGTAAGGCTGATTTAATACTAATGAATTCTTTTAACTTTTGTTTGGGAAATTCTGTCCCTTTCTATTCCAAATGATAACCATATGAAGTAGAGTATTCCTGGTGTAGCGTTTTTTTTTTTTTTTTTTCCTTTCAGCATTTTGAATATATCATGCTACGCCCCTTTGGCCTACAAAATTTTTGCTGAAAAATAAGCTGATAGCCTTATGGGGTTTCCATTGTATGTAACTTTTCTCTTGCTGCTTTAAAATTCTTTCTTTATTGGGGTGCTTGGGTGGCTCAGTCAGATGAGTGTCTGACTCTTGATTTCAACTAAGGTCATGATTTCAGAGTCCTGGGATAGAGCACTGCATCAGCTCCACATTTAGTAGGGAGTCTGCTTGAGATTCTTTACCTCTCCCTCTCCTTCCACCGTACCTCTCCCCAGCTTGTATGCACACATGCACTCTCAAATAAATCTTTAAAAAATAAAATTCTCTTATTACTTTTTGCCACTTTTATTATTATATGTGTCAGTGTGGATCTCCGTGGTTTTATTTTGTTAAGGCCCCTCTTTGCTTCCGGGATCTGAATGTTTATTTCCTTTCCCAGATTAGGGAAGTTTTCAGCTGTTATTTCTTCAAATAAGTTTTCTGCTCCCTTCTTTTTTCTCCTTCTGAGATCCCTAAACTGTGAATACTACTGTGCTTGATGATGTGAGAGTTTCTTTAACCTATTCTCATTTTCTTATTTATTTATTTTTTTTGATGTTCAGCTGGGTTGCTTTCCATTACCCTGTCTTCAGGTCACTGATAAGTTCTTCTGCATCTTCTAATCTGCTATTGATTACCTCTAGTGTGTTTGGTTTTGTTGTTGTTGTTTTGTTTTTTTCCAATGATTGAATTGTTCAGCTCTACCTGGTCCTTTTTAATATTTTTTTTCTGTTGAAATTTTCACTGAATCTATCCACTCTTCTTAAGTCCCATGAATATCTTTATGGCCGTTACCTTGAGTTCTTTATCAGGCATATTGCTTATCTTCATTTTATTTAGCTCTTCTATTGTGATTTTCTTTTTCTTTCATTTGGGACATGTTCTTCTGTGTTTTTAATTTGTCTAACTCTGTGTTTCTATGTATTAGGTAGGTCAGCTACAACTCCTGGTATTGAAAGTAGTGGCCTTGCCTAGAAGAGGTTATGTGATGCCCTATAACACAATCCTATCACCAGAGCCAGGTGCTTCAGGGTGCCCCCTGTAGGGGCTGCATGCACCCTCCTGTTGTGACTGGGCTGTGATTGCCTTTAGCACGGCTGACTGCAATGTCCCACTGTTCCTGCTGTGGATGTACTAGGCAGGGTTTGCATCCTGTGCTGTTGGGAAGCCTGCCTGCAGCCACTGTCACCTCTTTGGTGGGCCAGTGGGCAGCCAGCATAGCTGTCTACAATTAGCCTCTCTGCCACAGCTACATGTGCATTGAAAAGCAAGACTCACTCTCTGCATAGCCAGCTAAGAGGCCTAGCTGCAGGCCCTGCAGGTATGCTGGTGTGTGGGGTTGTACCCCTCCCCCTCTCTAAGGCAGCAGTCATTTTGGATAGGTATTGGTTCTGGATGTGGTTCCTACTCGGTATGGCAGGGCAGGAGGTGTTTTGGAAGGAAACCTCCAGAGTCAGATGGGATTGATGGGGCAGGTCCCCAGGGGAATGTCTGGCAGGCATGTAGTGCTAGCAGGGTAGATGGAGAGAATGGTGTTGTCTCCCACAAGTGTCCAGCTATGTAGGCTGGGAGGAGGGGAAAAGAAATGGCACTCACCAATGCTTTTGTTTCTGGAGAAATTTCCCATAGATGTTCTAAGATTATTTGCCTGTCTAGCACATGTTCTAAGATTACTCAATACATCTCTTTCATGTAAACTCCAGGCATTTTTAAACTAGTGCTTCTGTGCTGTGTCTCAGGCTGAGTTATTTTGTATCCTGGCTCTTTCAGAGTTGGGACTCCATTTCCTGTTGCCCTCTGGCTTTCCTGGGTTTAAGCCCACTGATATTAAAATAACTAGAGTTAAGCCCTGCTGATTTTAAAAGCTCCCTAAGTTAAGTCTTTCTGGTTTTCAAAGCCAGACATGATGGAGACTTGTCTTCTCAGTGCAGGTCTCCAGTGCTAAGACTTTGATTCTCACTTATCTTGTAATGTCTCTCCCATTTGTGGTTAGTCCACGGTGGGGTTTAGTTCTCAACTGTGTCTCTGCCCCTCTGTCCCTTTGGGATGTGGCCTCCTCTCCATGATTAGCTGTGGAAGGTCTGTTTTAATAGTCTTCAGGTTGTCTTCAGAGTAGTCACCTACATTTACAGTTATTTTGGTTTGTTCATGGCATGGGGTAAGGATCCTTCTATTTTGTCATCTTCTCCAAATACTTGCTAATATTCACAACAGTTTTTTGAGGAAAATGCTATTTTATTCTCTTACAGATCGGGAGACTGAGGCACAGAGAGGTTAAGTTAATTAGTTAGGTTACATGGTGGTGCACTCTAACAGTTATTTATTGATGACCTCTCTTTCCTCTCTGGATGCTTTCAGCATCTTTTCTTTATTCTTTGATGTGTGAAATAGTATATAAAACTATCTTTTCCTTTTCATCTTGGTCTCTATTAATAAGTTGTTTTCAGTGAAGACTGTGCTTTTCTTCAGCTTTGATACTCTTCCAAATGCTTTTCCTGGATCTCCCATCTTCATTGTCCTCTCTTCCTTCATGAACTCTTAGTTGGATGTTGAACATTCTAGGTTGAGTCTCTGTATCTTCTATCTCTTCTTTCATAATTTGATTTTTTCTCTATATTCTAGGACATTGTCCAAACTTTATTTTTCCAAAACCCTTTTGAAGGGTGTATTTTGTGTTAGCAATATATTTTTTTAATCTTGTTTTATTTTTTCCGTGTTCCAAGATTCATTGTTCATCCACCACACCTAGTGCTCCATGCAATATATGCCCTCCTCAATACCCACCACCAGGCTCACCCACCCCCCTATCCTCTCCCCTCCAAAACCCTGTTTGTTTCTCAGAGTCCACAGTCTCTCATGTTTCATCTCCCCCCTCCGATTTCCCCCAATTCATCCTTCCTTTCCATCTCCCGATGTCCTCCATGATTTTCCTTATGCTCCACACATAAGTGAAACCATATGATAATTGACTCTCTCTGCTTGACTTATTTCACTCAGCATAATCTCTTCCAGTCCTATCCATGTTGACACAAAAGTTGGGTATTCATCCTTTCTGATGGAGACATAATATTCCATTGTATGTATGGACCATATCTTCTTTATCACTTCGTCTGTTGAAGGGCATCTTGGCTCTTTCCACAGTTTGGTGATTGTGGCCATTGCTGTATGTTAGCAATATTTTTAATTGTTAAGAACTCTTTCATATTCTTTGATTTGTTGTTTTCATACCACTTTTTCCTTGTTTTATGGGTGTGTTCTCTAAAATATCTGATTATATAATTGTAAGTTTGTAAAATTTTCTTTTGCAAGTTATTGGTGTATTTTTAGAAGTGATTTTATTAAAAACTTAGTTTTTGTATTCTATGCTGTTGATTTTCCAAAATACTAATTAAAAGCGGCAGGATATTGCTGGAGACAAGTGCCTGTGAAATAACCCGATGGGACATTTTGGAGAGTACAGTGAAGGAAAGCATAGATGTGGCAGCCAGAGCCTAGCTTAGAATTCTGACTTCATCATTTACAATTTGAGTGACCTTGGGAAAATTACTGCACTTCTTTGTTTCACCTTCATTTGTAAAATGGGGGTATCAAGACCTTTCTTTGTAACAGTATTGTGATGATTAAAAATGATAATACGTGTAAGATGCTGAGGGCCTGGTACAGAGTAAGGCCACTGCCACTCCAGTTGGTGTTGTAGTGATTATAATCAGGAGGAGGAGGAGAAGGATGAAGAGGTGGGATGCTGCTTATGAGAACCTGGAGTACAGCAAAGTGAAGCAAATTGCTTTGCAAAGTAGAATGCGAAGAATGTTTAGTTTGTGCAGCATCCTGAGAAGTAGAGTGAAAAGGCTAGGCGAACAGGAAGGCTGGGTTGGAAATGAGAAGTGAAGACAGAAACTGGGCTCAGTTTGCAGTAAGGAAGCACAAGCCCAAGAAGAGACCAAGTGGAAGCGTCCTTCGGCAAGAAAGGCCGAAAGACTTATAATGATAAAAGCACCTACCATTCTATTAAGTCTCTTGTTCTGCTGATCTAATATGAGCTATCAGGGTTTATTCCCACAGGCCTGAAATTGACCTGAACTGTTTTTACTAAACCTAGGCAGGGCACTAACCCCCGGTCAGGGTATGGAATGCACTGAGTGATAGTGTTTCTTTGTAACCGAAGGCCTGCTAAGTTTGTACAGGCTTGTCAGCGTTGTTTGTTGATAACAGTATGAATGATGATCTGCTCTTTGTCTCAGCGAGACCCTCTTGTCCTTAGGGTGCCTTGCCATTTAGATTGGTTATATGACAAGAAAATGCCGGAGGGTATAAGAAAGAGCTGAACAATTAATCTTGTAACACTGAAAAAAACAAAGTAAAAGTATTTGGGGGGAAAAAATGGCTGGATGTTTAAAAAAAAAAAAAAAAGAGCTGAGATTACATTTTGGACTCTGGTTCTGAGGTATTCTGTGCACAGGTCAGTGGTTCCTGAGCTGAGACAAAGAGAGGGTGTCTGCCCCGGGCATCGCAGAGGGAAGACCCTGGGGGCTGATGCCCAGCCTCTGTGGCCCTGTGGCTGTAGGGCAACCTCTGACTGTGATGTATCATCTTACTTTGGAGTTGTTGTTAGAGTACACCTTTTCCTGCAATAAACTGTAAATACGAAAGCACCGTCATGTTCAGTCCTGTCTCTTTAGCAGTCAGACTTGGTTAGGATGACCATTCCATCCCACTTTACCCAGAACTCTCCGAAAGTCCCACATCCCAGGAAATGCTGGATTTTCCATAGTTGGCCGTGGGTTCTGCCACTTTTATGTGAGTATCAGAGAAAGGAAGGGTTCGGGCAGCTGGAGTAGGTGAGAGCACCCAGGACTATATCCTTGGGCAGTGAGATAGGAAAACACAGTGGCACACCCTCCCTTCTTTCATCACCCAAGGCCCATGAGTTGGAGACCCCCATGGTCATGGCCACAGACGGGGGCCTCTGGTCAGCTGAAAAGGTTGATATCCCTGAGGGGGTGGTCCCCTCCTGGAAGCATTGCAGATGCATGGGCTTTGTGGAGTCCCTGTCGTTCGTGCCCAGAACACATTTGGAAAGGCATGGTCAGGTGGGCCAGAATCTGAGCAGCTTCCCCGCCTGGCTCAGCATGGGGGTTTGCACTCCATTTGTCCTCCTCACAAGGAAAACGACAACTTTCTAAGTGCAAGTGACACATACAAAAGGAGAAGGATTCATTTTTCTAAGAAGGTTTTGGTGGTGTTTCACCCTAAGGCAAACAAACAAAATAGGGACTAAGTTGGCTTAGCAATGTCCTTTCTGGGTCCAAGTTAATTATTCTGTTTTAAAGGCATAAACTGGTTGGAGTAAGATTGCTCTCATTTTCAATTTGGAAGTCCAATGAACGTTCCCAATGAACGTTCCCATAATGGTAAAATTTTAATCCGAGGCATCTTAATCCTGTTCCTTTTTCCAAGTTGAGATACAATTGACCTAACATTATATTAGTTTACGATGTACAACACAATCACTCAATATTTATACATATTGCAGAATGATCACCGTTATTGTGACTTATTAGTCTAGTTAATATCCATCACACATGGTGACAAATTTTTGTGTGATAAGAATTTTTTTTTAAGATTTTATTGAGAGAGAAGGAGTGAGAGCACAAACGGGGGGTGGGTGGTTGGGGGAACGGGCAGAGAGAGGGTGGGGGGGATAAGCAGGCTCCTTGCTGAGCAGGGAGCCCGACACAGGCTCTATCCCAGGACCCTGGGATCATGACCTGAGCTGAAGGCAGACGCTTAACTGACTGAACCACCCAGATGCCCCTGATAAGAACTCCTAAGATCTACTCTTAGCAACTTTCAAATATACGATATTAACTATATCCTGTTATACATTATATCCCCAGGACTTATTTATATAATGTGATTGGCCTTTTTTAATCACCTAGAAAATACAGTAAGTCTTGACTAAAATAATCTGTTATTTCCCAAAAGCGAGTTGTAGAAACATAAAAGGAACTGACAAAGCAGCCATTTATATAAAAATGCCACTCAGGGTGGAAAACAAGTAGTTTTGCATTTCTAAGAATGATCACTATTTAAAGTATCATTTGACACGATGTCATACAATTTATGGTGGGTGGGAGCATTTACTCCTCTCTGAAAACATTGTTTTTCAGTTAAAAGTAATCCATCTGGGTACATTATACTCTTCCTTAGCCATTCCTTTTTTTTTTTTTTTTTTTTAACTTTTAAAATTTAAATTCTGGTTAGTGAATATCCAATGTAATATTAGGTTCAGGTGTACAGTGTAGTGATTCAACACTTCCATACAACACCCAGTGCTTATCACAGCAAGTGCTCCCTAACTCCCCATCACCTATTTCACGCATTCCTCCTCCAATCTCCCTTCTGATAACCATCAGTTCATTCTCTATAGTTAAGAGTCTTGGTTTGTCTCTTTTTTCCTTTGCTCATCTGTTTTTTTAAATTCCACATGAGTGAAATCATGTGGTATTCGTCTTTCTGTTACTGACTTATTTCACTTAATACTCTCCAGCTCCATCCATGTCACTGCAAATGGCGAGATTCATTCTTTTTTATGGCTGAGTAATATTCCATTACACCCCCCCCCTCCACTCCCCCCTCCCCCCCGATTTAGGGTTAGGGCCAGGTAAGAGTATGTCCCTGCTAGCTTGGCAATTCTTTAGATAAACCTGTGACAGTTTATCCTGAGGTACTAGCAGGGAAGCATCATTATGCCGCTGAGAATAGTCTTTGGTAATAGAAAATATAACTCCAACACTCTAAGATCTTTTGATGGCTGGCAAAAATTTGAACTTGAACTTATAAAAAAGAGAATTATAGTCATAACATACACCAATATTGAAATGCTCATACTCAAATGTCTTACTAATGTGAATCATATTGAGCATGTAGAAAATAGGGACAATACAAAAATTGGCTTATAATTTCACCATCCCAAGGTAATTATTGTTAACATTTCAATGTTAACATAAGGGGCATGTTATTCCAGTCTTGTCTGATGTACCTATAGATGTACATACACTCACATACACATAAATAGGATCACGGTGAACATGTTATTTTGAAGCTCATTTTTTTCCCCCTACCTTATAAAATATGAACATTTTTCCATGTGGGTAAATATTCTTTTATGACATGATTTTAAATGATTTCTGGGTATTTAACATAAGATTATATATTATATAACTTATTTAATCAGTGATCTACTGCAGGACATTTAGATCTTCAATTTGTTTCTTTTTTTTTTTTTTAAAGATGTTATTTATTTATTTGACAGAGAGAGAGAGATCACAAGTAGACAGAGAGGCAGCAGAGAGAGAGGGAGAAGCAGATTCCCCGCTGAGCGGAGAGTCCGATGTGGGGCTCAATCTCAGGACCCTGAGATCATGACCTGAGCCGAAGGCAGAGGCTTTAACCCACTGAGCCACTCAGGTGCCCCTTCAATTTCTGTTTCTTTACAGTATTTTCAGCTGAGCAGCCTTGTACTTGGATTTTTACCTGCAAATTTGATTAAATGCTCAGAGTAAACATGTAACATTAAATTGTTAGTTAAAAGGGAAAGTACATTTTTGAAACTTTTGACATACTTAGACATTTTGCTCTGCTGAATGTTTCATGAGTAGTGAATAAAAGTGTTTGCTTTACCACACTCAAAAACACTGGCTTTCCACTGCAGTCATTTCCAGTTACGTGAAAAGTGGTGGCTTACTGTCTTTCTCACTTATTTTCCATTGATTTATAAGTGAAGTTAACTTTTTGATTTTTCATTTTTAGGGGTCATTTGTGTTTCCCTGCATCTGTAAATCATTTAGATTATTTGTCCTCCCCCCCCTTTTACCTAGTGAGATATTCTAATTGTTTATCATAACCGTTATCTTTTACCCAATTTTAAGTTGCCTTTTAATTTAATTTATGGCCTCCTACAAATTGATTTTCATTTTGCATTAATAGGAAACAAGACTTTGTCAGAAAAGAAAACTACATCAATCAAATGTTTTGGAGGAAAAATCGACACTAAATCAGCCTTTAGCTTTTCACTGGCCCAATGACTATGGAATTTCATCAGAGCAATTGCTGGAACTCACTCTAACAGGTGGGTACAACTCTGAAAAAATAAGAAGGGAAAAGAAGAACTGCAGTAAGTAGTATAAAAAGTCTGATTTATGAATTTATCTTGGTCAGAATCAAGTTCTGAAAATAGCTGAGTGTTTGAAAAAGAATTGAATTTTGGCTCACTTATCAAATGGTTTGGATCCACGAGTGAAAATATTTACAGTGCTAGAAATATCTCCAAAAGTAGATTTTTAAGATCTTTGTTATAATTTTGTTTTCTCACATAAATACACTCATATACAGCTCTAGAATATGTATGCAAATATACATGTTGATTTATGGTTGACTGTGAATATATTATAACTACTCTATAAAAGTGTTAACAGATGCTTCTAAATGATCTGCAAATTGCTTGACCCAACGGCTATTAATTATTTAACATTAAAACCAACCAAG
>CM052810.1:66873451-66922145 GCA_028533885.1 Nasua narica | reverse complement strand
ATAGAGGTTACTGCCTATGTTCTCCTCTAGGGTTTTGATAGATTCCTGTCTCACGTTGAGGTCTTTTATCCATTTCGAGTTTATCTTCGTGTATGGTGTAAAAGAATGGTCAAGTTTCATTCCTCTACATACAGCTGTCCAGTTTTCCCAGCACCATTTATTGAAGAGACCGTCTTTTTTTCCACTGGATATTTTTGCCTGTTTTGTCAAAGATTGTTTGACCACAGAGTAGAGTTGCGGGTCCATATCTGGGCTCTCTATTCTGTTCCACTGGTCTATGTGTCTGTTTTTGTGCCAGTACCATGCTGTCTGGGTGATCACAGTTTTGTAGTAAAGCTTGAAATCAGGCAGTGTGATGCCCCCAGCTTTGTTTTTCTTTTTCAACATTTCCTTAGCAATTCAGGGTCTTTTCTGGTTCCATACAAATTTTAGGATTGTTTGTTCCAGCCCTTTGAAAAACACTGGTGGAATTTTGATCAGGATGGCGTTGAAAGTATAGATTGCTCTGGGCAGTATAGACATTTTAACAATGTTTATTCTTCCGATCCACGAGCGTGGAATGCTTTTCCACCTTTTTGTGTCTTCTTCAGTTTCTTTCATGAGCGTTCTATAGTTCCTCCAGTACAGATCCTTTACCTCTTTGGTTAGGTTTATTCCAAGTTATCTTCTGGTTCTTGGTGCTACAGTAAATGGAATCGATTCTCTAATTTCCCTTTCCATATTTTCATTGTAAGTATATAGGAAAGCAACTGATTTCTCTGCATTGATTTTGTACCCTGACACATTACTGAATTGCTGTATGAGTTCTAGTAGTTTGGGGGTGGAGTCTTTCGGGTTTTCCGTATAAAGTATCATGTCATCTGCGAAGAGAGAGAGTTTGACTTCTTTGTTGCCAATTTGAATACCTTTTATTTCTTTTTGTTGTCTGATTGCTGTCACTAGGACTTCTAGCACTGTGTTGAACAAGAGTGGTGAGAGTGGGCATCCTTGACATGTTCCTGATCTCAAAGGGAAGGCTGTCAGCTTATCCCCATTGAGAATGATATTTGCTGTGGGCTTTTCATAGATAGACTTTAGGATGTTGAGGAATGTTCCCTCTATCCCTATACTTTGAAGAGTTTTAATCAGAAACGGATGCTGAATTTTGTCAAATGCTTTTTCTGCATCAATTGAGAGGACTATGTGGTTCTTCTCTTTTCTCTTGTTGATTTGTTCTATCACATGGATTGTATTGCAAATGTTGAACCACCCTTGCATCCCAGGGATAAATCCCACCTGGTCATGATGAATAATCTTTTGAATGTGCTGTTGGATCCTATTAGCTAGAATCTTGTTGAGAATCTTGGCATCCATGTTCATCAGGGATATTGGTCTGAAATTCTCCTTTTGGATGGGGTCTTTGCCTGGTTTGGGGATCAGGGTAATGTTGGCTTCATAGAGTCTGGAAGTTCTCCTTCTGTTTCTATTTTTTTGAAACAGTTTCAGGAGAATAGGTATTATTTCTTCCTTGAATGTTTGGTAGAATTCTCCAGGGAATCCGTTAGGTCCTGGACTCTTGTTTTTTGGGAGGTTTTTGATCACTGCTTCAATCTCATTACTATATATTGGTCTATTCAGGTTGTCAATTTCTTCCTGTTTCAGTGTTGGAGGATTATGGGTTTCCAGGAATGCATCATTTCTTCTAGGTTGTTTTAACTTATTGGCATCTAGCTGTTGATAATAATTTTTGATGATGGTTTCTATTTCCTTTGGATTAGTCGTGATCTCTCCCCTTTCATTCATAATTTTGTCAATTAGGGTCCTCTCTCTTTTGGATTAGTTTGGCCACTGGCTTATCGATCTTATTGATTCTTTCAAAAAACCAACTTCTGGATTCATTGATGCGTTCTACTGTTTCTTTAGCTTCTAACTCGTTGATCTCTGCTCTAATCTTGATTATTTCCCTTCTTGTGCGTGGGGTTGGCTTGATTTGTTGTTGATTTTCCAGTTCTTTAAGGTGTAAAGAGAGCTGGTGTATTTGGGATTTTTCAATTCTTTTGAGTGAGGCTTGGATGGCTATGTATTTCCCCCTTAGGACTGCCTTTGCCGTATCCCATAGGTTTTGGATCAATGTGTCTTCATTCTCATTGATCTCCATGAATTGTTTAAGTTCATCTTTGATTTCCTGGTTGATCTCAGCCTTCTTAAGCAGGTTGGTCTTTAGCCTCCAAGTGTTTGAATTGCTTCCAAACTTTTTCTTACGGTTGAGTTCCAGTTTCAGAGCATTGTGGTCTGAGAAAATGCCGGGAATCATCTCAGTCTTTTGGTACCAGTTGAGTCCTGATTTGTGGCCCAGTATGTGGTCTGTTCTGGAGAAAGTTCCATGTGCACTCAAGAAGAATGAGTATTCTGTTGTTTTAGGGTAGAATGTTTTGTACATATCTATGAGGTCCATGTGGTCCAATATGTCATTCAAAACTCTTGTTTCTTTATTGATTTTCTGTTTAGATGATCTGTCTGTTACTGAGAGTGGCATGTTAAGATCTCCTACTATTAATGTATTCATATCAATATGACTATTTTGATTAACAGTTGGCTTATGTAGTTGGCTGCTCCTAGATTGGGGGCATAAATGTTTAACAATTGTTAGATCTTCTTGGAGGATAGACCCTTTAAGAATGATGTAGTGTCCTTCTGTATCTCTGACTACAGTCTTTAGCTTAAAATCTAATTGATCTGATATGAGAATTGCTACCCCAGCTTTCTTTTGAGGCCCATTGGCATGAAAGATGGTTCTCCATCCTTTCACTTTCAGTCTGGATGTATCTTTTGGTTCCAAATGTGTCTCTTGTAGACAGCATATGGATGGATCCTGTCGTTTTATCCATTTTGCAACCCTGTGCCGCTTTATGGGAGTGTTTAGGCCATTCATGTTGAGAGTGATTATTGAAAGATAAGTGTTTATTGACATCATGTTGCCTGTGAAGTCCTTGTTTCTATAGATTTTAAATTTCTGTTCTAAGTCCCTCATGAGTTCTTTCTATTTTTATTCTTTTTTTTTTAAGATTTTATTTACTTATTCATTTATTTATTAGGAAAGAGAGAGAGTGAGAGAGAGCATGAGAAGGGAGAAGGTCAGAGTGAGAAGCGGACTCCCCATGGAGCTGGGAGCCCGATACGGGACTCGATCCTGTGACTCCGGGATCATGACCTGAGCCGAAGGCAGTCGCTCAACCAACTGCGCCACCCAGGGGCCCCTCTTTCTATTTTTATAGAACTCCCTTTAATATTTCCTGGAGTGCCAGCTTGGTGGTCACATACTCTTTTAAACCTTGCCGGTCTGGAAGCTCTTTATCTCTCCATCCATTTTGAATGTCAGCCTTGCTGGATAAAGTATTCTTGGCTGCATGTTCTTCTCTTTTAGTGCCCTGAATATATCATCCCAGCCCTTTCTGGCTTGCCAGGTTTCTATGGACAGGTATGATGTTATTCTGATGGGCTTTCCTCCGTATGTAAGGAATCTCTTCCCCCTAGCTGCCCTCAGGACCTCCTGTCTAAGATTATAATTTGCAAATTTTAAGATTACATGTCTGTGTGTTTTTCTAGACTCATTGATCTTGGCAGGTGTCCTTTCCACCTCTAGGATACGAACTCTTGTTCCATTCCCCAGATTGGGGAAATTCTCATTCAGGATTTGGTCAGCTATATCTTCTAGTCTTCTGTCTTTCTCTACCCCTCTGGGATTCCAATAATTTTGACGTTGGAACATTTCATGGCATCGTTTATTTCCCTAAGTCTCTTCTCATGATTCCTGAGCATTTTACTCCCAGCTCTCCTCCTGACCTTTCTTCTCAACCATTTTATCCTCTAGATCACTAATTCTATCCTCTGTTTCCGTAACTCTAGCTGTTAGACTATTTGGATTGGATTGGATCTCATCGATAGCACTTATTACATCAGCTCTACTGGATCTCATTTCTGCCCTTAGAGATTCTATGTTGTGATTAATTTTTTTCTCCATCCTAGCCATCGCCTGGATAATTGTCACCCTAAATTCCCTTTCTGACATACCGTTTAAGTCCATGTCTAATAGTTCTGAGAGAGAGGGTGCAGTCTCTGGGTTTTTTCCTCTGTTGGGTGTTCCTCCTCCTAGTCCTTTTGATGAGAAGTGGATGAGAGGATGTATAGCTGGATATATCACCCACGATCCAGGCAGGGTGCTCCCCGGAGGGTTTTGGAGCAATTGGGATTCACCACCAAAAAGAAAGAATGAGGGCATTGAGCAACTCATTCTTTCTGTTGGTTGAGCAACTGCCTTCGGCTCAGGTCATGATCCTTGAGTTCCGGGATCGAGTCCCACATCGGGCTCCCAGCTACACCGGGAGTCTGCTGCTTCCTCTGACCTTCTCTCCTCTCATGCGCTCTCTCTCACTTTCTCTGTCTCTCTAATAAATAAATAAAATCTTAAAAAAGAAAAAAAAAAGAATAAGGATAAAAACAGATGAAGAGAAAAAGAAGAAATCCCAGCCAGAATGGGCCCCCAAAATAAGATTTATAAGGTATGTAAACCAACAAGAACAAACATATATACTGACAAAAGTAAATGACAAGAAATAAAAGAACCTAGTCAGAATGAACCCCAGGAATAAGATTTATATAATACCAGAACCAAAGCAAATATGTAGAAACACTAACAGAAGGATAAGATGGGAGGGTGGTTATAACTTCTTGTGGGCAAGCAAGGTTTTTTCAGGTCTTCTGGGTTTATCATTGTATTAAGCCTCTAGTTGTAATGTAAAGTAGTTTAAAAAAATTAAAAAAAAAAAAAAAACAAGAAATGTGAAAACAAGTGAATAAAAAAATAGAAAATAAGAAAAAAAACTTGTATCTATGAAAAATACAGTTTTGAGGTTATTATCAGGTGCTTAATATATTGATTTCCCCTGGTGTTGGGGGTTTAAAATTTTATGGGGACCCTGTGGTTATAGTCCTTTTGTTTTTTGACTTGTCTTCTGGGGGAGGGGCCTGCCACGATGTTTTCCAGTCAGTCTTGCTTGGGTTGAGTCCCCCTGCCCCCCAATCAAGGGGCTGAGCTCTGTGGAAACCGGTTTCTCAGTCTTTCGCTCTCTGAAGGTTTTTGGCCTTTTGTAGCTTTTTCACCTTTTCGGGGAGTCCAAGCAAGGAATCTGCCCGGAAGTACCCAGACCTCCGCATCACAGAGAAACCTCAGTGTGCTCCCCTCTGGATGGTCCAGATCACACACTCCCCTCCGCAAAATTCTGCTCACAGCGCAACCTGTCCGAGGTGGTGCGCACTTTGGTGACAGTTTGGCACAGTTTGACGACTCAGATAGTGCTCCTCTGCTCTCTGGGCTCCAGGTCTGTGCAGCGTGTGGTCAGATTCCTGCCTGAGATTAGGCCGCCGGCCTGCCTTCTCTCCGGGGCCAGCTGGGAGGCCCAGGCCCTGCCACAGGCGGCAAGTGTCTTTTCAGTCCGGGTTGCACTCAGTCCAGAGAGTGGGGTGTGCAGCGAAAAGCTGCCGGCTCCTGGACCACAGAAGACTCTCTAAGGCTGTTTCACTTATTTTTTTTATTGATGTGTTGTTGTACCAGTTCCAGCCGATTGCTAGTGATGCTATCAGCTAGGAATGCCTGAAGTACTTGCCTGCATTACCCCCAGTAAGCTCCCACAGACATTTCCCCAACCCAGCACCATGTTGTGGTGGATCAGCCCTTGTGGTTCTTATTGTGATTGTGGGATGCACAACAGCAAAAACCATCAGGGAAATTTGAGGAACGAGATTTATTACTCATGGGTCCTGGAGAGCACACAGCATGACCGAGGGCCACACACTGAGGTCAGAGAGAGAGAGAAAGGATCTGAGGTTCTGCTTTTATGAGAGTTGAAGGTGGCATGTCTATGTTTTGAGGGTTCAATCTTTATTGGCTAATTTAAAGCATAAAAATGGGAATTAGAGCACAGGAAGTGAGAAGTGGAGTCAGTCAAGTAGTTCGTTGTGTAGGTTATCTGGGTTTGGGAAAGAGGGACTTCCACGTGTGGGGGCAACCTAATTCTTTATCTGGTTGTTTTGCTAGTAGCTGACAATATGTTTACTCAAGATGAATGTCTTTTGAAATGCATGCCTTGTCAATCTAAGGCTTATATCATTTTTCCATTTTCTATTTTAACTACCTTATAATCTACTTAAATTTAATGTGCTCTTTTCTCCTAGGAAGCTTCATTCATGATTTTAGACTTCTTATCTATCATAACATTTACAGCTATAAATTTCCTTCTAAGCACCACTTAGCTGCATCCCACAAAATTTTGATATGCTGTCTTTTCATAATCATCCTTTTAAAATTTTTTTTTCTTATTTAACTCATGAGTTACTAATCTGAATGTGTCTTTAACCTCCAAATATCTAGGGGTATAACAATTAGCTTATCTTTCAACTGAGATTGGTAAATTTGATACCAGAGAATAGATTCTATATAATTTCAAGCTTTTAAGTTTATTGAGGCTTATTTTACAACTTGGCGTGTATATTAGTGAATATTTCATGTGCACTTGAAAAGACTCTGCATCCTGCTGTTGGTGTGACGAGTGTTCCACAAATTTCAATTAAATCAACTTTAACTGGCAGTGTTGTTCAAATCCTCTATATCCTTCCTTTCTACCTACTTATTTTAGAATAACTTCAGGAGTGCTGAAGTTTCCAGCTATAACTATGGGTTTGTCTATTTCCCCTTTCAGTTTTTTATTAATTTTTGCTTTATGTATTTGGAGACGTGTAATTATGTGCATATACACTTAGGATTGCTAACTATCTTGATAAACTGACCCTCTTATCATTATGACATGTACCTTATCTCTATTAGTGTTAATCGACTTTAACTCATTTTCTGTAGGCAGCCTACCTTTTCTATTAGTGTTTCCATGGTTTAGCTGTGTTTCTATCCTTTTGAACTAATACATGTATTTCTTATTGTAAAAAAAAATGCCACATAACATTAAATTTACCTTTTTTTTTTTTTTTTGAGAGAGAGAGTGAGTGGGGAAGGGGAAGGGGGGGGGGCAGAGAGAGAGGGAGAGAGAGAATCCCAAGCAGGCTTCATGCTTAGCATGGAGCCCAATGTGGAACTGGATCTCATGACTCCGAGATCATGATCTGATGCACAAATCGAGAGTCGGACGCTCAACCAACTGAACCACCCAGCCACCCCAAATTTACCATTTTTAAGTATACAGTTCAGTACTGTTAAGTATATTCATACTGTGCAACAAATGTCTAGAAATTTTTCATCTTATTTATATTTGAAGGGCATTTCTTGCCAATACCATATTGTTGGATCTTGCTTCTTTGTTGGGTCTGACAATCTTTTATTTGGAGTATTGAAACCATTTTTATTCAATGTAATGATCAGTCTAGTTGGGTTTAAATCTACCAGCCTTCTAATTATTTTTATTTTCTGTTTCCCTACTTTTCTTCTGCCTTTTTAAAAAATTCAAGTTAGTTAACATATAGCGAAGTATTCATTTCAGAAGTAGAGTGATTCATCACTTATATATAACACCCAGTGCTCATCCCAACAAGTGCCCTCCTTAATGCCTGTCGCCCATTTAGCACATCCACCACCCACTGCCCCTCCAGCAACCCTCAGTTTAGTCTCTGTATGTAAGAGTTTCTTATGGTGTGCCTCCCTCTCTGTTAACTATTTTTGGTATTCCATTTTTATCCCATAAACTGACTTATTAGACATACCATTTTATTTAAGTTTTTAGTGGTTGTCTACAATTTATAGTATACTTCTTTAATATATCACAGACCACATTTAAATAATATTAAATCATGTAACATATAATGTAAAAACTATATAAAACTTTCCTTTCCTCTCTCTTTTGTGCTATTGTGGACATACATCTTACTCTACATATACTATAAACTCTGCAATACATTCTTACTAATTTTGGATTAAATAGAAACATTTTTAATTAGAAAATAATTTTTTTTATATTTCTCCAAGAATTACCATTTTGGAAGTTTTTGTAGATCACATTTTCCATCTCTTATCGTGTTCTTTCTGCCTAAACAACCTCCTTTAAATATCTTCTTTTAACTCAGGATTGTTTGTGGTAAACTCACAATTTTTGTCAGAAAAATGCCTTATGCTTCCCCTTTCATCTTGGAGGATATTTTCATTAGCTATAGAATTCAGGTTGACAATATATTTTCTTCTTTCAGCAAATTTCCTTTTGACTTTTCTGAGAAGTCAGCAGTAATTTTCAATTTGCTTTTTCTTAACTTTATAATGTGTGTGTGTTTTACCTTCTGGTTAATTTTAATATTTTTCTCCTGATCCTTGATTTTCAGCAAACCGATTATGGTTTGTTTTTGTGTATGTGGTTAGCCTGCCAAGGGTTGGCTATGCTTCTCAGATCATGCTTGGAAAATAGTCTGCCTTTGTTTCTTCAGTGATTTTTTTTTAATTACTTTCTCTTTCTGCAGCTCAAAAGAATGCATATAAAACTGCTTGATATTATCTCACAGGTAATTGATGCTCTTTTCAGTTTTTAGCCTTTTTCTTTGTGTTTCAGTTTGGATTATTTCTACTGCTATGTTCAAGTCTTTATTTTTATTCTGCAGTGTCTAATATGCTAAACTTATTCAATGAAATTTTCATTTAGGGGGTGCCTGGGTGGCTCAGTTGGTTAGGCAACTGCCTTCAGCTCAGGTCATGATCCCGGAGTTCCGGGATCGAGTCCCGTATCGGGCTCCCAGCTCCGTGGGGAGTCCGCTTCTCCCTCTGACCTTCTTCCCTCTCATGCTTTCTCTCTCTCTCTCAAATAAATAAAATCTTTAAAAAAATTTTTTCATTTAGTATAGTTTTCTTCTGCTGGAGAAGTTTCATTTGTTTTGTTTATGGTTTTTTTTTTCATTGCATTCATGTTGTTCTTAAGTCATTAAACATATTTGTAATAATTGTTATAATGTTCTTAAAGTTCTTGCCTGTAAATTCCATCATCTCTGTTCTAGGTCATTCAGTTGATTTTTATTTTGTTTATGGATTAAGTTTTCCTGCTTTGAATATCTATTTGACAATTTTTTACTAGATGTTGGACATTGTTACTGTTACACTGAAGTGTCTAGATTTGTTTTCTCTTGTTAGAGGGCTTGTTTTTTTCTTACAGGTAACTAAATTAACTATGGATCCCCTTGATGGTTTGGAGGCTTCCTTTCAAGATTTGCTAAAAATAAGCTTTGTTAAAGTCTAGAGTAGTTCTTGCTGTAGTGCTAGCTTAGCCTTACTATTAAGGTATGGGTATTTTGGGGTCCCTATGGAATATCTCAACTATTCATCAAACCCTTTCCACCCTATTTGGTTAAATATTGTATCCTGAGGAAGTTCTGTGAATTGTCCAGCTTACATGTCTCTGTAAGTTGTCTTTGCCCAACTTCATTTAGTTTCATTCCACATATATGTAAGTTAGTGTCTAGCTATTTACTCTAGAATATCCCTAAATAAATGTCTAGAACTCTATGTACAGCTCCGTTCTCAATAGTACTATACCCAGGAAATATCAGCTGCCTCAGCCTCTCCAAACTTTTAGCTTAGTTTCCCTATTCACTGAGAATACTGTGCTTTGCTTGGGTGCTACTTTTCTGCACCATAGCCTGGTGAGTGCCTCTAGGAAGAGAGCCTGGGAAGTAGTATGGCTTACTTTAAGTCTTTTGTCTTGGAAATTATATTCCTATGCTGCCCTTTGCCCAATGTCTGAAATTTTTTTTCATGTATTTTTCCAGTTTTAAGCAGGAGAGCAAGTCTAGTACATTATGATTAGAAGTAGAATTCACCTGGATAATTTTTGAAAATAGCTTTATTGAGATTTAAATCACCAATTCATCCATTTAAAGTACACAACTCAATAGTTTTTTAAAAATATATTCACAAATATGTGCAACTATTACTGCAGTCAATTTTAGAACATATTCATCACCTCAAAAAGAAGCCCTGTACCCTTTAGATAATAACCCTTTCCCCTTCATCTTCCCACCAACCCTAAGCAACTCCTAATCTCCTTTATATATCTATAGTTTTGCTTATGAACTTCCCCAGTGGAATCATATTTATGTGGCCACTAATGAATGGCTTTTTTTTCTTGGCATAGTTTTTAAGGTTCATCCATATTGTGCATATATCAATATTTAATTACTTGTCATGGTCAGATAATATTCCATTGTGTGGACATGCCACATTTTGTTTTTCCATTCATGGATACGTTTTTGAGTTTTCTTTCTTTTTATTTTACTTTTTAAGGGTTGCATTCTTTTTTAAAATTATTTAAATTCAATTAGCCAACATTAGTACATCATTAGTTTCAGATGTAGTGTTCAGTAATTCATCAGTTGCATATAAAACCCAGTGCTTATCACATCACATGCCCTCCTAATGCCCACCATATCCCCCCACCCACCTCCCCTCCGGGAATCCTCAGTTCATATCCTATAGTTGAGTCTTTCATGGTTTGTATCCCTCTCTGATGACTTCCCATTCAGTTTTCCCTCTTTTCCCCTATGATCCTCTGTACTGTTTCTTATATTCTACCTATTAGTGAAACTATATGATAATTGTCTTTCTTGGTTGACTTATTTTGCTCAGCATAATATCCTCCAGTTCCATCCACATTGATGTAAATGATCAGTATTCATCCTTTCTGATGGCTGAGTAATATTCCAGAGTGTGTGTGTGTGTGTGTGTGTGTGTGTGTGTGTATAACTAACATCTTCTTTATCTATTCATCTGCTGATGGACATCTCGACTCTTTCCATAGTTTGGCTATTGTGGACATTGTTGCTATAAACTTTGGGGTGCATTGCCCCTTTGGATCATTATGTTTGTATCTTTTAAAAAAAATTAACATATAATGTATTATTTGCTTCTAGTGTACAGGTCTGTGAATCATCAGTCTTAACACCATTCACAGCACTCACCATAGCATATACCCTTCCCAATGTCCATAACCCAGCCACCCTATCCCTCCTCCCACCTCCCAACAACACTCAGTTTGTTTCATGAGATTAAGAGTCTCTTACAGTTTTTCTCCCTCCCCGGTCCCATCTTGATTCATTTTTTTCCCTCCCTTCCCCCCAGTGCCCCCTCCCCTCCTCTTCCTCTCAATTCCTCATATCAGAGAGATAATATGATAATTGTTTTTCTCTGATTGACTTATTTTGCTTAGCATAATACCCTCCAGTTCCTTCCATGTCATTGCAAATGGCAAGATTCCTGTTTTTTTGATGGCTGCATAGTTTTCCATTGTATATATATTCCACATCTTTATCCATTCATCTGTTGATAGACACCTAGGTTCTTTCCATAGTTGGGCTATTGTAGACATTGCTGCTTTAAACATTCTAGTGCACGTGCCCCTTCAGATCACTACATTTGTATCTTTAGGGTAAATACCCAGTAGTGCGATTTCTGGAACATAGGGTAGCTCTGTATTTTCAGATTTTTGAGGAACCTCCATGCTGTTCCACAATGACTATACCAGCTTGCATTCCCACCAATAGTGTAGGAGGGTTCCCCTTTCTCCACATCCTCACCAACATGTGTCATTTCCTGACTTGTTAATTTTAGCCATTCTGACTGGTATGAGGTGGTATCTCATTGTGGTTTTGATTTGGATTTCCCTGATGCTGAGTGATGTTGAGCACTTTTTCATGTGTCTGTTGGCCATTTGGATGTTGTCTTTGGAGAAATGTCTGTTCGTGTGTTCTGCCCATTTCTTGATTGGATTATTCTTTGGCTGTTGAGCTTGATAAGTTCTTTATAGATTTTGGATGCTAGCTCTTTATCTGATATGTCATTTGCAAATATCTTCTCCCATTCTGTCAGTTGTCTTTTGGTTTTGTTGACTGTTTCCTTTGCTGTGCAAAAGATTTTTTAAAAGGATTTTATTTATTTATTTGACAGGGAAAGAGATCACAAGTAGGCAGAGAGGTAGGCAGGCAGAGAGGAGGAAGCAGGCTCCCTGCTGAGCAGAGAGCCCAATGCGGGGCTTGATCCCAGGACCCTGGGATCACGACCTGAGCCAAAGGTAGAGGCTTTAACCTACTGAGCCACCCAGGAGCCCCTGTGCAAAAGCTTTTTATATTAATGAAGTCCCAATAGTTCATTTTTGCCCTTGCTTCCTTTGCCTTTGGTGATGTTTCTAGGAAGAAGTTGCTGTGGCTGAGGTCGAAGAGGTTGCTGCCTATGTTCTCTTCAAGGGTTTTGATGGATTCCTGTCTCACATTGAGGTCTTTTATCCATTTTGATTCTATTCTTGTGTGTGGTGTAAGGAAATGTCCAATTTCATTCTTCTGCATGTGGCTCTCCTATTTTCCCAACACCATTTGTTGAAGAGACTGTCTTTTTTCCTCTGGATATTCTTTCCTGCTTTGTCAAAGATTAGTTAACCGTAGAGTTGAGGGTCCATTTCTGGGCTCTCTATTCTTGATCTATGTGTCTGTTTGGTGCCATTACTATACTGTCTTGATGATTACAACTCTGTAATGGAGCTTGAAGTCTGGAATTGTGATGCCGCCAACTTTGGTTTTCTTTTTCAACATTCCTCTGGCTATTCAGAGTCTTTTCTGGCTCTATATGAATTTAAGGATTATTTATTTCATTTCTTTGAAAAAAATTGATGGTATTTTGATAAGGGTTGCATTAAATGTGTGGATTGCTTTAGGTAGCATAGACATTTTCACAACATTTGTTCTTCTAATCCATGAGCATGGAACGTTTTTCCATTCTTTGTGTCTTCAGTTTCTTTCATGAGCACTTTATAGTTTTCTGAGTACAGATTCTTTGCCTCTTTGGTTAGGTTTATTCCTAGGTATCTTATGGTTTTGGGTGTAATTGTAAATGGGATCGACTCCTTAATTTTTCTTTCTTGCTTTTGGTGTATAGAAATGCAACTGATTTCTGTGCATTGATTTTTATATCCTGACACTTTACTGAATTTTTTGGTGAGTTCTAGCAGTTTTGGAGGGGAGTCTTTTGGGTTTTCCACATAAAGTATCCTATCATCTGCAAGGAGTGAGAGCTTTACTTCTTCTTTGCCGATTTGGATGCCTTTAATTTCTTTTTATTGTCTGATTGCTGAGGCTAGGACTTCTAGTATTATGTTGAATAGCAGTGGTGATAGTGGACAGCCCTGCTGTGTTCTCTTAATTAATTGGGTTTTTATTTCCCCATGTTTTTCTTGTTGCCTTATCTCCATTCAAACAGTTACCAGGCTTTTAGGGTTATTTCTTCAGAGAAGTCATGTGGATAGGAGGACAGAAAATAGAGGATTCTGTCTTCAAGAATTCTTGGTTTTTACTTTTAGAAACTCACTAAGTAGAATGGGTGTGAGAAAGGGGACTTTAGACTACAGGGGGAAGTTGAAAACTATCTCCTCATTCCTGCAGTGTGCACTGGGATGATGATGTGTTCCAGGAGAGGAATGGCTTTGCTGGCAATGTTAGACCACAGGTGCAATATTGTGATTTATAAGAAATACATATTTGGTCAAACTGGTCACCTGAATGACCAAAATATTTCTCATATATATTTAGTTTTTGTCAGTGGTTCCTGGCTCATAGCGACAACAATCCTTGGAATTCCCTGGGCGATGAGAACATTTTTTATTATAATATTTAGTTTCTTGTCTTCAGTACCTGAAAATGCTTCAGACACATAAAGGTGAAATGCTATATTTTTATTCCTATTAAGTCCCTTTCTACCACAACTGGGTTTATGTTTGAGGTAACTTTGGGAATAAACCTTAGGCTGGGACCTGGTTATTACCAGGGGAACCACCAATAAATAGAGGGTTGGAAATTTGAGTCCCACCCACCCCTTTGTGGGGAGGATGAAGGACTGGAGCTGACTCAATCACCAATGGCCATTGAGTTCATCAATCACACCTATGTAATGAAGTCTCCATAAACAATCGAAAGGAAGGGTTTTAGAAAGCTTCTGTGTTGGTGAACCAGAATGTTTCCATGTGATACCATGCTGGGCCCAAACTCCACTGGGACAGAAGCTGCTTTGTTTGGAAACTTGCCCTATGTATCTCTTTATCTGACTGTTGAATCATATTCTTTCATATTATTTAATATCCTTTGTAGTAAACTGGTAATTTGATGAGTAAATGGGTTTCCAGAGTTCTGTGAGCTGCTCGAGTTAATTAATTGAATCCATGGAGGGTGTCATGGGAACTTTTGACTTATAACCAGTTGGTCAGAAGCACAGGTAACAATCTGGACCTAGGATTGGCATCTGAAGTGTGACTATGGGGATGGGGGGCCAGTCTTGTGGGACTGAGTCCTTAACGTGGGGGATCTGATGCTATCTTCAGGTAGATAGTGTCAGAATTGAGTTGAATCGTAGGGTACCCAGCTGATGTCTGAGAATTCTTTGGCTATATGGGGAAAATACCCTTCCACACAACAGAATTAGTGAACCAGAATCATTAACAGGCATGGGGATTTCCAACCTCCCCAGAGGTTCCGGTTTCCCATACCTGTTACAGAAGCCTCATAAAGTGACCAAAATAAACCATTTGTTTTAGTGGTGACTTATGTGGGAAGATGACAGAAGAACAGAGGGTGCCCCAATGCTGTGCATTGTGGGAAACTCTGGGAAGTTAGTACAAGCTTGAAGCACAGTCCCAAGAATGATTGTGGCTGAATTTCCCACTAAGTCCTAATGCATGTGGGAAATCAGAATGGAGATTAAATTGATGTACAGAAAATAATGATAGGTTGATTTTTACACACTGATTTTGAAACCTGAGATTATAGTATATTACACCTATTATGTGAATTGATTAAAAAAAAAAAAAACAAGACCAGGGTGCCTGGGTGGCTCAGTTGTTAAGTGTCTGCCTTTGGCTCAGGTCATGATCCCAGGGTCCTTGGATCGAGCCCCTCATTGGGCTCCCTGCTCAGTGGGGAGCCTGCTTCTCCCTCTCCCCACTGCTCGTGTTCCCTCTCTCTTTGTCAAATAAATAAAATCTTTAAAAAAATACTGTGCAAATTTCCTCCAAATAAGATGATTCAAAGTGATAGGACATCCTATTTAGAAAAATATTTTATATGCCCACCTCAATCTGTGAGTTTTCAAAATACAAAGTTTCTGTGTGACTCCTTTTCAACCAAGATAGGCTTGTTATGCATCATGACCTTTTCATCTTTTCTCCCGAAACAACTTGCACCGAAGCTTCAATTTGGGTGAAACAAAATGCTTTTAATTTTGTACTTCAGACTGAAGTACAAAGAAAAGTAAGTAAAAAGTAAACTTCAGCACAGACTGAAGTTCATCAAAACTATCTCAAAACAACAGAAAAGTAAACAGGTTAGCTAAAACATTAAAGACAATTTAAGAAAAATAGGTTTCCCCCATTATTTATATCCAAGGATTGTGACTCAGTTGATACATAAATAACAAACTGTCTGCCCAGAGCCACAAGAAATGAGTGTTCGGGGTTGTTGGCATGTTCTACAGCCTCAGGAATGGACATAAGAACACCGGATGTCGTGGTCCAAACCTCACTCCTATCTGGAGTCGAGAGAGTCCGTACTTATCATACTGCCTTTGCTTTTGGTAGTGTTGTAAGAACGGACTAGTTCTTCCTGAGTAATCACAGCTTGTTCTACTTGAGAAAATGCGTACCCATCTGGAAGAGCAAAACACAAGGGAATACGTTAGGAGCACTAATGTACGGGGAGCGTTCTGCTGGCAGAAGGCAAGACTCCTGCCCAACGGAGACGCATTGGCCACATCTGTTAGGCCAGTGACAGACACAGGGGAAGTGGGGAGGTGTGACGAGAGAATGGTAATGGGGCACCTTGCAGGTTTGGCTGTATTAAAGAACCACTTAGGGGAGCCCTTTAAACATACCCATTTTGGGGGCCCCAACTGAAAGATGAAAAATAACTTTATCCATTATTGGATTATTGGATTAATTGCAGTGCTTCTGTGTGGAAGGAAAGGGGAGTAGTCCCTGACTTCTTCTCTCAGCAGCATCATCTGAAGGCTGGTAAAACCCCAGGATCTGGTACCAACACTGGACCAGCGGTTCTCACACTTCAGTGTGCACCAGAATTCAGTTGGCTACCACTGGCCCCACCTCCAGAATTTCTGGTTTAGTGAGTCTGCCGGAGGGGCTCAAGAACTGACAGTTTTAACAACTTCCCAGCCGACGCGCCCGCTGCTGGCCTCAGTGCGAGGCACAGAGAACCACTGTGGAGGCCAATCGAACCACAGCCTGTAGGTGGAGGCTGTTAGCAATAGCTCCCAACCGCTGGGGATGTCCCTTCTCTTTCTTCCCCACTGAGAGGAGCTCCATCCCAATCTCAAGGTGAAACTTTGGCATTTTTTAGAACCATCCCAGTGCTTGCCATGTAGTATACAGGGACGCTCTGAGGGGCTCTGAAGAACATAGTATGTATATGCATATGCATAGTAGCAGGAAACCCCAGGGGCAGCATTTCTGGGCATTCAGAGGCTCCTCTTTTGGAGAGTGGGCCCATTTCAGCTGGCCTTCATTTTTATATTAAATGTTCTAATCACAAAAACAAGGAGGGACATAAAATGAACAAATAAAGCATATCCCCGCCCTCTTTATTTACTCCCCACCACACCTTTTCAAATGGAAGATGTGTTAGCATTTTAAATTGTCTCTTCCCCACTCAGATGGAGACATAGAACCTTTTTCCCCATTTTTAATTCTTGCCTTAACCTGGGGAGCAGGAGGGTCTGAAAAGAATATTTCGGATACGGCCTAAAAAAATATTTCGTAGTTCTTACAAGACATGTGCACAAAGAGGATCTCTTGTGAGCTGACGAAGTCTCAGCCACATTACCCCCATTCAAGGATGGGTGGTGTCTTAGAATTTTCTTTTGTATACTAGTGATTTGTTGTCACTTTTTTTTTTTTTTACTCATTCCAAATATTTACATTTAAATCTAATTTTCCTTAAAAAAAGGTTCCCCAAATTGTATAAAGCTCTGGCCATAGAAAACCAGGATCCCCTGCTACTCAGAGATAAATGGTATCTTTTAGAAATCTGGGCTGGTTCCACAGTGTTCTCAGGGAGAAGTGAGAGCTGAAGAGGGACAACCGGGACCATGATCCTCCACCTGTCCAGCCTTCACCCCTCAGCCTGACAAAGATGCACCATCAGGTCACCACTTTCTGCCTCATGAACCTTTGGCTGCCATTTACATCCAAATGGGGAGCTCCGAGGAAGCTTCCAGCTCTCAGCCTTCCCCACTTCATCTTTCAGGAAGTTCTGACAGCCACAAAGAAAGGATGGGGGTCTGGGGAAAGCCATCCATGGACCCAACTCCTGAACTTTCCTGGGCTGGTTTCCCAGTGCATCTGCTTCCTAAATGCTTAGCTGCAGCCAGAATCTGGGAGGATGGGGGACAGAGGCAGGGGAGGTAAGGAAAGGGGGGGCGTAGAAGTGAAATATGAGGGAATTTTCAAGTCATTTTTTTTCTTCAGCCTGGTAAAACGTTTAGCAGATTTCAGAATTAACCATGTCACTTATTATTCTGGCATAATCATCTCATTTAATTCACTTCATTATAAATTTGGGAGTCTGATAAAATCTTAAAGTCAAAATTCTCTGGCTCAAGAAAGTTATTAATTGCAATTGACAGAGAACCTCTCCGTCTATTTCTTATTCGAGGACCTCAGAGCACTTTACAGATTCAAGTTAATATTGTGAACTGCAGAAAAACATGCAGGATCCAAAAACCTACAAACTGAGGAACTTCACCTCCAACAACAAAAGAAAATGTCATTAGAATCTCTTGTAATCCTATACGATTTCTAACCCTCCAATAGTATTCTCTATTTTACCATTTTTAAAAAGCAAGTCATGAAAATAATTTTTTCCTATACAATATTTTTAAAAGTAACTGAAATATACTTTTCTATTTCTCATATATAGTCAATGATATATTTTTTTAAGATTTTATTATTTATTTGACAGAGAGAGATCACAAGTAGGCAGAGAGGCAGGCAGAGAGAGAAGGAGAAGCAGGCTCCCCTCTGAGCAGAGAGCCCGATGCGGGGCTCGATCCCAGGACCCAGGACCCTGGACCCTGAGATCATGACCTGAGCCAAAGGCAGAGGCCCAACCACTGAGCCACTCAGGCGCCCCCTAGTCAATGATATTTTAAAGTTATTCATATCCTCATACATTATGAAATGTTTGGTAGTGGTTTTAGGACCACGTGATTCCTGCATAAAGCACTTATCCCTCTATTCGAATGCAGATACACGTGTCCTTTAACACCCCATATTACCTACGGTGTCCCCAGTAGCATGACGTGCCAAAAAGGTAGAGCTAGGGCAGCTCAGAGATGGTAAGTAACATGCCTAGAGTTGCACAGCAAGTCAAGAGGCAGAGCTGGGATGCAGTTGCCCATCTGATTCCCATGTGTTGGCTGAATTCCATGGAACTGAACAATGCGGGACTTCGGAATGAGACAGACTGAAGTTCCAGTCTGTCTTCCAGCCGTTTCTAGTTATATAATCTAAGGCAAGTGGCTAAATTTGCTGAACCATCATTTCCTTCCTTGCAAAATGAGGATTCATTCAGTTAACTTGCCATTCAACAAGTATTTAATAACTGTCTCCACATGGTGGCTCCAAATATTCAGTGCAATAAAGGCCCGGTGTTCAACAGTGGCCAAGATCACAGTATGTGCCCAACAAATACTGGTTCTATTTTGTTTGTGTTTATAGTCGATATTGGACAGATTGAAGAAGAAATGGCTATTTGTTAGTACATGTAACTCTGCTTGGACTCTTCATTAGTCAGTTAGTTCACTCAGAAAGATTTGTACCGAGTGTCTACTATGTGCATGCATTCTTGGAATAAATTAGTGAAGCAAAACTCCTTGTTCTTACAGAGCTTACATTCTAGCAATAAAATGAATATGTAAGCACATGAAGATAAAAAGCACGTAACAAATAGTTAATCATCTAGTACCCAAGAGTGTCCTAAAGAGCTATGAACAACAAAAAAAGCTGAAATCAGGGGTGGGATTATGTAGTAATAGAGAGGTCAAGGTAGGCTTCATTGAGAAGGTAGTATCTGGGCAAAGACTTGAAGGAAGTAAGAGAGTGAGCAACACAGATATACGAGAGATTTGCTTTGCAGGCTGAAGTGTCAGCCTGTGCAAATGCCCTGGGGCGGGAGAATTCTTGATGTATTATAAGAAGAGCACAGAGGTTGGACTGGAATGAAGGAGGAAGAAGATGAGATGACACCAGGAAAGTAACAGGGTACACATCAAGTAAGTCTTTTGTGGCCACTGTAAAGCTTTTATAGTGAATGTGATAGATAGCCATTGCAGGATTTTGAGCAGAAAATTGATGTGCCTGTGCTGATGTGATTTTAAGTGCATCACTTTGGCTGCTGTACAAGAGTCAAGAGTAGAAGCAGGAGACTTGTTAAGAGATTGTTGCAGTCACACAGACAGGTGATGGTCGGCCGGACCACGGTGCCAATGGGGGCGTGAGAGAGACATGGTCAGTCTCGGAATACAATGTGATGGCAGAGCCATCTAATACATTAGAAGAATTAGAAGGACTACAAGGATTTTGACTTGAGCAGTTGGAAGCATGCAGTTGTCTTCAGGTGAAGGCTACAGATGGAGCAGGCTTGGTGGGAGAGGAGACCAGGGGGCTCAGTTTTGGACATCATTGGTGGTCTTGACTGGGGAAATGTCAGTTAAGTAGTAGGATTGAAGGCTTGATGGAGTGCGTTTAAGGGAGAATGGGAGAAGGGGATTTGGAAAAAATGGATACAGACCATTTGACCAAGAGCTGTTGTCACAAAGTTCAATGGAATGAAGCACATTCTAATGGGTCATGTGTGGTCCAGAGAAAGTTCTACTCTTTGAGACAACCATTTATTGCACAACCTTAGCTGTGCTGGTAAGAATGATCTAGTAGAGGAGAGTGAAAAAGTGGTGACGGAGGAGATAAAGGAGAGAATGACGGGAATGAGGTTCTTGGGTGCACAAGAGCAAATGGAGTCAGTGGCCCCACATGGGCGTGAGAGCCTGGCTGTGGAAACAGCGGGAAGGCAGAGTGTGTGGGCAGGAGTAGCTGGCAGCTGAGGCGGTGGAGAGAGTGCCTGGAAGTTCATTTTTGGCCTACTTTTCTCTGGGATGTAGACATCAAGGTCATCATTTGGGAAAGAAGATTGGAGAGATGTTAACCCACATCCTTAAGACATCAGCTGTACTTTGTTTTCTTGTCCTGGTTCAGTTTTTACTTTTGGTTGCCTCTCAGCTTCTGCTGCTTAAATATATGTAGGGAGAGGGGGGAAAGCAAAGTGCCGGACACAGGACAGGAAGAAGCATGTATATGTGCAAAGGAGGAAGAGCGATCAATCCAGAGACACATAAATCTCAGAGATGTGGAGAAAAAGCAATAAAAGAATCTAGAATTATAAAATTCTACAGCTTTCAGTGAACACCCTGCTCAGAAGAGGGACAGTTAGCTCTCATTCTCTACAAATATCCCTGTTCCTTTGTTTGTAGTGCCTTTGTCTTTGACTTGTTTCCTTTCACAGGCTAGCATTCAGCACTCACATTATCAGACATGCGTCACATAGGACCTAAGTCTTTCATCTAGGCACTTCTCGGATGCATTTCTTTTCATGTCCAACGTGGGCTATGTTAACATCATACCCCCAAAAGGGGTACATAAGTTTTCTAGGGATAAAAATTATTTGGAGCCAGATACCACTTTTCCATTTTAAATGGCACGTTGGGAGTCTGTAAGAGGGTCTCGAAAACGTGAGGCTGTTAGATTTAAGGATGTCCTCATTCAGGAATGGATGACCAGGAATTACGTCCTTTCAAACTGCACTTGCTTTATAAAGGCCGAGAACATGACTTTGATGAATCTAGTTGAGCCTTCCTGCCCTATGAGAACTACCTTACTTTTTAAAAAATATATATATAATACCACAGGTAATTCCCTGTAAAAAAAAAAAAAACATTGTGGTAAAATACATGTAACATGAAAGTCACCACCTGAACGGTGTGTAAGTGTACAATTCAGGGGCAGTAAGTACATTCGCAGTGCTGTGGAACCGTCACCAGCACCCATCTACAAACCTCTCTCCATCTTCCCTAACTGAAACTCTGTGCCCGTTAAACACTGAGTCCCCACTCCGCTGCCCCCTCCCCGTCCCCTGGAAACCCCCATTCTCCCTCTCTATGAATTTGACTGGTCTAAGTACCTCCTATCAGTGGACTCATACAGTACTCGTCTTTTTGTCTGACTCCTTTCGCTTGGCCTCATCTCCTCAAGAAGCACCTAACACTGAATTAGTAGGTGGAGTCTCAGCTTGTGGCCTGCTCTATAGCTCGTTACTTACTACTTACGTGGGATGCTTTGATCAAAACATTCATTCTGGAAGACTGTCTGGTCCGGTGGGCTGGCTAGGGCCATTGTGACTTTTTTTGCCTCCACCCTGTGAGTAAATCAATCATAGCCTCGCTTTAGTTCACTGGAACAGATTTTGAAGAAATTTATTGGGGCGGTGGTGGGGGGGGGTGGGAGGGGAGAAGGGGCAAGGTAAAAGAAAACAGTCCTCATATTTTAGAGAGTGTTCATATATTTAAAAATAAAATTGATATTATCTAGACACTCAGCAAAGTGCTTCTTCTAAAATAGGGGTTCTGCTTGTGAACATTTCTTCAATACAGCTCTCCTAACTGCCCCCCCCCCGCCCCAGTAATTGAATGGCATAACGCATATGTTAGTCCTCTGGCCTCCCAGAGCACCTTAGAGATTTTATGGTGGGTATTTTAAAAATCTCTGTCTCGATTTCCTGGTTCAAGACCCTGGCCGATGTGCATCAGGAAGGGTCAGCTCTAGGCACAAGAGACACCTTCTCTAAACCCCAAGGCTTCCTGTGGGACCACACTGGAAGCCCCAAGTTCAATACTGTCTAAATTTCAAAGGGCGTGGGGTCATTGTGGGTAAGCAGAGCAGCATAATTAGGGAAGTCCAGGGTTTCTTCTTTTTTTTCTCTATAAGCCTGAAAAATAGGGTAAAAAAACAACAAAACCCCCCCGTACAACCTAACCTGCTCTGTTTTCTCACTTCTGAGATGCCGTTAGGGCATTGGAGCCTTTTGCTGTTTGGGGATTTGCCATGTATCCTGGTATTTCTAGAGATCTGCGGGGCTCACAGCTGGTGTGATAAATTTTAGCTGCTTTCAACAACCACAACCGTACCCCTGTCCCAAGCCCTCCTGTGGGAAGAGGGCCTTCTCCACAGCCAGCTTCCCTTCCGTGGCTCAGACGAAGGTTTCTAAGGACTGCCTGAAGGAGCAGCTCCTGGGGTGGTGCAGGTCAAAGGTTCCTAAACATTGGTTCCAAATACTGCTGCAGTCCCCAACACTGGGACATACGTGAGTATGTGGGGGATGAGAAGGGGTGGTACATTCCCAGAAATGGAATGACTGAGTCAAAGGCCATATGCAATTGTATTTCTTTTTTTTTTAGTCAAAAATCACTTTAATTTTTTTTAATTTTTTATTAACATATAATGTATTATTTGCCCCAGGGTACATGTCTGTGAATCATCAGGCTTACACATTTCACAGCATTTGCCATAGCACATACCCTCCCCAATGTCCATATCCCTACCCCCCACCTCCCAGCCACCCTTAGTTTGTTTCGTGAGTTTAGGAGTCTCTTATGGTTTGTCTCCTTCCCCATCCCATCTTGTTTCATTTCTCTTCCCCACCCCCCTGCAATTGTATTCCTGATAGATATTGCCAAAACAGCTACTTAAATTCTCTCCTTTCCCATGTTTTCACCAATGGAGGGTGGCCGACAATGATAGATTAAAAATATCCTGCCTGTGTACTTAGCATTTTCATTTCTTACTGTAGGTAAAGTTGATATTTTTCACATGTTTAAGAATCTTTAGTGTTGGGGCACCTGGGTGCTCAGTGGGTTAAAGCCTCTGCCTTCGGCTCAGGTCATGATCTCAGGGTCCTGGGATCGAGCCCCCATCAGGCTCTCTGCTCAGTGGGGAGCCTGCTTCCCCTCCTCTCTCTCTGCCTGCCTCTCTGCCTACTTGTGATCTCTCTCTCTCTCTGTCAAATAAATAAATAAAATAAGTCTTTAAAAAAAAAGAATCTTTAGTGTTTCCTTTTCTGTGAACTTTTTATACTTTGCCTATTTTTCTATTGCTTGGGTGTTTGGTCTTACCAATTTCTGGAAACGATTTATCTATTTGGGAGGCTAGCCCTTTGTTATGTGAACTTTCTTTTCGTACATTTATTTCGTGTTTATATTTTTGGTTTGGTTTCTTACCGAGGTTCATTTTGCATGTGATAAAATGCATAAATCTTAAAAGTCCAGTGTGATGGATTTTAACAAAGCTATTTGCCTATGTATCGATCTCCCGGATCTGTTTTTTATACCTGTACCATTCTGTTTTGATTGCTGCAGTGATACATATTAGCTTTATAGTACAATGTCATAGAATAGCTTTGTAATATAGTTTGAAATCAGCAAGCGTGATACCTCCAGCTCTGTTCAAGATTGCTTTGGTTCTGTGGTAGTGCTTCATGATCCTTTGTACGTCTGTGGTATCAGTCATAGTATCTCCTCTTTCATTTCCGATTTGAGTCCTTGCTCTTTTTTTTTCTTCACGAGTCTAACCAAAAGTTTATCTAGTTTGTCTATTTTTTTAAAAACATAGCTGTTAATTGATCTTTTCTATAGTGTTTTGTCTCTATTTGATTTATTTCTGCTCTCATCTTAGTTATTTCCTTCCTTCTGCTAATCTGAGGCTTAGTTTGCTCTTCTTTTCTTAGTTCCTTAAAGTGTAACATTAGGATTTTTATGTGAGATGTCTTTTGTATCTTAACGTTGGTATTTATTGTAATGAACCTCCTTCCATGGAGCTGCTTTTGCTGCACCCCATGTTCATTGGTCTCCAGATGTATTTTTATTTCTTTTTCAGTTTTTTTTTTTTGATCTATTGGTTATTCAGCAGTATGTTGTTTAATCTCCACACATTGTGAATTTTCCAGTTTTCTTTGTGCAGTTGATTTCCAATTTCACACCATAGTGGTTGGAAAAGATGCTTGATATGACTTCAGGCTCCTTAAATTTACTAAGACTTTTTTGGAGGGCTTAACATATGATCTATTTTGGAGATTGTCCCAGGTGCACTTAAGAAGAATGTGTATTCTCTTGCTTTGGGATGGAAAGTTCTGTGTGTATCTGTTAAGCCAATTGTCTAATGAGGCATTTAAGGACAATATTTCCTTACTGATTTTCTGTCTAGCAGATCTATTCATTGATGAAAGTAGGTATTAAATCCCTTACTATTATTATGTTGCTCTTTATTTCTCCTCTTGGGTCTGTTAATAATTGGTTTATACATGTAGTGCTCCCATGTTGGGTGCATAAATATTTACAAATGTCATATTCTCTTACTGGACTGACCCCTTTATCATTATGTAATGCCTTTCTTTTTATTTTGAAGTCTACTTTGTCTGCTATAAGTATAGCTACCCTAGATCTCTTTTGGTTTCTATTTGCATGGAATATCATTTTTCCATCCCTTTACCTTCATTCTCTGTATGTCCTTACATCTGAAGTGAGTCTCCTGTAGGCAACATATAGAAGGGTTTTGTTTTTCAATCCATTCGGCCACTCTACGTTTTTGATTGGATAATTTAGTCTATTTACATTTAAAGAAATTACTCAAAGGCATACGCATACCTCAGTGATACTGCAGGCTTGGTTTCATATTACCACAATACAGCTAATATTGCAATATATTGAGTCAACTGGATTTTTTGCTTTGCCAGCGCATATAAAAGTTACGTTTGCACTATACTGTAATCCCTTAAGTGCATCGTTGCATTATGCCTGAAAAGAACAATGTACATAACTTAATTAAAAAGAATTTATTGTTAATGTATGCCTACCATCACCTGAACTTTCAACAAGTCACAATCACTGTTCACGGATCACCATAAAAAATAATAACGAAAAAGTTTGCAATATTGTGCAAGTTACCAAAATGTAACAGAGACATGAACTGAGCAAATGCTGTTGGAAAAATGGCACCAACAGATCTATCTGTGGACACAGTATGCCACAAACCTTCAATTTCTAAAAGGAAAAGAAAGGGGGGGAAAAGCAGTATCTGTGAGGTACCATAAGGAAAATCACAATGAAACAAGATATGCCTGTGTATACTTATTGCCATTTTGTTCATTGTTTCCTGGCTTTTTAGTAATTCCTTTGTTCCTTCATTTCTTGTTCTCTTTCTTTATGATTTGATGATTTTCTGTAGTGGTATGCTTAGATTCCTTTCTCTTATTTTTTTGTGCCTATTTACTATAGATTTTTTGCTCTGTGGTTACCATGAAACTTACATAAAAGTATAACAACTAAAGTTCAAATGCATTCTAAAGGTCTGCATTTTTGCCCTCCTCACCACTCTGTTTTCGATGTCACAGTTTTACATTTTTTATCTCGTGTATGTATTAACAAATGATCGCAACTATAGTTATTTTTACTCCTTTTATCTTTTAACCTTCATATTAGCTTTGTAAGTGATTTATCCATCACCTTTACAACATTAGATTATTCTGAATTTTATTATATATTTACCTTTAACAGTGAGATTTATAATTTCATGTTTTTGTGTTACTGATTGGCACCCTTTCATTTCAGTTTAAAGAAGTCCCTTTAATATTTATTGTAAGGGCAGGTCAGTGGTGAGGAACTTCTTTAGCTTTTGTTTGTTTGGAAAACCATCAGTTCCAGCTTTGCTGAATACAATATTCTTGGTTGGTAGTTTTTCCTTCAGCATTTTTTTTCCCCCAAATATGTTTATTTTTTTTTTCAGTGTTCCAAGAATGATTGTTCACGCACCACACCCCGTGCTCCATGCAATACGTGCCCTTCTCAGTACCCACCACCAGGCTCGCCCAACCTCCCACCCCTCCCCTCCAAAACCCTCAGTTTGTTGCTCAGAGTCCACAGTCTCTCCTGGTTCATCGCCCCCTCCAATTTCCCCCCATTCACCCTTCTCTTCCTTCTCATAATGCCCTCCATGATCTTCTTTATGCTCCACACATAAGTGAGACCATAAGATAATTGACTCTCTCCACTTGACTTATCCTTCAGCATTTTTAATATGGCATCTCACCTGCTCTTGGCCTCCAAGGTTTGTTCTGAGAAATCTGTTCATAGAGTTCCCTTGTGTGTGATTAGCTTCCTTTCTTTTGTTGCTTTCAGTTTCTTTGTCTTTGATTTTTGACAGTTTCATTATAATGTAGCTTGGTGAAGTATTTTTGGGGTTGTACTTAGGAATATTTTAGCCTCATGTACCTGGATGTGTGGACATATATTTTGAAGTGTCTTGAATAAATACCTAGAAATGGAATTGTTGGGTCATGTGGATAACCAGTTCGTTAAACTGATTAGAAATGGCCAGTCGCCCAGACTGATTGTTCAAGAGTTACAGTTGTTCTTCATCCTTGCCAACACTTGGTACTGTCAGTGCTGAGTACTCAATAGGTGCCAAATATGTGAGTGTTAATTAATCACTCCATTTACTTTAGATTTTCCCTTACTTCCAATTTTGCTTCTTCCTATATTAAAAAAAAAAGTGCGTTTGGGCCTCTACCCAGGTCATACCATCAGTTGATTTTGACCCTTTCTTTTCATGCTTAACACAGTACTCCAAATATAGTGGGCATTCAATATAGTTAAAGACTGATTCTTTGCCTTATAATTCCTGTATAAATATTCTAGTTCCAGAGAAAGCCCACTTAAAGCCTTAGGCCATGCCAGGCTTCATGTAAGTGTCTGAAATAGAAATCTGTTGTTACTGAGAAGGAGGATGGTATTTTCACTCAGAAGAACAACCAGGTTATGGCAGGCAATTGGAACTGACCTCTCCCTGGAGATAATTTGGGTATAGAGATTAAAAACGTTAATACACATGGAAATCATGGAAAGTAAGGAAGTACCTGGGAGGGAAAGGTGGGAAGAATGAGTAGAACAGGAGCCACCTGGGTGGCTCAGTCAGTTAAGCATCTGACTCTTGGTCATGATCTCATGGGTTATGGGATTGAGCCCTGCATCAGGCTCCACACTCAGTGGGCAGTGGGGTCTGCTTGGGGAGTCTGTCCATCTGCCCCTCCCCACTTGCTCTCTCTTTCTCCTGAATAAATAAATAAATCATAAAAAAAAGGAATAAGAACAGCTTTTCAACAAAAGTCAGGATAAAGGGAACAGCCTCACCTCCTTTTAAACATTGTAGGAGGATGAAGTCCTTGAGCTCTGCTACTTTCCATCTCCCGAACCTCCTCTAGTAATGTTCTTTTGCAGGTATTTTTAATCCTGTGTTATGTGAAAGATAGAGGATAACACATGAGCTTTACACACTCTAAGCGATAATTTCTCCCCTCTTGGATAATTCTGGGTATCCCTTACCTAGAGGCCATATGACGGGGTGAAATGTAGTAAGCTCAGTCTTCATGTGAAACCAGACTCTATTTTCCTAGTAGCTATGAAGCATTACCAGAGGGGATACTGGACAGAGCTGGGTAGTGCCCATTAGTAGCCAACCACCTCAAATACAGACTTCCATGCAAGTCTATAGATCTGAGTGTGTGTCTCAGCCGCAGAGGGCCCTGACTCTGGGGGAGTCCATCTGCATGAATGCAGCCAGACAGTTGAAGATTCATAGGACTGACATTCTGTATGACTTTTTCTACCATAGTCACTATTCCACAATCTTGATTCTTAAATTTTCAGTTGTGTGCTACCTCTAACCCTCACTTTAGTCAGAGACCTAGGACTAACTGCCATTTAGTAGCAGTTATGATAGCAGCGTGGATGTGTCAGAGCTTCATATATCAGGTGTGCATATTTGACTTGAAATGTGCAAAGCAACCCAGACACTCTACATTTCTGTGGCAACTTATTTTCATTGGGGGTATCTATGTCTGTCTATATTCAGGCATTCATCATTTATCCACACATGTAGGAGAACCTTATGTTTGTCTTGTCTCTTGAGCACAGCTAGATAATTATCAAATCATTCTGAACACCCAGAAATTCGATCTGAGGAGAAAAGAAGCCACATTGTAGAAGGTAGGAGGTATGGTGATATGACCTGGGGGAGAAAAGAATCATAAATGCCATAGAGGGGAAGGAGACCTATCACAGAAAACAAGAGAAAAAGTGCAGGGCACAGGGGATTACACAAGAAAAATGCGTCCCCAAAACCATTGACTGGGGAAAATGAGAGGGGCTGATTATCACAAGTTTTTTTAAGTAGTAGAGCTGAAAATCTGAAGTTTTAGAAGTCTGTGCCATTGCCAGAGTTGAGTCTGATGGGCATAGCAGTGTTACTGTGGAGAAGGAGGGGAGAGGCCCAGAAGTGGACATTGTGCTTTAAGAATCCCCTGGATCATGCTGGGAGAAACAGTTCCTCCCTTTGGAGTGCATTTGGGAGAGGTGACATTGCCTCTCGGGACAAAAGAGCCAGCAGGCACCATTAAGCTGCCCTGTTCATTAGCATAGGAGTAGAGACACCTGCTGAGGGCAGCTAACCAGATGCTGGCTTTTTGCTATGCTCTACCATAAAACCCAAACCCCTGCTTAGTAGTGGGACTGTTTTTCTGGGGACAAACCAGCACCAGGCACAGCCTGGCAAGAGCCTCCCACAGAGGATCAATGCAGTCTGCACTATGACTGCTCCCACAAATTGGAGTTTTGAAACCTACTTGCATGCCTGAGATAAAACACAGGAGCACTGCACTACCGGGCAGGCAGATGGCTTGGACACAGTGAAGGCAGAGCTCTGATAGAAGCCTGGGACACAAAAGGGGGATTGCTCACTCTTCTGTGAGGACTTCATGAACAGCTGGAGGCACGAACTCCCTTCTCCAGGGAAGAGGGCAGGCTGACACCATTTTTTACTCCTCCCATCAACAGGACAGACTTCAGTGAGCAGAACATTGCACACAGTGGAGGAGGCTTGAGCTGCTTACAACAAGCCCTGATTTCTCTGCAGGTGCCCTTTTTTAATAGGGCAAGTGTGATTGAGAGCCAGAGCAGCAGCAGGCCCCTTCCCCAGAAGGCCAGCACACCCCCTCCACCCCACATGCACAAGGTCTACTAATCATGGAGTGCTACAAAGCTTCAACTCTAGGGGAATAGAACCAAGCACAGGTTTTCCCAATACACAAAAACAGAGACCTAGACAAAATGCCGAGACAGAGGAGTTAATCCAAAAAGAAAAAACAAGAAGGAGCGATGGCCAGGGAGCTAATCAAAATAGATAGAAGTAATATGCCTGAACCAGAATTTAAAACAACAATCATAAGGATACTAGCTGGGCTTGAAAAAAACAGAAGAAAGCAGAGAGATGCTTATTGCAGAGATAAAATGCCTAAAAACTAGTCAGGCCAAAATAAAAACTGCAATGACTAAGATGCAAAACCAACTGGATATAATGACCATAAGAAGCAGAGGATAGAATAAGTGATACAGAAGATAAAATTATGGAAGCTAATGAAGCTGAAAAGAAGAGGGAAAGAAAAATATTTGATCATGAATGTAGACTTAAGGAAGTCTGTGACTCCATAATGTGTATGTAATAACATTCGTCATAGGAGTCCCAGAAGAGAGGGGAAAAGGGCAGAACATTTATTTGAGTAAATTATAGCTAAAAACTTCCCTAATCTGGGGAAAGAAACAGACATCCAAATCCAGAAGAGATAGAAAATTCCTATCAAAATCAACAAAAGCGAGCGAACACCAAGACATGACATAGTAAAATTTGCAAAACACAGAGATGAGGAAAGAATCCTGAAAGCAGCAAGGAAAAGAAATCCCTAACCTACAAGGGAAGACAATTCAGGTTAGTAGCAGATCTCTCCATAGAAACCCAGCAGGCCAGAAGAGAATGGCATGATCTATTCAGTGTGCTGAATAGGAAAAATATGCAGCCAAGAATACTTTATACCACAAGGCTGTCATTCACAATAGAAGAAGAGAGAGCATTTCCCAGACAAACAAAAACTAACAGTTTATAACCCTAAACCAGCCCTGCAAGAAATATTAAAGGGGACTCTTTGAGTAAGAAAGAACAAAAGCAACAAAGACTGGAAAGGAACAGAGAAAAACTCCAGAAACAATGACTTCATAGGTAATACAATGGTGCTAAATTCATATCTATCAATAATTACTCTAAATGTAAATGAGCTAAATGCTCCAGTCAAAAGACATAGGGTCATCCTGTCAAAAGAAATGAAAAAAAACCAAGACCCATCTATATGCAGCCTGCAAGAAAATCATTTTATTTTTTAAAAGATTTATTTATTTGAGAGTGCAGAGTAAGAGAGCATAAGGTGGGGGAGAGGAGCAGAGGGAGAAGCAGGCTCCCCACTGAGCAGGTAGCCCAACACAGAGTTTGATCCCAGGATTCTGGGATCATGACCCAAGCCGAAGGCAGACATTTAACCAACTGAGCCACCCAAGTGGCCCAAGAGAATCATTTTGGACCAAAAAACATCTCCAGATAGATAGAAGTGAGGGGATAGAGAACCATCTATCATGTTAATGGATGTCAAAAGAAAGCCAGTGTAGCCATACTTATATGAGACAAACTAGATTTTAAACCAAAGACTGTAACAAGAGATGAAGAAAGGCACTATATCATAATCATAATAAAGAGATCTATCCAAAAAGAAGATCTAATTACTTCTCAGCCTTTTGGCTAAGATCAAGTGCAAAAAGAAGATCTAACAATTGTAAATATCTATGCCCCCAACTTGGGAGTACCCAAATATATAAATCAATTAATAAACATAAACTTATGGATAATAATACAATAATAGGGAACTTTAACACCCCATTTACAGCAATGGACAGATCATCTAAACAGAAAATCAAAGAAGCAATGGCTTGGAATAACACACTAGACCAGATAGATGTAAAAGATACATTCAGAACATTTTATCCCAAAGCAGCAGAATACGCATTCTTTGAGTGCACATGGAACATTCGCCAGAATAGATCACATACTGGGTCACAAATGAGGCCTCAACAAGTACAAAAAGACTGAAATCATACCATGCATATTTTCAGACCACAACATTATGAAACTTGAAGTCAACCACAAGAAAAAATTTGGAAAGACCACAAATACAAGGAGATTAAAGGACATCCCACTAAAGAATGAATGGGCTAACTAGGACATTAAAGAAAAAAAAATACATAGAAGCAAATGAAAATAAAAACAGAATTGTCCAGAATCTTTGGGATACAGCAAAGGTAGTCATAAGAGGGAAATACTTAGCAATACAGGCCTACCTCAAGAAGCAAGAAAGTCTCAAATATACAACCTGACCCTATACCTAAAGGAACTGGAAAAGGAACAGCAAATAAAACCTAAAACCAACAGAAGAAGGAAAATAAAGATTAGAGCAGAAATAAATGATATCAAAACAAACAAGAAACAGTACATACAGTTCAATGAATCTAAGAGCTGGTTCTTTGAAAGAATAAAATTGATAAACCCTTAGCCAGACTTATCAAAAAGAAAAGAGAAAGGACCCAAATAAATAAAATCACAAATGAAAGAGGAAAGATAACCGCCAACACCAGAGAAATACAATTATAAGAGAATATTATGAATAATATGCCAACAAATTGGCCAATCTGGAATAAATAAATTCCTAGAAACATATAAACTACCAAAACAGAAAAACGGGAAAACATAGAAAATTTGAACAGCTCATAACCAGCAAGGAAATTGAATTGCTCATCAAAAATCTCCCAAGAAACAAGAATCCAGGGCCAGATGGCTTCCCAGGGGAATTCTACCAGACAGCTAAAGAGGAGTTAATACCTATTCTTCTCAAACTGTTCCAAAAAATAGAAACGGAAGGAAAATTTCCAAACTCATTTTATGAGACCAGCATTAACTTGATTCCAAAACCAGATGAAGACCCCACTAAAGAGGAGAATTATAGGCCAATATCCCTGATGAACATGGATACAATAATTCTCAACAAGATACTAGCAAATTGAATCCAACAGTATATTAAAGGAATTGTTTACCACAATCAAATGGGATTTATTCCTGGGGTACAGAGATGGTTCAATATTCACAAATCAATATGATACACTACATTAATAAAAGGAAGGGTAAGAGCCATATGATCCTCTCAATAGATTCAGATAAAGCATTTGACAAAGCAGCAATTCTTGATAAAAACCCTCAATAAAGTACAGATAGATGGAACATACTTCAACATCATAAAGGCCGTATAAGAAAGAATCACAGCTAATATCATCCTCAATGGGGGAAAAACTGAGAGCTTTTCCTCTACAATCAGGAACAAGACAGGAATGTCCACTCTCACCATTGTTATTTAACCTAGTACTGGAAGTCCTAGCCTCAGCAATTATACAACAGAAATAAATAAAAGTCATCCAAATTGGCAAGGAAGAAGTCAAACTTTGACTATTTGCAAAAAACATGATACCGTGTGTAGGCAACCTAAAAGACTCCACTGAAAAATTGCTAGAACTGATAAATGAATTCAGCAAAGTCACAGGATATAAAATCAATGTATGGAAATCTGCATTTCTATATACACCAATAATAAAGCATCAGAAAGAGAAATCAAGGAATTGATCCCATTTACAACTGCACCAAAAACCATAAGATACCAAGGAGTAAAGCTAACCAAAGAGGTAAAAAGATCTGCATTGTGAAAACTATAGAACACTTATAAAAGAAATTGAAAATGACACAAAGAAATGGGTAAAACATTCTATGCTCATGGATTAGAAAACAAATATTGTAAAAATATCTATACTACAAAGCAGTTTACACATTTAATGCAATCCCTATCAAAATACCACCATTTTTCACAGAGCTAGAACAACAATGCTAAAATTTGTATGGAACCAGAAAAGACACCACATAACCAAAGTTAATGTTGAATTGTTTATCTGCGATGGCACTTTTAAATGAACTGTCATATACTCACCCACAGCACAACCAAGTTCATTTGTTAAGGTTGCTGTCAAATGCTGTCACTAAAGCCACTGGGCTTTTAGGGGCAGTTCTTCTGGCTCTGTTTTTTTACCTCAATATATCTGTTTCCATTACTAATCTATTTATATTTCCTGTTTATAAGATATTCTATGATCCATAATGATTTAAAAATCTTGGTACAATCCCAGGAAGACACTTAAATGAAAATTAAGCACAAATTGTGAAATAATTCTGTGAAATAAGTCAAGCAAAGAAAGACAATCATATGGTTTCACTTATATATGGAATATAAGGAATAGAGCAGAGGATCATAGAGAAAGGGAGGGAAAACTGAATGGGAAGTCATCAGAGAGAGAGAAAAACCATGAAACTCTAACTATAGGAAACAAATTGAGGGTTGCTGGAAGGGTGGTGGGTGGGGAGGATGGGATAACGGAGTGATGGGCATTAAGGAAGGCACATAATATAATGAGCACTGGATGTTATAGGCAACTAATGAATCACTGAACACTACATCAAAAACTAAAGTTGTATTAGATGTTGGCTAACCGAACTTTATAAAAAATGAAATAATTCAAACGTACATGTGACCTGGATCATACATTATCAAGCAAAAATTTGGTATCCTTACCTAACTATGGAATTTACTAGGCAAAATTTCCTGGAAAACGGTAGTGGCAGATGGATCTCAGCCCTCACTTCCAGAGGAATCCAGTTAAATGCATGTAGGTGGTGCCCAATTTCCAAACAAATTATGTTCCAAATACTCATTTGCGCATCTATTTAGATCTAAGAGCACGTTTTCTCAAATAATTGTATTTTCCCTGATGCATAGAAGGATTAAGGAAGAATTGGACATTAAAAAGCAAAATTAATATTACGTCTTCTAGAATGTTCCTTTCTCTGCATTTTAGTTTGAAATTTGTAATGTTTCAGAGCTCTGTTTATGTTGTAGATTATGTACAGTGATGTTATGTAAGTTATTTCTGATTTTGAAAGCTTGTAATTTCATGGATTCTTTGTCCCACATTAGGGATTTCAGGGATTTCTAGCACCTTAGTTTAAAGCTTTTTTTTCTCCTGTGTGATTTGGTTAAAAAAAAAAAAGTGGGAGGATTCTATAATCTAATACTTACATATTCTGAGAAAACTATATTTGACAGATTCTTATTCCAAATATTTTTAAAAAGTGACGAATGGCTTTCTAATTTGAATATCTCCCTCCTATTTCTTATTTTATTATTAACTTTTAATTTGTTATCCTCTGGTATCAGGTTTTGGTTCCTCTAAAGTGGATAGAAATTCTATAAATCCCCCTTCTAAAGAGTAAATGGATGACCTTTTGGAAAAAAATCACGAATTAGGTAATATCACTACAGATTTTACCTCTAGTGAATTTTGATGACATACCGTTTTTTCTTTTTTCTTTCTTTTTTTTTGTTCCTAAATTGATTGCTGGTAAATCAGTGGCAAAGGCAGAGGGCATTTACTTCCTCTAGATGTTCCATGACTTTTAATATTCATAAAATGGCAGATTTTTAAATTTGATTTGAAAACCATATACTTGGAAAAGAACAATTAACTATGACAACATATCTTTTGGTTACTATTTCATTTTTCAACTTACGATTTCCATATTAAATTTAGAATCAGGCACACAATGGGGACTATGAAAAAACCCAGCCAGAAGTGTGGACAAACCAAGACCATATTGACCTGCAAATAAACAGAAACAAAGAGTATTTAAATAGGAATCCTGTAGTTTGTCAGGGTTGGGTACCAAGTGCAACTTTGTTTCTCTTCTCCACAAAAACCTGGAGTGCAAGTATGAATGCAGTCATAGAGTCTAGAACTACTAAATCAATGTAAGTACATAAAGCCAAGCTATAGTATTAGCTAGTTTAATTTAATAGCATATTCTATAAACAACCAACTAAATAAATATTTTGATCAAATAAGTTATATCTCAAGAATGCAAGAGTGGTTCAACCTTATATTATCTAGCAATACAACTTTAACTTCCAAACCTTGTGTGTAAGGCAATTATGCCCTTATAGGCCCCTGGGAAAACTCACTCTTCTTTCTGCCTGACATATGAATTGGTAACAGATCACTTTAATTCAATAAGGACTTGAGACTGGGTAAGTCTCAACTGACTTGAGATGGGGTAAGGCTCTACATTGTATATATATTTTTAATTTTCTGCATATTCTAATATTTCAGCATCTTATAAAACCATTCTATCAGAAGACTGCCCCTCCCAGGGCTAGTCTATTCTTAGAGATAGTAAGATCTCAACTGTGAAGATGCTTTGATTTATCAATTCAAGGGCTCTATCTGGCCCATACACCCCAGGAGGCAATAGTCATCTGCTGTAATTATCCCAGAACCAGGAACCAGGCAACTAGAAACCACCTCTAAGCCAAAGCCTGCAAAAATCACTCCAACTAGCCATTCCTGGGCTGTTTATCCAGCTCTGCCTTGCTTCCCCTATGAAAACCCCAATAAAGATAAGGCCTACATGCTCCCCAGCTCCTGTGTTCTGCCTCCTGACCACCCTGGTATCTTTCCCTTGTGGTCCTATGTGGCATTCTGTGCTTTAGCTTTAGGAACTGTGAGAATGACAAATTTTGTTGAAATGGTAATAGTAAGTGCTTACCTATCAGTAATTACTTTAAATGTAAGTGGATTAAATTCTCCAATCAAAAGACGGAGTGACTGAATGTATAAAAAAATAAGATCCAGGTATACCTGGGTGACTCAGTTAAGCATCTGCCTTCTGCTCAGGTTATGATCTAGGGTGCCAGGATTGAGCCCTGCATTGGGCTTCCTGCTCAGTGGGAGAAACTGTTTCTCCCTCTCTCTCCCTGTGCCCCCGCCCTCCCCCCCACCTCATGCATGTGCTCTCTCAAATAAAATCTAAAAACAAAAATAAGATCTAACAGCAGCTAAAAGACTCACTTCAGCTTTAAGGACACATAGGCACAAAGTAAAGCTATTGAAAAAGATATTACAGTAAATGGTAACCAAAAGAGAGCGGGAGTGGCTATACTTGTATTAGATAAAATGACATTCAGGCCAAATTGGTCATAAGAGACAAAGAAGGTCACTATGTAGTATGGAGGTCAATTCATTAAGAGGATATAAGAATTGTAAATTTATTTGCACCCAACAGTGTCACACCTAAATATTTAAACCAGATACTAACAAAACTGAAGGGGGAGAGTCAGAGCAATATAAGAGTAGAAATTAAACATTCCACTTTCAACAATGGAGAGATCATTTAGACAGAAAAATCAATAAGGAAACAGCTTACATGAATAAAACAATAGATAAAATGGACCTTATAGACACATACAGAACATTCTATCCAACCGCACAAGAATACACATTCCTCTTCAGTGCACATGAAACACTCTACAGGATAGATCACATCTTGGGCCACAAAGCAAAAAGACAACCACTGAATGGGAGATATTTGCAAATCACATATCCGATCAGAAGTTAAAATCCAAAATATATAAAGAACTTATAGAAGTCAACACCAGGAAAAAAAAAAAAGAGAAAAAAATATTTCAACTAACATGGGCTGAAGACCCAAATGGACATTTTTCTAAGATTTGCAGATAGCCAATAGACACGTGAAAGGATGCTCAACATCCCTAATCATCAGAGAAATGCAAGTCAAAACTACACCTTATACCTGTCAGAATGGCTAGAATCAAAAAATAACAAATGTTGGTGAGGATGTAGAGAAAAAGGAATCTTCATGCTGTCAGGAATGTAAATTTGTGCAGCCACTGTGGAAAACAGTATGGAAGTCCCTCAAAAATTAAAAAGAAATACTATATCATCCAGTAATTCCACTACTGGATATTCACCCAAAGAAAAAGAAAACACTAATTCAAAAAGATACATACACCCCTATATTTATTGCAGTCTTATTTACAATAGCCAAGACATGGATGCAGTTTAAGTGTCCATCAGTAGATGAATGGATAATAAGTATACATACACACACACACACACACACACACATATATATACACGTACATATACACAGTGAACTATTATTCGGCCATGAAAAGAATGATATCTTACCATTTATGACATCACAGGTGGTCCTAGAAGGTATTATACTAAGTGAAACACATCAGAGAAACACAAATACCATATGATTTGACTTATATATGGAATCTAAAACCAAAACAAATGAATAAACATAAATACAGAGAACTGGTGGTTGGCAGAGGGTTAAGGGTGAGAGGATTGGTGAAATGGATAAAGAGGAGTGGAAAGTATAGGCTTCCAGTTATGGGATGAATAAGCCATGGTGTTAAAGGTATAGCACAGTGTGAATATAGTCAAGGGAATCATAATAGCATTGTATGCTGATAGCTAGTAGTTACACTTGGAAGTGAGCATAGCATAACATATAGAGTTGTTGAATCACTATGTTACACACCCAAAAGTAATAAAACACTGTAGGTTAATTATATCTTAGTTAAAAAAAACAAAACTCCACAAAAATAGTTCAGAAACAAAAAGGAAATTGGAAAGTATCTTTAGACCAACAAAGATGAAAACACAACATACCAGAACTGGGGTATGGCAAAAGCAATTTTAAGAAGGAAGTTTATAGCAATAAATGTTTATATCAAGGAAAAAAGGATCTCAAACAATCTAACTGAACAACTTAAGGAACAGAAGAACAAGAACAACTAAGCCCACAGCCAAAAGCAAGGAAATACTAAAGATTAGAACAGCAATAAACATTAACAGGATTCTAGGGTGATGGTAGAAGCAGCAGCCATGGGGATCTGTCTCCCGCCCTAGACAGCAACACTACACTCATAGAATGTGTCTGTGTTTGAACTCTGAAATCTGTTGAAGGCTTGCATATTCCAACAGATTATGACTTGCACAGTAAATTGTGTTCAGCTTCGGTCAATTTCGGCTCTTAGTACAGTAGCAGCTACTGTACTGTACTCCAGTCAAGTAGCACGTATTTCTGGAGCATCTCGCTTACAAGTTCTGGGAAACTGGGGGAAAGGAGCCTGTTATCCAGACATTGGAAGTCTTTGCTCTGATTGCTGCTTCTGATCACAGAGGTGCAAAGAGGCGGACAGCGAGTGCTGGTGTGCATCCCTGCACTGTTCCAAGCCCCTCCCCTTTGACTGAAGTGACTTCAGAGGGCCTTAAAGCATAGGAACTCTTTGTCGACTCCATTTTTTTTTTTTTTTAATCTTTATGTTCCTTTATTGGAGCAAGATTCCTGACCGGTACACAGTGATGTATTACTAAACAAGACCTGTGCCGAAATACATACTGTCTAGACAGGTTTTCGTTACACTTTGCCTATCGATGGAACAGTTCCACTTATAAAGTTTTATACATCAAAAAGCTTTGAATTTGACCAGGCTGTCCATTAATTCATCTCTGAAAAAGTTAAGTGGCATTTAATTTTAGGTACTATAATTTACAGCATTTAAAAAGCTTATGCATTAGGTAGCTTCCCCAAATGGTATCCTATGCACAACGGCATTTAGCAGAGCGGGATTCACACAGACAGGCCTCGCTTGAGAGCTATATAATAAATAGCTAGTACTTTGAGACAAAAGTACTCCTGAGTTTCTTACCACCAATACGGACTTCTTACTCTGAGAGTCTGTCTTCTCGGCCACGTTTCGTAGTACCAACGAAGACATGCTAGTAACTGCCCTGTGTGTAACTTGGCAACAAGTGTGTCTGATGGTGGTGGCAGGCACTATTATTATATCCAGGAAAATAAAGGCCTATTTTTAAAAAAATGCCAATTTGAGACACAAATCAAGGGCACAACATAATCAGAACTGAGTTTTGAGCAATCTGGGATCTCGATTGATGTGGGAGATTTCAGAAAGCGTCGGCAAATTGTACCCACGATGGCTCCTGGCTTTGGAGACATTAATACACGGATTAAGATCCCTTTCTCAGTCCACACTGCCCTGCGGTCACCCTGCAAAGTGTGTATCAAACAACACGGAGTCAGGGTGACAAAGTTTGACAATACATTATACAAGTCAAACTTGGAAAATCATATTAAATACATCTGTACTGTGTGTCCACTCCATTTTTTTTCACTTTTTTCCCCTTTTAGGAGCCAGACATATTTAAAACTAGGACATTCAAAAACACCTATATATACAAGTAAAATTAGAAAGTGACCACTTGTGCCCAGGGAGAAGTCTGGAAAAGACCTAAAAGGACATTAAGTGTATACCTCAAATTGATCCTCAGGACAGAGGCAGCCTACAATAAACAAACAAAAATAGCAACAACAAGCAAACCCTAGGGAAAAGGGAAAATCCTATTTTCAGAGTTACCACATTATTAGATTTAAATTTCCAGTGACAAAAAAATTCATAAAACATACAAAGAAATAGGAAAGTATGGCCCATTCAAAGGAAAAAATAATCTGTAAAAATATGTAGTCAAATCTTAGCTTATTTTTATGTACGGTGTAGAAAGTGGTCCAGTTTCATTCTTTTGTACGCAGCCATCCAATTTTCCCAACAACATTTGTTGAAGAGAGTGTCTTTTTTCCATTGCATATCCTTTGTTGAAGATTAATTGACCATATAATCATGAGTTTATTTCTGGGTTCTCTATTCTGTTCCATTGATCTATGTGTCTGTTTTTGTGCCAGCACCATACTGCTTTGATTACTATAAATTTGTAGTATCTTGAAATCTGGGATAGTGATACCTCTGGACTTGTTCTTTCTCTTTTTTCTTTAGAGAGAGAAGGAGAGAGAGCTGGGTGGGGGGTGGGAAAGGGAGAGGGAGTGAGAGAATCTTTTTTTTTTTTAAAGATTTTATTTTTATTTATTAGAGAGATCACAAGCAGACAGAGAGGCAGGCAGGGGGAGAGGGGGAAGCAGGCTCCCTGCTGAGCAGAGAGCCCAATGTGGGGCTCGATCCCAGGACCCTGAGATCATGACCTGAGCCGAAGGCAGAGGCTTTAACCCACTGAGCCACCCAGGCATCCCGGAAGTGAGAGAATCGTAAGCAGGTTCCACAACCAAGCATGGAGCCTGACATGGGGCTCAATTTCACAACCATGAGATCGTGACCTGAACTAAAACCGAGAGTCAGACGCTTAACCAATTGAACCATCCAGGTGCCCCGTTCTTTTTTTTTTCAGTATCACTTGGGTTATTCAGAGTCTTTTGTGGTTCCATACAAATTTTAAGATTATTTGTTCTAGTTCTGTGAAAAATGCTGTTGGTATTTTGACAGGGATTGCATTAAATGTGTTTATTGCTTGGAGACATTTTAACAATATTTTCTCAATTCTTGAGCATGGAATATCTTCCCATTTGTCATCTTCAATTTCTTTCATCAGTGTTTTATAGTTTTCAGAGTCACCTCCTTGGTTAAGTTTATTCCTAGGTATTTTTTTATTTTGGGTGCAATTGTAAATCGGTTGTTTTCTTAATTTCTCATTCCGCTACTTCATTATTAGTGTATAGAAATGCAACCAATTTCTGTATGTTGATTTTGTATCCTGTGACCTTACTATATTAATTTATCAGTTCCAGTAGTTTTTTTGGTGGAGTCTTCAGGGTTTTCTATATATAGTATCATGTCATTTGTAAATAGTGACAGTTTTACTTCTTCCTTACCAATTTGTATGCCTTTTATTTCTTTTTCTTGTCTGATTGCTGTAGCTAGGACTTCCAGTATTATCTTGAATAGAAGTGGTGAGAGTAGACATACTTGGCCTGTTCCTGATCTTAGGGGAAAAGCTCTGTTTTTCACTGAAATTCTCAATTTTAATACAGAATTTATGACAATTTAAATATTCTCTCTTAAAATGGGAACAAGATGAGGTTATCACCATTCCCTTACTACAGTAACTTATTCTACTACATTTATGAATTAAGGCTCATTTTAATATTTTATTTAAAGAAGCTTTATCAGGCCATAATTGGCTTACAGTAAACTGAACATATTCAAAGTGAACAATTTGCTATGTTTGATGTTTTGCTCATAAGATCATTACCACAATCAAGAATGTATCTAGCACCCCAGGAGTCTCCTTATCTTGCAATGTAAGCATCCTTCCTGCCCTTCCCTGCCATGGACCACCCACCACCCTGTCTCCAGTTAACCACTGATCTGCTTTCTGCCACTATAAATTTGTTGGGAATTTTTACAAACAGACTCAGGCGGTTTGTAAACTTTTTGGCCTGATTTATTTCTCTTAACATAAATATTTTGAGAGCCATCCACATTGTATGAGTCAGTAGTTTTTTGTTTCCTTTTTATTGCTGAATAATATTCTATTGTATGGTGATTTGTCTTTTCATTCACCTGTCATTGCACTTTTTTGGGTTGTTTCTAGTTTTGGCCATTGCAAACAAAGTTGCTATGAATATTCATGGTCAAGTCTTTGTGCGGACATATGCTTTACAGGGTGTGGAATGACAGGGTCTTACGGTATTTGTACATGACACTTTTATGAAACTGCCAAATGGCTTTCCAAAGCAGTTGTACCATTTCACGTTCTTATGAGCAGCCCATGAGAGCTGCATTTGCTCCACATCCTCATCAACACTTGGTATTGATGTTTTTATATTTTAGCCATGCTAATAGTTGTGTGTTGCTATCTCATTTTGGTTTTAATTTGTATTTACTTCACAACTAATAATGTTGAGCATCTTGTCATTTGCTTTGTTATTCATATATATTCTTTGGTGAAGTATCTATTTGAATATTTTTACCATTGTGTAATTTGGTCATTTTATCTTTATTATTTACTTTCTTTTTCCCAGTTTGGGTTTCATTTGTCCTTTTTCTAGTTTCTTAATGAGGAAGCTAGAGCTGTTTATTTGAAAACATTCTTTATTACAGATATAGTGCTAAAAATTTCCCTCTAAGTACTACATTAGCTGCATTTTATAAATTTGGATATGTCATGTTTTCATTTTCATTTAGTTCATAATGTTCAATTTCCTCTTTGACATATAAAGTATGTCAATTGCCCTTAACTCCTGGACTGACTTTAATTTTTTTTTAAGATTTTATTTACTATTTGACAGAGAATGCACAAGCAGGGGGAGCAGCAGGCAGAGAAAGAGGGAGAAGCAGGCTCCCAGCTGAGCAGGGAGTCTGATGGGGGGATCAATCCCAGGACCCTGGAAACATGACTTGAGCCAAAGGCAGGTGCTTAACTGACTGAGCCACCCAGGTGCCCCTGGACTGACTTAAACAATGCATGTTTAGGTTGAGACTTTTCAGAGACTTGGCAGAAAACAGAGAGCAGGCTGAAAAACCAAGCAAGGCTTGGTGCCCACCCAATACTGGGGAGACAGATTGTAGTTTAAGACTTGCCAAATGGGAATGCCCTTGGTAAACATCCAGGGTCTTCTTGAAATCCTAGAAAAGCTGTGCCCTCGAAGTAAATGCCTCAAAATAGAAGACTGTACTACACTCTGGGAATAAGGCCATGATAGTTAAGGGCAGAATAAAGCTAAACTACGCTTGGCCCTATCAGAGTCTTTCCCTGCTAATGTACCTATGCCTCTCACTTCTCTATGGCTATGTCTTCTTGAGGGTTTTGTCCCTCAAGTACAGGCATTTCAGCAGCCTGAGACTCTGAATTCTACCTCCTTCTCCCAGTAAGATCACTGCATTAACTTTGGCTTTCTTTTCTTGTACTGCAAACCAAGAAATAGTCATAGGGAAGATGCTTGGATAAGGAAGAAAAAGGCTTCCCTTCTTTCAAGAATCATATCCGCAAGTATTACCCCGTTGGTTTCTAGCCAGTGTCTTCAAATAATTCTTATATCTTGTTCAGTTTTTGGAGTTGTTTTTGTCAGCCTTTTCCAATACTAGCCGCTTAATTGTCGCTGACACAGGAAGTCTCTTAAAATTCTTATTTCCTGAGAATTGGGCTGATACAGGCCAGGGGTACAAGAGGCATCTCTTGTTTCCACGGAGAAAGACAGTATGACAGACAGGTAGACAGACATGGATTGAACTGGGCAACTCTGGACCTGTGTTTCTCTATTAACTGACTGACTTTGGACCAAGGCTATTTCTAGTCCCACAATCATGTAATTCTGTGATCCATTTTGTAAGCATCATAGGCCTAATCCCACATTATAAGTATAGACAAATTAGAATTTAGAAATATGTAAATAATTGTAAAAATCTAAAAACTTTATTACCTCTGAGGTTTAACAGAAGCAAAATAACGGTTTCATGAGACTTTAAAATATTTAGAAGCTGGAGCTTCTGGAGCTCTGAGGAATGTCTATTCTGGTTAAACATTTCAAATAAAAATGTTTTTTAGTTGCCATCATCCTTTCCAAGTATCAAATAGCATATAGCACATTACATGAAAAATGTAATTCCAATATTAGCTACTTTAGATGATTCTGAAGTGATTATAGCTTTTATCAGTTATGCACAAAAGATAAAAATTTTGGAAACAATGGTTAACTTATATAGTTTTTGAAGCAATGAAATTTTAGATAAAATAATATTTAAAATATCAACCAGAATTTAGTTGGATCACCAACTATTTCTAATTGCATTGATTTTTATCTTTTCTTTCCAAATTACTTTGAGAGTAGTTAACATAAACTCTTATTATTAACAAACATAAGTTTTCAAGAGGGATGTAAAGTATACTCACCACTGACAATTAATAAAACTAACCTGTCCTGACATTTCAGGAGCAATAGGAATCGTGGGCCATACAAAAGAGTAAATTGCAAAAAACACCAGCCATATAATTATGCTTCCCCAAATGGCGAGATGACTAAACTGCAGAAAGAAAAAATATTACAGAAACACTTCAACCTTTTCTGTTTAAAAGAAAAAAAAAAATAACTCTATCAACTGACAAAATCATTTGTCTAGGCCATCTGTACTCATATGAAGAAAATTAAAATCTTTTGATTTCTTGATACTTGAGGCTTCGTTTCTAACATCCTTCTCTGAATATTTGCTGTGGAGTCAAGGAGCCATTGTTTAAAGTATCTAAAACAACTACCTTGTCACCTAAGCCAAATAATATTCAGTGTCTTCAGTGAAATTGTCAACTCTCAATCAGAATTGGTTCGTACAATAGACTTCTGCCTACTTATTTTTGTTTGTTTTATTTTTAAAGATTTTATTTATTTATTTGACAGAGAGGAGAGAGATCACAAGTAGGCAGAGAGGCAGGCGGGGGGGGGGGGGTGTGGAGGAGGGGAGAGAAGGCTCCCTGCTGAGCAGAGAGCCCGATATGAGGCTCTATCCCAGGACCCTGAGATCATGACTTGAGCCGAAGGCAGAGGCTTTAACCCACTGAGCCACCCAGCCACCCCTGCTTCTGTCTACTTATTAAAACAAAGATCTCTTCTTTGTTCAAAAATGAAGTTTGAACAGAAAAACTTTGACCCTAGCATATCTATTCTGGATGAATAATTCTGGGACAATGGCAGAAGCTGTGACTCTTAGATTGATTGAAACTGGAAGGTTTTCTGCCCATATCAAGTCTGTATGTCATTCAGCTTGAGGATGTTGGTTGAAGGATCACTGTCTGTGCCTGGGTCTGGGAACTGTGGCAAATTTTTAATGGTCAACGCTAAGGAGGTCCGTCCTTCCATTGCTCTGATCTATTGCCTCATATGATTTACGTTAGCAGAAGAATCATGAGGAAAATGAATAGGGGACCTGCATTCGAAGCCTGGCTGAGCCGGGCACCTCACAGTTAACCATCTGTGTATAAATCAGTGATTCGAGAGGCCAGATGATTTCTCAAGGGCTCCAGTGCTCTCATCCTATTAGGTACTGCTTGCTACTCAATCCTATCTGAACAACAAAAATAGGGAGGAAAAAAAATCCAAGCTGCTATTTCTCAGAGTATTTATTGTTTCTTCTTTGAGTCATTTTCAAAGGCAGTTTTTTACACTCTTTAGAAATAATCTCTTACTCAGAGGATTTCTCTGATTAAATAGAACTGGTCTCCTGAGGGCTTTCTCTTGTGATCATGCAGGGGATGATGGAGAAGAGAATCAGCTCAAGACTGTGAGCTTTAACCTTTTCAAATACTCTAGTGTATTTTCACGCAACCATTCCATTATTGTTGGCTTTAACACATGAGCTGCAATGCAAGGCATTTTTTTTTGTGACTTAAAGAGTATTTTCAGGTGGGTTTCCATCGGACCATCCCCTCGGAGGCGGCAGCAAGCCACCAAGCTCTGAGATATATTTTGTTATCTCCCTCTGCCCTGGTTCACCCTCTGTACCTAAACAGTGGCTGCCAGCATTCTCTTCCCCAGTGAAGAAGCGTGGCCTGGTACAAGACCCTAGACCCTCCCCCTCCATGGGACAGAGTAGCCTATGACCCAAGTGAGAACCAGTCCCTTTTCTTTCCTGCCTCAGTCCCCAGGCTCCTTCCTAGCCAACATGTGAGCTGGAGGGCAGGAGCCTGGTAGCTCGTAGGCTAGAAGAGTTTTGTTACGTCTGCTTTGGCCTTGGAATACTACCTTATTGATAAATGAGATTCACCATATGCAGATAGTGTAGGTGATCATGGATCAAAGAAGTACTCTTACTGAAGAGAATTGAGCAATCATTAAAAGGAGGACTAGAAAATCATCGTTTATTTATGTAACCTTAAGGCAGTATAATATGCACAATTGGTGTGGCTTATATATTGCTAATAAAATATTTTTGTTCGAAACACTTCAGTCCCAACATTGTGTTGATGTTCTGATGGGGACAGGAGCAGTGAGAACTCTATGTTGATTGCATTGGAGAAGAAATACATGATATGCCACATGATCTAAGCTCTCTAAAGGTGACAGGCTGATAAAAATTCATTTTCTCTCATAAACTTTCAGTACAATTTGGAAAAAAACTTATTTATGGGTGTATATGTGTATGTGTACATACATACAGATTCACTTAAATTATTGATCGGTTTATAAAGACATTCTGCTTATCAGAAGTTCTAATTTTAAGAATATCTTAGGGAAACTATTACTCATGTCTGTAAGTACACATCTGTGTCCATAACAGTACTGATTATATATTATAGTGGCAGAAGTTAGAACAATTATTCTAAAAACAGTGTAAATAATAAGTATCCAGGTGATAAAATATTATATAGTCATTAAATAAGAGAAATATTAGAGATACAGAAAAATGTTAAAGATCTAGTATTAAGTGAAAAAAGCAGACTACAAAATACTAGCTACTTTAAAATTCTATTTTTATGAAAACAAAACCAAACCAAGCACACGGAAAACAAAGACTGAAAGAAGAGAACAAAAACCAAAATGTGCATGTCACTGATACTGAAAGGTATGGACAATTTGTATTTCTTCCTTTTTCTATATTTGCTAAATTTTTCATTATAATTCTGTTCCTTGATAATAATAACAAATAAGGATCTCATGTAATGCTAATGTAAGAATCTCTAATGTCATGAGAAATTGAATCTATTTCTAAGATGGAAGGCAGGGAAATGAATATTTTAAATCATCACTTGAATATGCAAACAGAGGGTAGGTAAAATAGGAAGACCAGAAACGCTTATTACTTTTCTAAACCTTAAAGAGTAAATCGACATGCAAACAACTATACTGGATTGATAAAGTACCCTCAAGAATACTCACTTTATTCCAAGATTGTGTCTCCAAACCAGCTTTCAAACACACCGTAACAACTACGTACTGTGCAAGGAGATGAGAGGGGGAAATAGATTGGAAAAATGTATTAAAATTTCATTAGAATCCACATCAATCCATGTCACCTCCCTCTTCCCTGATCCCCCCCACCCAGTCCCTGTTCTCCATGTCCGGTGAATTCTGGTGTCATGGGTTTTTCTAGGTTTTAATTGAGAGAATGTAGTACTTTTCAATTAATGTTTCAAATGTAGAAGCCCTTTAACATATGAAAAAAATCATGCTTATATATATATTTACACTCTTTATAAATAGCATGGAAGATTTCTTTCTGATTAGAAATCCAAGTGCTATTGATAAAAAGCACAGTTGAACATGAAATCATCATAAAGCATTTTGGCTCTTCTTGGCCTTTTGCATTTCGTATATACATATTTTAGAAATAGACCATCAGGCATCTGGGGCCTTTGGGATTACAATGAATCTATAAATCATTATGAGGAGAGCTGACTTCCTCATAGTATTGAGTATTCTAATTAATGAGCATGGTATATTTCTTCATTTAGATGTTTTTAATATCTCCAATAAAGTCTTATAATTTTCTTCAGAGGTCCTGGACATCACTTGTTAAATGTGTTCATGTTTTTCCTTTGTTGGATACTATGGTAAAATAGCATATAAATTTTCTTAATTTTCTAAATATTTGCTGCTGGTATGTTGAAATACAATTGGTTTTTAAAACATTGGCCAATATCCAGCAAACTGTCCAACTCTTTTATTAGTTGTAATATTTTATTTGTAGGATTTTTTTTTTTTGCTTTTTCTGTGTACACACTTATGTCGTCTCTGGTTTAAAATCAATTTTTCCCCTTTTCAAGGTTTGTACTCCTTTTTTTCATCTTCGTATTGTATTGGTTCGTAACTCCTCCACAATGTTGGGGAGAGGTGGTACTACTGAGCAACTTTCTTATTTTTCATCTTATTCTCAAAAAAAAAAAAAAAACAAACCTCTCAGTGTTTCATTAAGTGTGATTTTGTCACAGTGTGGGTTCCTGTGCGACAAAAGATGTATGATATACACTGAGTGCTTAAAGTCCTATTTTTGAAGCAGACTTTATGTTCACTCCCTAGCTCTAGATTGAGCATTCTCGCTAGCCTCCATCATCTCATCTCAACTATTCCAAAACCTTAAAGTTGGCCAAGGCACTGGCCTCGACCTACTGCTCCCAGTTCATCTTTGCCATTATCCTGAACCTCCCTTGCCCAACACACGGTTCACACTGTGATCTAGTTCCATTGGCCTTCGTTAATTCCCCGAAAGCATTAGGGTGGACTCTACCTCGCTGCAGGTTTACTGTATTCCTCCAGGCACTATCTTTGGGCCTACTACTTCCTCCAACCCACTGGCGTGGAAGCAGTGTGTCAGGAAAGCTGAGTTAATGACCTCACCATCCTGACCCTGCCAACTCTGCCATTGCTCCTTTGGCATCTCATTTGAAGGTATTTAGCATTGGTGTAGTCCCCTTTCCTTCTTTAATTGCTATGCTAAATTTATTTTGCTATCATTTGTTGGTAGTGGTTTTACTATCTATACTCCCCCCACCCCTTTGGAGATAGAGATTCCATGAGATCAATTTACTCTGGCATCTTAACACGGACGATCTCTTACATTTGTATATATACATGCATGTCTGTATGTGAGGAGGTCTGAAAAGAAGGAAACTTGCTGTATGCATATGTCCAAGTAAATGAGAAACTACTATCTGACCATATTTAATGTTTAGGACTATATAATACAGAGTTAAAAGCCACACCCAATAACACGAAACAATAAAGACAACCAGCTAAACTGAAAAGAGGCAGTATGCCAATAAACTGCTTCTTACATAGAAGCAAACGTG
>CM052810.1:66842896-66872951 GCA_028533885.1 Nasua narica | reverse complement strand
ACCCCTGAGCTGTCACTGCCTATCCCTCCATCCCCCCAGCCTTAGGTGAACACTAATCTACTTTCTGTCTCTATATATTTGCCTGTTCTGGACATTTCCTATAAGTAGGCTCACACAATATGTAGTCCTTGTGACTGGCTTCTTTCATTTAGTATAATGTTTTCAAGATCAATCACTGTTGTAACATGATCAATACTTCATTTCTTTTTATTAACACTATTCCATTGTGTGGATGTAGCACATATCCATTGTATATCCATTCATTGATTAATGAACATTTGGACTGTCATGAATAGTGCTGCTATGTGTACTAATTTTTCTGTGGGCGTCGATTTCAATTCTCTTGAGCATATACCTAGCAGTGTAATTGCTGGATAATATGGTAACTCAATGCTTAACCATTACAGGAAATGCAAGACTATTTCCCAAAGGACCTACACCATGTTGCATTCCTGCCAGCTGTGTATGAGGGTTCCAATTTCCACATCCTTGCCAATATTTGTTATCTATCATTTTGATTATAGCCATCCTAATAGACATAAAGTAGTACCTCATTGGGGTTTCAATTTGTATTTGTTTAATGATTAATGATGTTGAGTATCTTTTCATGTATTTATCAGATATTTATATATCCTTTGGGGGGAAATGTCTATTCAATTCTTTCGTATGTTTTAAAAATTGGGTCCTTTTGTCATTTTACTGTTGAGTTGTAAGCATTTTTTATATATCCCAAATAGAAATCTTCACTATAAATATAATGGGCAAATGTTTTGTTCCATTCCATGGGTGGTATTTTCATTTTTTTTATTGAAGTATAATTAACATACAATGTTTTATTGGTTTTAGGTGCAAAACATTAGACAATTCTATCCATCACTCACTGCTCACCATCTGTTACAATACACGATTATTACAATATTATTGACTATATTCTCTATGCTATGTAATTCATCTTCATGACTTATAAATGGAAGTTTGTATCTCTTAATCCCCTTTATCTATTTCCCCCATCCCCATCCTCCTCCCATCTGGCAACCATGAGTGTATTCTCTGTATCCGTCTGCTCTTTTGCTGCTTTCTTCAGTTATGTTGTTTTTAGATTCCACATGATATGAAATCATCTAGTATTTGTCTTTCTCTGTCTTATTTTCACTTAGTATAACACCATCTGGGTCCATCCAGATGTCACAAATGGCAAGATCTCATTCTTTTTTATGGCTGACTAATATTCCATTGTGTGTTGTGTGTATGTGTACTGCATCTTCTTTATTCATCTATGGATGGACATTTGGATTGCTTCTATATCTTGGCTATTATAAGAAATGCTGCAATAATCATAAAGGTGCATGTATCTTCAAGTTAGTGTTTTTGTTTTCTTTGGGTAAATACCCAGTAGTGGAATAACTGGATCATATGGTATTTATTTATATGCTTAACTTTTGAGGAACCTCCATACTACTTTCCACAGTGGTTGCAGCAATTTACATTCCCATCAACAGTGCATAAGGGCCCCTTTTCACCATATCCTCACCATATCCTGTCTTTGGGGGATTAGCCATTCTGATTGGTATGAGGTGATACCTCATTGTGGTTTCGATTTACATTTCTTTGATGATTAGTGACGTTGAGCATCTTTTCATGTGTCAGTGGGCCATTTGTATGTCTTCTTTGGAAAAAGGTCTATTCAAGTCCTCCGTCCATTTTTAATCAGATTGCTTTTTTTGATATTGAGTTGCACAAATTCTTTATCTTTTTGGATACTAACTACTTTTCAGATACATCATTTACAAATATCTTCTCCCATTCACTATGTTGCCTTTTGTTTTATTGATGGTTACTACTAGTATGTGGTTTTCATTTTTTGTAATGTGTTTTTCTGGTTTTGGTATCAGGGTAATACTGGCTTTGTAAAATGAATTTGGAAGCTTTATTTCCCTATTTTTTGGAATAGCTTGAGAAATAAGTATTAGCTCTTCTCTAAATATTGGGTAAAAAAATATATATCTATACTTACGCCAGTACTGCATTGTCTTGATTACTGTAGCTTTGGAGTAAGTTTTGAAATCAAGAAGTGTGATTTCGGGGCACCAGGGTGGCTCAGTGGGTTAAGCCTCTGTCTTCGACTCAGGTCGTGATCTCAGGGTCCTGGGATTGAGTCCCTGCTCAGCAGGGAGCCTGCTTCCTCCTCTCCCTCTGCCTGCCTCTCTGCCTACTTGTGATCTCTCTCTCTCTCTGTCAAATAAATAAATAAAATCTTAAAAAACAAAGTGTAAGAAGTGTTAGTTCTCCAACTTTGTTTTTCATTTTAAAGATTGTTTTAGCTATTCTGAAATTGCTTACATTTTCATATAAATTTTAGAATCAGCTTGTCCATGTCTGCAAAGTTAGCTGGTACTTTGAAAAGGATTTAATTGGGCCTTTAGATTGATTTGGGAACTACTGACAACTTACCAGTATTACATCTTACAATCCACAAACATGGGCTATCTTTACATTCATTTAAGCCTTCTTTAATGTCTTTCAACGATGTTTTGCAATTTTCAAAGTATATATTTTGCACCTTTGTTAAATTTATTTCTAAGTGTTTTCTTCCTTTTTATTCAGTAGTTAATGTTTTCTTAATGTCATTTTCTGTTTTCTTATCTCTGTTGTATAGAAATAAAATGGATTTTGTATATTAATCTTGTGCCCTGAAACCTAAATTTATTATTTTTTTTAAAAGATTTTATTTATTTGTCAGAGAGAGAGAGCACAAGCAGGCAGAGTGGCAGGCAGAGGCAGAGGGAGAAGCAGGCTCCCCGCCGAGCAAGGAGCCCGATGCGGGACTGGATCCCAGTACCCCGGGATCACGACCCGAGCCGAAGGCAGCTGCTTAACCAACTGAGCCACCCAGGCGTCCCTAAATTTATTACTTCTAATAGTATTTTAATTTTAGCATTTTATATATATATATATTATATATAATATATATATAAAAAATCATGTCATGCAAATAGAGATCATTTTACTCTTACATTTCTAATCTAGGTGATTTTTATTGCATTTTCCAGTACAATAGTGAATAGGAATGTTGGAAATGATATTTTTGTCCTGTTCTTGATTTTAGGGGAACGCATTCAGTTTTTCACCATTAGGTAAAATGTTAACTGTGTTTTTTGTAGGTTTTTTTTTTTTATCAGTTGAGGGGGATCCATTCTATTCCTACATTGTTGACTGCTTTTATCCTGAAGATGTATTGGGTTTTGTCAAATGCTTTTTCTGAATTTATTGAGATCATGTAGTTTTTATCCATTATTGTTATGATGTATTACATTATTTTTGGATGTTAAGCCAATGTTGCATTGAGATAAATCCCATTTGGTGTTTATATGAAAACATATATATTTTTAGTTTTGATATGTTGATAGTTTGATGAAGATTTTGCATCTATACTATTTTATGAAATTTCTTATAAAATCAGTTATGAAAAGATTGGTCTTCAAATTGCATACTTTCTATTAATGTAAGATCAGGTCTTATAATTCTTTCTTCCTCCAGTTTAAATCTACCATTGAGCCACTCTAATGAATTATTCTTTTTTTTGTTAAAAGTTTTCAACTCCAGAATTTTCATTTGGTTCTTTATTATAATTTCTATCTCTTTATTGACAATCTATTTGATGTGCCTTCATACCTTCGTACCTTTAAGCATTTCTTTTGGCTCTTTGAATATGTTTATATCCGTTAATTTGAACTCTGTTAAATCTGACATGTAGGCCCTCTCATAGGCAGTTTCGGTTACCTACTTCTTAGTGTATGGGTCATGCAGTTCTGTCTCTTTGTGTGCCTTGTACTTTTTGGTTGTTGAAAACTGGAAATTTTACATAATATATTGTAGCTACTCTGGATACTAATCCCTCCTCCCTTCAAGGCTTATATTTGTTTTGATGCTTATTTGTTCTGTGATTTGGCTGGCTATTTTAGTGAGGTCCATTTCCCCAGGGTTAAGCCTTGGTATTGTGCCTTGGAAGGTGCAACCCTGGGCAAGCAGAGCCACCTTGGTATTATCTGGTCTGTCTTAATGGTGTTTTTCCCTGATTTCTGCATTAAGCTATCTGACTCATTTGGCATTACACCAATTGTTAGGCTCCACTAATTACCCACAGGTTAGTCTATTGTTTTTGCCAGTGTTCTGGGGCATAAATTGTACAGCAGTCGGATCCAATTAAATTCAGGCTTGGATAATTTTGAGACAAGTCTTTGAGGTTTGTTCTCACCTCAGGAGAACTATTTTGCTTTGTCTCTGTGCTTGGTTTATTCTTGGTAAATTAGTAGGCCTATGATTATCTTATTGGTCTCAATTAGGACGAGTTATTATTTTTGAGAACATCCCTAGACTTCAACTCTATCCCTAGTCTGTTTCAAATAGTCACTTCCTTTAGGAAGAGTTTGGGAGCTCTCTCTTCTTATGTACTACCTCTCACCATAGGCAAAACTTATTGCCCCTACTCTTGGTGTAGTGAGGTTGTAGTCACTGATCTTCTTGGCTTGCCTTCCCAACAATCTCTTAGAGATTCTCTGCCCTACAAGCAAGCTGTGGTGAGAGTGATCAGGAACTCAATATTCTTAGCCTGACAGGCCTGTGGTAGAGACTCTGTCCTATGGATATTAGTTGATTGGAAAAGGGGAGCTCTAACCTCTTGGCCATATTCATCAGGAAATTTGCCTCTTTAACTCAGAGTTGGGGGAGGGGTGAGAAATGTTGGTGGCCTGCCCCTTCTGTGAGATATGGTAACCCTGATTGATAATTGAGAAGACTAGTAGCCCTACACTCTTAACCACATCTGCCTACAGTGAGGCTTCCATTGAGCTAGGTTGTGAATAAGAGAGTGAAGGAGTAAGTCATGGCTACAATGCCACAGACTTTTGACATTCTTGCTGAGTTACAAAAGATTTGCTTGAATAAATGTTTCTTCATTTGTCTTTAAGACAATATCCATAAAATTTTGTAGAGTTGTGCTTTTACAGTGTTGAACAGTTTGGCTTATTTGGGTGGAGAGCAGATCCAAAGAGCCCCTCACACTTACATCCCAAAAGGAACTTTTGTAAACTTGTGATTTTGCTATATTTATCATTTAAAAATTTTGTCCATTTTCTTTACAAGGAAGGGCTTTAGCTATATTAATGGCAGATCAATTCTTTTAAATACCAACAAACACATGCAACTCAAACTCAATATTTAAAAAAAAGTCCACAATAAAGAACATATTGCTAGTAATACCCAATGAAAATTAAATCTGATTAAAGAAAAATAATTCCATTTTTTACTTTAATTTGTGACTATGAAGCCATTAAACAGCAATAGCCTATACTTCATAAGTATATCTCCTACATTTAGATGTATTAGACCCAGGTCAGACTGTAGAAAAACTTCACACATAATGTTAGTTTTTTTTTTCTTCCTGAAAATTGTACATCAGGAAAAGGGGACTTGGTCCAATAATAAAGTATACTGAACTTGTGTCTAAATTGAAGCATGAAGTTTGGGAAGTGAAACAAGAAATAGACATAAATTTCAATCTTACAGAAGGTATCTATACTTCATTAGAACTGTTGTGCTTTCTATCAGACCTGCTGACTCAAATATTTATTACAAATTAACAATAAAAGCACTAATTTTCAATTTACATATGTCAAAGACAAAATGTGCTTTAAAGATCACATTATTAAATGTCAGTCAAATTGTAATATTACATATAGGTAAATATTTTTAAATTCCATTTTTTTTTGCCTTCAGTTCTGTGGTGACATACACATAAACACACATACACACAACACAGAATATTGGCCCCAGTGAGAAAAACATGCTCTTTGTTGAATATATGAAACAATAAAGCCATTACCATGCTCCAGCATTTTCATGGGCATCCAGAAGAGAATGAAGGAATGGATCAAAGCATTTAAGCATTGAAACCAAAACACCTAAAAGAAAGCAAAGCAAGAAAGTGATGATAGTACATTAGTCTAATCTAAAAACATGTGACATTATAAAATATGCTTGTAGTTTGAAACAGCTATGAAGCCAAAATATTTTCCTGGAGATGGAAAAATTCTATTTCTTCTACTTCTAAAAGAAATGACTGTGAGAGTATGAGATATTATTTGAAAAGAAAACTCATTAAATGTAAATGTATAGAATTCAAATATAGAATATTTTATAAAAAAATTATAAAGACCTAAATTATCCAATTGAAAAAGAACCAGAAGTAATTTTTAAAATATATAGAAATATTCTCAATACTTAGGTCGTAGTATTTTAAAATATAATTTCATACTTTATTTCATTTGAGTCACTTGGCACCTTTACATCTCCACCTAGACTCTCGTCAAAATAAATTAAAAAAAAACCCCACAATTTTCTTAGAAGAAATCTTAATAATATAAAATCTCTAGGGTCAAATAAGAGTACATCTTGGGATTAGATGGCTGAGCTTTTTTTGGTTAAAAATATATCAGTTATTTTTATGCTTGCCAAGATGACTTACAGATAAAAGGACTAGAGAAGAAAAAAATGAGGAAAAAACGTTTTGTCCTGTGACCTAAATTTCCTGGAGCAAAGCTGTTTTTAGGAAAGAATGTAAGAAACTGGTTTGAAAACACAGCAAATGCCAAATTGGAAAACCTTAAGACTAGTGGAACATTGGGTGGAATACATAGAAGTTTTTGTCTCGGAACTGGAGAAAAATTATCCTTGTACTTAGCACAACTCCTGTCCTTCCTAATAAATATTAAGATGCAGATCCACAAGGATTAAATTGTTTCCAGTTAACTTGTTTTCCAGAACAAAACTCAAGAATAGTCATGGTATATACAAAATAAAAATTTTTGTACACAGCAAAGGAAGCCAACGACAAAACAAAAAAGCAACCTACTGAATGGGAGAAGATATTTGCAAATGATATGTCCAATAAGGAGTAAATATCCAAAATATATGTGAAGACTTCTACAACTCAACACCAAGAAACCAAAACAGATGGCCAACTAACACATTAAAAGATGCTCAATATCACTAATCATCATGGAAATGCAAATCAAAACCACAATATCACTTTATATCTATCAGAATGGCAAAATCAAAAGCGCAAAAAACAAGTGTTGAAGAGGAAGGAACCCTGTGCACTGTTGGTGGCAATGCAAAGTGGTGCAGCCACTGTAGAAAACAGTATAGAGGTTTCTCAAAAAATTAAACAAACATAGAAATACCATATAATCTAGTAATTCCACTACTGGGAACAGCTAATTAGCAAAAACACTAATTTAAACAGATATATGCACCCCTATGTTTATGGTAATAAAAAGATCTAAGCAGCCAGATGAAAAAAAGACACATTAAATTCATAAAGATGAAGATAACAGTAACTTCACATCAAAATGATGCAAGTAAGACAATGGAAATCGCTCAAAGAAAGAAACTATCAACCTAGAATTTAATGCCAAGCAAAAATAACTTTCAAAAGTAAAGGTAAAATCATGATTTTTTGAGATATATAAAAGCTGAAAGAGTTCATCACCAGCAGATTTACACTACGAGAAATTTTAAAGGAAGTCCTTCAGGCAGAAAAGAAATGACAACAAATAATGTGAATCTACACAAAGGATAGAAGATCACTGGAAATAATAAACATATGAGTAAAGATTTAGGTGTTTCTCTTGCTGGGATGCCTGGGTGCCTCAGTTGGTTCGGCATCTGCCTTTGGCTCAGGTCATGATCCCAGGCTTCTGGGATCAAGTCCCTCATCAGGTTCCCTGAACAGGGATCCTGCTTCTCCCTCTGCCTGCCACTCCCCTTGATTGCTCAGTCTCTCTCTGACAAATAAGGAAATAAAAATCTTTTGAGGAAAAAAACCCAAAATTGTTTATTTTGCTATTTAAATCACTTTTTTAAATATAGATTTTTATTTATTTGACAGAGAGACAGAGAGGGGACACAAGCAGAAGAAGTGAGAGAGGAAGGAGCAGGCTTCCCACTGAGCAGGAAGCCCGATGTGGGGCTCAATCCCAGGACCCTGGGATCATGACCTGAGCCGAAGGCAGATACTTAGCCAACTGAGCGACCCAGGCACCCTAAGTCACTTCTAAAAATAATTGTTCAAACATAGATACGTAAAAGTAACATGTATGAAAATAGTTCAAAGGTCAGAAGGAGAGAAATGGAGGTATACTATTTTTTAAAAAGATTTTTATTTATTTATTTATTTATTAGGAAAGAGAGAGAGTGAGAGAGAGCATGAGAAGGGAGAAGGTCAGAGTAAGAAGCGGACTCCCCATGGAGCTGGGAGCCCGATGTGGGACTCGATCTCGGGACTCCGGGATCATGACCTGAGCCGAAGGCAGTTGCTTAACCAACTGAGCCACCCAGGTGCCCGAGGTATACTATTTTTTTATACTGTGTGTAAATTAGTATATCACTTGAAGGCAGACTATACTAACCTAAAAATGTATGGTATAAAACTGAAAGCAAATGCTTAAAAAAAAAAAATTAAAGCTAAGAAGCCAACAAGGAGATGAAATGAAATTCACAAGAATTAATCCAAAAGAAGTCAGAACAGAAAACAAGGAAACAAATTATAATTAGGAAAAATGGAAAATATATAGAAACATGGTAAGTTTACACCAAAACCTGCCAATAAATATAAATGCTTTAAACACTCAGTATAAAGGCAGATATTATCAGATTGGATAACAAAGCAAGACTACAAATTGCGTACAAGAAACACATGTTAAATATGAAGACATAAGTTATAAGGATGTATAAGGTTATATAAGGTTATAAGTTTAAGGATGGAAAAATAGAACCATTAACAACTGAAGTGGTCATGCTAGTATTAGACAAAGTAGATTTTATTTTATTTATTTGACAGAGAGAGAGATAGGAAGCAGGCTCCCTGCCGAGCAGAGAGCCCAATGCGGGGCTCGATCCCAGGACTCTGAGATCATGACCTGAGCCGAAGGCAGAGGCTTTGACCCACTGAGCCCTCCAGGTGTCCCCGACAAAGTAGATTTTAGATCAAAGAAGAAAATAGATAATTTCTTAATGATAAAGGGATCAATCAAGACAATATAATAATCCTAAACTTTGATACACCTAATAACTACTTCAAAATACATGAAGCAAAACTGATAGAACTTCAAAGGGCTAGAGATAAATGTATGCTTTCAGTTGGAGATTTTAGTTCCTCTCCACAATTGACAGAATAATTGAACAGAAAATAAGAATGTAGAAGTTTGAATAATATGAACTTGCTTAATTTAATCATTCTGTTGAAGTTGAAAGATTTCTAAGATAGACCATATTCTGAGCCATGAAGCAATACATTTAAAAGGCCCATGTTTTTTCCAGGTGTCTATATTTTTTTTTTATTGAACTACAGCTAACATACAGAGTTATATTAGTTTCAGGCATACAGTAGAATGATTCAGTAATTCTAAACATTACTCAGTGCTCATCATGATCAGTGTACTCTCGGTTCTCTTTATTTTACCCATCTTCCTACCTAACTCTCATCTGGCAATGACCAGTTTGTACTCTGTACTCTGAGAGTCTACTTTTTGACTATTTGTGTTGTTCACTTGTTTCTTAAATTCCACATATGAGTGAAATCATATGGTATTTGTCTTTCTCTAACTTATTTCACTTAGCATTATACCCTCCAGGTCCATCCATGTTTTTGCAAATGGCAAGATTTCATTCTTTTTCTGGCTGAGTAATATTCCAATATTCCATGACTATTCCATTCATCTATTGATGGACACTTGGGGTGCTTCCATATTTTGGCTATTGCAGATAATGCTGCAATAAATATAGGAGTGCATAGGGATTAATATGCAAAATATATAAAGAACTTACACAAGTCACCACCAAATAATAATAAAATAATAATAATGTGGTTTAAAATGGGCAGAGGACCTGAACAGACATTTTTCCAAAGAAGACATAACAAATGATAAACGGACACATCAAAAGATGCTCAACATCACTAATCATCACGGAACTATAAATTAAAACCGCAGTGAGATATCAATTTACACACGTCAAAATGACTGAAATAAAAAAATACGAGAAATAGCAAGTGTTGGGAGAATGTAGACAAAAAGGAACTTGTGTACTGCTGGTAGGAATTCAAATTGCTGCACGCACTGTTGAAAACAGTATGGAAGTTCTTTAAAAATTTAAAAATATAGTTCCTTGAGGACGGGACTGGAAGAGATTATGTGGAGTGAAATAAGTCAAGCAGAGAGAGTCAATTATCTTATGGTCTCACATGTGGAGCATAAGGAAAAACATGGAGGGCATCGTGAGAAGGAAAGGAAGGGTGAATGGGGGGAAATCAGAGGGGGCGATGAACCATGAGAGACTGTGGACTCTGAGCAACAAACTGAGGGTCTTGGAGGGGAGGGAGTTTGGGGTTCAGTGAGTCTGGTGGTGGGTATTAAGGAGGGCACGTATTGCATGGAGCACTGGGTGTGGTGCACGAACAATGAATCTTGTAACACTGAAAAAATAAACATATTTGGGGGAAAAATTTTAAAATATAATTATGTGCTCTAGTATGGCAACAGGGGGTATTTACCCAAAGGAAACAAAAACACTAATTTGAGAAGATACCTGCAGTTGTCTATGTTTTTTTTTTAAAGCTTCACTAATGATTGAGATCGGTTTACAATTCGGTTTACTCTTAGGGTCTGTAAAATCCCTTTAATTCCCCCGTAAATCTCAACTCCATGATCCCAGGAAGAAATCATTCCAAAAGAATCACTTGTCTCATCTAAAAAGACAAAAGTATTTGCAGGACTGCCCCACTGCACAGCGTGCCCCCTCAAGCTGCTTAGTGCAGTTTGTGGGACCATAAGTGGTGCCTTCTTTTTCTTAAGGCTTTCCCTTCCCCACATCTTGTTATTTAAACCTCAGTTCCCTGGGTAAACTGCAAGGTAAAAGATGGCACAGGGCTACGTCCCTTGGTTTGTAAATTATTTTCTTAAGCATCAGAAAAGGCCAAGGCCAAGGCCAAAGGTAACTTTGGTGTTAAGTTGAGATGAAAGGCCTGCAATAAATCTTCTGTTTACCTTTGTGTTGAAAGTATTCCCGGCCTGAGAAATCATGTAGAGCTGTGGATAAGTAAGCAGGCTCTTCTGGCTGCAACACTGCTCAAAGATCCCCAGAGTAAAAGGTGGTAATGAAGTGAAAAGCTACATAGAAAACAAGGATTTATTAAAAAGAACTTTTAGTCCGTTAACTGAGTTAATATTGTAGCAATGTCAATTTCCTGACTTTGATAATGTATTACAACTATTAAGATATCATTATGGGGGAAATTGGTTGAAGGACGCACAGAACAGTTTTTGCATCTTCTGGTAAGTCTTAAAGCTATTTAAAAATAAAAATTATTTACGAGGAAGATATTAATGAGTCACATAGATTCAAACACATTTAACAAATCATGACTTAATTTTTCTGATTGACTTGAAACTGTAAATGTTGCTTTATGAGCATAAAATGAATAAATTTCTTCTATGTTTAATGAGCATACAAATAAATTGAATATCTAGGTATTTAAATAATAGGCATAATACCAATATATTTACAAATAATGACATCTGTATCCTCCGTGAGAACCAGCTGTTTTATAAGCTAGTTCACTTGCTAGCTCTTGGCACATTGTGGTTAGTAAATAGTGTTGTGAATGTTAGATTTAAAAAATACACAAAAATTCTTTATCTTGATAATTATTATCAGAAACAAAGGGATGTTTCCTATTCATTTACTCTTCAAATACTTTATTAACAATCAGTATTGCTAGCAACCATATTAAATGAAAAATACATGATCCGTTAAAAAGTTCTGGACTTTGTCAAGGAGGGGAAACTTATAATAGTAGGTATAATAATATGAGGAAAAAAATGGTGAGGTAAGGGAGAAGTTAAAAAAGGAGAAGAGAGGAAGACGGAAGTGATGTATTTCTGCTCCATTTTGTTTCTGTTTCTATGGCAATTTAACCAGGGATTCTTCACAAAGAACAGTGAGATGGTACGAGCTTCAATGAGCAAGCAAGGTTTCACATTTCTGGGCCTCTTGTGTCTGCTGTCGTCTCTGTGACTACACCAGTCACATGACCAAACCCAGAGTCAGTGTGAGTGGGGACATCAAAGGGTGTGGATCCAGAAGGGCATGAACAAATTGGGGGACCTTTATGACCTATGTAGATTTTCTAGAGTCTTATACCAAATGTTGACAGCAACTAAAGCACTATTCTTTGTCAATCCTCTTTTGTTTTTGTTTTTTTTTTTGGTCTTATTACACTGGCGAGGACCTACGGATGCTGTTGAATAGAAGTGGTGAGATCATACATTCTTCTCTTGTTCTTCATCTTAGAAGAACAAGCTTTGCCACTAGGTTAAGCTGTTAGCTGTAGGTTTCTCACAGAAGCGCTTTCTTAGTGCTCATCAGAAACCAATGGCCGGTGCTGGTGTAGACTGGGTCCTAGGGCTCCCTATCACCTATCCCAGAGGTGATAGGCTGGCTAAGGCACCCAGACCCTGTTCATTAAGGAGAGTTCAAGTCTCTGAATGTTAGAGTTGCTTTACTTAACTTGCCATTTAATTATATCAATATCTGCTTCATTTCTAGTTTCTAATGAGCTACGTTATTCTTACACACTAGGATTCTAATGTGTTATTAAGGTAACACTACAGTTAAGAAATATTCATCTTCATCACTAGCCCTATTTTTCTGAAAGCTATTACTTTGTTATTAATAAAGCCACTTCAGCTTTTTTTTTAATTGTTTATATCGTAAATTTTTTCTCATCCTTTTCCTTTTTACCTATCTGTGCCTTTATATTTGAGGTAGTTATTTTATTTATTTGACAGAGAGAGAGAGAGACAGTAAGTGAGTGGTAGAGGGAGAAGCAGGCTTCCTGCTGAGCAGGGACCCCGGTGGGGGGCTCTATCCCATGACCTGAGCCAAAGGCAGACGCTTAACAACTGAGCCACCCAGGCGTCCCTGAAATAGGTTTTGATTTTGTTAATCTGATCTGACAATATCTGCCTTTTAACTAGAATATTTAGACCACTTGCATTTCAGTGTAATTATAAATGTGGTTGGATCTACCTTATATCTTTCATTTAGTCTTCCTCTTTACCTTATTTACTGACCTCTTTTGAAGTAATTGAATATTAAGATTTTATCTCCATTATTGGTTCCATTAGCCTTAACTTTTGGTGGTTTTAGTTATTAAGGTTTACAGTATACATATGCAATGTATTACAAAATTCCAATAACAGTATACTCCGAAATCCCTCCTGTCATTCTTTGTGCTATAGTTATATTTTTATTCTAAATTAATGACAAATCCAAGAATACATTATTGATTTTGCTTTAAACAGTTATCTGTCATCATAACTAAAAATGAGGGGAAAAGGGAAGTCTTTTACTTATGCCTACATAATTAGCATTTTTTTCCTCTTTATCTCTTTGGATAGACCCAAATTTCATTTTGGTATACTTTTGTTTGAAGAGCTTCCTTTAACATTTCAAGTATTATAGGTCTTCTGGTGATAAATTTTCTACTTTCTTGGTTTACTTTCAAAAGATATTTTTTTCTTTCAGATCTTTAAAGATATGCCATTGTCTTCTGCCCTGCATGGCTTTCAATAAGATATCTGCTTTTATTCCTACATTTATTTTCTATACATAATATTTATCTGGTTGATTTAAAGATTATTCTCTCTTCATCACTGATTTTCAACAATTTGGTTATGAAGAATATATTTACTGATCCTATTTCTGAAGCTTCTAATTGCTCTTAATCCTATCCAGAAAGAGGTCCATTTCCTATTTGTATTTTTTATCATATGATTCTATTTGGTTCCTTTCTATATGTTCTGTTTTTCTCCTTATTATGTTCATTTCTTCCTTTATATTCTTGCACGTGTTTATAAGATTTAAAATGTTTTAAAATTCTTAAAACACTAACACATGTTTTAAGTTCTTAATTCTATAATTTTTATATCTGCTCTAATTGACTTATTTTTCTCATGGATCTTGTTTTCCTATTTCTTTGCATGACTGATAGCTTTTATTGGATGCACTACTTTGAATTTTGTGTTCTTGAGTACTTAAATTTTATTCTCTATTTTTTTCATTGTTTTTAGTTTATTTGTATATATAAGACATTTTCTGTGGCTTTGGAGCCTCTATTTCTTTTTTTGGATTTATTTTATTTTTAATTTTTTATGTTTAATTAGCCAACATATAGTACATCATTAGTTTTTGATATAGGGTTCAATAATTCATTAGTTGCATATAACACCCAGTGCTCATCACCACACATGCCCTCCTTAATACCTATCACCAGGTTACCCCTTCCCCTCTGTAACCCTGTCTGTTCCCTTCAGTCCAGAGTCTCTCATGGTTTGTTTACCTCTCTGATTTCTTCCCATTCAGTTTGCCCTTTCTTCCCCTATGATCCTCTGTATTGATATTATATTAAGAATATTCTTATATTCCACCTATGAGTGAAACCATATGATAATTGTCTTTTTCTGCTTGACTTATTTCACTCAGCATAATCCCCTCCAGCTCTATCCATGTCCACGCAAATGGTGGGTATTCATCCTTTCTGATGGCTAAGTAATATTCCATTGTGTATATGAATCACATCTTCCTTATCCATTCATCTGTTGAGGGACAGGTAAGTAACTTGCAAATTAATTTGATTTTTTTTAAGGTTGCTTTTAAGTTTTCCCAATATCATGTGTAACAAGTTATTCCTAACCCTGATTTAGCTCCAAGAATTCATCCTACTGCTTTCTGGTAGTTCTTTCCCTAGCTTTGGGTAGATTTTTCTCATGCATATACAAACCACAACCAAAGACTCAAGAGGGCTCTCTACAGATCTTCAGCGTCATTTGTCTTTCACTACAGTTCCCTCTTTGACATTCTAGCTGCCTGGGCCCACTGATCTCCAACCTCTATGTCTATAATTCATTAAGACACATGGGCTTTCTTTTGGGTCCATCTGCCTGCACGGTGGCTTGGAAATAGTCCTTCTCTCAAGGATAACAGCCATGAGCAGCCTGTTGTTTAATGTTTGAAAACAATTGTTTTCTATATTTTGGATGACACTTATTTCTAGTAGGAAGGTAATTCCTATAGCAGTCATGCATGGGCAGAAGCAGAAATATGAGTACCTATTTAAATTTGGTTATTAAAAAAGCAATCTAGTCAGTAACTATTTGAAAGGTCCTAGACTTCATCTTTTTCCCATCTATAAAATATATATAAGATTTAATAAGTCATCATATATTATCCCAAAATATCCAAAATTTTGTTTCCCACTCTAGCCTTCATTTACTGCTTATTAAAAAAAAAAAAAAGGTACTATTGACCGATCTCTGTGGCCCATGCATTCATAGTGAATTTTCTCACACACAGACTTTGCCATCCCAGTCTGTAATGAAACTTAAAAAAATTGAGTATTGTCATCTGCGACCAAAACCCTGGTAGAGAAAAATGTGTATGACCTCAGGTCCACTGATGTAGTGCTCTAGTCAAATATGTCTAGAATTGACATGTACACAACTATTCATAGTACTAGACATTTTTGTATTGGACACTTAATGACTTTTGTCCGTGCTGTTTCAGAATTTAAACCCCTAGAAGACAGAATTTTAGGGATTAAGGCACAGAGTATTCAGATTGTAATATGCTATGATAAATGCTATGATAATGCCTACATACAGAATAAAGGTCATGATTGGGAACCCAATTTTTATCCTAGGTTTCCCTAACCTCTAAACTGGAATAATAAACAAGAAAAATAAAACAAAAATTCAAAAGTAAATTAAAAGACCATTTAACCATACTGTTTATTTTTATAGGACTTCATATCAAAATTCATCATTTCCTACAAACACAGGGTGAAATATTTACCAGAGGACAAAGTTTCTACCAGAAGGTTTAAAAGGCCAGGGAATTATGAACACATACCTACATATAAAGATATAAATATTAATTAAATGTATTATATATATAAACTAGAATAGAGGTAGAGTTCAATAATAATTACCTTGTTTAAAAGCCTAAAAACATTGTACAGGCATATAGTAAGAAGGTTTTGGATGTATTATCAAAATGCGTTGCCTAGAAATTTAAGGTAGTTGCTATAGAATGATCGCTTATGATTGAAACCATGTGTGGAGAGTATGGGATTCTGCAAGATGTGTTTGTGCTGCCTGTATGTGCAGATGATGGACTCAGATATACTTCCCAGACATAAACAGCATGCTGTCAGATAGAGATGAGGAATGCTTACCACGTTGTACAAGCTTATGCACCAATGTTCAAATATAATCTGCCCAGAAAATCCATTAACAAAGGCAAACCAAAGCTGAAAGAGAAGAAAGTTCGAGAAGTTTTATATCAATATCGGCCTAAGTGTTTCCATTCATTGAAGTGCTTAAAATACTGTCCTCTATCCTTTTTTTTCATGTCATCAAATGGGATTTTACCAAAATGTAAATAAAATCGAGCTTGAGTATTTGAGCCTAACAGAAAGCCAGTCCATTTATTTTATAATTTTTATTTCATTCTTTGTTACTGTTCTTTATCAAAAAGTAATTTCAATAAAATATTTAGATCTCTATTGAGTTGTAAAGCTTCAGAATGATTTTGTCAATTGCTTCAGCCAATTGTAGCATCTGCAACTACTAACATTTGTAACTGGCCCAGCCAGAAAAAGGAGCACTTCTAATTCAAAAAGTTCTATGGCCCTCTATGTTTATTGCAGGATTATTTACAATAGCAAAAATGTGGAAGCAACCTAAGTGTTCATCAATAGACAGATGGATAAAGAAGAGGTGATATATATGCATATCAAATGAGATATTGCTCAACCATAAAAAAGTAGGAGATCCCATCATTTGCAACAACATGGATGGATTTAGGGGATATGCCTCTTTGGCGCGAGTAACTTTTTGGAGGAGTTTGAGATAGACTGGTATAATTTTCCAGGTAGATGTTTGATTACTGATCTCATCTCCTTACTATAGTCTGTTCATATTTCCTATTGCTTCATTATTTGCCCAGCTGATTTTTAACAAAAGTAGAAAATTAATTTAATGAAAAGATAGCCTTTTCATCAAATAGCATGAAATAATTGGATCTCTATGGGCAAAATAACTAATCTAAACCCCCCGCTATACACAAAAATCAACTGATAATGATTCATGACATTAAGTGTAAATAAAACACTTTTAGAAAACTACATAGAAGAAAATCTTTGGAATCTAGAGCTAGGCAAAAAGTTTTTTGACATAGAACCAAAAGCATGATCCATAAAAGGAAATTATATAAACTGGATGATATCAAAATTAAAACCTTTTGTACTCTGAAAGACTATTAAGATGACAAAACAACATGATACAGACTGAAAGAAAATATTTGCAAACTACTAATATGCCAGAGAACTAATATCTAAAATATGTGAACTCTCAAAACTGAAGAGTAAAAAACCCGTTCAATTAGAAAATGAACAGAAAATATGAAGACAGCAAGTAAGTACATGGGAAGATGTTCAACGTCATTAGCCCTTATGGAGATGCAATTTAAAACCACAGTGATATATCACCACCCATCTATCATAGGGCTAAAAAATAAAATCAAGTGCTGGTAAAGATCCAGAGAAACAAGCAAACAGATGCTTTGCTGGTGGGAACTGAAAATGGTAAAGTCACTCTGGAAAATAGGAGTTTCTTCTAAAACTAAACACGCACTTACCCTATGACCCAGAAACTGTACTCTTGGACATTTGTCCTAACTAAGTGAACACTTGTGCTTGCACAAAACCTACACACAAATGCAGTTCAACAGGTGGATGATAAATGTTATGCTAAGGGGACACATGAGACAGGGAACAACTTGTATGAGTCTCGAGGGAATTATACTGACTAAAAAAATCCAATCTCAAAGAGCTATACACTACACGATTCCACTTTTATAACACTCTTGAAAGAATAAAATTATAAGGAACAGCTTAGTGTCAGGGGTTAGGGATGGATGTGACTATAAAGGGGTAGCATGAGGGGTATCCTTGTGGGGAGGGAAATAGGCCTCTGCCTTGATTTTGTTGGTGTTTGCATCAGTCTACGAGTGGATAAAAGTATACAGACTCACGCAAGTATGTGTAAAGCTGATGAAATACGAATAAGCTCTTGGTCAGATCCCGGTATTTGATATTGTCCTGGAGTTATTCAAGGTGTTCTTTGGGGGAAAATTGGGTGAATGTTTCACAGGACCTTCTAAAAATATTTTTTGTGGCTTCCTGTGAATCGATAATTACTTCATAATAAAATATTTTAAAATATATTTCCATAGCTAAAGTAAAGGTTTACACAGGTATTTTTAAAGTCAGGATGGTGGTTAGAAGATTCCCATTTACTAAATAACTTTTAAGTGAAAATCTAAAGCAGAATTATCTAATGGTAACTTAAGTGATACAAATACAGAAGGAAAAAAATAAAAATAAAAACCCTGAATGACCAAGCATGATGTCAAAGAAAGACCTAACTTTTCCATGAAAGAGAGTATCTCTTTTCTTACCTCAATAATGTATAACACTACATTTTTGTAGAAACAATACAATATGCATTTTGTCACTCGAAAATGATTCCAAGCTCCATGAACCAACAGAAGCTTCTCCAAGTAGCTAAACTAAAAGAAGGAAACAATAGTCAGTGCAAATTCAAATGAACCTATCATCTAGTGACAAAACCCACAAAATATCATTTTCTCAGCATTTTACACCTCAGAGTTTCCGCTCTAGAAAATACAACATAGAAGGAAGCAGAATGAAGCCAATTTCGCAGACAACCTGCCATAGCAGTTCTCTATAAAGAAATTTTTTTAAAGCTTTATAAAATTAACTTCTCTTATCCCTAAAAAAAAAAATTTTTGCCCAATAAATCCTTCTTGGATTTTCACTTGGAGTGTGCAAGGCTTTTAATCTGGTACACATCAGGACTTTAATCATAGTACTGGGACAGAATTATTTAAGGAAAGGAACATCCTATTAGAAACAAGAACTCAGGTTAAATCACTCATCTTTTTTTTAATGTGTGATCAGGTGTAAGTAACAAAGTCTTACAGGAATCGGTTCCTCACTTCATATAATAAAAAGTTAAAAATGAGGGTTATATGCAGCCTCTGCAGGTTGATGAGCCTCCTGACCCTCATATACTTACATACTTTGATAGCAGCGATTACCTTCTAACAAACGACAGGCATTACTGTATATTTTTATTTCCTACAATGGGAGCTCTATGAGAGTAGGTCTCATTGTTTACTGATGAGTCCTAAACACCCAGAAACATAACATACCCAGAACATGGTATTTGCTCAGTGAATGTTTTTTTTTTTTTAATGAATGACTATTCAGGAGAGTTATTCCATAAAATAAAGTAATTCAGTAATTTAAAGACTCCTGGAATCAAGTACTTACTTCAAAGTGGCACAAGTTGGTATATATAAAAAATTTTAAGCTTTCAAAAAAAAAAGCATTTAAGATTTTGGATCATGAGAGAGCACGATGAGGGAGAAGATGCTCAATCATAAAAGGCAGAGCTAAATTAAAAAATAAGTGAATTACAGATTTTTGTTTGTTTTTACCCAGAACTTGACATTAAACTTGAGTCACTATAGAAAACATTCCTATTGCCTCAGTGTTTAGCTTTGCAGTGGTTTAAAGTCAGAGTTCCATTTCTTGGGATAATTTAAAAATACTAGGAAATTTGAGGAGAAGGAAGTGAATAATTTACACTTTTCAGAGAACAAAATGATCCAGGTAATGTTGTACCTGAGATCAGGTACAACAATTTACTCTGAGAAGGGAAAGTTGTACGTTACATAGAAAGAGCAGAGTAAAAGACATTTGTTTGACCACTGCTGCAGAATAAATACATATATGAAAGGCTGGAGGCAGATGGGGCAGAAATGGGAAAATTTCTACTTACAGTTCTAGAGATAAAATTCATTCTGCAAAACTATAAAATGGCACACATCATTGGTAGAATACCTCCTACCTCTTTGCAGTCAAAGCTGCTCTTGGGTCAAAGTAAGATGGAGGAAAAAAAAAAAAAACCAATGTCGCTTAGAGTATTATCATTGACATGAGATAGCCTCTTAATGAGGGCCTGAGCACAAATCAAATCACTCTCCTGCATTAGTGACTGTGTTGGTGTGGCACTTTAGGGGGGGGGGTGGAAGGAAGAAAAGAAAACTTGGAAGGTCTGTTCCAAGATGGTGACACGGGAAGACCCTCAACTCACCTCCTTCACAGACACAGCAAATTTACACCTATTTACATGAGATTTCCTCCTGAGGGCTGAAGACAGATGGAGACACAGTAAGAAAAAGAATCCCCACCCCTGACACTGCAAAGTGCAGTGAAGTGCAACAGTGGTACTTAAGGACCGTGAGAAGATTCATCTGCCCTGGGGTACAGAAAAAAAGCCACAGTCTAAAAGGGTAACTAGAATATAAAGGAACCAGCCCCAGAACCCTCCCAAAGAACAGATAAGCCCCTGGAACTCTCTCCAGGTTAGAGGGGCTAATGAGTACTATCGTTTGTGTTCTTCCTCTACTTTGATAGTTACCAACAGGAACATGGTCTGCATGCTATAGCCAGCCTACTGCCTCAGCAAGCCCCAGGCCCCTAGTCCATACCAGCCCCAGACATCCAGAAAAAAAGTCCCACAGTTTAAAAGAGCAATTAGAATATAAAAAAGCCAGCCCTAAACCTCCTACAAATAGTGTGAGGAGCTGCTAGAAAACTCTAGGTTAGAGGGGCTGCTGAGTTCCACAGTTTATTCCCTTTCTACCTTGATCGTGTAGATGGGAGCATACTTTGGGTGCCTTAGCCAGTCTACCACCTCATTGAGCCCTAGGCCCCTGGTCCACTTCAGCCCAGCTGTCCCACCCAGATGGCCCCAACATGGCACACACTGGGACAACCCAGGTCAGCACTCACTACAACCCCAGCCATCTCACCAAGGTGACACAGGAACACTCCTGGCCAGACCACTTTGGCTCTGTACTACTCCCCAGGGTATGCCCTGAGAACCCCTTGGGCCATACATACCTCAGCTCCAACCACCCTACATAGACAGCCTGGGAACCTATGGCTTGAGGCTGCCTTGGCACCAGCCACCTGCCAGAGTGCTCCCTGTGTGGAGTACCCGAGGACACCCAGCTCATATGCACTGCAGCTTCGGCTGTCCTTCCAGGACACCCTCAGCATGGAGAGACCTTGGAACGTCCTGTTAAATGCTTAGTTCAGCCCAGGCCATCCCCCAGGGTGGCTCTTACAAGAAATGCCTTGGGAATCCCATTCCGTGCCAGGCACAGCTCCATCAGGCAGCCAAAGTGACCAGGCACACATAATCTACGTAAGGGACAACCATATACAAGACCATTCCTTTAAGTTTAGGAGAAGCAGCTGTTCTACCTAATTCATAAAAACAAACACAGAAAGCCAAGTAAAATGAGAAGACAGAAGAATATGCTCCAAATGAAAGAACAAGACAAAAACCTAAAGAAAAAGAGAGAGAGAGAGAGAGAGAGAGAACTAAACAAAACAAAGATAACCAATCTACCTGATAAAGATTTTAAAGTAATGATCATAAAAGACACCAGACTAGAAAGAAGAGTGGATAAACTCAGTGATATCTTCAACAAAGAAAAATTATAAAAAAAGAACCAATCAGGGTTGAAGAATACAAAAAAAGGAAAAATTAGAAAACTAGAAAAAAAGTACAATAATGGAAATTAAAAATACACCAGAGGGAAATGAAGGTAAATGAGAGGATGCAGAAGAATGGATCAGCATTTTGGAGGACAGGGTAATGGAAAGCACCCAAGCTGAACTATAAAACGAAGTAAGAATTTTAAAATGAGGCTGGGTTAAGGGATCTCTTGAACAACATCAAGGGAAGAAACATTCACATTACAGAGGTTCATCTGAATAAATAATAACTGAAAACTTCCCTAACCTAGGAAAGCAAACAGATATTCAGATTCAGGAAGCACAGAGTTCCAACAAGACATCCACACAACAACACATAATGATGACAATGATTTTTCAGCAAGAATGTTGCAGGTCAGAAGGGAATACCATGATATATTCAAAGTGCTGAAAGGAAAAACACACAACCAAGAATACACCATCCAGCAAAGTTATCATTCACAATTCAGGAAGAGATCAAGAACTTCCTAAACAAATAAAAATTAAAGGAACTCATCACCACTAAACTGGCCTTATAATAAATAACATATCAGATAAAGGGCTAGTATCCAAAATCTATAAAGAACTTAATTAAACTCAACACCCAAAGAACAAATAGTCCAATCAAATGGGCAGAAGACACGAACAGACCTTTCTGCAAAGATGACATCCAAATGTCTAATAGACACACGAAAAAGTGCTCACCATCACTCAGCATCAGTGAAATACACACAAAACCTCAATGAGATACCACCTCACACCAGTCAGAATGGCTAAAATTAACAAGTCAGGGAACGACAGATGTTGGCGAGGATGCGGGGAAAGGGGAATCCTCCTACACTGTTGGTGGGAATGAAAGCTGGTGCAGCCACTCTGGAACAGTATGGAGGTTCCTCAAAAAGTTGAAAATAAAGCTACCCTATGACCCAGCAATTGTACTACTGGGTATTACCCCAAAGATACAAATGTAGTGATCCGAAGGGGCACATGAACCCCAGTGTTTATAGCAGCAATGTCCACAATAGCCAAACTATGGAAAGAGCATAGATGTCCATCAACAGATGAATGGATAAAGAAGATATGGTGTGTGTATGTATGTATCACAATGGAATATTATGCAGCCACCAAAAAATGAAATCTTGCCATTTGCAATGACGTGGGTGGAACTACAGGGTATTAGGCTAAGCAAAATAAGTCAGAGAAAGACAACTTTCATATGATCTCACTGATATGCAGAATTTAAGAAACAAAGCTGAGGATCATAGGGGAAGAGTAGGTGAAAAATGAAACAAGATGAAACCATAGAGGGAGACAAAGCATATGAGACCCTTAATCTTAGAAAACAAACTGAGGGTTGCTACAAGGGAGAAGTGGGGTTGGGGTGGCTGGGTGATGGACATCAGAGAGAACATGTGTTGTGGTAAACACTCTGTGTTGTGTAAGACTAGTGAATCACAGACCTGTACCCCTGAAACAAATAATACATTTTATGTTAATAATTTTAAAAAAAAGAACAGAGAGCTGAGAAATATCTCACAGTTATATGGTCAATTAATCTACAGCAAAGGAGGCAAGAATCTACAATGGGGAAAAAGACCATCTCTTCAAAAAAGATGTTGGGCAAATTGGAAAGCTGCATGCAAAAGAATGAAACTAGACTACTTACATAATACAGAAAAGTAAACTCAAAATCAACTAATGACCTAAATGTGAGACTTGAAACCCAGGATGCTTATGATGAGCACTGGGTATTGTAGGTGATGAATCACTAAATTCTATACAAATAGTGAAACTAATATTACACTATTATGTTAACTAACTGGAATTTATAAAAATCTTGATAAAAGAAAAAAAAACAAAAAACAAAGTTATCAATCTCCTGGACATTGACCTTAGCAACACTTTTCTAGATATATCTCCTTAGGCAAGGAAAACAAAAGCAAAAATAAACTATGGGGACTACATCAAAACAAAAGTCTTTTACACAGCAAAGGAAATCAACAAAATACCATTTGATTTCACTTAAAATGTGGAATCTAAAAACAAACACAGAAACAAACAAAAACAAATATTTTCCTGGATCCCCAGGACACTCGATACTGGCCAGCTTGATGTGTCTACAGTGTTGACTAGTTCAAGGCTTATGTCACATATAATTGCTGAGATGCTGGAAGTGTGTATCCCAGTAGCACATAGCAGTTTAGGACAGGATTAGGTGAATCTGGTGTGGTCATTTGCTTATTTATAGACACAGACGCTTTGATCATAGTTTACTGACATTTTCCCCAACACAGATACTTTAGCATCTAGGAGCCTTAGTTTCCCCGGCTATAAAACCAGAACACTTAATCTATGAGTGAGAAGGGTCTCAGAATGGATCTGATTCAAACAATGGGGTAATATATGCTCTTCATCTATGCTGTGGAATCCTAGGAATCCATTTTGTTACCACTCCAGTTTCACACATCTGTTTACTTGTGGAAAGGGTACTAAATCATCTAGCCCCTCAGAGACAGCCACCCAAGAATAGCCCCAGCAGGGATGACCTACTCACTCAGAGGATGGGATTATTCCTAGGGAATGTTCAAGAATCACAGGTGGCTCCTGAATTCAGCAAGACAGAAGTGTTACTGTTGGTTGCTCAACTATGATGAAAATACTAGATCCATTAAAAGCTAATCTTAAATTATTGGTTAATAATTTAAAATTTATTTTAATTTTAATTTATTATTAAATTATTAATAATTAAAAAAATAAAATAGTCTTCAAAAGTCAAAATATTAATATGTACAAGGAGGAGACGTTCTTGTTAAACAGCCTAGGATAGTACATAAATATACAAGGGCTTTAAATCACAGACCACACACACTAACTACTTACATGCCTTCCGATAAATGGTAGAGTTACTGTGGAAGGCAGTTTGGCAGTTTCTTACAAAACTAAACATACTTTTATACTTTTACTATATGAGCTAGCAATTGCACTCCTTGGTATAACTCCAAAGGAGTGGAAAATTTAAAAAAATTTAAAAATTAAAAAAAAACCTGCACGTGGATATTTATAGCAGCTTTATTAATAATTGCCCAAACTTGGAAATAACCAAGATGTTTTTTCAGTAAGTGAATGAAGTATTATACATCCAAAAAGTGGAATATTATCCATCACTAAATAGAAATGAGCTATCAAGCCACAAAAGACACGGAGGACGCTTCAATGCATATTACTAAGAGAAAGCAACCCGTTTGAAAAGGCTACATGCCATATGAATATGACATTCTGGAAAAAGCAAAACCATGGATATAATACAAAAATCGGGAGTTGCCAAGGGTTTGTGTGTGGAGGGGAGGGGATGATGAATAGGCAGAGTGCAGAGGATTTTTAAGGCAGTAAAACTACTCTGTACGATACTGTGATGGTGGATATTTGTCATTATACATTTCTCCAAGTCCACAAAATGTGCAGCACCGAGAGGGAGCCCTAACATAAACTGCGGACTTCCAGCAGTGATAATGATGCGTCAGTGTGGGTTCATCAGTTATAATATAGCGCTCTTGTAGGGGACGTTGATAATGGAGAAGTTTGTGGGGGAAGGCAGGGAATACATGGGAACTCTATATTTTCTGCTCAATTTTGTTGTGAAGCTATAAGTGTTCTAATATATAGTCTATTTTTTTTCCCCAGAATACTTTTATTTTTTCAGTGTTACAAGATTATTTTTTAAATGCCTGCCAAGAGGCAATGCCTACTTTTAAAAAAGCAGAAATGGGGATAAGTCTTTAAGGAATCTTCATTGAGAGACACCACAAAGCAAAGCACGCGTTACAGATTGAAGAGATTGGGGGATTTAGAGATTATGTTAGCAGAGCTATAGATTCTTGGTGGCATCAGTATGACCAACTCCATACCTGCTCAGGAAAACTTTTTTTTTTTTTTTTTTTTGCTGCAAAGTGTATAAGGACAAAGCTAAAGAAAACCCCAAATGTGCTGGTAGTTTCATATGAAGAGCAGCTTAAAAGGTGGGATAGGCCTCAGGGATAGACTCGAGATATTCAGCACTCTCAGGCCCACACTACTGACCTGTGCAATGGCATAATCTGAGTTGTTGGTGGCCAGCATGCCCTCATTTCCACTGATTCCCACACCCACATGGGCCATCTGGATCATCCCAACATCATTGGCACCATCCCCAATGGCAAGAGTGATGGCCCTTACATGTGTCTTAACCAGGTCCACTATTTCTGCTTTCTGGAGGGGAGATAACCTGAAAAAGAAGACAGAAACCACCATTTTTTAGTGTTTTTGTTCACCTTGTTCTAAAAGCCTTGACAAGGAATCAACAATGATCTACACATAACCACCTTTAAATGGCAATTACTGGTAAATTTCCCAATTCATTAAGCTTTTTTACAAAGATAAAAATGTCCCACCCACCAATCTAAAAAAACAAATGAATAAACAAAAAGCAGAATCAGAACTATAAATACAAAGAACAAACTGATGGCTGCTGGAGGGGAAGGGGATGGAGGGATGTCCAAAATGAGTGAAGAGGACTTAGAGATATGGGCTTCTAGTTATGGAGTAAGTCATGGGGATAAAAGGTACAGCATAGGGAATATATAGTCAGTGGTACTGTAATAGTATTGTATGGTGACAGATGGGAGCTACTTGTGGTTAGCAGAACATAACATATAGAGATGTCCAATCACTATGTCATACTCCTGCAACTAATGTAACATTGTGTGTCAACTATACTCAATTTTTTAAAAAAGTCCCCTCCCACCCTCACCCAAAATAAAAAGAAAAGCAAGGAAACCACATCGTAACTTAACATCCCATAAGAAATACCCAGTATCCAGTTTACATGGAGATAAACTCTTCAAGTTGCCACTCTCCCCATCACTCCCTGTTGTCTAACACTGGTCTGCTCTATTAATTTATATCATCTACCTAAATGAGAGCAAGAATTGAAGATTTCTGGAACTATATGAAGGCATTTACCCAAAGGAGAGCTTGTAGACTAGCCTATGAAAATCAAACTACCGTGAAGTGAACTTAAAAAATACAAGGAGATATAAAAACATAAAGGTGTCAGTCAGGAGAGTCTGTGGTAACAACAACAAACAGAAGGGAAGTGATGTAACATAGCAAATGTTTCTTTCTTTCCATGGTATGTGTCCAACATAGATGAGGATACTGTTGATCCTTCCTCCTCCCCGCCCCAGATAAGCTACAAAAGCAAATTTAGTATTCCTAAAATATTTCAGGCTAGCAGGCCCTGTCTACACAAAATACTTACAGATATATCAAGGAAAGAGAAGCAAAATTTTTTTTTATCTTTTATTCATCACTCATGTATTCACTAAATGAATTGGATACACACCTCTATCCAAAACAATAAGAAACACACAAACGTTTTATTTTCTAGTAATCAAATGATCATCCGCTTCCCTCAAAACAGCTCCTAAAAAAACAAAAAACAAAAACAAAACAAAACAAAACACAGCTCCTAAAAACGAATTTAAATTTAAACCTTTCAAATTTTAGGTGAGATTATTAAAAACTGAAGAGAGAGAAAAAAAAAAAAACTGAAGAGAGAGGTTTCCTTGACTTAGAACACACTGCAAATTTTAAGACAGAAGCACAGAAGGAAAAACTTTAGCTTAATAACAAACAATATAATCAATCAACATTACTACTTTGTCATTACAGTATGAAAAGTTACTGAAGTAGAGGATGTTCCAGAAACCATTCGTAACTTTCGTTTCCATCAAGAGATGCTGGTGATTTTGCTGGAATGCCAAGATGATAATAACATCACCATTTTAGTCTGGCAACTACTTTTATATTCAGACTATGATATTTGTGGAAAAAAGAAAAACTACTTCCTATTAATCCCAAAGTTGACTCTTCATACTTTTAAATATTAATTCTATCCTCTGGGCCAACCAAGCTCTCCAAAATATGAGAAGAGAACTATCAGGGAACCATTGAACCTTCTCCTCCCCTTGCTAAAACATCATCCTTCAGTCCTTTGGTAATGTGGTTCTGGGCCTTTGACTGAAGCTCTAAGTCAGTTCTGACCAGTTAAGAATAGAACTGAATCATCACTATTCTGATTTTGGGTCCTCCCTAACCGTACATGAAAATAAATCCTAAAATAATATTAATCTTTTAATAACCATCTTCTAATTGAGCTCCAATTAATAATATACTTTAGGTCATGTGTCCATGTATGGGCATTAAGCCAAATTTCCCTAATCCTGAAATTTTAGGGTTATATCCAACTGATGGTATTCACATTCATGTCTGGCCAAGTTCATCTTGTCATTCTTTCAGCTGAGACAAAATAGAAGTCCCATAGCTATCTATTCACAAAAATTGAAAGGGGAGAAGTCTACTCGGCATAGGAAGGAAGTCAATATGCTGTTTCAGAGCACTAAAGTGATTAGAAAACAGCCCTAAAGAACAGTTTTAGGAATTCAAAACAGGCATTAAATAGTTCATTTCTACTCTTGTCATCCAAATGGACATTTTTACTTTCCAAAAATAGTTATTTCAAATGTCAACTCTCATTTTGATTTTTAGTCTATGACATGGAACCAAATAAATTCAACAATAATTTATAAAGAGCACATATTAGATTCCAACCTATAAAACTAATACTCAAGTCACATTTGCCTTAATTCAAAAATGGCAGTACTTTATCATCTATTTTCATTGATTAAAAATATACAAAGATAAGCAAACCAATTGGCTGGAATAATGGCATGGTTTTTTCCATGGGCACATACTATTGACTTCCTTATCAATATAATCAGTCTGAGGAATAAAAAATAAAATGTTTTCCACCCAAAATGTGGGTTAAATAGGTGATGTAGATTAAGGAGTGCACTTGTGATGAGTACCAGGTGATGGTATGAGAGTGTTGAATCACTATTTTTTTTTTTACATGTGAAGCTGTATTACACTGTATGTTATCTAACAAGAATTTAAGTAAAAGCTTTTTAAAAAATGTAAAACAGGTTCAACATATTGTATGGCACAGATGTTTTCTTGGCTATATAAAGAAGTTTTGTGGGGTTTTTTTGCTATATTTGTATTTGCAATTTGTTGAGAAAGCTACTTAAATGTAATCTCATATTCATTATTATTTATTCAACAAATATTTATGTCCCTACTATGAGCTAGGCACAATCCTTGACAGAGAAGATAGAGCAAAAAACAAAATACATAAAGATCCTTGCCTTCATGAAGTTTACATTGCAGTGGATAGGAGACAGACAATAAACCAAGTAAGTGAAACAAAAATTATGGCATATAGTGATAAGAACTGTAGGGAAAATAAGTCTAGAGCTTCCTAAATCCACTTTTGAAAATTAATTTTTCTCTTAATTATGCTCACTTGAGTGCCACTGATTAAGCAATTATAACAAATACTGTATGACATCCTCCAATTATCTAAACTTTTTTTTCTAAATGACATTCAGTAAGCAAATTGTTGGTCAAATTTTTAGGAAAACTTTCTATACCTGTTAATGGCATGTAAGGACACTGAACAATTTCCTTCAATAAGAAAACCAGTGTAGAAGTGGAAAGAATGATTAAAAACAAGTATTTCAACTCACCAGAAAATGACCAAAGGCAGAAAAGAACTTAAGATATGTTTATTCATGAAAAGATGCTACTGTATCAGGTAAGTGCAGCAAGTTTGTGACCGTCTTCCCTGGAGGTGTTCATATTCCCCTGACCTGGGAGTGGGGCAAGAGTCTGCAGATTTATCATCTGGACATGGTGGTTGTGGTTTGGAGCAGATAATGAACACCAATATCTTTACCAACTGAGGTGGTTCTCTTAGTTCAGGGAGGGCACAAAATCAGCTAGAAATTTAAGAGGAAGATTTTGCAACAAAAGAATCATGGGAGAGTTGAGATAATAAACTTTCCACATATTCCTAATAGACCACTAAATTAAGGTTCTGCAGGGAAGAGCCCAGAGAGACTTGCAACTTGTTATAGCTCTGAAAGCATTGCTCCAACCACTATGTCCACTCTGTGGACTCAACAAAGGCAGAAGTCTTAGCGTTTGAATTGTTGAGGCACAAACTTGTCCAAGTAATTGGGTGATGATTCAACTCTGCAGGCAAAGACTTCAAAACAGAATTATAAATATGTTCATAGAATTGAAATAAAATATGTTTGAAGAATCAAATTGTAACAATTATGAGTTAACAAACAGTATATC
>CM052810.1:66792951-66842796 GCA_028533885.1 Nasua narica | reverse complement strand
ACATTAATTTAAGAATCCCCTGAATCCAAAGTAGAACAAATACAGTAACAACCACATATAGAGCTAACATAGCCAAACAACTGAAACCAAATAACAAAGAGAAAATCTGCAAAGTAAGAAGAAGAAAATGGTTCATCACATAGAGGGTAACAATAGTGCGAACTTCTCATCAGAAACAAGGGAGCCAGAAGACAACAGAAATGACAAAGTACCAAGGGGCGGGAAAGAAAATAAACCTAGTATGTTCTTTGAAAATAGCTTTAAATTAGAAATCAGTAAGATAAAGGGATACAGGGAAGACCCAAATGTGTGAGAATTAAATGACACACTTTTAAATAGCCCATGAGATAAAAAAGAAATCAAGAGAAATGAGAAAATACTGTACTTTGAACTGAATGATGATGAAAACACAACATACCAAAATTTGTGAAATGTAGTTAAATCAGTGCTTGAAGATTTATGGCTTAATGCTTATAGTAGAAAAGAATAAAAATTAAAATCAATGATAAAAGTCTCTAAGTTATGAGAAAAAGAAATTCAATCCAAAGGTGGAAGTGGAAAATAATACAGATAAGTATGTACTATATGTGAGAATATTATATCACTATATATTATAACATGTATTTTATATTGTTATATATAATAGTATATATACATTATAGATATGATATATATCAGAACATAAATAAAAATGGACAAACCATGAAGTTGGCCTTTTGAAAATATCAGCAAAATTGGTAAAGCCCTAACTAGACCAATCAAGGAAAAGAAGAGTAAATTATTCATATGAGGAAGGAAAGAAGGAATACCACCATATATCACATAAAAGTAACAAATAAATATTATGAAAAACTTAATGGCAATAATTTGACAGCTAGATCAAATGGATAAATTCCCCGAAAAACACAAATCACAAACCTAACTGAAGAAGTAGTAGAAAATATTTGTTAAATAAACTGAATTAGGGGCACCTGGGTGGCTCAGTGGTTAAGCCTCTCCCTTCGGCTCAGGTCATTATCTCAGGGTCCTGGGATCGAGCCCTGCATCTGGCTCTCCGCTCAGCGGGGAGCCTGCTTCCCCCTCTCTCTCTGCCTGCCTCTCTGCCTACTTGTGATTTCTCTCTCTGTGAAATAAAATCTTTAAAAAAAATAAAATAAAAAAATAAACTGAATTATTCATTAAGACCTTCCCACAGTCAGATCCAGATGGCATCAACAGTGAAGTCTATCAAACATTTTAGGAAGAAATAATGCCAATACCACAGAAAGTATAGAAAACAGAGGACAAAGAAATACCTACCAAATTAATTTATCAGGCCAGAATTATCCTGAAACCAAAGCCATTCAAAAACTTGAAATAAAACCACAAATACCCTTCATGAGTATAGACTAAAAATTCTTAATGAAATTTTAGTGGCATATTCAGAAAGACAATGGGCACCTGGGTGGCTCAGCAGGTTAAGCCTCTGCCCTTTGGCTCAGGTCATGTTCTCAGGATCCTGGGATAGAGCCTGGAGTCAGGCTCCCTGCTCAATGGAGAGTTGCTTCTCCCTCTCTCTTTGCCCCTCCCCTCACTTGTGCTTGCCCTTTCTCTTTCTTTCTCGCTCTCAAATAAAATCTTAAAAAAAAGAAAAGAAAAGAAAAACAGTAAAATTCAGTCATAAAATTTTGAAGCCATGAAGAATGTTAGACACAGACTCTACTCTCCTTCCCTACCACCACGCCCTTTATAAGTTACAGTTTCAGCCAGTCCCATACCAAATTGCTTTCATCAGTTCAGGATATAGCTCAGTCATCAGACTTCAGTTTTGTATTCATTTATGTTTACTGTTCATCTAGTGGGACACTTAAAGGGACGAAGTGACTAAGTGGAGAACTAAGGCAATGAACCACTTAACCAACTGAGAGTTGCTGTCATCGTTGGCCGGAGAGTGACCCCCGCAGAAGCTGGACAGGGAGGAGAGAGGTCAAGTTGGACATTTCCCTGCTCCTCCCTGCCATATCTTCTCCAGGTGTCTGTGTCTGCCTACCACAACTCAAGGCTCCTCTAGAGGCAGTCCACTCTGCAGGGCTCCCTCTTGGCAGTACAGGGACTACTCCACTCTTCCAATCCCTTTGGACCTAGGGGTGTTTCGGCTCTTTCCCCTGTTACCAGCATGTATATAATCCCTTTGTTTTCATCTTGGGCTCCTGACAGCAAGTATCTTTAAGATCCAAACATGATGTCCCATCTGCTGAGATTTCTGGGAGAAAGCATATGTGAATCTTCCTCTGGATGGAATCATATGAGAATGTGAAGCTTGAGTCTCTCAACCCCCACCTTGCAGCCAAAGGGGATCTGGACTGGGGATACAGCCTTCCCCAGGTGAATCAAGGGAGACGCCATTTGAACTCTACATCAAACCACAAGTAAAGGCAGATTGAGGACAAACCACTAATGGTTCACTGCAAACCAACTGCTTGAATAGTCATCCTTTGTGGCAAAATTAGCCCCTGTGTTCTCTCCTTCTCTCTGGCCTCTTCAGTATGTCCTTTCATTGTTTCCTCCAGCATGAGTAGGAAGTTTGGTCAGAGAAAAAGTGAGCATTCCTTAAAATATTGTTATGATGCAAAATGAAAACTAGTCAATTAAATCTAAATAGTTAAAAGAAACAAAAATTTTGGTGAATTGACTACTGATGAATTTTCTTGCTTCCCTTGAGGTCAGCTTTACCTACAGAATTTTCAGTCATGCGAGCTAAATTCCCTTTTTGTCCAAGCTGGATTTGAATTCAGCTTTCCAATTTTTTTTTTTGTATCAGTTCTAACTGATGGAAGACTAAATCACAAAGAATCCTAAAGGCTAAACTATAGTCCTGACAAGCGAGAGTGGAATGAAGAACAGAAGGTGCTGAATTTTTGTAGCAGATGTTAAATGAGTGTGTACACAGAAAGACATCTAAAGGAAACATTCGAAGCATATAGGGAACCCAATTGAGTCAGGAGTAAATCTATATTAATACTTAGAAGTTCAAAGCATCAAGATGTTTTAATAATTAATAATATAAATATAATAATGTAAAATGAAAGGTAATGTAATGTAAAATAATAATGTAATAATTAATCATGTAAAAATACTAACATATTTTCATTCAGGAGCAAGGAACAACTGTACCTAGTTTCATTATTTTCTTAGTTCCAGCCATCTTTGTTGTACAGGATTTGCCTTTTTTTTATTGTGTTATGTTAGACTCCATAAAATACATCATTAGTTTTTGATGCAGTGTTCTAAGATTCATCTTTTTTTTAAATTTTTTATTAACATATAATGCATTATTTGCCCCAGGGTACATGTCTGTGAATCATCAGGCTTACACATTTCACAGCATTTGCCACAGCACATACCCTCCCCAATGTCCATAACCCTACCCGCCCCCCCACCTCCCAGCCACCCTTAGTTTGTTTCGTGAGTTTAGGAGTCTCTTAAGGTTTGTCTCCTTTTCCATCCCATCCTGTTTCATTTCTCTTCCCCACCCCCCACGACCCCCTGCCCTGCCTCTCAAATTCATATCAAAGCAATCATGTGATAATTGTCTTTCTCTGACTGACTTATTTCGCTTAGCATAATACCCTCTAGTTCCATCCACATCATTGCAAATGGCAAGATTTCGTTTCTCTTGATGGCTACATAGTATTCTGTTGTATATATATATACCACCTCTTCTTTATCCATTCATCTGTTGATGGGCATCTAGGTTCTTTCCATAATTTGACTATTGTGGACATTGCTGTTATGAACATTCGGGTGCATGTGACCCTTTGGTTCACTACATTTGTACAACATTCATCTTTTTAAGGTGATGTTTGACTTGCACTAATATCGATAATTTCATTTTCCTCTAAATACCAGTGAATTTTTTTTCAGATTTGCCCCTCATTATAAATAGAGGGCTTTTTTTCTTACTGAAGACATCTTTCATCTGGTCAATACATCACTAAACAATTTATCACTGAAAAATTATAATCTGCTTTCTAATAATATCTTAAGCTTGACAATTAAAATTAAATTCAGACATCTCTCTTCAATTTGAGCATATATTTTACCAATAAGGAACTTAGCTTCTACAAAAACTTGTATTTCCACATCCACATTTTCTTTATATGAACAGTGTTAAAGATAGCAGGGAGGGAAGAACAATGAATATATCCTTACCTACAACACAATACTGCTCTACATGAGAGTGCCAAATTCAGGAAGCTCCTCTTAATTTCAGAATGGAGGGCGTACTTCAGTGTTTCTCCATCAAGGATGAGGGCCAGGTCATTTTCTTTACCTATCTGGGTTCCGAGAGCTTCACAGTGCTGAGTAACTGCTTGTTGTGTTGCCTAAAACAAAGGTGGGGGGGGGGAATCACTTTATTTTTCTCACTTTAAATATAAATGAAAAGACTTTCTGAATCAAGATGGTAGACTTAGGCATATTTTTCCTCATTCTTCCATTCAAATAGCTCACTGAAATTAAAAAGTAAATAACATGAAAAGAATTTTGACAGCATTAGTCATCAGTGAAATGTCAATTGAAACCACAATGAGATACTCCTTCACATCCATTAGCATGACTAGAATCAAAAAGTCAAGATAAGTGTTGATCAGGATATAGAGAAATGCAAAACTCCCATACACTGCTGTTGGGAATGTAAAATGGTGTAGCCACTTTGGAAAATAGTCTGACAGTTCCACAGATAGGTAAACATGGAGTTTACCCATGACCCAGGAATTCCACGCATACATATATATACCCAAGATGAATGAAAACAAATGTCTACACAAAACTGGTATGTGAATGTTTAGAGCAGCACCATTCACAATTGCCTAGAAGTTATAACAACCTAGTGAATGGATAAACAAAATAAGGTATATCCATATAATGGAATATTCTTTAGCTATATAAAGGTTATGAGGTATGCATGCTACGACATGAACGAACCTTGAAAATGTGCTAACTAAAAGAAGCCAGTCACAAAAGACTGTATGCTATTATGAGTCAATGCACATGAAAGTCAAGAATAAAGAAACCCATCAAAACAGAAAGGAGATTAATGGTTGTTTAGGGTGGGGGAAAGAGGATGAGAGAGATGATAACTAAAGAGTAGGGAGATTCTTTTAGAGGTGTTGAAAGTGTTCTAAGAGTTGACTGTGGTGATGGTTCATGTATAAGTGAAAATATTAAAACAGATTTAATTTACACATTAAACATAAATTTTATTTTATTTTTAAAGATTTTATTTCTTTATTATTTGACAGAGAGAGAGATCACAAGTAGGCAGAGAGGCAGGCAGAGAGAGGGGGGAAGCAGGCTCCCCGCTGAGTAGAGAGCCCGATGCGGGGTTCGATCCCAGGACCCCGAGATCATGACCTGAGCCGAAGGCAGAGGCTTTGACCCACTGAGCCACCCAGGCACCCCAAACATAAATTTTATATAACATGGATTATATCTCAATAAAGCTGGTTTTTTAAGGTATAGAAGAGTGAATTCTTATCAGTTGGAAAATACAGATGGATGTTTATAGCTTATCAGAAAGTTCAGAGAATTTTTGAGAAAAATGTCAAAAGTGGGAACAAAATGATGGAGCGAACTCTACAAAACTGGAGCCTCAGGCTTCTAAGGGAAAAATAAAGAAATTGTAGACTCATCACTCAATTTAAGATGTGTGGGCATCCCCTCCCTTAGCTTATTTTCCTCACCCAACCCTTCCTTCCTTCATAACTCACATAAACTGTTGAAAGCTCAAAATTTTAAAGAAATGACTCCGCATGCCAATAGCAAAGTGGAAAATTCAGGTAGTAGGGTATTTTAAGGAAAATATGTAATAAAATTTTAAGTTATACAGATTAATGCTAAATAAAATTCCTTCATCATATACAAGTGAAATTAAAAAAAAAAATCTGTTACCACTGTCTATTGAAACATTAGTGAACCAGTAATTTTCCCAAAACATTTCTTGATTCTTGCCAACTCTATTTTCCTTCTATAACTATGTGAAATTAATGCCATAAATTAAATAATTTTTAAAAGCTTATTGTTTATTTTATTTAACTATAATTTTCAGTTATATTCAATGATCTATAGAAAACAGATTTTTTATGATGTCCCCTAAACATATTAATAAATGAAATTTTAAGAAAAAAATGTACCACCTGAGGAAAATTTTTAAAGCATTAACAGGTATCAAGCACCAAAAGCTTTAATGAAAAATTCCTCCTCCCTATTTTTCTCAGAAGGACTTCATTACTCATTACTCAAATGAAATAACTGTTTCCCAAAAGAAACAGTACTTTAATAATCCTTGAATTACTGAGGGCTTTTTATAAACCTGAAGGTCTAATAACAGATGGAATTCAAACACTTGAAATTTGATTTCACACTGTGTAGAACTATGATATATTTAATATATATGTGATTTATATGTATATTATAGTAAACATTTCTACTTCTGTTTTTTCTACACAGTGGACTGCATATCCCATCCATGGACTCAAATGACTGTAATTGTTTTGTTGCCCCCAAAATAATCTGGCAAAATTGAAGTTTTCCTCACTTTAATAGTTCTTTTCATATTTCATTTGGTCATTGAACACAAAACTTGGTGCTTTTCTAGTTAATATATTATTTTCAATTTTATAGCTTCTTAGAACAAGTAAATACTTGGAGCTAAAGCTATTAGTTTAATGTCTTATTTTTTTCTTCCACTTCTAAATTGTTTGTTTCTGTTTATCAGTCCTGCTGCTGCCAATGTTAACAGAAGTTCAAAGTAATTCCTCCAACATGGCTCACTCTAGAACATGACTACCTGAGTCATTTGCCAACGTTAATTATATAAAATCCTGCAACACAACCTGAAGCACCTTATATGGGTAAATTGCATTATATGCTTCCTATGTAAGCAAATATATCAGTAAGTAAGTAATGATTATTTATGAATAATGAGTTTTGAAAATGATATAACTCTAAAGTTTACAGGAACTTAAAACATAAGAGAAAATCTTAAGAGAAACAATGTATCAGGATCACTACATAAGTCACAGTATCTAAGTGGCATAGAGTTTTCCATAGTAAGCTTCACTAACAAGACTAGCCTCTGGAAAATTCTAACTCATTCATCTAATTACTTATGCAACTCCATTCCTCTCAAACTTGAATACTGTCCATTGTACAAACTTAAAGGTCAAAAGTTAGTCTAAGGCACTGAAATTTCAACAATGACACATAAAGAGCTTGGATTCACCACTGCCATCCGTACAGAATAAAAGCTGAAAGACCTATCAGAGATAGGTGAGATCACATGACAAACTGTCACCAGAAATCTGAACAGACATGTGAATACAGAGACTGACAGCTGAGCTCTGTTTAACTGGAGCAGAAGGTACTACTAGAGTCACAAACTGGTAGGGACACTTAATTGGTAATTTTAAGGAATTGATGTAAGCTGAATATGAGTTACCATGAAAGTGAGAAACTCCTTGGGTTGCAATCTTGATAGGCAAAGACTCACATTTTTGTGGATTTACTTCTAGAAACCTCACCAGGTTCTCATGGTGAAAAGTCAAGAAAAATTCCCCTCGCAGTTCAGGCAGGAGGAGCGGGAAAGTGACCATTTTGATATATGCCCAGAGCATTCTCCATAGTGAAAGCATAGTCTCCAAAGCTAAAGACTTTGGTAAATGTTTACCCAATTCCAGCCCCCTCTAACCTCCCTATCTCACCCAAGGGGAGAAAAATGCTAAGGAACACTTACGAAGACATAGGGGCACAGGCTCACTAAAGACTGAGATTCAGTCATAAGAACACTTGTCTTCCCACACACCTTACCACACACCAATGGAGCCCCATTATAGTAACAGTGCATTACCCATCAAAGAACTGTGAGGCACAGATCTATTTAAGGAGGAGTTCTTAGGGAAACCCAAAGACAATAAGTGGGAATAAACAAAGACACTAGAGGTATTTGGAGCTTCTCATGCGTCTAGCTGCAGCAAACACTAAATATAGCCAGATTACTATAAAACTTCATATTAAAGGCCTTTACCACAATTTCTCTTACCATATTCATCATGTCCAGCTTTCAACAAAAATTATAAGACATGCTAAAATGCAAGAAAAGCACTGTCTGAAGAGCTAAAACAAGCATCAGAACCAGATTCAAAGAATATAGATTTTTGAAGTATCGGTGAATTTAAAATAAGCTCTGATTAACATGTTAAGGACTCTAATGGAAAAATAGACAACATAAAAGAACAAATGAGGAAGATAAGCAGACAGATGGAAACACGTAAGAAAGAATAGAAATGAAATGCTAGAAATAAAAAAAACCACTGTAACAGAAATGAAGAACACCCTGATTGGGCCCAACAATAGACTGCACAAAGTCTAAAAATTAATGAGCTTAAAGATGTATCGACAGAAATTTCCCAAACTGAAATAGAAAGGAAAAAAATTGGGAAAAAAACCCAATGGAATAATCAAGAACTGTGGACAATTTAAAAGGTCTAACATACAGCTAATTGGAATATCAGAAGGAGAAGAGAAAGAGAACAGAACAGAAAGAACATTTTAAATATGAATGACTAAGAATGTTCACAAACTACTGGCAAACACAGAACCACAGACCCGGGAAATTTAGAAAACACCAAGCAGGATCAATACCAAAAAATTTACACCTATACATAGCATATTCAAACCACAAAATCAAAGGTAAAGAAGAAATGTTGAAAAAAGCCAAAGGGAAGAATAAAGTAAGAAATGCAAGCTTCTCATCAGAAACCAAACAGTTGAGAAAAGTGTTGAAGGAACAAGAAACACCAACCTAGAATTCTATATCCAGTGTAATTTCCTTCAAATGTGAAAGAGAAATAAGGATATTTCTCAGACAAAAACTGAGGAAATTCAATGCCAGCTGATCTGCCCCATAAGAAATATTTTTGAAGTTTTAGGGTATGTGTCAGACACTCAGATCTACATTTTAAAAAGAAGACTGAAAAGGAATAGATGAAATCTATTAAAGTTTTTTTTTTAAAAAAAAGATAAGAAAATTACACAGTAAAAATATTTAAAGAAAATAAATGGCTATAGTCATTTAATTTTTAAGGGCAAGGGGTTCAATATTAGATTACAAAATCCTTTCATTCCTTCAATGTAAATGCCACATATCTACTCAATAAAGACTGCTGTTTGCACATATTTTCTCTCTCTCCATTTTTTTTTTTTTTTGCATTTTTAAAATCGAGGAGCTGAGTGTTGGATTTGATACGATGTCAGAAGCAGGGGTAATAAAGGACTAGCCTAAGAATGAGGCAAGAACTGGAGACCAGAGGTAATGTTCTAATGGACCTGAGTGAGAGTTCGAGGCAACTTATGTAGATTTTAAGGTATGGGGGAACACTCAAGCGATAAATTGGTGACACTCATATTTAATCAAATTTTTAAAAATCACTTACCTCAAATGAGTTTGAATTCAACTGAATGCGAAGCATGTGAGCTGATAACAGTTTACAGGAATATGCTACCAAGAGAGAAATAAAGATGTCACATATCTGAAGACTTGATGCCTTCCATGAGTTCATTTTTTATAATAAGAAATCTATTTATATTCTTTCATCATCATACTCTCCGCTTTATGACTACCTCAAAGCCTAGTACCTCATCACAAATACTGAGCAACAGGTTGTAGATGGAAAAAATTGAAACACCACTTCATTTTCATCGCAATTGGCCACCTAAATAGAAATGGTTGGGAAGGTGCATATAACTAATGGCTTAATCTGTACTTTTAAATGTCTGTGGATTTTTAAAATTTTTTTATTATTTTTATAATAATTTTATTTTTATATTTTTATAACAAAAATTTATTATATATTTATTATTTTTTTATTATCTTTATATGACATGAGATTCAGTTCATGCTTTGTAACAATTCCAAGCCTTGAGGAAGCCAACTTCTATTGTATCAAGCTGCTATATCAACAGTGTTATGCCTACTGTTACTAATAAAATCCTAGGTGTGATTAGAAGAAATAAACTCACCCAATGCTCATAATAACGTTCAATGTGGTCAAGTTAGCTCAGAGAACATTTTCCAATTTGAAAGCTTAAAAGTCATTCTCACTTTAGAAATTAGGCTGAGGATATTTTTGTAAATACAGGATTAGCCTACGAGGGCCCAAATACAAAATCACGTCTGTATCTACAAGAATGAAACTATCTCTGAGGTAGATGAACCCTTATCAAAAAAGTCTGAGTCTTTTTAAGAGCCGCCATTTTAAAGTTCTACGAAGCTGAGGAAACATCCGCTAACAGAAAGACAGTCCAAAAATAGTCACTTGCTTTTCCCCCTCTAGGCTCAGAGGGGCACAGTTTGAAAGCAGTTGAATAAATGAAAGGAATTAACCCTGCTGTGAAAATAATAGGAAGTAGCGATTTGAGTGTAAGAAGAGAGCCCTGCAAATATTGAGTGAGTTAGGGCAGTATTTGTCTTCTTTCTTATAGGTTCAGTTTGTGTCCCTGAGAACTAATGGTTGTCCCAAGGAAGTGGTACGTGAGTGTTTAATTCGGCATCTATCCACAAGTCCAGGAGCCCTCCCGCTCTCCAGAGTACTACGAGTTCACCCTCTCCTCTCCTACCCCAGCCGTCCTCCCCGCAAAATGGAAGTATGGGATCCTTTGTTCAAAAACCAGGGGTAGGGGGGAGGATGGAATGTCATTTCTATAAAATCTATAAAATCTATTTTTAAATAATAAATAATTTAAATAATATTTTAAAATCTATTTCCAAAATACAAAGTTTTTCCCTAAAAATATTTCATACTTGTAAAACGTAACAGGGGTAATGGTGATAGACCAAAAAAACAGCATATACTTACAAATTGCAAAAAATACATAGTTTTGGTGCCATAATCTTATAAAATGCGATAAAAATAAAACTTTGTTAATGTGGCATCTTGTCTGCTCCTAAGATTTTTCTGTCTTACACATCTAATTCATTTATTTCATCAGTAAAATTTATATTTTTAGCAACTTTATTTTCAAACAATATATGTAGTCAAAAGCAATGTTGGTCACTCCTGAAAAATGTAAGATTGTCAATAATTTTTGACCATTTTTAATTTTAAGCATGAAACTTTCTGATGTAACTATTACTAGAGCTGTTAAGATTTTTTTATAGGCTGTGAGGACATTGTAATGATTTTCTGATATATTACTTTGAAAATTAAATTTTTATACATTTGTGACTGATGATTCCTATGGAACAAATTTTCTAAAATGAACTGTTCATATAAATCAGTTTCATGTAAATTGGAATTTTAATTTAAATATAAATTTATACAATATCACTTTAATATTTCCTTGGAAATTTCCTGAAACTTGTGGATATCATACAGAAAAACAAAAGTAGCCTTCATGATTTTTATAGAATGCAAAATGCCTATTTAAGTATTCTACTGCGGCCTATCCAATTACAGGCGACATTTTTAAACGGTCTTCTTCATCAATTATTGGTTCATCTGATGCTTCCTGTGTAAACAGTGTCCCCCCAACAATAATAATGATCTTTAAATTTAATTTCTATTTTGAAGCCTGTGGATACTAGTTTCGCCTTACTGCAGTGATTTTTGAAAACCAGAGATTCTAAACTTTTCAAAGACTTATAAAGATTTCCTGATAGGTTTTATTGCAATGTTCCTGTGTCCACTTTCATTCTGTAATGAGTTATTGACAGTTAACTGCCTAATACTGGCAGTTTCTGTACCAGCACCCTTGGCTAGAGACAGAAAAGCCAGCCTACTGTGGGTGCTGGTGCTGCCCCCACCAGAACCTTCCTTTCCTCTGAAGCTGCTGCTGTTGGCTCTCTACAAAGGTTAAAAGTCCCAATATATTATGATGAAAATTCCATCACTATGCAGGCACTGAGTGTTCACTCGTACCCAGCATTATGCGAGTGCAAAGGAAGATTTACAACAGGTACATGATAAGCCTCTTAAAACCTAAGGAATCAAAACTAATGCAAAAAAGAAAAAAAAAAAAGAATATTGGTAAGCAAAATATAACAGTATAAATGCTGCTGAGGTCAAGAAGCAGCAGATCATGTTGAATCATGTTATCAGAAAGTTTTCAGAAGTTAACACAACTAACAGTCTTAGAAAAATATGCAAAAATGTGACAGCAGTCTTTAGTCAATTGTGGCTATTGTCAAAAACCAGTCTTGACATACTGATTCCCAAAAGTTACTCTCCTGCCAAATCCCTAGTCAAATTTTGTTTGTATTCAGAATCAAGACTATGTTTAGTCTTTTAACCACAAAAACAGTAGCCAACTTGAGCTCTTTGTGAGCTGATGGTAATGAGAACTGTCACAACATCCATAAAGGCACCAGCCAGCATTTTCAAAGCCCTCGCTGTGCCCAATGCTTTAGGAAGAACTTCACATACACATCTCACGTAATCATCACGACCACCAGAGTTATCATGGGCATCTCCATCTTACTAATGAGAAAACTGAGGGTCAGAAAAGCCCATAAGTCAGAAAAGCCCATAAAAGCAGAAGCTCATAAATATAGAGGCAGAAGATTCAAGCTCAAAACTGGGTCCTTGGTAACTCTAAACTCTGATTTTCAACCACTATGCTTCACATTTTCTTCCAACGATGTAAAGATGTCAGCTCTCAGACACAGCCTAATCTTTTTCATTTTTGAATCCATTCCCCAGCCATTCGAGCCACGAAAGTAACATGAGAGCTCTCTAACCATAAGCTATTGCTTTTCTTGGAAAAAGCTAGAGCTCAGAAAACCTCTAAGAAAACAAATTATGTCAGCACAGTCTTTGGCTTATGCTAAATTCACGGACTCCATCTTTTTGCTGGTCTCAGCAGGTGTTGCCTCTAAGGGATGATAATAAAATTTAAGCTGGGACCCAGTACTCAAAAGAGGTTGGGGGACTGTAGGTTGCTGTCAGCCAACAAACATGTTTGCTTTACCCTTACAAAGTTTTATACATTTAAGTCAACATCTGTGTATCAGGATATTTCATATCAGAGACAGAATTCCCGATTATCTCTTAAAAACTAAACACCTAGGACTGGGACTCAATCAGTTCAGAGTCCAACTCTCGATTTCTATTCAGGTCATGATCTCAGGTTGTGAGATCGAGCCCCACCTCAGGCTCCACACTCAGTGTGGAGCCTGTTTAGGATTTTCTCTCTCCCTCTCTCTCTGCCCTTCTACCCCTAAAAAAAATTTTTTTTTTAATTAAAAACAAAAAAACCCTGTGCCAATAGCAGACATTTCCAAAAGGCAAGGACGCACTGTCTGTCCCTTCAGGGGCCAGCACCCCCCTTGTGGACGTTGCCCTTCACTCTTGTCCTGCCGGGTTCTTACAGATGTTGGCAAGCCCTGCCTTAAGAAACTGGAGAGATTGTTTCCTTTCTTCCTTCAAGTCCACCACAGAGAGCAGTTATCTAAGAATCCAGTTACTCTCAGCAAAGAATCCTTCAAGGGAATTATAGACTTCTGCTAACAAAAAGAAGTCTCATTCAATAAGGATAAAAATCCCCCTACCGACAACAACGGCTGTGTCTCATCTAGGTGGGGTTTCAGTCCTGAGCTGAGGAGACAGTCGAAGGCTCAGGAAAAAGACACAATCCTCAGGTTGTGGGTCTGGAAAAAGTGATTGGGAATGATTTAGGAAGGTGATGAGAGAGCACTCATCTTCCTCTTTGGTGCCGTGTCCGCTGAGCCCCTTCATAGGACATACACTGAGGATATACATCAAGTTACTGTGGCCGCTGAGTTCATGATTATCAATACACATAGCAAGCTACACTAAAGCTGAAACATGGGAGAGCTGGGCAAAAGGAGAGTTGTATGCGTGGTATGTTCTCAAAAATTTGCTAGGTGGGGGACGCCTGGGTGGCTCAGTCAGTTAAGTGTCTGCCTTCAACTCAGGTCATGATCCCAGGGTCCTGGGATCAAGTCCCACATTGGGCTCCCTACTCAGCGGGGAGCTTGCTTCTCCCTCTGCCTCTGCCATTCCCCCTGCTTGTGCTCTCTTTCTCTCTGACAAAATCTTAAAAAAAAAAAAAAATACTGCTAGGTGGATAAAAGAATGACTACATCATGGTTGGACTCCTTCGGTGAGTCCTTAATCATTATGTTAATATCCAGCATTCATGAAGGACTTTTAAGGGCCTGACACCAAGCTAAGCTCTTCACAGGGATTACCTCAAGGTGTCCTCACAACAATGCTGTGAGGTTAAAACTATTATCCCCATTTTACAGACAAGAAAATCGATGTTTATAGAGGTTAAGAAGATCCTTCAAAAATAGCCAACCCTGGGTGGTGCAGTTGGTTGGGCGACTGCCTTCGGCTCAGGTCATGATCCCGGAGTCCCGGGATCGAGTCCCACATCGGGCTCCCAGCTCCATGGGGAGTCCGCTTCTCACTCTGACCTTCTCTCTCTCACTCTCTCTCTTTCCTAATAAATAAATAAATAAAATCTTAAAAAAAAAAATAGCCAACCCTTCACTGACTCTGTTCTCTTCCAGCTACACTCTATTTCTCTGCTCCTCTTCACAGCAAAACTCTGAAACACTCATCTTGCACTCTCTGCACACTCATCAGTGAGGGCTGGCAGATCAACCTACCAAATGGACCCCAAATTTAGTCCATCTCTCACGCTCCCCATCACGTCCTAGTACAAGGCAGCATCATCTCTTGTCTAGACTTTTATGAAGGCTTCTGACCCAATCTTCTGACTTCCGTTCAGCCCAGTGTCCATACAAGAACAGGTATTTTTAAAACATTAATTAGATATTACTCTCCTGCTTAAAACCATACACATTTCTTACTGTGGCCTGACAAGCTTTCGTTTCCTATCTTCTCTGCTTTGCTCCCTGCATTCCAACTACTCTGGCCTTTCGTTTGTTCCTCGAATATACACATCCGCACACCAGGGCCAATGTGCTCCTGTACTGTTTGCAGAACACTCGTCCCAGAGAGCCTCTCAATATTTGCTTCCTCTTTCCATTTGGGTCTCTGCTTCGAGAGTCACCTTCTTTACAGGTGTCCTATTTGATTACCTTGTCTACCTCTTGCTATGCCTTGCTGTGTTTTTATTCTTAGCACTGATTGCAATATTACAAAACACAGTGATTTGCTTATTAGTTTTATCTTTTCTATTTGGATAGAAGTTTCATGAACACAGAGACTATTACTCAGGTTTTCATTCCCAGTTCCTAGATTTTCCTGGTACCTAGCAAGTGTTCGATATTCCCTAAATGAATGAAAGTAGAATAAACAAATGAGCGGAGACAACATTTAAAGATGGTGTCTGGCGCATACAGACTTGTTTTTATCATATATAACTATATAAGATTACTCCAGTAATCTAACTGGAGCTGGCTACCATGATGATTATGAAAAACATAATAATTTCAATTCCTTCTCACCATCAAAATGTGAATATTCGCAGCTAATAATTGATTTTCAACTCCTATTCTGCACATCTTAACCCTAAGATACAATCATACAGTAAATGGGGGAAAAGGCAAAAAAAAGAAAAAAAAAATGACATTGGAACTTGGGGAAATAAATTGTTTTTCTCCCTCTCTGATGACTTCTCATTCAGTTTTCCACCCATGAGAGACTCTTAACTGTAGGGAACAAACTGAGGGTTGGGTTACTGGAGGGGACGGGAGGGGGGAAAGGGGTGATTGGGTGATGGGCATTAAGGAAAGCACGTGACGTGATGAGAACTGGGTGTTAGATGCAATTGATAAATTACCGAACACTACACCCAAAACTAATGATGTACTATAAGTTGGCTAATTAAATTTTTAAAAATTGAATATTCTTATTAATAATCAAAATTTTTATGAAAAAAACTTACATACTACAAAGATAGGTATATACATTATAGGGAAAACATACCAGAACTTCAAATTTCAAAGGAAAGGAACAAGAAACTACATATTACTCATGTAAGCATTCTACAGTCTATATTTCAACAATGTGAAGGAGACAAACTCTTTGCTTAGTTTGTTCAAATTTTCTGCCACGTGATGGCAAGATTCCATTGCACTCCATTTACCCAAAAGCATATAAAACAATTACTGGAAGGAAGTTCAATCATTCATTCTTGATGCCAGGATATATTTAGAATATGTGCCCAACTATATCTTCTAAAACTTTGTATCTGTTACCTATGTTAATTGCAGTTTCTCGTTTATCTCCTGTCAAGACCCATATTCTTATGTTTGCTTTCAGTAAAGTTGTTATCGTTTCTGGAACACGTGCTTGAAGGCGATCTTCAATGGCTGTGGCTCCGAGAAGCAGAAATTTCTACATGTTTTTTTGAAAGAGATATTTTTATTACTAGTTAAGATAAAAAAAATTTAATACGGAATAAATAGGGCAAATTTTGATAAATGATATGCAGTCTACTTATTATGTGACATCCCATACATGTCTCTCTCTCTCACACACACACACACACACACACACACAATTTTTCTAGTCTCTTCCATTGGTCTATTTGTCCCTATTTTGATACAGCATGAGGCAGTGTAACATGATAGTTAAACAGTATAGGCTCATGGGAGCGCCTGGATGGTTCAGTTGGCTAAGTGTCTGACTTCTGCTCAGGTTTGATCTCAGAGTCCTGGGATCCAACCTTGCATCAGGATCCCTGTTCAGCAGGGAGTCTGCTTCTCCCTCTCCTTCTACTCCTCCCCCACTTCTCATACTCTCACGCTCTCTCAAATAAATAAAATCTTTTTTAAAAAAGAATATCTAACAGATTCTAATTAGGCAATTAGATCTAGAGAGGTAAGCCCCTGCCTTTATTATTCTTCAAAAAGTATCATGATAATTCTCAGTCTCCTCTTACTTCTGCATGAATATTAGAACAAACTGCTCAAGTTCTATAAAAATCCTGTTGGGAATTATATGCTCTTCCTTTATTATTTCCTGTATTACACTGAATTTATAAATGACATTGAGGAGAATTACCACATTTATTATACTGGGGTTTTCTATATATTGTATACACCTATCCACTTATATAAGTCCTTACAAAAAATGTCATATTTTCTCCATAAATTTCTTAGCAAAACACATTAGACAAGAACTCATGGAACAACAAAGAGAAATAGATGAATGTACTATTATAGGTGGAGACTCCAATACCTCTCTGTTGGTAATCAACAGATCCAACAGACAGAAAATCAGTAAGGATATAATTGAACAGAAGAAGAGTCATATTCTCTCTTCGTTGCATTTAACTGACATTGAGAGAATGTTCATTTAACAGCAGAAAACACTTTCTTCTCAAGCTCAATGAAACACTCATCAAGATAGACCACGTTCTAGGCCATAAAGCACACTTTAGCAAGTTTTTTGAAAAATAGAAATTATCAAAGTATGCTATCAGAGTACAGTGGAATTAAACTAGAAATCAGCGGTGCCTGGGTGGCTCAGTTGTTTGGGTGACAGCCTTCGGCTCAGGTCATGATCCCGGAATCGGGTCCCACACTGGGCTCCCAGCTCCATGGGGAGTCTGCTTCTCCCTCTGACCTTCTCCCCTCTCATGCTGTCTCTGGCTCTCTCTCAAATAAATAAAGAAAATCTTTAAAAAAAATAAACTAGAAATCAATAATAGGCAGATAGCTGAAAAATCCCCAAATATCTGGAGATTAAGCAAAAACACTTCTAAAAAACACACGAGTCAAAGATGAAGTTGTAAATTTAAAAATATAAACTAAAATGATAATGCAACTTACCAAAATTTGTGAGAATCTAATACTCATAAAGTTTCAAAGTTAAAAAAAAAAAACCCCTCAGCAAACCTAGAACGGGGTGAGACTTCTCCAACTTGATAAAGAACATCTACTAAAAAGCCTATAGCTAACATACTTAATGGCGAGAAACTAGATACTCTCCCTCCTTAACACAGGGAACAAGGTAAGGGTGTCCCTCCTCCCACTCCTATTCAACATCAGACTGGATGTTCTGGTTAGTACAATAGAATAAGGAAATAAAGTAAAAGGACTGGGAAGGAAGAAAAATGCCTTTGTTTCCAGATGTCATGACTGTTTATGTAGAAAATTCTAACAAATCAACAAATGGAACTAACAAGTGATTATAACAATGTTATAGGATATGTGGTTAATATACAAAAGTCAATGAACAATTGGAACTTGAAAAATGAAATACCATTTACTTTAACATTAAAAAGGGGTATATAAGTTTAACAAAATATTTAACCCTAACCCTAAATGAATGGGAATATATATCATGTTCATGGATAGGAAGACTCAGTATTGCTAAGATGTCAGTCTTAACAATCACGGAAAGTTATTTTGTGGATACCAACAAACTGATTCTAAAGTTTTTATTGAAAGACAAAAGGCTCAGATTAATCAAGACAAAACTGAAAAAGAACGAAATCAGCAGACTGACACTACCCAACTTCAAGAGTTACTATAAAGCTACAATAATCAAGATAGTATAGTATTGGTGAAAGTATAGACAAATAGGTCATTGGACCAAAACAGAAAACCCCAAAATAGACCCACACAAATACAGTCAGACAATCTTTGACAAAGGAGCAAAGGCAATTCAATGGACAAAAGACAGTCTGAAAAACAAATGTGTTGTAACAATGGGACATGCACATTTAAAAAGTAAAATGAGGGTGCCTGGGTGGCTCAGTTGGTTGGGCAACTGCCTTTCAGCTCAGGTCATGGTCCCAGAGTCCTGGGATCGAGTCTCATATCGGGCTCCTGGCTCCACCAGGAGTCTGCTTCTCCCTCTGACCTTCTCCCCTCTCATGCTCTCTCTCTCTCTCTCTCAAATGAATAAAATCTTTAAAAAAAATATTTAAAAAGTAAAATGAATGCAGACACTGACTTTACACTTTTCATAAAAATTAAGGCAAAATGAATCATAGACCTAAATGTAAAATGCAAAGCCATAAAACTATCAGAAGATAAAAGGAGAAAATCTAGGTAACCTTGGGTTTGTTGATTATATTTTAGATACCAAAAGCATTATCCATGAAAGAAAAAACTGATATTTATACTTCATTAAAATTAAAAACATATTCTGTGAAAAATACTGTTAAGCTAATAAGACAAACTACAAACAAAGAGAAAATATTTTCAAAACACATATCCGATAAAGGACTTGTAACCAAATATGCAAGGAACACTTAAAACCCAACAGTAAGAAAATAATCTGATTAAAAAATGGGCAAAAGGTCTAAATGGACACCTCACCAAAGAAGATACACAGGTGTCACTTAGCATATAAAAACATATGTCATCAGAGAAATACACACAAAAACAACAGTGAGATACCACAACATGCCTATTAGAATGTCCAAAATCCAAAACACTGACAGTATCAAATGCTGGCACAGGATTGGGGGAATAAGAACTCTTATTCATCCCTTGTGGGAATGTACAGCCATTTTGGAAGACAATGTGGCAGTTTCTTATAAAGTTAAACAGTTTCTTACCACATGATTGGGCAATCATGCTTCTTGGTATTTACCCTAAGGAGGTGAAGACCTTTCCACAAAAAAATATAGACTTGAATATTTATAGCAGCTTTATTCATAATTACCAGAACTTAGAAACAACCAGGATGCCTTTCAACAGGTGAATGGATAAACTGTGGTACATCCAGACAATAGAGTATTATTTTTAAAATATTTAAAAAGAAATGAGCCATCAGGGCTCCTGGATGGTTAAGCGTCTGCCTTCGGCTCAGGTCATGATCTTGGAGTCCTGGGATCAAGCCCTGTGTTAGGCTTCCTGCTCATCAGGGAGTCTGCTTCTCCCTCCCCTCTCCCCCTACTTGTGCTCTCTCTCACTCGCTCTGCTCTCTCTCTCAAATAAATAAATCTTATTTAAAAAATGAGCCATCAATTTATTAAAAGACATGAAGGAATTTAAATGAATATTCCTAAGTGAAAGCAGCCAATCTGAAAAGGGCATAAACTTATGACTACAGCTCTATGACATGCTAGAAAAGGCAAAGCTATAGAGACAGTAAAAAAATTAAAAAAGATCAGTGGTTGCCAGGGGTTCAGAAGGAAAGAGGGAAGAATAGGTGAGCACAGGAGATTTTGAGGACAGTGAAACTATTCTATATGACACTGCAGCGTGGATAGTGACATGCATCTGTCAAGACCCATAGAACTATACAAGAGTGAACCTCAATGTAAGCCATGGAGTTTGGTTAATAATAATGTATCAATATTTGTTCACCAATTGTAATAGATGTACCACACTAATGCAAAATGTTAATCATAGAAGAAACTGTACAAGGGGAAGAGAGGAAGTATATTTGAACTATCTATACTTTTTTGGCTCATTTTTTTTCTGAAAACCTAAGACTCTAAAAAATATATATATATTAATTGAAAAATGGCCAAAGGATTTGATTAGACACTTCTCCAAAAGAAGATATACAAGTAATCAAAAAACACATGGAAGATATTTATCATTCATCATTAAAGAATTGCAAATTAAAATCACAATGAGATACTGCTTCATACCCACTAGGACGGTTCTAATAAGTTACAGATGGTAACAAGCGTTGGCAAAATGTGAAAAAACGAACCCTCATACACTGGTGGTTGGAATATAGAATGGTGCAGCCACTTAGGAAAATTAATCTGGCAGCTTCTCAAGTGGTGATATACAGTTGCCATATGATCCAGCAATTTCACTCCCAGGTATATTCATAAAATAAATCAAGGAATGTGTCCACATGATAACTTGTATAAGTGTTATAACTTGTATAACAGTTACAAAACTGTTATTCAGAACAGCCAAATGGAAACAACCCAAATGTCCTTCAAAAGAAGAATGGATGAACAATTAGGTATCTACACAATGGAATACAAACTGGCATTGAAACGTAATGAAATACTGGTACATGTTACAATATGGATGAATCCTGAAAACGTTAAGCTAAGTGAAAGAAGTCACTAAAGACCACGTGTTTTATGATTCTACTTATATGGAATTATCCAGCGTAGGTGAATCTATGGAGACTAAAAGTAAAATTAGTGGCTGCATAGGGCTGGAGGAGAGAATAGGAGGGTAACGAAGAGTGAATACTAATGGATATGGGGCTTGGGGGGTATGTTGAAAATATTCTGTGTTCATTGTGGTGACAGTCTCACAACTCTGAATATACTAAAAACTGTAGATTATATACTTCAGGAGAATTGTGTGGTATGTGAATTATATCTCAATAAAGCTGTCATATTAAGAAAAAAAAAAGAATGCTTCAAAGTCTAATTCAATCAGCCAACATGTCAAATTTATATTTTACAATTAGAGTGACCCTGGCAACAAGAAAGTTAATAATTTTGCAGTTATGCTCTAAATTATGATGTACTTATGACTATGGATACAAATGTAGACATTGTCATTCTTACTCTTACCCAACAGGAAAGAAATTTAAATCTTCTGAGTGTCCAAAGAGCTAGGAAGACGATCAGAAAATACCTCCCTGAAACTGAAAACAAGTAGGATCATAACAACGTACATGGAATTCTAAGAATCAATTTCACAGAACTACTTGACCCTGACACATCTTTGGTGTCCGATTCCAATACTTACCTAAAAGTTGGCAGAGAATAGCCATATAACTGTAACTAACACAACATCAGCTAGAACTATGGAGATTAACACAAGTCACAAGGCAGAAGATTCGATGCTCTGGGTGGCTAATACAAAGTAATAAAAATGACAATTGAAGGACAATTTGGAAGACAAGTTTTTTTTAGGTGGCACACAATTGTTCCAAGCCCAGAAAACTAGAATTGATGACACATACTTAAGGAAAAAAAAAAAAAAAGAAAGAAAGAACCAAAATTCTTTTAGGCCATTACAGCTTGAAAGATAAAGGGGACATACAAATGGCTAACAGACATATGAAGAAGTGTTCATCATCATTAGCCATCAGGGAAATTCAAATCGAAACCACATTGAGATACCACTGTGCACCAATTAGAATGGCCAAAATTAACAGGACAGGAAACAACAAATGTTGGAGAGGATGTGGAGAAAGGGGAACCCTTTTATACTGTTGGTGGGAATGTAAGTTGATGCAGCCACTTTGGAAAACAGTGTGAAGATTCCTCAAAAAATTAAAAATAGAGCTACCCTACAACCCTGCAATTAAACTACTGGGTATTTACCCCAAAGTTACAGATGTAGTGAAAAGAAGGGCCACATGTATCCCAATGTTCATAGCAGCAATGGCCACAATCGCCAAACCGTGGAAAGAGCCAAGATGCCCTTCAACAGACAAATGGATAAAGAAGATATGGTCCATATATACAATGGAATATTATGCAGCCATCGGAAAGGATGAACACCCAACTTTTGTATCAACATGGATGGGAGTGGAGGAGAGTATGCTGAGTGAAATAAATCAAGCCGAGAAAGTTAATTATCATATGGTTTCACTTACTTGTGGAGCATAAGGAAAAACATGGAGGACATTAGGAGAAGGAAAGGAAAAGTGAATTGGGGAAAATCGGAGGGGGAGGTGAACCATGAGAGACTGTGGACTCTGAGAAACAAACAGGATTTTGGAGGGGAGGGGTGTAGGGGGTTGGGTGATCCTGGTGGTGGGTATTAGGGAGGGCACAGATTGCATGGAGCACTGGGTGTGGTGCATAAACAATGAATCTTGGAATACTGAAAAAAAAATCCAATTCCCTCTAATCAAAACCTATGTATACTTAACACTTCTCATGTACCATTTGTCCCCCTAATGTGTCCATTTCTCATGAAGTATCCTTGAGTAGGGTACCTAGTTCCCAAAACCAGGTTCCCCTGATAGAGATGTAATGAATAGCAAGGTGTAATTCCCAGCCCCTCACAAGTTTGGCCCACATAATTCAATACCCAGGAGCTCATCACACCTGGGTGAACTGGAAAACATCCTGTGGGGGAAAGGGAAGGGACCGTAGTAAAACACGAATGATATATCTGACAATTTTCAATGTGATTTTAGCGTCGCAGAGCCTGTCATTTGCATAAGTGACTCAGGCTAAAGAGATGTCCTAGTCACACTAAATACAGACACTGAATACTTTGATGCCTTTTAATTTTAAACCTCACAGTCATGAGAGAAGATTCAGTGGTTTGTTAAATAGTACCATAGTATTTTGATAAAGTGTCTAAAATGGATTAGATTTCCATTCAGACCTTCCAAGCACCGTATGCTGCTCATTACTCGCTCTGACTTTACAGACAACCTTTAAAATGAAATGCGACACTTATCTAGGTCAAAGACCACCAAGACCAGATAGGAAAAACTGGCCCATGATAGCCCTTCTACCATTTATTACTGCCCTTTGAAGTTTAAGGAAAAGAATACCAAAAAATCAACATCGAGCCCAGCAAATTATACAGAGGAGCTCAAAATAAATCAAAAGAAAGCAGAGGAAAGCAGAGGAGCTCAAAATAAATCAACTCAATATTTCATTCATCTATCCAGCTAATACTTGCTGAACACCAACTGTGTGCGAGGCACTGTGTACATGCAGGAGGCTAGCATTCAGCCGATGAATGAACCAGTCCGCTTAAGGCCATGCCACTCCCTGACCTTGCCACCCACCTCACACAACCTGGCAAAGGCAAACTTACTCATTGACTTCCTTACCACCTACGACTTCCAGATTAAAACTCAACCCAAAGACCAAAATATATCGGTTTGCTTGAAAAAGAACTGTACAATCTTTTAAGTTCCAGAGGCCAATTTTCCTTTTCTTCTTCTTTTTTAAGACTTAATTTTTCAGAGAGAGAGGGTGTGCAGCGGCCGGGGGGCAGGGGGGTGGGGGAAAGGTGTTGGGTAGCAGAGGGAGAGGGCGCCAGCAGGCTCGGCGCTGACCAGGAAGCCTGACCAGGGGCTCAGTCTCAGGATCCTGAGATCACAACCTGAGCCAAAACCAAGAGTCAGAAGCTAAACCCACTGAGCCCCTCAAAGCCCAATTTTCAATTGCCTAGATTTCTTCCTTGTGCAGGAGCAGCAAACAGCCCGCTGGGAACATGAGGAAGAGGAAGGTTACATAAATCAGTTAGTCCCCTCGCTGTGCTATGTCAACATATGCTGACTGATCACCCATGAGGGCTACTGCTGCATGTTCCTGCACTTGGCATGAAGCTAGGTTAGGTTCTTAATTTCTCAACAAATGACTTTGAAAAAAAAAAAAAAGATGGACCCAAGGATGTCAAGAAAATCCCCAAGTCTATCAGGTGACTGGGTGGCTCAGTCAGTTAAGCATCTGCCTTCAGCTCTCCCTCTCTCCCCACCTCATGCTCTCTGTCTTGCTCAAATAAATAAAATCTTAAAAAAAAAAAAAAGAAAAGAAAATCCATCTTCCAGTCTAAATCTGTTCTGGCCGTACTCCTGCAGAAATGAAATGCAGAGTTCATGGAAGCAAATGACAAAAGAATCCAAGCCAAGAAACTAAGAACTGACCCGGAAGCGACAATATCCCTGAGGCCACAACAAGCAAATTCACAATGACCCTCCCGTGACACCTAACAGTCCAGGGTGCATGAGATCTCCTGGGACAGTAACTACCAGGGACTAACACAATAAAAGTAATGAAATACCATGACTAATCTAATAATAGAAAAATATTCAGTGATATGGAAAAACAGTCCCAATTTATGGTAGAGTAAAAAATTTCATGAGTTGAGCAGTATATTTAAGGAGGAAATTTGACAGAAATTTAGGGGGGGGGAGATTTTTACTTTAAATTTTTATGGGAAAAATTTATGTATGTCTATTAAAAACCTGCCATGGAATACTACCTATACAATACACATGTATGAAGAAAGACTGCAGGGTTATACACCAGAATTTAGTCATTAGCCCAATATAACAGATGATTATTATTTACCATTCTGGCTTAGTTTTCTGTGATAAACATGTATTTCTTTTGGATGGGAAAAGTTGTAAAAAGGGGTAACCAAATCTAAGGGATTAGGATACAATTCAGAAATAAGAGAAATATTTGGATATTTTAAAAGCTATAGTTTATGAATGTTCAGTATAAGACAGCTTTATACTCATGAAGAAAAAATAATTTAAGATTATTTGTTAATGTTAAGATTTTATTTATTTGAGAGAGACTGAGCAAACAAGAGAGCAAGACAGCGTAAGCACAAATGGGGGGAGAGGGAGAAGCAGGCTCCCCACTGAGCAGGGAGCCCGATGTGGGGCTCGATGCCACGTCCCTGGGATTATGACCCAAGCCGGAGGCTGACGCTTAACTGACCAAGCCATCCAGGCGCCCCATGTTAACTGAGTCTTTCAAATTACATCAAGATATGAAAGCACTGATAAGTCTCTGTTTTCACATATTTAACTTGGCATGTAGAGTTCGTACCAGGTATGTTACCTTTTCAATATTATTATAACATTCTTCCAAACTCCGCATTCTGTCTTGGATAACTGTACTTGCTTTTCTATACTGCTTCAACCACCGCTGATATTCTTCCTCAGATAAATCTGCATAGGCAACACAGAGAGTTCTCAGCCCTGTAACAAAGAATGGAATGTAAATTGATCAAGACACCAGCGATCAAGGAGAAATACAGAATTCGAAAACAAAATCCAGAAGTGTTGTAGAGGTCATGGGAATGGGAAGTCCTTCACAGGGCCTTACCTGATCTTATTTCCTTGCTGATCTTATTTCCCCCCTTCCTTGCTGATCTTATTTCCCCCTTTCCTCATTGCTTACGGTCCTGTCCCTGCTGATCCTCTTACTTCTGGACACTTGAACTTGTTCTGCCCTTGACCTGGAATACTTTTCCCTGGTATTCTCCTTTTCTTCCTTCAGTTTCTGCCTAACTCACCCTATAGAGATAGCACCCCATCATGTTCTGTTCCCCTTATTCTATGTAATTTTTCTCCATAACACGTATCACCTCCTGACATTATCTATTATTGGCTAATTCCTTTAGGGTATGAGCTTCTGTCCTGGAAGCCCACAGCAGTGCACAGCATTCAACAGATATCAATAACTATTTGTTGAAGGAAAGAATGAATGAATGAGGTTTTAGTTCTTCAATTTCAAAGTAGACCAAATAATCATTAAAATAGCAGAAAATTAATTTAAGTCCCATTTTTCAAAGAAAATATTTTAGAAATTACATTGTACCCAATATTTTAGGCTAACTCCTACAAAATATTCAAATAGTTGAGGACCCCCTAGAAATTAATGCTCTACAGATAAGCTATAGAAAGTGTTATTCTGTTTTGAGCTCCATTACAATACATTTCTTATATGTTTCTACCTGTTGTAACTTGCTTGCAGCTCACATTTATTTTAAGATGGCAGCAAAGGGCCCCGCGTGCAACCTTGCAAAATATCCACACTTCCGGGCAAGATGCACATATCCCTAGGAAGCAGCAGCTTATCAACTAGAAGGACAAAATGGGATACTGCTTCTACGTATTATTAGCTTGACTTCTACACCTCGCTTTTTCCAAAACTTCTATAAACCTTTTAGTGACTGTTGTTCTTATTCAAAACTCACTCATGGAATTTTATTTATTGAGGTGAGTGACAAGTCAAAATCAGATGAGAATGGCAGGAAAACATCAACTATGTCAGGTTTCTGAGTTATATGCACAAAGTAATTAACTTTGAAATATACAACACATACTGGAAAAACCTCTCTTTTTTCCATTATGGGCCAAGTTCCTGCTACAACAAATAGAAACAGATAATAGATGGCTTTGAAGACACTGCTTTTGGAATAAAGGAAGAACTGCACAGTGAAAATATACTTTTCAACATTTGCTGGTAGACAGAGGAAGAAAGGAAAAATAATATCTCAATAGGGTGTGCTTGAGGAACCCCTTACTTATAAGCAACCAGAAGGCATTATAAGTCACATAGAGGAATGAATGAGCTCCCTGTGCCCACCTATGGGCCAAGCATCAGTGACAAGCATTCGGGTTACAAATTTTAATATTTAAGAAAAGCATTTCAAAAAGAAACAAGATTCTGAACAATTTTCACCTACCTTCTTTGGCAAAATATTCCAGATGGGTTAATGTCTCCTTCATAAAGCGAGAATCTTCTGAAAGTCTCTCATAAATCACTGTATCCTATCCAAAAAAAAAAAAGTCCTTGTGACCAACATCTTACCTAACAATCCATATTCTAAATACTGCATTATAATTTTATTGTTATATCTAGTAGATGTGAAGGGACTCAAGCAGCCTCAGGGAGGGCACAATTCCAAAAAGGACACATTACATTCACAGGAACAGAGGTAACAGATTTCTCACTGAGACAACGCAAGTGATAAGCCATTGAAGCACAAGCTTCAAGAAACTGAAAGAAAAACATTGTCGATCTAGAATCCTATATTCAGCAAAAAAAGTATTTCAAAACGAACGTGAGAGAAAATAAAGATGAAATAAAAATATTTTCAGACATAAACAGTCTGAAAAAACTCATTGCCAACAGATCCGTGCCATAAGATATGGTAAAGGGAATCCATCCGACAGATTACAGCAAATGGAAATACGAGTCTGAAAAGCACTGAGAATGGTAATGACATAAATCTGTGTGTGTGTGTGTTTGTGTGTAAACTCCTATATATGTATACAGATATATATATACAATATTTTTGTTTTACATTTTATTTTTTTTAAGATTTTATTTCTTTATTTGTTTGTTTGTTTGTTTGTTAGGAAAGAGAGAGAGTGAGAGAGAGCATGAGAAGGGAGAAGGTCAGAGTGAGAAGCGGACTCCCCATGGAGCTGGGAGCCCGATGTGGGACTCGATCTCGGGACTCTGGGATCATGACCTGAGCCAAAGGCAGTTGCTTAACCAACTGAGCCTCCCAGGCGCCCGTGTTTTACATTTTATTAAAAAAGGATAATTGCTTAAACAAACTTAATGACAATGTAGTGTGAAGTTTATGACCTTTGTAAAATTAAAATGTCTGACAAGAGCACAAAGATTGGGAGGACAGAGTTGGAAGTTCAGAATAATTCTTATACTACACATGAAATAGCATATTGTCACTTGAAAATAGAATGTAATAAATTGAAGATGCCTACTATAAGACCTAAAACAACCACTAAAATTTTTTTAAAGGAAAGAAATTGGAATTAAAGAAATACTCAAGTAATTCTTGGAATAAGGGAAAAAAGAAGTGGGATAAATAGAAAATAAATTGCAGGATGATGTATTTAAACATACCTGTATCAGTAAGTGCATGTGTAAATGGTCTAAACAGCCAGTTAAAAGGCAGAGATTTCCAGGACGGATACAAAACACATGAACCAACTACATGCTCCCTAGAATAATCACACTTTACATATAAAGACACAAATGGGTTAAAGAGGAAGAAAAAGATACACCCTACCCAATGCTAATCAAAAGTAGCCTGGAACAGCAATATTATAACCAAACAATAGAGATTTCAGAGTAAGGAAAATTGCCGGGGATAAGGAAAATCATTTTGGAATGACAGAAGGGTAGATTCATCAAGAGGCATTAACAATTCTGAATGCTTATGCATCTAATAACATAGTTTCAAAATGAAGCTAAAACTAATAGAAGGAAGTGCAATGAAGTAAAAACTAACAGAACTTCAAGATGAAAATCACAAATCCACAATGACAGTTGGGGGTTTCAATATCCCCCTTTCCATAATTGATAGAACAAGTAAACAAAGAATCATTAAAGATACAGAAGATTCGAACAACACTATCGATCAACTTGACCTAACAGATAGTTATAAACTACTTCACCCCCAAAGAGCAGAATACTTGGCTTTTTAGGTGCATGCAAACATTTAACATTAGATAAGTCACAATGTGAGCCATAAAACAAGTCCCAATAAAATTAAAAGGATTCAAGCCATAAAGTATGTTCTCTAAGAGAATTATGTTATAAATCAGTTAAAGGAATATTTCCAAATAAATTACTAAATATTTGAAAACTAACCCACTTCAAAATAACTCATGAGTTAAAGAAGAAATCAAAAGAAAACTTGGAATATTAGAATATTTTGAACTGAATGAAGATGAAAATGCAGCACATCAAAATTTGTGACATGTCGCTAAAGCAATGACTATGAGGATATTTACAGCACTAAACATTTGTATTAAAAAGGAAGATCTCAAATAAGTTCTGCCTTAAGAAGCTAGAAAAAGAGGAGCAAATCAAACCACAAGTAGGCAAAACAATGGGAATAATAAAGAGTAAAAATTAATGAAACAGAAAACAGAGAAACACTCAATAAAAATCAAATCTGAAAGCAATTTCTTCAGGAAAAGCAATAAAACCAATAACTGAAAAAATAAATAAATAAAACCAGTAACTGTCTAGCTGGCCTACCCTCAGGTCCAGATGGCTTTCTGGTAAATTCTAGCAAACATTTAAAGAACAAATAATATCAATTCCATACACACTTTTCCAGAAACCTGAAAAAGAGTCCTCCCCCTTAATTTTATAGGGTCAGCATTAAAAATCAAAGACATTACAAGAAAAGAAAATTAAAGATCACTATCCCTTTTGAATGTAGTAGATGCAAAAATTCTAAATAAAACTTTAGGAAAGTGAATCCAACTATACATAAAAAGGATAATGTATCATGACCAAATGGGGCTTATCTCAAGAGTATGAGATAGGTTTAACATTTAAAAATCAATTCAATATAATTTATCATATTAACAGGCACAAAAGAAAAAAAATCATATTAGTATCTCAATCAAGATACTAAGTTGACAAAACTATTTGATGAAATTTAACATCCATTACCGATTCTTAAAAATCTCAGCAAATTAGGCTTGGGAGGAAATTTCCTTAATATGAGGAAAAAAATCTACAAAAAAACTGTAAAATTCACATGGAAATGCAAAGGTTCCAGAACATTCAAACAACTTTGAAAATGAACAAAGTTGGAGAATTAATGATATCTAATTTTAAGACTTATTATACAGCGATATAATCAAGACACTGTGGTATCGGTGTAAAGATAACCAATAGAACAATGAGAGAAAACAAAGTCCAGAAATAGACCCACATACATGTGAACAGTTCATTTTTGACAAAAGTGCAAAGGCAATTCAGTGCAGAATGAATAAAGAGTTTAATAAATGGTGCTGGAAAAAACAAACTCCTACTCATGTCTCATACCATCTCCCAAAATCACTGTTAAGAGAATAAAAAAAAGCCACAGATATTTGTAGATCATGTATCTGATACGGGGCTTATATCCAAAAGTTAACGAAGAAATCTCAAAATTCAATACAAAGAAACACAATTATCAGAACAGGGCCAAATATTGAAACAGACATTTCACCAAAGTAAATAAATGAATGGTGCGCAGAAAAGGGTTACCATTAGACAGGTCAGAGAATGCTATCCTTAGAAAGACCCACTTATAGGGTTGGCTCTTGGCTGATGTCTAAGGGACTTGGCCGGGATTCAATGCTCTGAATTGATGTGAACTTTCCCTGTGTGACGCCCATGGGAAGCCTGTACATGGCTTTCCTCCAGGCTCTGCCTGTGTGTTTTTCCCTTATAATGTGGTTGCGTATCCTTGCTACGTTACTATAATACCTCTTAGCCATGCATGGAATCATGAATCCTTTTAGAGATCCACTAAAAACCATACGTAGTCTTGGGAACCCCCAACACAGATGGCAAATAAGCACAGGAAAAGATGCTCACTATCATCAGTCATGGCATGGAAACGTAAATTAAGATCGCAATGAGATACGCACCTATGAGAATGGCTAAAATTAAAGAGACTAACCATGCCAAGTGTTGGTGACAATTGCTAGAAAGAACGTGACTACTGTTTGGCAGCTTCTTAAAAAGTTAAAATACACCTAATATTGACCTAGCCATTTTATTGCTAGATATTTACCAAGAAGAAGTGAAACTATACAAGAACTTGTACACAAATGTTTATAGTAGATGAAACTGCTAACAAGAAGTCCATTTACAGGTGATGGATGAACCCACTAATACATCCATACAATGGGATATCACTCGGCAATACGAAGAAATGAACTATTAATGTGAGCTACAAAATGAATGAATTTTAAATAATTATGAGTAAAAGAAGCCAGACAAGAAGCCTTATTTCCTATCTGACTTCATATAAAATTTAGTAAATGCAAATGAATCTATAGTGACAAAAAGCAGATTGGTGTCAAAACTTACCAAAATGTACATTTTAAATATGTGCAGTTTATTTTATGTCACTTTTACCCAAATAAAGCTGTTTTTCTTTTAAGTGCCTATGGCTGTGAACAAATACACAAGTGCTTTAAAAAAAAAAAAAAAAAAGTTTTTACAGAGGTAAAGCCATTTGCTGAGATTCACCAAATCTAAGCACTTTGGGCTGGAAACAGGGATCAAAAGTCCTGCTTATGAACACTTGGCCTCAACAACCTAATCATTAGTTTCTCCACAGAACAACTGAGTGACAACAAGTTTTTCACTGACATTAAAGCTTAACCAACACTCTGGTGTGAACCACCATAAATTTCAATGGGCTTGACTGTTGGGGAAGCTTGGGGGCTACTCTATTTCAGCCTTGGATAATTCTGTGAACCGCCGGTGGCAACAGCAGACACACAGTAACAACATTTTAAAATACTGTGAAGTTGTAAAAGGCTTCCTACACGTTGTTGAAACAGAGGGAAGGAGTTAATATGAATAATGAACCCCTATATACTTACAGCCCCTTTGCAGTAGAGCCGGAGTTTTCCTGTAGGAGTTCGGACAATTACAGACATCCTTTTTCTATTACTAAAACAATATGAAATGTATTATTAGCTTCTATGTTTCTCAGTACACAGTGCGCTCTTTCTCTCTCTCTCTCTCTCTCTCTCTCTCTCACACACACACACACACACACACACACACACAAAGTCAAAGTCACAAGAATTCTCAAAGTCCTCAGCAGACCCTTAGTGAAAAGCCCAATGTGTTTCTTGCCTGTCTCCTTTTGTTTTCTTTACCTACCTTCTAAAACTGAGATTCTTTTTTAAAAAAAAAATTTATGAGAGAGCGAGAGCACACGCAGGGGGAGCAGGGAGCCCGACATGGGGCTCGATCCCAGGACTCCAGGATCATGACCCGAGCTGAAGGCAGACGCTTAACCTCTCAACCGACTGAGCCACCCAGGTGCCCCTTAAACTGAGATTCTAATACAAATGTTCACCTTCTACTACTACTATTCCTCAGTTACTTTTCTTCCATTGAAATTTGTTGGCATAAATAGATACATATATATATAATATACATTACTTATATATTATATATAACATATTATATATTGATAGGTCTTACATTAATATTACCATATTCATATATAATATGTATATAACATACATTTATCGCATGTTACACATATATGACAAACTATATAATGTAATCTCTTAAGAACTGATTGAGGAAAGAGGAAAGCAGCCCTGGTTGTGTATTTTTCAGTCCTCACCACATCTCTGAATTAGACCTTCCTGTCTGCATTCTGCTGCATGGAGATTTAAACTGCCGGTTTGTTATTGTTATGTATAGTTCTTTTTATGCATACTTCTATCTCAACTGCCTCTAGATTTTTTTGGGGGGGGTTTGCTCTCGTTTTTATTGATGGTAAATGAAACTTAAACTCATTGCTTTTATTCCTGACTTAGCAGCCCAAATAGGCTTGAAGATCTCCCCTCTCTGCCTTACCCCACACATTGCCAAAGTAAACTGGCCAAAATAGGTTTTTGGGGTTTTTTTCCTTCTTCCTCATCTCGTCATTCCCATATCATAACCCTTGGATGGCTCTCCATGGCCTATACCCACTTTTTAAGAGACCCAAAGAAAATGTCACCTTCTCCGACAGTCGTCCTATCCCACAACCCTCTGTGTGGTACGATCCGAGGAGGATCCCAGTGAGCAGTCCTACACCTGAGCACTTGGGGTAGAAAGGACTTGGCAAAAGGGATAGGGCCCAGCAACTGCTTTAACTACTTAGCTGTTAGAACACTACTAAAGACATTCGAGTCATTTATGTGTCACCTAACTAGGAGCTCATACTCTAAGGACAAGAAATGAGTGCTCAGGAGTGGGGAGAACTAGAATGAACATTAAGATACATTTCCTTACTTAAAAAAAAAAAAAGTTTTTTAGAAAAAGCTTTCCTAGAAAGAGGAGAGGTTGACAATAACATTACTCAGGGTCAAAACTTTTTTTTTTTTTTTTAAGATGTCATTGGCCAACAAGGCTTTAAAAAAAATATGATTTAAAAAATCATCTGGCTTTGAAAAGAACAAATTATTCCTTTGCTAATTTTCTAGCATTTCCTTTTCTGATTCTTCAGATTCTACATTAGAAATGCTCAGGTGGTCTAAGAGATGAGACTTGGTGAGCCTTCAAAACAGGGCGATGAAAATATAATCATCACCAATATTCCCACACTAGGTTTTGGGGATCAGGCCACAGCGACTGGACCAGGAGGTGAGAAGGGAAGAGAAGGATTTTGTGCACACTGTTTCCTTGGGGGGGGGGGAGGAATTAATTCACTATCTCTTTTTAAAGAAATAGGTTTGGGTTTATTTGGAAAAATAATGTGCATTATTCATCCATCCATCAAATATTCATTGAGCACTTATTTCCAGAAGTTGACTCCCGCCCTCTTGGAACTGAGAGTCGAGTTGGCAACACAGTAAGTAGTGACCCAGATGTAAACCTCAAGTCTGACTCTGACAAGTGCTCAGAAGGAGAGGTGTAGGCCCTCCTCTCAGCTACAAAAAGGGATTTGGCCTTATGAGGCCCGAAGAAGCGAGCACCAGGCTTAAAGAGTGGATGGAAGCTAACTAGAATTTTGTGATTCTATATTAAAGTTTTGATCCGCATTACCAAATCTCAACTGAGGAGTCACAGAAGGAGCCCTGGGGAATACAGGAACAGAATGAAAAGGTGTCTTACCTAGAAAACTCCAGGATATTAAGAATTTCAAATGTGAAGTTTTCTCCCATCTATAGGAAGACAAGACAACAACTTCTTACCCAAAGAGGAAAAAAAAAAAAGTACTCAACCTGCAAAAGAGCTCATTTTCCCCATTAGAAACAAGTTTTACCTACCCTACAACTACACATCTTTTTCAAAATACAAATTCCCTTGCAAACCTGATGAAATGATGATGCCCTCTTCTGGCAAGAACATTGTTTGCAAACTGGAAACGGCCAAAGTGCTTCTCATAATGCAGATTTAAGACTAAAACATCTCTTTTCAATATAAAATCAGCACTGCTAGAAATAGTTTATGAAGACTCTCATGTTGCAAGGCTATATGGACTAAGTGAGACGATCGGTGGAAATGGGGAAACAAGTCTTTCCCTAAAATTGCACAGATCAGACAAAACCCTTAAGCCTTAAATAATTTGAAGAGGCAAAGAGCTATGGCATGCTATAAAATTCTGTATCAATAAAATCTGCATTCTTTTCTAAATTTTTCCAGTTATAGTCTCTTCACTTCCTGTAGCCACGATCAATTTACCAATAAGGCAATTCAGAATTTCAAACAATTGGAGTTGTCCATGTGGCACGCACTGCAGATATAAAGATGAATCAGTCAGTCCATTCTGCTAGGGACTGAATGTCTAGTAGACATCCCTAACCACTGCGTTATCACTAGAAAAAAAAAAAAAGTAGGTTGGGCACCAAGTTCATATTGCTTCAACTCTCCCCCATAATATCAAAGGCTTGTGTAAGTGGTCACCAAGACAAAACAAGAAAAATAGATCCAAAATAGATATTACATAAAAGCAGTAAATCAACATAACAGGAGAACTCACCAAAAAATATCTTGAAATATTTTAATTTTTCATTAAAAAATAGTATAGTTCTTGACGATCTGATGCTTCTAACTTTTTTAAATAGCTCACTTTTACTGAGCACCCTCTCTGCTCCAAGCACTAATTCTGCATACTCTACATATATTAACTCATTTAATCCTCACAAAAACCCTATGACACATGATGAGAAGACTGGGGCAAACACAGGAGCTGAAGAACGTGGCTGGGAAGGTGTGCGACCATGTGGGAATCCCAGGCACTGGGATTCCAAAGCTTCTCTGCTCAATTACTCTACTCGTAATGGAAGGGCCATGGAAGGCATGACAAAGTATGTAAGATGCTACTCACGGCTTCTACAGTGACAGAGGTTGGCGTTCTTGTAGTAAAAACAAAGCCAAGCTTCTTCACTCCTTTCACTAAAGCTGCTTCATCTGTCAATACAAAGTCTGTATTAATGGCGATTGAGCAAATACATTAATACTGAATTTAATTTAAAACAGATTTCTGTTCTCCAGCACTAAAATACCACTTTTTTTTTAAACTGGGCTTTTTTTTTTTTTTTTTAATCCAAATGCACTTATCTAGGTACTAGAAAACACTCATAAAAGAGGAAATTTGGTTGAACAGGCCTCTTTCAGTGGGGCTAAGACATGTTTCTTTCTTAGTACCTATTAGGGTTTTCTTCTAGAAACCATTCATGGAATCTCCACATGTTGCAGTACCTTAACCTTACCCCTGACGTGTTACTGGTTATAAGTAAATGTTCTGTTGAATCCCAGCTCAGAGAGCCCTCCCCACAGGCCTCCTTAGGGCTGTCTTCCGGGGAAAGGAGCACCACAGGGGCCAACCAGGGATCAGAGGCAGCATGGCGGCTTCTAAAGGCTCATCCCCTGCAGGGGGCACTCCAGGAGCACAGAGCACCTACCTGGGGAGGAAGCCTGGTAGATTATGTCATTTCCATCTCTCTCAGGAACAACAGTGTGGCACACACACAACAGGGTAAGAAATTCTTTTATATAATCTTTCGTGGGCTATAAAAAAGGCACAGAGCTGGTGAGTCTCTTCCAGCACCAGAGACATGAGAGTTATGTACAGTCTGCGATTCCTATCAACCGTGGTTTCACCTCAGATACACACAGAGTCAGGCACTGACTAAAAACCAGATCACACACTCAAAACATATCTGTAGAGTGCCCCCCAAAGCACAGAGAGACCTTGGTGAAGAGGAGGACCCCGTTCTCCTGGAGTTTCTATTCTCTCTGGGGAAAAAGGTTTTCTCAACACTGGAGGAAACAAAGAGGGGCCTATTTTAGGGAAGTCATCAAAGGAAAAAAAAAAAAATACATCGAGGAGATAATATTTAACTTAAGACCTAAATGAAAAAGTTAGCTAGCTGTGGTCACTGACATGTGACTATGGTACATACGAGGCAAAGGGAAGAGCACAAAGGCCCCAAGTCAGAAACAGGGTCATAGGTTTGTGAACTTCAAAACAAGTGTGACTCCAGCATCTTGAGCAAGGCAAACGAGGACACAGAATGAGCTTGGAGAGCAAGTCACAGGAATGAATTAGGATTTTATCTTGGGGGGGCGTGGGGAGGTTGCCAATTCTCTGAAGGTTTTTAAGCAAAGGAAGGGCATGTACAGCTTTATGTTATAAAAGATTGCTCTTATTTTTGAGAAGATCAAGATTTAAAATCAAGTAGATCAGTATCTTAAAACTGGTAAGTGAAGGTATTGGTAAAAAATACAATAAAATCAAATAGCTTAGAAACACTTAGAGGGACGCCTGGGTGGCTCAGTGGGTTAAAGCTTCTGCCTTCAGCTCAGGTCATGATCTCAGGGTCCTGGGTTTGAGCCCCACATCAGGCTCTCTGCTCAGCAGGGAGCCTGCTTCCCCTCTCTCTCTGCCTGCCTCTCTACCTACCTGTGATCTCTCTCAGTCAAATAAATAAATTAAAAAAAAAAAAGAAAGAAAAGAACCTTAGAGATTTTCCTAGATAGACTGTCACACAATAAAATGTTCTTTTTTAATGTTTGGATTCATTCACAAGTTTAGCACACCCCGCCTAATATCAGTATGAAATCCACTCTTTGCTACATAAAAAAAAAAAAAAAAAAAATTCAAGACTCTTTCTTGGTTCAAAAAATTATACCTTTTAATAAACCATATATGCATTTTAAAGTTATGTAGCATTACCTCTGTTGACTTTGAGTGAAAACAGCAGACTTACGTGGCCATTTTCAAAGTTGTACAATAGACTTGGGTCATTAAATTCACAGGACTCTGTGATGACAGAGGATGACAGACTGAGGAAGAACAGAGAAAATGCACTCTAACGGAAATTCCTGGTGGGGGCCAGTCAGCAATCAAATGGATCTCACAGCCCCTTGTTCTATTTTCAGTAAATTACACTATAAAGTCTGACCCTTGAACAACATGGCTATCAATGGTGCATGTCCACTTATACGCAGATTCTTCTTATACAATGTATTTTGTTTTTCTTGTAATTTTCTTAACACCACTTTCTTTTCTCTAGCTTTATTGTAAGAGCACAGTATATAACACATATACAAAATATGTGTTAATCAACTGTTTATATTATCGGTAAGGCTTCTGGTCCAACAGTAGGCTCTTAGTAGTTAATTGGGGAGGTAAAAACTATACACAGATTATCAGCTGCCATGGGGAAGGTGGCCACCCCTAAACCCCCTGTGGTTCAAGGGTAAAAACTGTGTGGTAAATATTAAAAGTTCTGCCAAATTATAATCCTCTCAGGCCTCAAGTTGCAAAATGGCACTAGAAAATGCCTAAATTTGTGTTGAATCCCACATAGTTATACAGAATTTAGACAGTAACTATAAAAGCAACAAATCAAGGCCTGGATTCTGGGTTCTTTGAGTATCACATGGGAAAGTTCTATCCAGGGGAGATTTCTGGCAGTTGCCTTTGGAGGTCTGGACAAGGGACAGCTGTGTTATAGATCAGAACTCCAGTACTGATAAAGGTCCATTGTGGGGGGGAAAGGAACAGGGGCAAAGTAGAAAAGAATGTTGTCTACTTACCTTAATTTTTCTATATCAATATCACTTTTGTCTGACTGATTTCTGAGGAAAATGAGGGAGGAAATATAAAGGTTTAAGATTATAGATATAAATGCTTTAGGAATTCCAACCACGTAGAAAAGCAGATATAAACCATATTTTTTTAACAATTGCAAATTTTCATTTAGGTCATATTAAGCTTTAATCTCACTTAGATATAGCGATGTTATTAGAAAATCATATAAGTTTTGAAGTAACTAAAGGCTAATTAGTTAAGACAAAAATGAGAATTGTCAACAGAGCATGGCAATAAGAACACTTACCCATAAATTATACCTGCAATGGTACACTTCTTAAATGTCATAATATTGCAAGTGAGGGTTCCTGTTTTATCAGAAAATAAGTATTTTACCTAAAGAAAAAACAAACATGATAAACAACATAAGTATATTTAGAGAGCAAAGACAAAGTCAAATTCTTTCTCTTCAAATCCTCAAAATCTTTGAACTTTTAGGAAACCAGAAGTTCACTCTATAAGAATTCTTTTTTTTTTTTAAAGATTTTATTTATCCATTTGACAGAGAGAGAGAGAGAGATCACAAGTAGGCAGAGAGGCAGGCAGAGAGAGAGGGGGGAAGCAGGCTCCCTGCTGAGCAGAGAGCCCGATGTGGGGCTCAAACCCAGGACCCTGAGATCATGACCTGAGCCAAAAGCAGAGGCTTCAACCCACTGAGCCACCCAGGCACTCACACTCTATAAGAATTCATCTTTAATATTTATACTTCTTTTAGAGATTCTTTTTATATTGCAGATAAAATTCTATGTTAATATGCAAAGTAAATCTCAAGCCATCAAACCTAAGAAAATCAGAAGTCTAGTTCTTTTTGCCACAAGAAATCTCATCAAAAAAATCTCTAGAAAGCATTAAGTAGATATATAGATGGATATCCATATAGATGGATACAAACATACATACACACACCAAAACCAAAGATACCACGAGAAAAAAAATTACAGGCCAATATCCCTGATGAACACAGATGCAAAAATACTCAACAAAATATTAGCAAACTGTGGGGAGCCTGGATGGCTCAGTTGGTTAAGCGGCTGCCTTTAGCTTAGGTCATGATCCCAGGATGCTGGAATTGAGTCCCACATCGGGCTCCCTGCTCAGCAGGGAGCCTGCTTCTCCCTCTGCCTGCCACTCCCCATGCTCGTACATTCACTCTCTCTGCCAAATAAATAAATAAAATCTTTAAAACAAACAAAATACTAACAAATCGAATTCAACAGTACATTGAAAGGACCATACAATATATTCAAGCAGAATTTATTCCAGGGATACAAGAATAAACCAATCAATGTCATTTACCACATTAACAAAATAAAGGATAACTCTATGACCACTTCAATAGAGGCAGAAAAAGCATTTCACAAAATTCAATATCCATTTATGATAAAAACTCTTAAGGAAGTGGAGTTAAAGGAACAAACCTCAACATAATAAAGGCCAATATGACAAGTCTGCAGCTAACACCAATAGTCAATGGTGAAAAGCTGAAAGCTTTTCCTCTAAGATCAGAAGCAAGAAAAGAGGCCTCCTCTCACCACTTTATTCAACATAGCATTGGAAATCCTGGCCAGAACAATTAGGCAAGAAAAATAAAAGGCATCCAAATTTAAAGGGAAGAAGTAAAACTATTTGCCGATGAAATTTTACATATTGAAAACCCTAAAGACTGCACCAACAACCTATTAGAATTAATGGATTCAGTAAAGTTGCAGGATATAAAGTCAACATACAGGAATCTATTGCATTTTGGGTTTAATTTTATTTTTTTATTTGTGAACTTTTTAAAAATAGACTTTGTTAGAGCAGTTTTAGGTTCACAGCAAGAGTGAGTGGAAAGTATAGAGTCTTCATCTATCTTCTGCTCCAACACATGCATAGCCTCCCTCATTATCGACATCCTGCCCCAGAGTGGTACATCTGTTATAGTCAATGAAACTACATGGCCTTATCACTATTACTAAAATCTAAAGTTTACATTATAGTTCACTCTTTTTAGTTTTTTTCAAATTTTTATTTAAATCCTAGTTAGTTAACATATAGTGTAATATTGCATATCTATACATTAATAATGAACTACCAGAAAGAGAGAAATTAACGATTTCATTTACAATTGATCAAAAAGAACAAAATATCTAGGAATAAACTTAAGAAAGCGAAAGAGCTACACACTGATGAAAGTGAAAAAGACAAATAAATGGAAAGATATTCCACGTTCATGCATGTACATATTACTCAAAGCAAACTACAGATTCAGTGTAACCTCTATCAAGATTCCGATGGCATTTTTCAGATTTAGAACAAACAATCCTAAAATGTGTATGGAACCACAAAAGACCCCAAATAACCAAAGCAATCTCGAGAAAGAACAAAGTTGGAGACATCATGCTTCCTGATTTCAAACTACATTACAAAGCTATAGCAATCCAAATGTATGGTATTGGCATAAGAACAGACACATAGATCAATGGAACAGAATAGAGATCTCAGAAATGACCAATGAACCTCTGGTCAATTAATTTACAACAAAGGAGCCAAAAATATACATTAGGGAAATGACAGTTTCTTCAAAAAATGGTGTTCAATAAATAAATAACAGTCTCTTCAATAAACTGGACAACCACATGCAAAAAAATGAAACTGGATCATTTTCTTATACCATATGCAAAATTATCTCAAAATGGACTAGACTTGAACAGAAGAACCTGAAACCATAACACTTCTAGAAGAAAACATAATAAGATCTTTGACATCAGTCCGGTGAGGATTTTTTGGATTTGACACTAAAAACTAAGACAACGAAAGCAAAAATAAACAAGTAGGACTACATCAAATTAAGAAGCTTCTGCAAAGCAAAGCAAACCACCAACAAAATAAAAAGGTAACACAATGAATGGGAGAAAATATTTGCAATTCATTTATTTGGTGAGGGGGTTGATATCCAAAATATATAAAGAACTCGTACAACAGCAAAATAATCCAATTTAAAAAAATGAGAGGATCTCAATAGACATTTTTCCAAAGAAGACACACAAATGGCCAACAGACACATGAAAAGATGCTCAGCATCACTAATCATCAGGAAAATGCAAATCAGAACCATAATGAGGTATCACTTTCACATTCTAATGAATGGTGATTACCAAAAGACAAAAAATAACAAATGTTGGTGAGGATGTGGAGAAAAGGGAACCTTTGGTGCACTGTTAGTGGGAATGTAAATCGAGGCAACCGCTACGGAAAATAGCATGGAACCTCCTCAAAAAATGAAAAAAAGAACTACCAGCAATTCTACTTCTTGTTATTTATCTAAAGAAAATGAAAAAACTAATTTGAAAAAAACATAAGCATCCCCACGTTCACGGTAGCATTATCTAAATAGCCAAAATGAAACAACCTAAGTGTTGGTCAACAGATACATGGATAAAGAAAATATGGTGTATATATAATGTTACATAAGTACACACACACATACACAATTCAGCCATAAGAAAGAAAGAAATCTTGCTATTTACATAACATGAAAAGACTTTGAGGGTATTACACTACTTGAAATAAGTCAGATAAAGGAAGACAAATACCACATGATCTCACATGTGCGATCTGAAGGAGAAAAATAACTAAACTCAGAGAACAAATCGGTGGTTGCCAGAGGCAGGGAGTGCTGGGTGAGCAAAATGGGTGAAGGGAGTCGAAAGGTACAAACTTTCAGTTATAAAACGAATCCTGAGGATATAATGTATAACATGATGATTAAACTAATAATTCTGTTACATGTTCAAAAAAAAAAATACCATATTGCAAACTCAAAAGTTCTCATCACAAGAACTCTGTAACTATGTATGGTGACAGAGGTTAACAAGACGTATGGTGACGGTCCTTTACAATATTTACAAATATCAAACCATTATGTTGTCTACACCTGAAACTAATGTAATCACGTGTGTCAATTATACCTCAATAAAAAGGAAAAAGAGGCAATGTTAAAGCATTAATCATTGTCGTACAATATACATAAAATTTACCCTTTTAACCATTTTTGTTATTGAGCACATTCACATTGTTCGACCACCACCACCATCCATCTGCAGAACTTTCCCATCATCCCAAACTGAAACCTCCTACCAGCTCAACAATACAGCAACTCTTCGTTGTCTCCTCTCTCACGGCCCCAGGTAATCACTCTGCTGCTTTCTGTCCCTAGGAGTCTGACTATTCCACGTCGCTCAGATAAGTGGAATCATATACTCTTTGTTCTTTTGTGTCTGGCATGTTTCATTTAGTGGGAGATCAAAGGTCCACCCACATTGTAGCATGTTTCTGAATTTCAATCATTTTTAGGGCTGAATAATATTCCATTGTATGTATCTACCACGTTTTGTTGAACCATTTAGCTATTGATGGACATTTCCGCTGTTTCCACCATTTGGCTATTGTGAATAATGCTGCTGAGAACATCTGTGTACAATGCCTGGTTGAGTCCCTACTTTCAAGTCTTTCATGAAAATATCCAAAGTGGAATTGCCAGAACATATGGCGATCCTCGGTTTAATTTTTTGAACACTGTTTTCCACAGTGGCTGCATTATTTTGATTTTCACCAGTAGTGCACCAGGGTTCCACTTTCTCCACATCCTCATGAACACTTATTGCTCTCTGTTGTTATTGTTTCATAGTAGCCATCCTACTGGGCGTGAAGCGGTGTCTCAATGTGGCTTTGATCGGCATTTCCCTAAAGATTAGTCATGATGACCACATTTTCATGTGCTTATTGTCCATTTATATATATATATTCTTTGGAGAAATGCCTAATAAAATCCCTTGCCAATTCTTGAATTAGGTTATTTGTGGTTTTGCTGTTGAGTTACAGTTTTTTAATATATTCTGAATATTAAACCCTCTATTGTCTTCTGTTTTCAATTTCACTGATTTCTGCCCTTATCTTTATGTCTTACCTACACAATAAAATTAATTTTTAAAGCTTGAGTTCCACACCCAGTTTTATTATATTTAATTACTACCCTAAAGAGGCTAGAGTCAACTGACTACATGAGGGGGATAAAGTGATCTTTGCCCAACTGTCAACAGAAAACATATGTTTAGAGGATTAGCAAGAAATCAGATATTCATGAGTAGAAAAGTTGCTAGAACACTGATGATTCCATCCTCCTTCATCTTTAGCTGTCCCAGGTAAAAATGCTGTTCATGTTGTCAGATCAGGCATTTCTAGGCACCAGAAATTTTCTAAAATATTTACTGAGAAGTCACTGTTCAAATGATACTATACAATGTGACCCTAAATTAGAAAGCATACATGCAAATTATGTTTATTAGCATATTATGCTAATAATTATTATGTTAATAATAAACATATTATTGAATATGTTTACAACATTAATATAATTATTAGCATTAATCAAAGCCCTTCTTAGTAGGTACTGTGCTGAGTATATCACAAATGCATTATATTATTCAATCCTAACAACTTTCTGAAGTAGATGCTATGATCACACCTGATTTAAAGATCAGGAATCAAGGCCAGCAAGTTACCTAAGAAACTCATGGTGATGTTGCTTGTAAATGGGTGAAATCAGGGTCCACTCCCCAGAAGCTTAACTCCAAAATTCTGCTTTTACCATAATTTACATATTGCCTCCAATTAATTGAAAGATAGGAAATTATAATCTTGTAACAAATATATTTAGAACAAAAAGTAATTACAAAAAAAAAAAATAACCATCAGAAATCTTCCTCCTTTCAGGTCCCACCCAACTACTGGTAGTTGGGTTTTTCCAGCTGATCTGTGGTCTAATTGACAAATAATGGGGAGCTTTTAAAAACAATTTATACTTGTAATGGTACCACTGTCATGAAGGTAACCAACTGTTTCTTGGTAACCGGGATTATTTCTGCCCCTTTCTAGTGTATTGTAGTGACTAAAGGCCTGACAGTATATGGGTTAGGCAGGTGTCAAATTTTGCTGCAGGCTTCGGATGTTTTCCTGTGGGTCATCTGCCTTAGGCAAGCAGGAGCATGGCCACCAGTGGCAGGTCCCCACGCTCCTATGACTCCCTGAAAGCTAACTGAAAACTTGAGAGCTAACTGAAGCTTTCCCTACCAGCTTTTCCAGCTCTTCTACTCTTTCATAAGCACATTAATAACCTGTATTACGTCCATTCTACTTGCAACCCATGATGCGTTATCAATATTTTTAACAAATCCTACTTTTGAAGCTCCATATGGGTATCATATTCACTGCAGCCTGTGGCTGAATTCAGCACTTTTTGTTCACACTCTCCCTAGATCCACCTACTTCAAAGTTCCTGTCACATACCCAGTCCCTCAAACTGCCCTCACCTGCCCCAGCTCTTCGTTAAGATTGGATGTTCTGGCCATGGCATAGACATTATTTCCTCTATAATGCATATCTTCATCCTGCAAGAAATGAACAAAATAGCCAAGCCACACAGTCAGAACGAGGCTCCAAATTTCTTCAGGACTACTGTACCACCGATGCTCTTCTGACATGAGAAAGAATTCAAAATGGCAAGCCTAGAGTACTTAGAGAGTCTTGGAGCTAGTTTTTCACGTACGTTGGCAGAGCTGATTCAGGAGGCAATGCTATGCAGAAACAAAGGTCAGTGTATCGTTGGTTTGCTATGGGAAGACTTGGCTTCCAAATCCCGGCTCTGCCTCAGACACTCGGTGGGATCCTAAGGGTGCTTTGCAGCTACTACATCTATAAAATGGGAGCAATAACACAGATCTCACAGCACTACTGTGAAAATTAAATGAGAATACATTTAAAAGCCCTCGGTCTCATTTTGTGGTTGTCAAAAACAACGGTACCCTTCCAGTGATGGTAATCCCTTGCCATATGGAGATTATTTTAATGAGAACTCTAGCAAAAATTTTATTTCCAGGAAAAGTCTTTTAAAATAGAACTGAAAATTGCAGACATGCATTCAAATTGGAAAATTCAGTCACACGTCATGAAGTATTAAACGAATGCATGGTTTTCAACTAAAATCCTTTCCTTATTTTGAAGTGACTCTGGAATAGCTCTTTCTGTCACTCTTGCCAAGATACGTAAATCTGTTGTAAGTCTACCAGACTCTCCTCCTCTCGAATATCTTAAATTTGATTGGACTATCTCTTTACAGTTACTACTAAGTCACTAGTTCTTAAATCTTTCCTTTCAGTTAGAAAAAATATCTAAAACAATGGTGCCCTCAAGAGCGACACAGAGAGACGCAGGCACGGGCGGGTCAGGCTGACCCCAGTGTTTGGCTTTCCTGTCAAAAGTACAACTGGCCCACGGGCCAGCCCCATGGTCATAACTCAGTTATGCTGATTTTCAAAACCAAAGCCACAGATCAAGAGAGAACTGTTTTGTTTTTTTTTTTTTTAACTATCTGATTTCAATACTCACCCAGTTTATAAACATGGCCTGAACATATTTCACAATTTCCAGAGTGACCAGCAGGCTAATGGGGATGAGATTGTGGTACAAGATGATGAACACCAGTAAGTCAAACCCTAAGCTGTGGGAGCTGTATTCTGTGGAAGAAGATAAGAACCATGTCATAGCTTTAGGCAGTATCTTTCTTCATCTTTGTGTCATTACTTGTGAAAATTGTGAACATTTCCGCATGAAAATTTTTTAAAGTATAATTAAATGGACACATCAAAATGGCTTTTAAAGGATCCGTGAAGCACCAACCATATAATAGGGTGGATGGTAAGCATCAAGGTACAACATCTAGCAAGAAATAGACCCCACTCTCAGGGAGCTTTGGATGCAGCTTGAGAAAGTAAGATGAGTCAGGAATTATGGCATGATGAATTCCATGATACCACTGAACATGTAGAGTAGCAACAAGAGCACAAAGTGGAGGGCCCAGAATGAGGGCCCAGCACAGTTTTGAAGAAAGGAGTTTGTTAAATGGAGAAGATGAGGGGGAGAGAATGAGGAAGACATCTTAATTACCTGGAACTACATGGCTTGAAGACAAAGAAATAATGATTTTTAAAACTCAGGGAAAGAAGGAAAGTGAAGCCAAAAGGAAAAGGGAAAAAAAAAATTTGTAAAAAAATTTTTTTTAGTGATACACTCATTTTTAAAGAGGTAGACACATTTGAGAGAGTAATTTCCTGATAAAAATTCAATCTAATGTCAGAGAAATTTATTGAAAAGTATCTAGAAGGAATTCAAGGGGATATATACATACTGCTTTATACAGGTCTTTCTGAAAACTTACATCTAAACCTTAAACATTACATTTAATGGGAGTTGAGTTATGGGAGGTGGGGTTATAACTGAAAGAACACAAATTGATTTGCAAAGTTTAATGAATTAAATACAAATACATATATCAAGAGACAAAATTAAGTAATTTTAGGTTAAAATTTTATGTTCACTTTTCCTAAAAAGGGAGCATACTTGTAATTTAGAACAGTAGTTAAATCTCAATTTCTAAATTCTATCAATTTAAAAGTCAAGTTTAATTTGCTATCATATCTACTTAAACTTTTTTTAAAGATTTTATTTATTCTACACAAATTCTTATCACCGTTGAGTTTACTAACTTTCCCTTATTTGCCATAAGTATACTTTTATACTTACTGCGTGACTTCATGGTCATAAATTGTTCCTCCAGGAATACTAGAGGCAGATATTATTATGACCATTTGATGGACAGAGAAGACCATTTGAGGGGCAGAGAAGTGGAGACAAGAGCTTTAGTGCTTTGCTACATTTATTAATTACTGAAAATACAGTCATACTTTAATTGCCCAATACCTTTTTCTTCATTTGGACTAGAATAACCTGGGTAGAGTGGTACAGTCTACCCAGAGCCAATTATGGATTCTCATTCCAAATAAACCACTAAGTTCCTCTGTGCTTTTTGGCAAATATACAGAATCTGTTTCACTTTCATAAAACAAGGACTGGACTAGAAAACTATACAGTTCTGCTTCTGAACATAAAATTATTTCTTTTAGCCAAACAATTACTGGATTCCTATTATGAAAAGGCACTGTTCTTGGAGTTAAAGATACCATGATTCCCAAAAATTCACAATTTTCAAAAAACTCACCATCTAGCTGGGGGGGAGGGGGACAAAAAACAATAATCATAAAAACTTGGAAATGGAATGATATCTATTAGGATATCATTACAGAAGCCAAGAGGGATCCTAATTAAATTAAAAGAGGGAGGTAAGACATAGGAAATACTACTGGAGAAGGTAAGGCTACATCTTGGACTGAAATGAGAAGTGACAGGTATCCAGTCAAGAATGGACCAGAGATGCATTTGAAGCAGAAGGTCGAGCACAAGATGAAAGGCCTAGAGATGCTGAAGCAACTGATGGATGGGAGGAACACAAAAGAGAACAAAAGTCAGTCTTCTGTGAATAGAGACCAAGTGCTCAGGAAGAAGTGGTGAGATATCAGGTGGTGGAGACAGGACCAGGTTATAAAGGTCCTGATACGCCATGCTAAAGGAGATTTATCTTGACTTTGTAGGCCAGGAGTCTACATCCAGAGAGTAAAGATTTTAGGTTTTGCAGGCCATACAGTCTCTGTTTCAGTTACTCAACCCTGCTATTGCAGCACTGAAAGAAATCACAAATAATACATAAATAAGTACGGCTGTACTCTGATAAAACTTTATTTACAAAAACAAGCAGTGGGCCATCAGGCAGTAGGTCTACCAATACACTGAAGCTACTACATGTGTTCATAACTATTTTTTACCTGCATCTTTCTGGAAACCGTATGAAGAATGAATTGGAGTAGAACGTGACTGAGGGCTGGGTAAACAGAGAACTGTGGCAGTTGCCCAAAGATGAAAGAGTGTACACAGAGAAAATATTGAAAAGGTGGAATGGAAAAGACTTTGGGACTGATTGGATGGTAAAGGCCATTGGGGTAGGAGTGGGGGAAAAAGGAGGAAGCTGAGAAGGAGGGGTAAAGGTGACCTTTATGTTTCCAGCTTGGATGATGGTCGGATGGCAGTATCTACAATTTACATGGAGAATACTGGAAAAAGACAATGGTTTGGGGGGAAAAAAGATGAATTTAGCTTTGCACATGCTGGGTTAAGAAGTCTACATGACACCTGGAAAGCAATGTCCGGGCAACAGTGAGTTCATTATTCATAGAGCGATCTGAGCTGGTGGCAAACAGGACATCAACTGACAGGATGACAGATGAAATTATTAGAGCAAGTGAGCTCTCTTGGAAGGATTTTCTTGGACAAGATAATCTCTAAGAAGCCAGTCAAGGCTCTTCTGCAAGAAAAAAAATGCACATATACATATATAAATGAAATTTTCACACAATTTTCAGGATTCATGGACCCAAGTCGAGGCATTCCTGGTGAACCAAGGATCCTGAAAAATGCCAGCATTTAAAAGGTGGATCAAAGTTTCTATGAATCAAATAGGGAAAAGATTTTTTTTTTTTTTAAATCAGAAGGTGGCAGAGGTCCAATTAGATCCCACTTAAAAAATGACCACTGGGTTTAGCAATTGGGAATTGATTCCTACCCTTGAGTTACAATTCTAGTAGACTGGTTGCAGTGGATAGCAGATGGAAATGAACCCAAGAGTGATCAGGATGTAAGAAAATAGAAACAGCGAAGGTTGTCTCTTCTTTCAAGAAGTCTGATCAAGAAGGGAAGAACAGGTCATTTGTAGGGTATGCAGAAATTGACACATTTTATCAACATCAAAATATCAATGACTTTTGTAAGAACTTATGTCTGTTTCAAAATAAGATAACATTCACAGCTCTGGGCTAGGACAAATTAAACAAATGCATTTAAATTGAGATTACTCTTTCAAAATCATTGAAAATCTAAAAGCTTGAGATAAAAACTAGATAGGTACCATCTAGAAATCTAGATTGCATAAGAATGAATCTTTTTTTTTTTAATCCAATATACAAAGTCTTTCTCTTAGCTTATTTTTAAGATGCTCCCAGACCGATGCTCTCAAGGGAAGCTAGAAAAATTTAAAATCCTCAGCTGTATGTATCATGGTTAAATCTGAAAACATGGAAAGATATAAGCCCCCCTCCAAAAAAGACTAAACTTTAATGCCAAGGATCAGTTTACTTTTAAATCTTTTACTGACCTTCTGGTCAATGTAACCAGTGAGTCCCCTTCAGGGTCCCTGAACCTCTTTTTCTTGGCATCACTCATTGTCCACAGAGCACTGTACTAACCCAGTGAGATGGATATTATGGCCATTTTCAAATGAGGGAGGACATGCTCAGAGAAGTAAAAAACCTTGTCCACCTTCTGGTGACTAAGTGGCAGAGACGAAGATGTAGACCTTGTCTGTCTGGTTCAGTCTCATTCCTCTGCCTTGACTCCTCCCTCTCCTTTATTCCAGAATGCCAAGATTATGGGGAACTGGCAGAACAATCTTAAGAAGGAAACATTGTTTCTAAACTTATTCATCCTCAGGGGTACAGCATTACAACTCCCAAAACGGTAGCTTCTTACCACCCTTGGATACTCACCCTTCATCCTGATGTACCAAATGCTTTCTCCATACCATTCATTCCAGAGTATGGCTCCCACACAGCTCACCAAGGACATGGCCAGGAGCAGAAGGAACAACACCAGGATCTGTACATTGGTCACCTTCTCAACATTTGATCTCTTGAGAGGCAATTTGATAGAATTCTGCATAATAGCACATGTACACACACCAGAAAGAATGAAAAATAATCAAAGGAATTATAATGTATGAATATTTTGATGGAAAGAAGAGGTAAAAAAAAAAAATCCCAACAGTTGAGAAGTAGAACATGTTTTTT
>CM052810.1:66758251-66792451 GCA_028533885.1 Nasua narica | reverse complement strand
ATGTGCATCACGAGTGCCCTCCTTAATTTCCATCACCTATTCAACCCATCCCTCCACCCATTTGCCCTCGACTGGAATTTAAATAAAAACTTCAAAAAATATGCTTTTTGTTTCAACAATTTCAATGCTCGAGATTTATCTTCTGTTAAAAAAAAAAATAAGCAACTATCCATGTTCACAGCAGCAATATTTATAATAGTTTCTCTCCCCTAGACTCTCTAAGGTAACTATGTCATTTCCACATGTTAAAGACTTATTTATTTTTTTAATTTGAGACAGGAAGAGAGAGAGCACACAAGTGGGAGGAGAGGCAGAAGGAGAAGGAGAATCTTGAGCAGACTCTGCTCTAAGCGTAGAGCCCGATGCAGGGCTCAATCCCACCATGACGCTGAGATCATAACCTGAGCTGAAATCAAGAGTCCAACCCTCAACAGACTGAGCCACCTGGGCGCCCCTCCCTATGTTAATATAGAATGTAATTTAAAGTCTTAAATAGCAATTCACATAATAGTCTGTACAGATTGGTACCATTTTTGCCAACACAAAGTGTTTTCTGCAATATGTGTGCATCTGTATACATGTTATTAAGTATTTGTTCACTATAAAATTAAAAAAAAAGAAAAAAATGATTGAGAGGAATGGTACAGGAGAGAAAGAATTTACACAGAACTTCTAATGTCATTTTGGCCAAAATAATCTTACCATAAATTGGAGCCATATAAACTAAAATGAAATATGGACCTCCCTTCAAACTTCAGGTTAACAGAAATAAGCTTCCTTTAGAAAAAAAAAAAAAAAGATTTTATTTATTTATTTAAGAGAGAGAGCAGGAGCAGGAGCAGAAGGAGAAGCAGGATCCCCGCTGAGCAGGGAGCCCGATGCAGGGCTCCATCCCAGGACCAAAGGCAGACACTTAACCAACTGAGCCACCCAGGTGCTCCCAGAAATAAGCTTCCTAAATTCGGGAGCTCAATACTAAATCCCTTACCTCCTAAAAGAAGGAAAAAATCTAGAGACAATACTATTTGCCATCATAAATTATTTTACCTGCATGAATTTGGTTTCAAATCCAGTGTAAACAACGATGCCAAGGATCCACTGAGTATTTTTAAGTTGTGTACCTCTTAGCAAGACCTGATCAGGTCCAATTGGAACAGGGCTAAACATAAAGAAGAGCATTTATAAATTAACCAAAAGGATTTTCCTTTTCTTTTCACAATGTAAAGCAAGTGTAAGCTTTCGTCTTATGTATATTTCCTTTTGTCAAGTTCAGCTTTGGGGGTAAAGAGTAATAAAAACATTTGCGTCTTCATAGAAAGTACCTCTTTCTAGAAGAGCATGGAAAAATGATGTTTTATCATCCATTCCTCACTAACCCAAAAGTATGTCAACTAAAATTTGAGAGAGAAAATATCTCTTGTATTAGGATGACTATAAAACTTATTGGCAAGGAAGATTAGGTAGAGGAATGAGTACCTGGGTGCCGACTTGGTAATCTATGTAATCTATAGAAAAGATTACACGTGGGCATTCGGAGCACACAAAAGCAGCTCAGTCGGCCATATTCACTTGTTCTTCTCCCCTCCAGCACAGCCAACCTACTATATAAAAAATGTTTCTGTAGAAGTCTTTAGAAAGCTAAGTACAAGTGGGGTAGAAATTAGGAAAAATCCTTCATTGTTATCAAACTGAATCCTTAGTGGCTTCTCTTCTTGGGTTACTTTCAAAACCTTGTTCTTTCCATTAATTTACCCCAAAGGATGTGCTGAGTGCTTGTCTACAAAGGGAACTTGGACCTGAATTCTCTAGTCCTTCCATTTGCAGGTATACTGGCTAAGAAAATGCCATACACTTTTCCTATACTTAAAAATTCCTTTTTTATTTTTTTTTAAAGATTTTATTTATTTGCCAGAGAGAAAGTGAGATCACAAGTAGGCAGAGAGGCAGGCAAAGAGAGAGGGGGAAGCAGGCTCCCTGCTGAGTAGAGAGCCCAATGCAGGGCTCCATCCCAGGACCCTGAGATCATGACCTGAGCCAAAGGCAGAGGCTTTAACCCACTGAGCCACCCAGATGCCCCAAAAATTCCTTTTTTTTTTTTAAAGCAATATATTGATACCTCGGGTATTTCAAAGTCAAGTAAAAAATGAAAACGTATAAAGTTTAAAATGTTATCAACCAGGAGAACAAAAACTGCCACATTTTCCATTAAAAAAAAAAATGTTTGAGGAATGAAAGATGATACCTTTTACCATGTAGATACAAGGTTCCGACAAAGGTATTGAAATGACGATTAGGTCCTTCACATTCTATTTTTCCAGATAGGCTTGACAATTGTTTTTCTGTTTGTATTTCAGCTGTTTCTAACAAAGCCTGTAAGATCAAGTCAAAGTTAAAAAATATGAAAATTAAATTTTAATAGCAAAGTTCAATGTCTCTAGTAGTTCATAAGAGCAAATTATGAAAATCAGGGTCTAAAACTGTACTGCATTTATCAGGTAATAAATAATGTACATCAAACTTTAACATAAACTTTATTAGAAGTCTTTGCCACACCAGCATTTTGCAAATAATTTCAATAAGGTTGAAAGAAGTAGGAAAGTTATGTTTTCATCATCGCTATAGGAAAATAACATTTTTGAAAGTTTGATCACTATAACCAAACATTATGTCACGTTTGATACATCTATGGCTAATGATGTTGAACTCTGAACCACACTTAGAGGAGCAAGGATCTAGAATAGTGATTCCAAGCATCACCTGATTTGCTTGCAACAGATTCACCTGAAGTCTTTAAAATACAGATTGCTGAGATTTACCCCCAGGATTTTTTTATTCAGTAGGTCTGGGGTGGGTCACTAGAATTTGCATTTCCAAAAGAATGGTGATGATGCTGGTCCAGGAATCACACTTGGAGAAACACTGATCTAGATAATGTCTCATTGTAATTAGATGATCTCAACTTTTCCAGAGAGAAAAAGCTGATCATCTTCAGGAGAACAAGAACCAAATTGTCATCAGTCTTTTTAACAGTAATACAAGATATAGGAAGACAGTGAATTTTTATTATCTAAATAAAAGATCTTCACATTTAGAATGTAGTATCTTCCCAAATACAAATGTGAAAGTTTAGTGCAAATGTTTTCAGGCATGCAAACAACTTCTTGGAAGTTTTGATACTCAGAAACCTACACTGAAACAGTTTTGAATGAACTTCTGTTATTCAAAAGATGCCTTAGGGGCGCCTGGGTGGCACAGTGGGTTAAAGCCTCTGCCTTATGCTCAGGTCATGATCTCAGGGTCCTAGGATTGAGCCACTCATCGGGCTCTCTGCTCAGCAGGGAGCCTGCTTCCCCCCCTCTCCCTGCCTGCCTGCCTACTTGTGACCTGTCAAGGTCACATTTATTCTGTCAAATGAATAAATAAAATCTTAAAAGAAAAAAAAAAGATGCCTTAAAAAAAGTATAAGAGCAAGTTACCAATTGGGTCAATGTCTTCTAGACATTTATAATACATATAACTGACAGAGAATTAGTATGAAAAATAAAGAAATCCTATAAGTCAATAAAAACATAAATATCCCAATAGAAAAATGAACAAACATGAATAAATTATTTCCCAGAAAATCTGTATTACCAGTACACTCAAAAACAGATGCTCAGGAGTCATATATTAAAAAAGAAAAACCGTTATATCAATAGAGGCTGAAAAATTAGTAAAAATCTTCAAAATAAAATTCTAGAAAAATAGAATTCTTAGCAAAACTTCACAAATTTGGTAAAAGCAAACAAAAAGCAACTAACCACACTTAACTACAAAATGTTAAAGCATTTCCATTTTAGGATCAAGAAGAGACTAGGTTCTATCACAAATTTATTTGCAACTGCCCAGGAGTTTCTAGGTAATGCCATAAGACAAGGGTAAAAAGAAATTAGGTATGATTACTGAAAAGAAAACACCAAAAATGAACCAACTTTTAAAGAAAGAATTTATTACCTAAAAAAATTCTATCTCGACTGAAAAATCATAAAAATGTGTAAGAGTTTAGTATGGTGGCTGGATTTAAGATCAATAAACAAAAATAAGTGTAGAGATATCATAAACATTCAGCCACAAGAGGACAGCTGGCTATTGCTAATAAAGCTGCTATAAACATTTGCATTAAGTTGTCACGGGAACATAGGTTTTCATCTCTGTGGCATAGTACAGTTACTGGGTTAAATAATATCTGCATGTTTAATTTTATACAAAACCACCAAAATGTTTTCCCACGTGGCTGTATCATTTTATATTCCCAACTACTATGTTTGAATGATCCAGTTTCTCCACATCCTTACCTGCATTTAGTGTTGGAACTATTTTTAATTTGGACCATTCTGATAGGTGTGTAGTGACATATCACTTTGATTTTAATTTGCATTTCCCTAATGCCTAACGATGTAGAAACTATTTCATGTGCTTATTTACCATTTTAATATCCTGTTCTATGAAATGTCTCTTTTTGTCCATGTTCTAATTGAATTATTTGGTTATTTGGTTCACCTTTTTTTTTTTCTGTAGAGTTTTGAGAGTTCTTTATATATTCCATATACCAGGCCTTTGCCAGATATGTGGCTTGCAATTATTTTCTCCCAGTTTTCAGCTTATCGTTTCATCCTCTTCAAAAGCAAAAACTTTTCATTTTGTTGAGGTCCAATTTATCAGTTTTTCCATTCCTAGATCCTATTTTTAGTATTGATTCTGAAAACCCTTGGCCTACTCTAAATTCTGAAGATTTTTTCCAATTTTTTTCCCTAAAGGTTTTATATTTTTACATTTTATATTTAAGTTATGATAAATTATTAGTTAACTTTTGTATAAAGTATGACACTTAGGTCAAGCGTTGTTTAATTTTTCTGCCTATAAGCATACAATGGCTCCAGCTCTGTTGAAAAGGTTATCTTTTCTCCAATGAATTGCTTTTGCTTCTTTGATAAAATCATTTGAGCGTATCTATATAGATCTATTTCTGGGTTTTCTATTCTGCTGCCTTGAGCTGTGCGACTATTCCTTTACCAAAACTAAACATTCTTGATTACTGTAGTCATAGAATGACATGAAATCAGGAAGATTTATTCCTTCATTTTATGCTTTTTCAAAATTGTTTTAGCTATTATAGTTTCTTTGCATTTCTGTACATATTTTAGGATAAATTCATCTATCTCTACACAGGATCTTGCCGATATTTTCACAGAAGTCGTGTTAAATCTGTATGTCAATTTGGGGCGAATTAACATCCTTACTATGTTGAGTCTTCCAACCCATGAAAACTGTCTCTCTCTCCATTTATCTAGCTCTTCAATTTCCTTCAACATTATAATGAAATTTTCAGCATACAGATCCTGTCTATCTTGTTAGATTTACACTTAATTCATTTTTTATTTTTTTTAAAAGGATTTTATTATAAATCTTTATAATCTTTTAAAGATTTTATTATATATGACAGAGAGAGAGAGAGAGATCACAAGTAGGCAGAGAGGCAGGCAGAGAGGGGGGGGGAAGCAGGCTCCCCGCCGAGCAGAGAGCCCGATGCGGGGCTTGATCCCAGGACCCTGAGATCATGACCCGAGCTGAAGGCAGAGGCTTTAACCCACTGAACCACCCAGGCGCCCCATACACTTAATTCATTTTTTAAAGATTTATTTATTTTAGAGCGTCTGGGTGGCTCTGTTGGCTGGGTGACTGCCTTCGGCTCAGGTCATGATCCTGGAGTCCTGGGATGGAGTCCCGCATTGGGCTCCCTGCTCAGCAGGGGTTCTGCTTCTCCCTCTGATCCTCTGCTTCTCGTGCTTTCTCTCAAATAAATAAAATCTTAAACATTTATTTGAGAGAGAGAGAAAGTGTAAGGGCAGAGGGAGAGGTAGAGTCTCAAGCAGACTCTTCACCAAGTGCAGAGTCTGATACAGGGCTCGATTTCACAACTCCGAGATCATGACCTGAGCAGAAACCAAGAGTCAGACGCTTAACCGACTGCACCACCCAGGTGCCCCCTAATTCATATTTTGAGCACTTATAAGTGATCCTGTATTTTTAAAAAGCTTTTATGCACACGAGCAGGAGTTGGGGGAGGGGCGGAGAGAGAAGGAGAAGCAGACTCCCCGCGGAGCAGAGAGTCAGGCACAGGGCTCAGTCCCCGGATCCTGGGTCACGACCCAAGCTGAAAGCAGATGCCTAACCAACTGAACCACCCAGGTGCCCCAATACTGTATTTTTAACATTTATTGCTACTATACAGAAATAAAAGTGGCTTTGTATGTTTATCTGGTATCCTACATCCTTGTCAAAAAAACACATTTCATTTTATTTTAGATTCCTTCGGAATCTAAGTAGACAGCTTTTTCTATGTAGACAACTACATAAAAACTTTTTATATTTTCATTTGTTTCAAGCATGTTTGTAGTTGCTTACTGAAGCTTTTTTCCTGATGGATCCCTTAAAATCTCTCTCAGATAATTCTAACATCTACATTATCTTTGCATTAGCATTAGTTGGTTGTCTTTTCTCATTGAGTTTGAGATCCCCCTGTTTTTTGGCATAATGAGTGACTTTATTGAAATCTGGACACCTGGGCTATTATAAGATCTGAATGTCATTACACTTTGTGTTATGGCTTCCTTTGACACTACTCTGACAGGGGAAGGGAGTGTTGCCTCATTACAGCAAGATGGGGGACGGAAAGGCAAGTTGCACACGTGGCCTCTGTTGACAAACAAATGGAGGGGCTCCTTATTACAACTGGGGAGGAGTGAAGTTCTGGCTCACCTGTAGGCCCCCATCATTACCTCCCCGGACTGAGGGGTTGAAACGCCTTATTACTGTTGTCCATGCAGTCCTCACTTACTCAGAAAAGAGAGGAGGGCCTTATCACCACCCTTATTACAAGATGGAAGTCTTGGCTTCCTACTCGGTTTCCCTGACACCATATTTGTTGGGGAGTTGGATGCCTCATGACAGCTGGGTAAGGGAGAAATTCTAGGCTCTACACTCAACCCTTGCTGGCATAGATGAGAGCGGGGCCAAATTTTTACTCTGGTGTTTGGCTGGGGTAGAGTGGCCATTGTCTCAAACTTTCTGTCTCGGTGACTGCCCCTTTGCTGGTCCTTTGACTAGAGAAAAGAGGCTTTTATTGGGGCATTTTTTTGGTCTGTATCCATTGGCTTTTCTGGGTTTTTGGTTTCTTCAGTTCCAAGCCTGGTATAGAAGACAAAAGGTATGCATATGACCCACCACTGTGTTGTTCCCTGGGTTCCAAGGTCCCACAATCTACCTTCTTCCGTCACTCTTTCAGTGTCTTCTCATATTTGTTTTCTATATGATGTCCAAAGTTTTTAGTTGTACTTCGCAGGGAAAATAAAAGTATGTCTACTTCATTTCCCCTGGAACAGAAGTCTACAATTGCATTTTTAAAAATAAAGAAGGTACCACCAAACTATTACAACAGTTAGTAGTGGGGATAAAAGTGGAATTTGGAAGGTGGAGATAAGGCTTAATAGACTAAGTTTCGGTATTATTTATATTATTTTTACAAAGAGGATATATTCAGTAAATTCTAAATATTTTTCATTTTCAAATTAAAGTTTGCAAAAGAAATTTAGCAGACATGTAAATAGTCAAATATAAATTCAAGAACTTCTTTATTGAACCAAAGCAATAAAGCAAAGATTCAGTTATCTTAAAGACCGTCTTTTTTCCATTAATATGAAGTTAATTAGAAAACTATCTCCTTCCATTCATTATTACAAGTCACTCTGAAATTCAAATGATCATTTAAAAAGCAGTGGTATATATACTCAGAACTCATTTATAACCATTTAGTCTAGTGATATTTATCATGACAACAGTTTTATCACCAAAGATATATCCTCAAAATAATATGCATAAAGGCATGTTATCCTTTATATGATCTGTATTTTATAGGACATTTTTTTTTCCTTGCACTAGTACCATATCACCTAGTTCCTACTTATTCTTTTTAAAGTGCCCTCTAAATAACTGATGAAGACGAATTATATCTCTCCAACAGCAGTGAGATACTTTTCTTCGTGGAAAAAAAAAAATGGCAACCGGTACCTGCCAAAGCTTGACATTGTGAGCTTAAACACAAAATTAGGATTTAAAAGGTGTCTTTACCTGTCGTATTTTTAGATTTGTCTCCCCATCCAGATTAGATGTTGCAATATAACATGTTACCCGAGGTTCACTATGGAAAATAAAGCAAATTAACATTGAATGGAACTCTCTCCAAAAATTAAATTCCCAATAATGTTAACAGTGAAATGGGACCTACATCCACCGCTGAAAGGGCCGTTCAGAAGTGAAAGAACTACTTTTTCAGAAGTTAGCCGTCTGATACCACCAGCCTCAAATTTACTTGCAGTAGAAAACTTTCTACCCTTACAAAGCTGTGTAATTGCTCTTTAATTCCCAAAAGAGAAATGGCCGAAGGTGAACAGGAGATGGTATATAGCTCAGAACAAACCCGCGTCACAACTAAGGTCAAACCTAAAATTGTTATTTTCTAAAAATGGGTCCACTGTAGTTCCCAATGGCTCAGGCTCTACCGCCTCTTTTTTTTTTTTTTTTTTTAAGATTTTATTTATTTGAGAAAGAGCGTGCGCGCATGCGCACACAAAATGGATGGGGAGAAGCAGCAGGAGAGGGAAGAGACAGACTCTCCACAGAGCAAGGAGCTCAGCGTCTCGAGCTTGATCCCAGGTCCCTGGGATCATGACCTGAGCGGAAGACAGACACTTAACCCACTGACCCACCTCCATGGCCTTTATAAGGAGAATAAAATCTTTAGGCTAGCTCTAGGCAGAGCAGGGCTCTCAAACACTACACCTGGGTTTCTCTATTTCTACCTAACCTCACCAGTTACGAAATCGAGACACTGAATCAAACATTTGCCTTGTCATATTTTGTTCCATGTCAAATGCAATTTACTCATGAAATTGCTTGGGGAGGGGGGAATGCCACAAAGAATAACAAAAATTGTCATTAAAGCTTACTCAAACTTGAATTCAGTCTTACTCTTTTGACTGTATGTCATTCACTGAATATCAAGTTTAAAGTAAAACAATCTGTATCAATTTTGCCAGCCAAGACCATGTCGCAAAAATAAAAATATATCTTCATTAAAGATGCCAGTGATATAACAGAACTTCCAAAAACTTTTTCTATTGTGCCTGATTTCAGTTTATTCTTTTCTACTGTAGCTAACTTTTCAGACTAGATTCTTAGCTCATTTTTTTTTGGCATTTCTTTTTTTCTTAATGAGAGCATTTTAAACTAAAAATGTCTATCAACTTAGCTCTATCATAGGAGACTTGATGTATTCTCATAACTACTGAAATCTAAGTATTTTCCAGTCTCCATCAGGATTGCCTCCTTGACCAATGGTTTAGAGGCATGTTTTATTTCTAACATATAAAGTTCCTAGTTATCTTTTTATTACTGATTTCAGACTTAATAACATTATGGTCAGAGCCAGTGGCCTATGGAATACCAGTCCCTCAGAATCTATTGATTATATCTCATGTCCTAACAATTTTGACAAGTGTTCCCAATTGTGCTTAAAGAGTATGTATATATCACTTTTTGGTATAATACACCAAAAAATTCTATATATGCCATTATTTCAACATTGTCATTGTGCTTTTCAAATCTTTTACCACAATGCTGACTTTTTTCTCCATTTGATCAATTCCTAAAAGCAAATACTGAAACATTCCAGTATAACGTTGAGTTGGTAAATTTCTTGTAGATGTTTAAGTTTTTTTCTTTGTGTTTAACCTCTATTATTTCTCCATGAATTGAAACTGTTATTATGAAATGGCTTTTTTTTTCTTAAATGACACTTTATCTCAAATAATGCTTTTTGCCTCAAAGTCTATTTTATCTAATGGTGATATCATCTCTTCTGGACTTGTTTCCTATTTTCTGTATGTATTTTTTCATCCTTTCATTTCAATCTTTCTGAGCACTTGTGTTTTGTGAAATTCTTGTAAACAACATATAGCTGGACAGTGTTATCATTTTCTCTAAATTCTGAAATCCATTTAATTGTAATTGGTATTTTTTAAATTCTACTACCTGATTAAGAGCATTCTTATTTCTTCCTCTTTTTGCCTTTTTTCTATTCTTTTACTTTTTTAGAGGGCTTTTTCTTTTTCTCAAATAGTTTTCCCCCTTGATATGGCTGGAAGCACTATATATTCTATGTCTAATCTTTTAGATATTAAACTAAATTTTTAGACAAATATCCAGAGTTTAGAGTTTCTAGCCAATCGGTATCTTCATTCTCATTTTGAAAAATATGAATACTTTTGGTATAGTTCTGATTATCATTCTCAAAATTACTCTGATGTTTCCTATTATTGAGTTCTAGCTTCAGATCCAGGAAACCCAATGACTCCAAGGGACTTATTTTCAACAATTCCGAAAGACTGTCAGCCATTATCGTTTGGACTGTTACTTTTTCCATTCTGTTTTATCTCCTAACTAATTAGAGGTTTCTTCTTTATTTTCCATGATCACTTAAATTCTCTGCTTAAAATTTTTTCAGCACACAGGCAAGGTAAATTCAGAGCTCACATCTGCATGAGTCCCCTTGAATTCTCACAGGGAAGGTCTTCCCTCCACCCTATGCCCAAGACAAGCATATTTCTCTATTGCCCCCTACAGCATGGTGGTTTTTACTCTTCATTCTTCCTTAACTAAGGGTGTAGTTCTCACCTTTAGGTAAGAATCACCTACTCTCTATGCTCAATGAAATGGAAACTTACGGTCTTGGGGTCTGGCAGAAACACTCAGGGGAAAAGCCCATACTGACACAGGATTATCTTTCAGGGTTCTTAGGATCTCAGTTCATTCTGGGACTCAATTTGATTCTCTTTTATGCCCAATCAAATAAGCATTGGGATGTGTGTTTGTGTGTCTAAGATATCTAATGGGGGCAGGGTGAAAACTCAGAAAATATCTGTAAAACTTCCAGAAAAAAGTCCAAGAACAATGTTTTTTGTCTCTCCTCTACTTCTCTCCTACTCCAAGAAAAGGATGGGTTTCCATATAAGCAGTACTTCTTTGAGAGAAAGAGGCAAGAAAGTCGCACATACAAATGATGTAGAGGTTATAAAAACAAAACCCCTTTATGGAACATCTCTGGCTCCTGGGTCAACCCCATACCCCTAACCAAATGAGAGAGAGAAACACATTGGCAACACTGAGTTCCTTTGTCCAGTGAGTTAACGCGTTGATGGCAAAAGAACAAAGTGCGTCTGATAGGAATAAGAGGTAGGGTTGGTATTACTGCTTTTCCAGAAACTGAGACAATGGCTCTAGAACAAATCTCTCTTGCCAATAAATCTCTCCATGCTCCAAGAGGATGTGTGTCTAGAAGGCTAGGAACATTTTTTTTTTTTTTTCAAATCACAATGAGATGATTATGATTTGATCTAAGGAAACAGTTTACCCAACATGTCAGATGCAGCAGTGTTCGTGACTATAGCCACTCTTCCCCACAGATGTCCCCGACTATGTTCTCCTTACAGAGAACGTGAAGAAGGGGACCCAACATAGAAGCATATGGAGAGATGGTCAGACATGACCTCATGGAAAGGAAATACCCATTGTAGGGAGTCTTTCTGTAAGTTTCCTCCAAAACAGCCAGTGAATAAAGCAATATAGTTCTACAAAAATAACAGAGGCTATGTTTTTAAACTTGGGCCTCACACAAGTCGACTTAATGGTATTGAAAAAAATCACTTATTGTGAGTCACTTTGTTTATAGAAAGGGAACACCTCAGAATTGCTATGAGATTAAAATATGATCATAAGCGTGTAAGTATTTTAAGTTTTGCTGAATGTCTGTAGAAATTATAGAAGGGATGGAATTAATCTAACAGTTTGGAAAGAAGAAAATATGTCAGTGACATTAAAGATAATAAAAGTATAGAAGAGCAGTCAGCAGCTGTGGCCCACAGGCTAAATCTAGGCCCTGCCTCTTTTTATAAATAAAGTTTTGTTGGAACATGGCCACACCTATTCGTTTACGTATTGCCTATGGCTCCTTCTGATGCTACAACGGAGACTGCATGACCCTCAAAGCTGAAAATATTTACTATCAGTCCTTTCACAATAAAATTTTGCTGGTTTTGCAACTTTACTTTGTAGTAACTTTGCTGGTCTATCATATGGGGAGAGGGATGGAGAAACCGGTGAGAAAGAAAGGCCTATGATTTTCTTAAAATTTCTAATTCAGAATAAAATTCCTTCAATGGGGGTACCTGGGTGGCACAGTCTGTTAAGCACCTGACTCATGGTTTCAGCTCAGCCTGCAGGCTCAGGGTCGTGAGATCGAGCCCCGTGTGGGGCTCCGTGCTCAGCGTAGAGTCTGCTTGAGACTCTCACTCCCTATCTGCCACCCTCCCCCCCACACTCTAAAATGAATAAATAAATCTTAAAAAAAAAAAAAATTCCTTAAATGCCCACTGTCATGACCAACCTGGAAGAAATCAGAACCAAGTCTGCAGGAAGGAACTGTTCGTTGGAGGCCTTCACAATGTCTCCCACGTTTACCTTTTAAACCGAAAGAGAAATCACAGAAGCATGAATTGTAAGAAGCAAAAACAGAGTCAAAATGCGTCAAATAGTCTTAAGAAAAATTATGATGTGAAAATCCTGGAGCCATGCTAAGAAACTTCAGCTGCATTAGAACAATTTTCTTTTTTGAGGGAGTCATTCCTCTGAAAGAGTTGTTCTTAACTCGGGGCTAGTTCGCCCTCCCCTCCCCCCAGGGACACGTGGCCATGTCCGGAAACATTTTTGGGTGCCACAACTCTGCGGGTTTTAGGGGACGATGCTACTGGCATCAAGTGGATGGAGGTCAGGGATGCTGCTAAAAGTTCACAATGCACGGGACAGCTGCCCACAACAAAGAATTTTCTGGCCCCAAAATGTAAATAGTGCCAAGGCTGAGAAATCCAAACAGATCTATTGGTAGTACTGATTTTGCAATTATGCACTGTTCATACACTATCACACCGTAATTGCTTGCTTAACGGTGGGCTTCTCTCTGCTGGTCTGTGCGCTCCATGTAGAACAGAAAAAAGTGCCCATCTTCCTCCACCAATCAAATTTGTTGACTGAATATATGAATGAATTCTAACTTGTAAGCAAGAGAGAAAGATGTAAATACTAGGAACAATACCTGAAGAAAGCAGTATGAGTTTCTGATGCTTTCTTCCTGTGTACTTTTTCTTTAACCAATCCCTTGAGCATTTACACTGTCCTAGGTATTGAGGACACAGTTCTTAAAATTGGCAGGCCCTTCCTGGGCAGCTAGAAAAGTGGGGCAGGGTGGGGGGCAGCCCAGAGGAAGAGGGTAAAATTCTTTCCTAAACCAATTTCTGGACCTATGTTGAAAAAAATAATTTCTGTCTGGGGAGGAAAAGAACGAGGAGACTATTTTTCTTTTTAGAATAAGATTATACAGGTCATTTTTTATCTTCATTAATTGAGCAGAGATTAAGTGAATACTTCTGGACCAAAGTGAGGAGAGAACCTTAAAAGCTGTAAGTATCCACAAATGCTGAGAAAAAGGATTGACAACTAAACATTCACAACTTACATCAAGTTCACAATGCAGTGAACAATAAAGCATTTGTAGCTTATATGAACAGCTACCTTACTAAAGCAAGATCTCACAAGGGCTAGAATGAGGCAAGTTGACACTTTGTAGTTAAAATTAGAGTCCCCCTCCCCCTAGAAACGATATTGACTATTGACCCAGAAGATTATGCACCTGGGGATCTGATAACAGGCAGTGGTTTAACCTAAGAGTGATCGTGACCAGCACATCTCTTACAAACTCTTTCCCCTTTGCCCACAAGACCCCCAAATCAACTCCCTTTTCCTTTTGTAAGCACCTGATCTGTAAAGTACTCTGTTCGGTTTTACAGGTCGTAAAAGGGGTTAGAGGGACAAGAATTCCTGGTCCGTGGCTCTAGCTGTTTGACTCGTTCTACCAGTGGAAGGCATTGCAGGTAAATTAAAACTCAATCATGCGGGCGCCTGGGTGGCTCAGTTGGTTAAGCGACTGCCTTCGGCTCAGGTCATGATCCCGGAGTCCCGGGATTTGAGTCCCACATCGGGCTCCCAGCTCCACAGGGAGTGTGCTTCTCCCTCTGACCTTCTCCCCTCTCATGCTCTTTCTCACTCTCTCTAATAAATAAATAAAATCTTAAAGAAAACAAAAAAAAACTCAATCGTGCAATCACCCCTCTGCAGAAAAAAGTACCCCCCGCCGCACCCACACTGCAGCCCCACTCCTTTCCTCTCGTCTCTCACCAACCCTCTCCCCTGAGACTCTGCCAACCAGGAACAGAGTGGATGTCTCAGGGACTTTTTTCTCTTAGTACCAATGAGTGGAGCAAAATGCAATCATCATCGACTGTCCTGCTTTATCTCTGCTCAGGGAAAGACATACTGATGATACTTAGAAACCAAAACACTCTTACAATTGGTCTTCAAAGGAATTTTACACTGCTCAGCAATGAATTATTAACAAGGACAAAGTATCTAGCCCCACTTTGCCTTTAACTTCTATCCCAAGGGCAAATCTTTATCAAAACATTCCCTGAGGTAGTCTCCATAGAAAGGTTGCCTTGTACCCTGAGCAACAGTTTCTGAAACCTTGTCTCTAAATAATCCAGTCAATGACACAAAAGTAACACAGAGGCACATTAGAAAGCATGTAGATTTCCAACCAAATAGACTTAGATTCAAAGCCTATTTTCATCACTTCGGGGCTGTGTGACCTTGAGCAGAATAGTTATTCTCTTTGGTCCTCTACTTCCTTCCTCACTTACAAAATAGGATGACAGTTCTTAAAGACATGTTTCAGAGAAAAATCTGCCACTCTCAATATGGTAGGTGCTTATTACTCATTTAAAAGTTAAAATACAAAAAAAAAAAAAAGTTAAAATACATTCTTACCTCTTTCCACATAATCCTTTTCCATGTATTCTCTCTTAACACTGGAAAACATAGAGCTACGTATTAACTGTAAGAATTGCATTAAGCCCAAAATAATGAGAGATTTTTCCAAAAAACTAATTGTGTTTATAAATTACTGTCTATTAATTTAACCTTGATATGAACTGGAAAAAGATGTAAACTGTGTTCATATGCACTGCATCAAAATAGAGCAATATGTATAATGAATGTAACTTAAGAAGAGATGACTCTTAGGTAAAGCTGTGTTAAGTTACTTCTGGTCCTAAAGAGAAAACAGTTTGCTGTTACATGCTAAGATACTGACTGATAGCCTGAAAAGCAACATTATATATTTCTAATCAACTACAGAGGTAGCACATATGGAAACTCGGACTGAAAGAGACTATCTTTTTTATCGACATAAGAATTGTTCATATCTTAAATATTCCAACTTCCCATCTTTTTTCATTTTATTCTAATTAACATAATTGATGATTCTCACATGTAGGAAACCATTTCCTTATGGTTGTTGTTCTTTGCTTTCTATATATCTTTAAATAATAAAATGTTACGAAACACAGCACGTGCACCTGGTCAATTTCGATATTTTTTATAGTGAAAGGGAATAAAAGCTTCATCTAATACCTTACCTATTGCAGTCTTTGTGTTAACTAATCTGTCTGCCACGTGTCGTTTCTGTTACAGAAAAAAAAATCCATCATGTCAAAAGTTCAAGGAGAGTAATTCACATCACAATACAAGTCATAGTAGGCCTAGGAAAGAATAGAGGAAGTGAACCTAACTGTAATGGGTTTGGGGGGGGGGGTCTTTCTGTTTTGTTTTAGGGGCATTGTTTTTTTGTGGGGTTTTTTGGCATAACCGATTTCAATTTAGTTTTGCCTTTATCTGCTCTCTAAATTGAGATGTAATCTAAGGGAGGGAGGATAGCAAAGTGGTTAAGTGTATGGCCTGTAGAGACGGCTCGTCTTGGTTGACCTTCCAACTCTGCCTCTTATGAATGCAGTCATGTCAGGTTACTAACCAGTAGGTGCCTCACTTTAAATGAATACACACACACACACACACACGTGCACATGTGCACGTGCATATTAATACAGAGAATACAGTGCCTCCTACATAGTGAAGTGCTACTTAAAATGTCAGCATATTATATATTGCTTTCAATGACCATCCTTCTAGTTAAACACATAATCAGCAATCTTGAATTATGCCCCAACTTAGCCCAAGGCTTTTGATTAAGTTTGAAAAATTCTTTCATATTATAAAGCAATCAAAGGACCAGCAACCAAATAGATTTTACTGATGACCTATCCTTACAAGATATGAAGGAGTGAGGCAGAAACATAGGAATAATATTAGCTAGCAGTTTTGGAATATGAGCACTAGGATTGTGGGTGAGGAGGAAGGGGACCCTACTAAAGTGACCCCAGCTGTAGCAGGTAGGGTCAGAACAAATGGAAAACAATACTAAATACCTCTGCTTTTCCTTCACTGCTAAACTCTGTAGGCTCACGTGAAATTGTATCTGTGGGGACACCTGGGTGGCTCAGTCGGTTAAGCATCTGCCTTCGGCTCAGGTCGTGATCTCAGGGTCCGGGGAGCATCGGGCTCCTCTGCTCAGCTGGGAGCCTGCTTCTCCCTCTGCCTGCTCTGCCCCAGCCCCCTGCTTGTGCTCTCTAACAAATAAAATCTTGGGGGGGAAAATTGTATCCATGATAAGGTTAAAGGAGAAATGAAGTCGCTGCACAATTCCTGACCTTTTTAGCCAGTTAGGATTTTCTGGTTGCATTTTATGCTCAAAGATACATCTTATGATCACAATTAAAAATCCTACTGGTTTCTCAAATACACAGACAGACATACATACACACACACACTTTAAGATTTGAGACCTTAAAACTTTAATTTGATTTTTCACATCAACTACAGATTTAAAGAATTACTCCAGTTCCAACAAGAAGCTTGAAAACAACAACTATGCCTCTTCTACTCAAGGCAGCAGTTCTGAAAACATTTCACTAACAGTGAACTTACATAATCTTCTACAATCTCTTTGATGCCTGAAATCATAAGAATAATCACCAAAGGCAAGAGAGTTGTATATTTTCCCGTCGGAGACACACCTGGAATCTGCTGCAGAAACAATCAGAGTTACAGCGTGAATCTTAGGATGAATCTTATATTTTGCTTGGCACTAAAAGTGAGGCTACTAGTAGCACACGTGGGACATACGAACAACACACACTGTTAAAAAAGAGGAAGGATACTTAGCATATCAAAACCCTCCCTCCAGCGCGAGACTAAACATTACCTTATGGAAAATCCACCAGTGCAACTGCTTACCACTTCGGTCATTATGTCACCTTTCCAGTATAATACGTTTACCACATTTCAAAGAGAATAGCTCAAAATTTAATGTTTCAAATAGTGCCCCTTCAAATTAGTTAAATCCACAAGGTCTATTAACTGGACCTTCTTTTTTTTGAGGCACAAGAGAAATTTTTTGGAGACGCGGGAGAGTATTTCTCATAATTTCCTGTGGAGAGCGCTCTAGGTCTACCCCCCCCACCACTGTTTAAAATAGGAGCGATAAAGTGGGGAGCCTGGTGGCTCAGTTAGGCGTCTGACTCAAGTTTCAGCTCAGGTCACGATCTCAGTGTTGTGAGAACGAGCCCTGCGTGGGGGCTCCTCGCTGAGCGGGAAGCCTGCCTTAGATTCTCTCTCTCCCCCTGCCCCTCCCCACTCCCCCCACTAACCCTGCTCACACTCAATAAATGAATGAATAAAAATATGAGAAATAAAGTGATAAAGAGGCTACGGCTGTTTCCTGATGGACAGAAGGGTAGGTGAGGTCCTAGATTGGACCCTTTAGTTTCCCAGATTTAGACCAGTTCTTAGGCCTGTATTTCCAGACTTGGGCCTGTGTGTACTCTCTATGCTGCCTAATTTCCTGCTTATTATTTCTTTGTATAGCAAAATAGTGTCTATTTTGAAATTCTTAATGATTCTTTTAAGATTTTATTTATTTATTTAACAGAGAGAGAACACAAGCAGGCAGAGAGACAGGCAGAGGCAGAGAGAGGAGCAGGCTTCCCGCGGAGCAAGGAGCCCGATGCGGGACTCGATCCCAGGACGCTGGGATCATGACCTGAGCCGAAGGCTGCCGCTCAACCAACTGAGCCACCCAGGCGTCCCAATTCTTAATGATTCTTATAGTTATTGAAAAGCAATCTGAAGGGGTGCCTGGGTGGCTCAGTCGGTTAAGCATCTGCCTTTTTTTTTTTTTAAGAATTTATTTATTTGACAGAGAGAGAGAGATCACAAGCAGGCAGAAAGGCAGGCAGAGAGAGGGGGCGAAGCAGGCTCCCTGCTGAGCAGAGAGCCCCATACGGGGCTCAATCCCAGGACCCTGGGATCATGACCCGAGCCGAAGGCAGAGGCTTTAACCCACTGAGCCACCCAGGCGCCCCAAGCATCTGCCTTTGACTCAGGTCATGATCCCAGGTCCTCGGGTCGAGTCCCGAGTGGGGCACCCTGCTCAGTGAGGAGCCCGCTTCTCCCTCTCCTTCTGCCCCTCTTCCCTCCTCGTGCTCTCTTGCTCTTTCAAGTAAATAAAGAAAATCTTTAATAAAATAAAATTAAAATTAAATAATATAAAAGCAATCTGAGAACCTGAGGGCAAAGGGGAGAAAGTGTAGGACTGCTTAGGCTATCAACTAAATCTGCCTTTCAAATCACTCCTACCTGTCCCCTCTTCTCCATCTCTGTGCTGTGTGTCTCCAAGCCATTCTTGTCACTTACCTGCCTCTCTCTAGGTCTCTTCCTCGGTTAAGCCTAACCAGAGCCGGTCACGTCACTCTAGCCCCTGGCTGTCACTGCCTTTTTCCTACCCCTTGAACACAGTCCAAGCTTCTGAATGCAGCACACTAAGCTTCTTATAACCTGATCTCACCTGACATCTTGAGCTTCTTTTCTACTCTACGTTCCACACAAAAGTTTTACGGTTTCCAGGACACTCCATACACTAGAAAAAAATTTCATACTTTGAATTTTCACAATTCTAAATAGATAAAAGGCATAAACAATGAAGCTTGGAATACTGAAAATTTTTTTTAAAGATATATATATACATATGTATGTATATATATAACGTATCTATATGTGTAGAAGGCTCTCAGAGAAAATTCTACCTCTTTCCCTTCCCCTCCTTGGTCCCTAGTTCTTATAAAAGGCAACCAGTGCCTTCTGTTTCCGAGCCCTTGCTCACACAGTCTCCTGTGCCTGAAAGGCCTTCTCTTCCATCACTGCCCCTCTGTTTACTGTTAGACTCCCCCTCCTCTCATCTTTGACTCAAATGCCATCTTCTTTTTCACTAGCTTTTCCTGAATCACTCACTCTCCAGCCCAAAGGGGGCTGTGCTCCCCTAACACTTTATAAATATTTCTTGAAGTACTTGTATGTTAAGACTACCAGCTCTCCATGGGGCCACTTAAGTGGCTCAGCTACTTAAGCATCTGCCTTCGGCTCAGGTCATGATCCCAGGGTCCTGGGATCGAGTCCCACATCGGGTTCCTTGCTCAGCAGGAAGCTTGCTTCTCCCTCTCCTTCTGCTGCTCGTGCTCTTGTTCATTCTCTCTCTCTCTCTCTCTCTCTCTCTCTCCTCCCCCCCCCCGCCTCTCTGAGAAATAATTAAAAAAAAAAAATACTACAAGCTCTCCAAAGGTAGGAGCTATGTCTCATCATTCATCCTTGAATTCTCAATTCCATGCACAGATTTGGGTACACACTTAGGTGACCTCTATAAATGTTCAGTAATGCCACTCTTCTGTTTAAGTACAATCCAACAAATTCATCACATTCTTATCCCAAAGGTTGGCCATTTTGAAGACACTATTTCTATTCTCAAGGAATTTATAGTTTTCCAGGAAAAATAGAATCAGTTATAACATATAGCATAGATCACTGCAACAGAAGGTAAAGATGGGAGAAATCAGCATGGAGAATGGCATATCGTGACGTTCGAAGGGGATTTTGAAATGTGCCTTTAAGATAATGGCTAGAGTATGGCCAGATGAGTGCCTTCTGGATTAGGTAACAGAATGAACCAAGGTCTAGAGGTAGGAAGAAAATTGGGAAATTATGAGGAGACTTGCCTCTTGGATTGTAGGGTTCGTGATGCAAATAAAGTTGAATAAACAGGCATAAACCAAATTATGGAAAGCCTTGAATTTAACTGTTTTTGAAAAGATATTATTCCTAAAAGAAAACAAAGAAGGAAAGCTTTAGACATTGGTCTTGGCAAGGATTTCTCGGATAGGACAAGAAAAAGCACAGGTACGGATGCAAAAGTAGACAAGGGGGACCACATCAAACTGAGAAGCTTCTGCACAGCAACGGCAACCATCAACAAAGTGAAAAGACAACCTATAGGAGAAAATATCCGAAGCCCCCTCTTATCTGATATAAGGAACTTCAACTCAATAGGAAAAATAATAGTAATAATAATCCAATCAAAATGGGCAAAGGACCTGAATAGATTTTTCTCCGAAGATAACATGAAAATGGCCAAGAGGTACAAGAAAGATGCTCAACATCACACTAATCATCAGGCAAATGAAATTCCAAACTACAGCGAGAGATCACCTCACACAAGTTAGGATGGCTATTAGCAAAACACACACACAAAAAATAACGAGAAATAACAAGTATTCGTGAGGATGTGAAAAGATTGGAATCCTTGTACACTTCTGGTGGGAACAGAAAATGGTGCTGCTGTTATAGAAAAATAATAGGAAGTTTTTTCAAAAAAATGAAAATAGAACTACCATATGGTTCAGCAATCCCACTTCTGGGTATTTATCCAAAAGAGTTGAAATCAGGATCTTGGAGACATAGCAGCACTCCCGTGTTCATAGCACAATTTTTCACCCATAGCCAAGATATGGGAACAACCTCAATGTCTGCCGGTGGATGACTGGATAAAGAAAGTGTGGCATATATACAGTGGAATATTATTCAGACTTTAAAAAGATGGAAATCGTGCCACACGTAATAACAGGGATGAAACTTGAGGACATTATGCCAAGTGAAATGAGCCAGCCACAGAATGACGAATCCTGCAAAAGTCCGCTTACGAGACATCTAACATGGATTCGTGGAATCAGAGAGTAAAATGGTGGTGCCAGGGGCTGGAGAGAGGGAGAGAAGAGGAGTTGTTTTTCTTTTTTTCTTTTCTTTTTTTTTTTTTTTTTGAGGAGTTATTTTTCAATGAGAGTGAAGTTTCAGTTATGCAAAATTAATAAGTCCTAGGCATCTGCTGTACGACAGATGTCTATGGTTAACACTGCTATATTGTACACTTAAAATTGTTAAGGGGGTAGATCTCACATTAAGTGTTCTTACTGAAATACCCCCCCCCCAAAATTAGCTATTTTAAACTAGCATTTGGACCTTCTTTAAACTATTCCTTTAAATATATTAAAATTAGGGGCACCTGGGTGGCTCAGTGGGTTAAAGCCTCTGCCTTCAGCTCAGGTCATGATCTCAGGATCCTGGGATCGAGCCCCACATCGGGCTCTCTGCTCAGCAGGGAGCCTGTTTCCCCCTCTCTCTCTGCCTGCCTCTCTGCCTACTTGTGATCTCTCTCTGTCAAATAAATTCTTTAAAAATAAATAAATATATTAAAATTATCCTATCGTGGAGGTGGCATAAATTATAAAACGCAGTCCAATAATATCTCATTAGTGATCTAAATCAGGAAGAACCGTGGACCATACATTAGGCATCAACATGTTTTTCAATCCCCAAATGGGAGTTTCAGTGTCTTACTGAGTATTGTAAGGAGACAGTTCTCTTCTTACAGTTTGAATTTATTCTTCACACCAAATTCTTAATTCAGCTAAATGAGCTTTTTCTATTTTCTTTACTAAAAAGCTTAATCCAATAACGTGTTCAGAAATATTACCTGCAATATAGTAATGAATAGGAAGAAAGCATTAGCAGCTTTGCTAAACTGCAGATACAGATATCGAGGAAGGAATGACCAAATGCTGTACTTGGCTGTGCTGTAGGTAAAAAGAAAAATACCATTAGCAGTTAACACTGTGAACTTTAAAAACACCAAAGGAAAACCCAGAAGTGGATAAAATATTGTTATAAAACACTGACTCTTTTCTAAAGATTTTTTTTTTCGCCATTTTTAAAAACATTCATTGTTATCTGAAAATCATGTCAGGATAAAGAATTTTCCCCATTTCAGGAACAAAGTACTATGAATACAGTAGATAAGCAAGATGTATTCCGCATTTTCTAATGGCCTATAATTCTTGTAACAAGACTTCTCAATATTCGTCGTATAGGTCAAGGATAATAAGAGCTACCAGTTTTCTCCCTTCTCTCCCTCACAGGTTCTTTGTCACTAAAAGTTATCTTAAATCCATCAATCTTCCCAAATGCCTAAGCCATGTTATGGACAAAGAAAATCATCTCAGGTGTGTATCTTGTTTTCTAATGAATCTACTATATTTTAAAAATCACAAAGACCAGGAGTTTTGGGGAAGACAGCAGAATAGGAGGATTCCGAGATCAACCTGTCCCACAAACACACCAATAGCCCCGTCACAGAGAAGCCACACCAAAAAGGGCAGGAGGGGCAGAGTTGCAGTTGGGAACCAAATTCTCAGCACAACTAACCACAAACATTTGGGGCGGGGCGGGGGGAGAAGCACAAGTCCCAAGAGGCAAAAGGATCTGATCCCACACAGGATATCCCCAGACTTGGGGACCCACACTGCTGAGTCCCCAAAAATCTGGCTTTGTTGAGGGTTTCAATCCAAGAGCTGTAAAACTCAGCAGGCGTAACTGTGGGAGAGCCAGAGAGAGAGAGAAAGTTGAGTCCTTGCCCTTAAAGAGCCAGTGTACTAAACTCAGCCCAAGATCCAACACAGAAGCACCAGTTTGAAAAGCACATGGGGTATACAGGAAGGAGATTTATTTACTAATGTTAGAACGTGTGCTGGAGGAATAGGAACCCGCCTGAAATTTTTCTAAGAACAAGAGTGCTGGTCGAGGCCATTTCTCTTTCCCTTCCCCAGTCTAGATAGCCAGATGTTTGTGGGAGCCGGAAATCCTCTTCATCTACCTTGCTAGCATTAGGGTGCCCCACCCAGCATTTCCCTGTGGACTCACTCCATCCAACCTGCTTGATTCCTCATCAGACATCTTACCAAAACAGCTCCTGCCCCACTACACCCTGCAACCAACTGCCACAGGGACCAGCACCACTTCAAAGTGACTCCTGCTCTGGAGAGAAGGAGCGATAACCCCACATACCAACATGCCCACAGTTTCTGCAGCCAGGCCTCTTAGATGCTATGCAGGACAGCCCTGCCCTACTATGCATCTGCAGCTGTGGCAGTGAGGCTATTTGCAGACAGCTAGGCTGCCTTCCCGCCCTGCCCACCAACAACCCCACAGTAGCCACAGACAGGTCTCTCCTCAGTGCAGGGAGCAAACCTTGTCCACTGCACAAACAGAAGGAAAAGTAGGTCATTGCAGCTGGTTGAACTAAGGGTAATTGAGGCGTAACAATAAGAGGAGGGTGCAAGCAGCCCACGCAGGGGACACCTCTGGAGGATGTGGCTCTGGTGGCCAAGGGAGATTGCACTATCGGGCACCACTCTTCTGTAGAAGACCACTTCATTCAAGTCCAGGAGATGTAATCAACCTACTTAATACACAGAAATTGACACAGAGTGTTAGACAAAGTGAGGAGACAGAAGATTATGTCACAAATGAAAGAACAAGACAGAAATCACAGGAAAAGACAAAGATGAAACAAATAATATGCCTGATAAAAAAAATTCAAAGTAATGGTCATAAAGATATTCACAGGACTTGAGAAAAGAGTGGATGAACTCAGTGAGCGCTTCAACAAAGAGACGGAAAATACAAAAACCCAGTGAGAGCTGAATTCAATAACAGAATAAAAAACATACTAGAGGAAACCACAAGCAGATTAGAGCATGAAGAACAGATTGGCAATCTCAAACACGGAGTAATGGAAAGCAACCAAGCTGAACATCAAAAATATAGATCAATAATAAAAAATGAGACTAGGTTAAGGGAAATCTGTGGCATCATCAAGTTTAACAACATTCACGTTATAGGGATCCTAGAAAAAGCGAAAGAGAAGGAGGCAAAAATTTATTTGAAGAAATAACAGCTGAAAATGACGCCAGTCTTAGGGCATCAAGATATAAGAAGCATAGAGTCCCTAACAACATGAACCCTAGGATATTCACACCAAGACATATAATAATTAAAATGCCAAACAGTAATGATAGAGAATTTTTTAAAAAGCAAGAGACAAGGTATATACGAGGAAAACCCCAGAAAGCTATAAGATGATTTTCCAGCAGAAACTGCAGGCCAAAAGAGGGTAGCATCATATATTCAGAATACTAAAGAAAAACAACAACAACCACCTACGACTAAGAATATTCTATCCAGCAAGTTTACCATTTAGAAAAAGAGATAAGGAGTTTCCACAAACAAAAGTCAAAGGAGTTCATCACCACTAAAGTAGTCTTGCAAAAAATGCATAAGGAAATTCTTTAAGTGGAAAGAAAAGGCCATAATTAGAAGAAAATTATGAAAGGAAAAAATTTCACAGGTAAAAGCAAACATAGTAAAGGTAGATTTATCACCTTAAGTGACTATGAAGGTTAAAAGACAAAAGTAGTGGGGTGCCTGGGTGGCTCAGTTGGTTAAGTGTTGGACTGTGACTCAAGTTACGATCTCAGGGTCCTGGTATTGAACCCCACGTCAGGCTCCCCAAGCAGCGAGGAGTCTGCTTCTCCCTCTCTCTCTTTCAGCCCCTCCCCCTAGTTGTGCTTGCTCTCTCCCTTTCTCAAATAAAATCTTTATTAAAAAGAGACAAAAGGCGCCTGGGTGGCTCAACTGGTTGAGCGACTGCCTTCGGCTCAGGACATAATCCTTGAGTTCCGGGATCGAGTCCCACATCGGGCTCCCGGCTCCACAGGGAGTCTGCTTCTTCCTCTAACCTTCTTTCCTCTCATGCTCTCTCTCATTTTCTGTCTCTCAAATAAATAAATGAAATCTTTTTTAAAAAGAGACAAAAGTAGTAAAATTATCTACAAAAAGAATTATCTACAAAAAGACAAAATATGACATCATATACACAAAACATAGAACAGGGGGAAGCAAAAATGTAGTGCTTTCAGAAGGTGTTTGAACTTAAGTGACTATCAACATAAGCCGCTACATAAGATGTCATATATAAGATCCTGATGGTAACCATAAACTAAAAACCTATAATAGTTACACAAAAAATAGAAATCCAAGCATAACACTAAAGAAAGCCATCAAACCACAAGGAGAGTAAGAAAAGGAGCAGAGAACCACAAAAACCAGAAAAAATTGACAAAATGGCTATAATATATGAAAATGGACTAAATGTTCAAATCAAAATATATAGGGTACTGAATAAATAAAAACAAGACTCATCTATAAGTTGCTCATAAGATACTCACTTCAGACCTAAAGACATGTACAGACTGAAAGTAAAGAGATGAAAAAAACAGACCAAGCAAATGGAAGCTAAAAAAACCAAAACAAACAAACAAACAAAAATGGGGGAGCAATATTTATATCAGACTAAATTGAAAACACAATGGTCCAAAATCTTTGGCCTACAGTAAAACCTGTCCTAAGAAGGAAGTTTATAGTGATACAGGCCTACTTCAAGAAATTAAAAAAAAAAAAAACAAAAAAAACAAGAAAACCTTACACCTACAGGAGCTAGAAAAAGAAGAATGAACTCCAAAGCCAGTAAAAGGAAGGAGACAATAAAAATTAGAGTGGAAATAAGTGAGACTAAAACATTAGAAAAAGATAAATGAAACCAAGAACTGCTTCTTTAAAAAAAGATAAAAATCGACAAATTCTAATCAGTCATCAAGGAAAAAATGCCTCAAAATCAGAAATGAAGGAGGAGAAATAACACCACAGAAATACAAAGGATTATAAGAGAATATTATGAAAAAATTACATGCCGAAAATTGGACAACCTAGAAGAAATGAATAAATTTCTAGGAACATATGATATGCCAAAAGTGAAGCAGGAAGAAATAGAAAATTTGAACACACAGATTGGTAATATTGAATTTGAACTGGTAACCAAATACTCCAAACAAACAGAAGTCCAGGACTAGATAGCCCCTCAGATGAATTCTGCCAAATTTTTGAAAAAGAGTTAATACATAGTCTTTTTAAAGTATTTCCCCCCGCCAAAAAAGGAGAGAGGGGAGGAGGAGGAGAGAAAACTTCCAGATTCATACTACAAGACCAGCATTACCCAAATACCAAAACCAGATAAAGACACTGCAAAAAAGAAAATGACACGCTAATATCTCTGATGAAAATAGATTCAAAAATCTTTAACAAAATATTAAACTGAATCCAACAATACATTAAAAAAAATCACTCACCAGGATCAAGTAAGATTTATTCCAGAGATGCAAATGTGGTTCAATATTTGCAAAACCAACTAGTGTGATGTATTACATCAACAACAGCAACAAAAAGGATAAAAACATATGATCATTCTAATAGATGCAGAAAAAAACAGTTGACAAAATAGAACATCCATTCTTGATAAAAACTCTCAACAGAATATGTTCAGAGGAAACATACCTCAACACACTAAAGGTTTTATATGAAAAATTCACAGCTAACATATACTCAACAGTGAAAAACTGACAGCTTTTCCTCTAAGATCAAAAAGAAAAGGATGTCTACTCTCACCAATTTTATTCAAAATAGTACGGCAAGTCCTAGACACGACAATCAGAAAAAAAAAAAAAGAAAAAAGAAAAGGTGTCCAAATTGATAAGAAAGAAAAGCTGTCACTATTTGCAGATGATGGACCATATATGAAAAACTCTTAAAGCTCCACCGAAAGACTATAACTGAGAAATGAACTTAGTAAAGCTTCAGAATACAAAATATACAGAAATCTGTTGCGTTTCTATACACTAATAACAAAGTTGCAGAAAGAGAAATCAAGAAAAAAAAATCCCATTCACAATTGCACCAAAAAAATAATAAAATACCTAAGAAAAACTTAACCAAGGAGATGAAAGACTTATACTCTGAAAACTATAAAACAGTGAAGAAAGAAACGGACACAAGATGACACAAATAGCAAGCTATTTCATGTTCATGAATTGGAAGAATTATTCTTTTTTAAATGTCTATACTACCCAAAGCGATCTATAGATTTAACACCATAGCTATAAAATACCAACATTTTTCACAGAACTAGAATAGTCTTCAAATTGTATGAAGCCACAAAAGACCCCAAACAGCCAAAGCAATCTTGAGAAAAAAAGAACAAAGCTAGACGTATCAGAGTCCCAGATTTCAAGATTTACAATAAATCTGTGGTAATCAAAACAGTATGGTACTGGCACAAAAGTAGACACATAGATTAATAGAACACAATACAGAGCCCAGAAATAAACCCACACATATGGTCACTTAATCTATGACATAGGAGGCAAGAATATACAATGGGCAAAGATAGTTTAAGAAATGGTATGGGAAAACTGGACGACTTTCTTACACTATACACAAAAAAACTCCTCAAAATGCATTAATGATCCAAATGTGAGACCTGAAATAATAAAACTCCTAAGAGAACACATAAGCAGTTATTTCTTTGGCATGGGATGTAGAACATTTTTCTAGATATGCCTTCTCCAGCAAGAGAAACAGAAGCAAAATTAAACAATCGGGACTACACCAAAATAAAAAGCTTTTGTACAGGGAAGGAAACCATAAACAAAACAACTAGGCACTCCACTGAGTGGGAGAAATATTTGCAAACGATATATTCAATTAGAGGTTAACATCCAAAATACATAAAGAACTTATTCAACTTAACACCTCCCCACAATTAATCTGATTAAAAGTGAGCAGAGGACCTAAATAGACATTTTTCCAAAAGAAGGCCAACAGATACACAGAAAGATGCTCATCATCACTAGTCATCAGGGAAATGCCAATTAAAACCACAATGAAATATCACCTTACACGTGTCAGAATGGCTAAAATAAAAAAAAACCACAAGAAATAACAAGAATGGGGAGAAAAAGGAACGCTTGTGCACTGTTGGTAGGAATGCAGGTTGGTGCGGCCAATCTGTGGAAAACTGTACAGCGGTTCTTTGGAAAATCAAAAATGTAATTACCGTATGATCTAGTAATTCACTTTGGATATTTACCCAAAGAAAACAAAACCCAAATTCACAAAGATATATGCACGCCTATGTTTACACCTGTATTTACTGCAGCATTATTTACTATAGCCAAGATATGGAAGCAACCTAAGTGTCCATCCATAGTTCAGTGGGTCAAGATGCAATGCGTATATACAACAGAATATTCCTCAGTCATAAAAGAGAATGAAATCTTGCCATTCTCAACAGCACGGATGGACCTAGAGGGCATCAGGCTAAGTGAAATAAGTCAGTCCGAGAAGGACAAATATTGTATGATTGCAGTCCTATGGGAATTTAAGAAACAAAGGAAAAAAAGAGACTCAAATGCAGATAATGAACTAGTGGTTGTCAGAGGGAGGCGAGTGGGGGGCGGGGGGTAAAATAGGTAGAAGGGACTAAGAGTACAGTTATCTTGATGAGCACTGAGTAATGTATGGAACTGTTGAATCACTATATTGTAATCCTGAAGTTAATAGAACACTGCATGTTAATTAAACCTCAAAAAAAAAAAAAAAAAAAAAAAGAAGAAGAAGAAGCCTCATGCTTAATTCCCCAATATAGGATACTGGTGGAGAACTCCGATCTGTGAGGTTCCACTGGAAAGCACTTCACAGCAGGTATTACTAAAGAGAGCTCCCACATGGCATCGTGCCGCATGGTATCCCCAAGAACAGGAGAGGAGAGGCCAACCTCGAAGGTGAGAGGACAACACAGCCTATTGTTGGCGGTGAACTTGACAAATCAGTTTCTCAAGGTCTGAGACAACTGTTCTAGCCCGAAGCATCCACACCAAGTTTTTGTGTGTGTGTGTGTGTGTGCGCAGGTGAGGACCCCCTCTTCTTCCTCCTTCCTCGCCTCCCAGCTACACGCACTTCTCACCTGATCCAGTTTTTGCAGAAACTGTTCCTAAGGGGCTCATTGAGGTAAATGGTGCGGACTTTGGACACATCTGATTCCTGCAGGGACTGCTGCCAGCCCATCTTGTGCTCCACCTTCTGACAGCCCGAACAGAAATGGACAGCTCCTGCAGCAAGAAGGCACAGGAACGTCACACAGAAATGCAAATGAAGTCAGGCTCCCGGGAACGGAGGAAGTGCACCGTGTGTTCTGGACGGGCACGTCAGCCTCGGCGAGTCCCCTGGATGCAGACTGCTTTCTTAGACCCCCCAGACCTCCCCTGCCACCCAGCCTTGGAGGGGTAATTCTAGTTCCCTCAACCCCCACACCCGCATCCCCTCCCCAGCCCCAGAGGCTCTGGGAGGGACTGACAATCTGCCCAGGAGGGGAGACCGGGAACCACGCGGTGACTGTAAGACCCAGCAGCTGCGCTCAGAAAGAGAGGAGGGGAGTAGGTGAAGAGGGGTGGGGGAGGAGGAGGAGAGGGGAGAATGTCTTGGCTGAAGAGCAGTAGTAGTTCCCTGTCCAGAGGGAAGCCCGCGATGGCCTTAACATTCCCTTCTGTTTGACTAAGTTTTGTGTTTAGGGTTTTTTTTGTGTGTGTGTTTTTTTTTAAGATGTATTTATTTGAGAGTGTGAGAGAGATCATGAGAGGGGAGAAGGTCAGAGGGAGAAGCAGACTCCCCATGGAGCTGGGAGCCCAATGTGGGTCTCGATCCCAGGACCCTGGGATCATGACCTGAGCCGAAGGCAGCCACCCAACCAAGCCACCCAGGCGCCCCAGTTTGACTAAATTTTAAACAGGTGTCTTATCCATAGACCCCGAACTCCTTTTTTGCTAACATAAGGCATTTACCTTAGAATACCTAATTGTCAGTTCTTACTCTACTCCCTTTGAAATGTATATAAACATCCTTCAAACCCCCTGCCAGCTTTAAGTTCCAGGGAATGTCTTTCTCCAGGAACTGGGATGTCTCTGAAACAAAACCAGAGAAGATCTCCAGGGTAAGGTAGGGGCCTAACTTCAGGGGGTGCCTTGCGCCAAGTATAAAACTCCCTCCTGTCATGAAGACAAGAGAAAATGTACGTAGTCTTTGGGCAAAGCCAGTCAGCAGACACAAAGGGCCAATGACAATCCCGACCTTCCCCACCCCAGCCCTTATAAACTCTCCCGTCTTTTGTTCCAGCTGAGGTGAGTTCGACTTCTCTCCCCCACTGCCATAGTCTTAAAAAAAAAAAAAGTCTTCCTTGCCTGGTTAACTTTGCCCAGGCACTGTTTGCTTTGCTATCTCCTAACCCCAAAAATGAATGAGATTTTTGACCAACAGGCCACGGAAAGTCCCATTTGTTTCTGACGAGAAACAGAGGCTAGTAGGCCCTCGACAGTAACCAGAATCTTCGTGCTGGAATCCACTTGCTCAAACTTCCTCAGACTTGCCAGAGGTCCCGTAGTGCAGCCTGACATGGATATGCGGGTCGTGGAGTAAAGGAATTTCCCACCACCATTTATGTTTAGTTTAGCTCTTTCTCTTCGAGCATTTCCTTAACAACCTATTCCTGTGTGAGGGTGAAGAAACAAAAGGTGAGTGAGAATTAACTAAGGAGCTGCTGACGAAAACAAATAAAGCTCAAATCACCTGAGTAGAAACCTGGGCGCTTCAAGGCTACCGGCTCACCTGCTCCCTGAGAGAAGAGGGCTGGTGACCACGTATCCTAGTTTTAGGCCTAAGCTAATGTCCCAGCTCACACACTAGGTGCCTCTGGGGACACCAACAGGTCTCTCCAGCCAAGAACTGGTCTGTTAGAGTGGCTCCCTTAAGTTGAGTACTAGTAAAAAAAATGAGCCAGCATAGAATCTATGAAAAAGTAATGCAGCCATTTGCCAAAAAAATGGCAAAGCATAAGGGAAAGAAAAAAAAAAAAAAAGGAAATTCTTGTTTGTACCTCAAAAGAATTGTTACAAAACACAGAGAAAATGCATTTCCTGTAAAAGAAATTAAATATGGCCATTATGAAACAAGAGGTCAAAAAAGGAAATACAAAATTATCTTTCAACGCGATAATGAAACTGCAGAAGAATTTTTAATGTGACCTGAAAGAGCTCAGAGAAGAAAGAAAAGACAGGGATGCCTCAGTGGCTCAGTCATTAAGCCTCTGCCTTTGGCTCTGGTCATGACCCCCGGGTCCTGGGATCGAGTCCCACACCGGGATCCTTGCTTATCGAGAAGCCTGCTTCTCCCTCTCCCACGCTTGTGTTCCCTCTCTGTGTCTATCATAAATAAGCAAAATCTTAAAAAAAAAAAAAAAAAAAAAAACCTTAAGAAAAAGCAAGCCACGTTAGAAGCAACTACAATAACAGAGAGCTGAAAAGAGGGGTGTCCTCCACAGACTACAGAAAACAGCAAAATACGGGGTGCCTGGGTGATTCAGCCAGTAAAGCAGTTGCCTTCAGATCCCAGGGTCCTGGGATTGAGTGCTCCTCCCCTACCCTTCAGGATCCTTGCTCAGCGGGAAGCCTGCTTCTCCCTCTCCCTGCCTGCCCCTCCCAGGGCTTGTGTCGGGGTTTGTCCTCTCTCTCTTCTGGAAAGTTCTAATAATATAAGAACTTAAAAAAAAAAAAAAAAACAAGCAAAATGAAATGAAAAAGAGCACAGAAGAATTGGAGAAAAATTATAGATATGGTACAAAGGATATTCAATGTATGTATATTTGTTGTCCTTGAGAAATAAAAAATAAAACATATTGGTAAAGTAGATCTTTCTTTACTGAGAACATGACTGAAAAAGATCGGACACAAAATAAACGCTAAGACATTTCTTGACAGAGTTTATTGGACTTTAAGAATAATGAAAAAAATCACTATTAGACAAATTAAATCACTTTTGAAGGTTGGAGAGGGAATATTGGGGTTACATTCAGATGTCTCCACTGAAATATTCAAGCTAGAAGCAGGAGACCCAGGTATCCTATTAAGAAATGAATGAAAAGCTGAAAAATGAGATGTAGGAAGCAGTGATTTATTTGGATGTAAAAATAAGGCTTTAGATAATGGTAGGCCATCTTATCGTAACAAAACTGTTGAAACAGCTTCAAATGCTGACTTATAAGGGAAAATAAGCTTTTTAAATTCATTAAGCAAGATAGTAGCTATTATCAAGTCAAATTTTAATCAAAAACAAAATCAAGAGGAGTAGGCAAAAAATTCAAAAAGCATTTTCCTCCTGAAGAAATTTGCCAATTAATACTAAAGTTACCTGTGGGAAAACAGGGTATATAAGTCAAGGCTCAGGTTGTACCCAAGATAGAGACTCTGAGAAAACCCCATAGTCACACGGATTCTCCTCAGGGTCAGAGTGAAATAGAAAGAATGTTGTGGGGCGCCTTGGTGGCTCAGTGGGTTAAGCCTCTGCCTTTGGCTCAGGTCATGATCTCAGGGTCCTGGGATCGAGCCCCGCATCGGGCTCTCTGCTCAACAGGGAGCCTGCTTCCCCTTCTCCCTCTGCCTGCCTCTCTGCCTGCTTATGATCTTTCAAATAAATAAATAAAATCTTAAAAATAAATGTGCCATTATCCATTCAACCACTCCCATAGGGTTTTGGGGAAAGTTGCCTTTGTATCATTCTGAGGAAGGAGAGAAAGAAAAAGAGAAGCAGAGAAAGAAAGGATGACAGGAAGGAGGGAGGTTTCCAGCAGAATAACCCATATTGGCATCACCAGAATTGTCCAAGAAATCTCAAGCAATGTCAATTTCAAATGGTTCAGAATTGGTAGTGCTACAAGGTAAAAGCAAACATGAATCCTCTCCAAAGAAAAATCCCTTCATCCTGGGCCTCAAAGAACCCCCAGGAATTATTTATCATAGGAAAGAAGTACTATACAAAAGAAGCAAAAATTATAAGAACCATTACAAACCAAAGACTACAGAAAATACCCGTTATAGATTTCAGACGCTTGAATTAGAAGATATAGATTTCTTTAAAAGAACATAAACATGCTTATTATGTATGAAGAAAAACATGCTTTAAAATAACTATATGGAGGGGCGCCTGGGTGGCTCAGTGGGTTAAGGCCTCTGCCTTTGGCTCAGGTCAAGATCTCGGGGGTCCTGGGATCAAGCCCCGCCCTCGGGCTCTCTGCTCAGCAGGGAGCTGTTTCCCACCCCCCTCTCTCTGACTGCCTGCCTTTCTGCCTACTTGTAATCTCTGTCAAATAAATAAAATCTTTTAAAAAAAAATAAATAAAATAACTATATGGAGAGAAACTATGAGAAGTGACCCAGAAATTTGAAATGAAAAAAATCTCTAAAATAGAGGAAGTCCTAATGAAACTTAAAAATTCAACGGACAGGGATGCCTGGGTGGTTCAGTCAGGTAAGTGTCTGCCTTTGGCCCCAGTCATGATTCCCGATTCCTGGGATCGAGTCCCACATTGGGCTCCTTGCTTGGGGGGGAGCCTGCTTCTCATTCTGCCTGCAGCTCCTCCTGCTTGTGCTCACTCTCACTTTCTCTGAAAAATAAATGTTTTTTAAAAACTCAATGGACAAATTTGGCAGCAGACAGGATGCTGCTGAGAGGGAAAATAATAAAGCGATATGTGGATCAAAGAAATTACCCAAAATACAGCATGGGGAAGCAGAAAGACAGAGTATATGTAAAAGAGCTTAGGAGATGAAGTAAACAAAGTGAGAGGATCTAACAAAATTTCAGTTGAGTCCTGTTGGGGGAGGGGGAGAGAAGGAGAGGAAGGTAGGGAGAGGGAGAGAAACAAAGAGGGAGGGAAGGGGAGAGAAGATGAGAAAGAGATGGAGAGAGAGAAAGAGGAAGAAGAGGGGAGGGAGAGGGAAAGAGGGGGAGAAAAGGGACAAAAACAACATGTGAAGAAGAGATGATGGCTATAATTTTTCACAAAGGCAAGAAAACCAATTAATCTCAAACAAGGTAAATAAAAAA
>CM052810.1:66683523-66757751 GCA_028533885.1 Nasua narica | reverse complement strand
CCCCCCCCCCCCCCCCCCCCCCCGCCCCCGTCCCGGGGCACAGTGGAGCAGCAGCTGTTTCTGCTACCAGCCTATTGGTTTGATAGTTGCAGCCTGAGGGACAGGCTTCTAATCAAACAAACATCCAACAGCTAACTGGAATCCTCTCCAGAGACCTCAGAAGCTGCTGTTACCCAGGGGACTTCTCTAAATCGCTGGTTCCGGTAGCCCGTGGGGCTAACACTCAGGGTCGTGCAGGACTCTACATATGTGCATACATAGGCCACCTGAGGACCTATGCACCAATCAGGAAATGAAAAGACTAACTTTAAAAGATATCTGCACACCCGTTTTCATTGCAGCATTATTTACAATAGTCAATATATGGAAACAACCTAAGCGTCCACTGGTGAATGAATAATAAAGAAAACGTGGTGTATATATATACAATTAATTATTCAGCCATAGAAAAGAAAAAAAATCTTGCCATTGGCAACAACACGGATGGACCACAAGGACAGTATGCTAACTAAATTAATGCAGAGAAAGACAAATACCTTATAATCTCACATGTGGGAATCAAAACAAACAAAGAACAAGCTCATAGATCCAGGGAACGGATTGGTGATTGCCAGAGGTAGGAATGGGAGTAGGCAAGATTTTAAAGAAGGTCAAAAAATGCAAACTTTTGGTTACAAAATAAATAAGTCCTGGGGATGTAACATACAGCACGGTGACTATAGTTAATAATACTGTATTGCATATTTGAAAGTTGCTAAGAGTAAATCTTAAAAGTTCCCATCACAAGATAAACATTTTGGAACTATGTGTGACGACAGATGCTAAGTAGACTCGTGGTGATCACTTCACAATATATACAAATACCGAATCATTACGTTGTACACCAGAAACTAATGTTGTATGTCAATTATATCTCAATTTAAAAAAAGTTAAATGTACAAGGGCGATTGGGTGGCTCAGTTGGTTAAGTCCAACTCTTGATCTCAGCTCACATGTTGATCTCAGGGTTCAAGCCCTGCGTTGGGCTCCATGCTGGGCCCGGAGCCTACTTAAAAAAAAACACAAAAGTTAAACATAGAATTACCATATGAGTTGGGAATTCTACTTCTAGATATATATCCCAAAAAATTAAAAGCAGGGATTCAAAAAGAAACTTGCACACCAGTGTTCACAGCAGTATTATTCACAATGGCCAAAATGAAGAAATAACCCAATGTCCATTGACAAATAACCTGATAAAAAAAATGTGGTATATACATATAATGAAATATTATTGGGCACCTGGGTGGCTCAGTGAGTTAAAGCCTCTGCCTTAAGCTCAGGTCATGATCTCGGGGTCCTGGGATTGAGCCCCACATTGGGCTCTCTGCTCAGCGGGGAGCCTGCTTCCCGCCCCACCCCTGCCCCGCCTACCTATGATCTCTCTCTCTCTCTGTCAAATAAATAAATAAAATATTTAAAGAAAAAGAAAAAAATTTAAATAAAAAGAAATATTACTCAGCTTTAAAAAGGAATGAAATTCTGATACATCCTACATGGATGAAACTTGTAAACATTATACTAAGTGAAATAAGGCAGACACGAAAAGACAAATATTATGATTCCACTTATACAAGGTACCTAGAGTAGTCAAATTCATTGAAACAGTAAAAACAGAATGGAAGTTACCAGGGGCTGGCAGAAAGGAAAAAAAGAGAGTTATTGTTTAATGGGTATGGGTTTTCCATCTGGGATGATGAAAAAGTTCTTAAAATATAGGATGGGGATAGTTGTACAATTTTGTGAATGTACTTTATGCTACTGAATTATAAACCTAAATATGGTTTGAATAGTAGATTTTCTGTGTCTCTGACCTCAATAAAATAACAGGCAACAGATATTGTAAAACTATTATAATTAAGCAGTGACTAGGAACAAAATAAGCAAAGGAAAGTTAAACATATACACATACAGAGGCCTGGAGAGTAATGAGTGGCATTAAAAGTCTTCGGGAAGGGGTGCCTGGGTGGCTCGGTGGGTTAAAGCCTCTGCCTTCGGCTCGGGTCATGATCTCGGGGTCCTGGGATCGAGCCCCGCGTTGGGCTCTCTGCTCAGCGGGGAGCCTGCTTCCCCCTCTCTCTCTGCCTGCCTCTCTGCCTACTTGTGATCTCTCGCTCTGTCAAATAAATAAATAAAATCTTTAAAAAAAAAAAAGTCTTCTGGAAAAGAATAGACCATTCTGAAAATTATGCTGGTCTAACTGGTTAGTGATATGGGGGAGGAAATTATATCTCTAACTTACACTACTCACAAAATTTCAGATAGGCTAACTGTCTAAGTATGAAAAGAAGAATTTCAAATATTTAAAAGAAAATATTAATTGAATCTGTATGTCAGGGTGTGGGAAAGATTACTTCAAAAAGGTTCAAAAGCACAAACCATAAAGGAAAACACTAATTAATCCGACTCGCTTCATGACAACAAAGAATCTTTGGTACATTGATCCACTGTTGGTGGGAATGCAAGCTGGCACAGCCACTTTGGAAAACAGTGTGGAGATTCCTCAAGAAATTAAAAATAGAGCTACCCTATTACCCCGCAATTGCACTACTGGGTATTTACCCCAAAGAAGCAGATGCAGTACAAAGAAGGGCCCCATGTACACCAATGTTCATAGCAGCGATGGCCACAATCGCCAAACTGTGGAAAGAACCAAAATGCCCTTCAACAGATGAATGGATAAAGAAGATATGGTCCATATATACAATGGAATATTATGCCTCCATCAGAAAGGATGAATACCCAACTTTTGTATCAACATGGACGGGACTGGAAGAGATTATGCAGAGGGAAATAAGTCAAGCAGAGAGAGTCAATTATCTTATGGTCCCACTTACATGAGGAAAACATGGAGGGCATTGTGAGAAGGAAAGGAAGGGTGAATGGAGGGAAATCAGAGGAGGCGATGAACCATGAGAGACTGTGGACTCTGAGCAACAAACTGAGGGTTTTGGAGAGGGTGGGGTTGGGGGTTGGGTGAGCCTGGTGGTGGGTATTGAGGAGGGCACGTATTGCATGGAGCACTGGGTGTGGTACATGAACAACTAATCTTGTAACACTGAAAAAAGAAAATAAACATATTTGGGGGAAAAATAAACCTGTATTGTTTAAAAAAAAAAAGAATCTTTGGTACCTTGAAAAACGAAACAAAATTTAAAAACAAACCACATACCTCTGGAGTATATTTTACTATATGTAACTGACACAGGTTTTCTACCCAGATGATTTAAAGAAGTCCGATCAATAAAAAAATATAAAAACATGAGCAAAATATATGATTGGTGATTAATTTGGCCCATAAATATACTAAAATATGCTCTATTCATCAGCTAAAGCTAAAAACGAAAGAGCATGACAATGCCAAGTGTTGGTGAGGACATGGGGCATGAGAAGCCAGTAGAGGACAGGTGGAAGCATAAATTAATACAACCATTTTAGAGAGTAAGTTTAGGCTGCAGGTGTCCCACAATCCAGTTCAGTAGTCGCCCCTTATCCATGGGTGGTACATTCCAAGACCCCCAGCGGATGCCTGGAACCACAGAGAATACCGAACTGTATAAACACTATGTCATTTCCTATTCGTACACACTTATGATGAAGTTTGAGTTACAGACCAGTTAGAACAATATCCTGTAATACAAGTTTTGTGAATGTCTCTCTCTCAAAATATCTGGTAGTATTGTAACTCCTCTTCTTCTTGGGATGATGTGAGATGACAAAATGCCTGTGTGAGGAGACAGAGCAAGGTGAATGTCGTGGGCACTGCAACCTAGAGTTAGGCTACTATTGACCTGCCGACCACACACTGGAGGGAGGAGCATCTGCTTCTGGGCTACGGGTGACCCCCAGAGTGACTGAAACCGTGGAGAGCAAAACTGGGGTTAAGAAGGGACTACTGTATTTATGCTTCTAATTAAAAAATCTCATACGTGTGTCCAAGGAGGTATGAACAAGGATGTGCATTTCAGCACTGTTTGCAGCAGTGGAAAAAAAAAAAAAAAACCCTAAATACTTATCAATAGAGGAACAGTTAAATAAAACCCATCTTGGGCATCTGGGTGGCTCAGTCAGTTAAGCGTCTGCCTTCAGCTCAGGTCATGATCCCAGGGTCCTGGGATCGAGCCCCACATTATGCTCCTTGCTCAGTGGGACGCCTGCTTCTCCCTGGCCTGCCATTCCTCCTACTTGTGCTTCTCTCTCTCTCTCTCTGTCTCTCATATGCCCTCTCTGTCAAATAAACAAAGTCTTTAAAAAAATAATAAAACCCATCTTAATCATGTGATGAAATATTGCAGAGACATTTAAAAGAGTGACTATCAATAGATGATAGATGATTGATACAGTAGATAGAGCTCAGAAATCTAAGAGTGATGTGAAAATGATAGATATGTGTACTCTATTAAATCATTTATGTAAACTTTTCAGAAACATAAGTACAATATTATGTCTTGCTGATGGATCTATATTTGTAAATGTAAATGTATTTGGAAATGTAGGTATGTAAATGTATTTTTAAGTGACTGAAATCATGCACAACACACTCAGAATAGTAATTGCCTGGAGCAGGGGCCAAGGGAGGGGGACAGGAGGATTGAGCCTAGAGGTCATGTTTTTTTTTTTTTTTTTTTAAGATTTTATTTATTTATTTTTCAGAGAGAGAGAGAGAGAGAGAGAAAGCAAAGCTGGCAGAGTGGCAGGCAGAGGCAGAGGGAGAAGCAGGCTCCCCGCTCTGCAAGGAGCCTGATGCGGGACTCGATCCCAGGACCCTGGGATCATGACCCGAGCCGAAGGCAGCTGCTTAACCAACTGAGCCACCCAGGCATCCCGAGCCTAGAGGTCATGTTAAAGGCGATTTTTGCTTTGCCTTATCTCCAATGATTTCCAAAAAAAATCAATCAATTAATTAATTAAAATTAAATAAAAATTTAAAAACATAAAAACAAAAAATAACAAATTATATGTATACATATATGTGTGTATATATATATGAAGGTTGTTTATTCTGTATGGTGAACATATACATGTTTGTTGAATTTTATATACATGCACAGACACACATCACACAGAGTGACTACATTGCCACCCACCAAACAGGGACGGTCCAAACTACTAGAACGTTTTTAGGCAATAAGTAAATGACCTATGAATCTATCGTCTGGGTTTATTACTTCTCTGGCCAGTTAGGGTACAGGGCACTGGTTCCAGCCTCTTGACACCTGTTCCAGGAAATTTCAAGGGCCAGGCCCTGGAATGAAAGGGAAGCACGGGCTCCCTGGGTGAGGCTGGGCTGAAGGAGAATGGACCCGAGTTCAGTTACTGGACAGTTGCACGGCTGCTCTTAAAGGGACCACACACTGAACCAGAGGGCTTCCTGGTTACTCACCAGTCCGGCTGGGGAACCGATCTGTTATGGTTAATATCCTGAATGTCTTCACTCGGCACCAACAGCCCTAATCGCGATGGGGGCCCCTGGTCCTGGCCCAGAATGAGTGGAAACCTTCCCAGCTTGCCTCTGGAAGTTCTGACAGTTGAGGGCTCAGCACCGCCCTCTCCCTGTGCTCCTGAGACCTGGCTGCCACGCTTCCTATCCTTCCACACTCACCAAGCTTGCTTTCCTTGCCCTCTGAAGTTACTCCCGCCTTTCAACTCAGCCTAGAAGGATAAAAGAGACCTTCTACGCTTGGGAACTAAGTCGCTTTTCCTCCAAAACGTTTAAAAAAAAAAAAAAAAGAGAGTCAGTAACGTGCCTTACTAATAGGTGAACATTTGAAGATAAGACAATACCTCACTGGAAACATGAACTTAATGTAGATTTGATAATTGATGATTTTTGCCAATACCGTTGTAGACTAAGCCATTGGCTCTCAAAATGTAGGCTCTCAAGGAACGCTTCAGATTCTTAAAAAGGATCAAAGAAACCAAGGAACTTTCGTTTATGTAGTTTATATCTACTACTAATATTTACCATATTAGAAATTACACTCATACAACCATTCCCGAGAACAGTCCAGCATTACTCAGTGAAATGAAATACGGAAGCCCGAAACCTCTGGCATCTACTCTAGGACATACATATACACCAAAAACAAAAAACAAAAAAACACCACTACAGGGCAGGTTCATGAGAAGCTACGTCCAAGTTCATAGAAGGGGGAATAGCGGGGAATAACTTACATTAAGTATGAGTAGAGCAAAAGAGGAGCTATGGTATGTGAATATACCAATCAGAAGCATGTCATATGAAGTACCATGACTAGCTCCTGAACACCTAACATTTTATGAAAGTTAGCCGAATGAGATTTGTAGCACAAGATCCCTTGACATAAAATTTTCAAACCTGTACAAAATAAATATTATTGCATAGCTTCCCAAGGAAATATATTCAAAATAGGGAAGATGGTGGGGGTGGGGGGTGGGGGGGGGGAACAAACATTAACTACGTGAGCGAGTGAGGAGTATGGAAATGCAGACAGGAGATGAAGAAGAACTGCTCATGAGACAGAGACAGCCAAAGATGGATTTCTCTGCAAGGCTGTCTGCCACAGGTAGACAGGAGAATTTTTACGGCCCTTCTAAAAAAAAAAAAAAAAAGGTGATTTATTTATTTTTCATCCTTCTCTTCCTGTGTCTCATCATTCCCAGGTAAATTCCACATATCTGCATATACACTTTTAATTTCCTCCTACCACCACATTTAAATTATTAGAACGGGGCACCTGGGTGGCTCAGTCGGTTAAGCGTCTGCCTTCAGCTCAGGTCATGATCTCAGAGTCCCAGGACCGAGCCCCATATTGGGCTCCTTGGTCAGCGAGAAGCCTGCTTCTCCCTCTCCCTCTGCCTGCTACTCTGCCTGCTTTTGCTCTCCCTCTTTCTGTCCAATAAATAAGAATATCAGCTGGGGAAGTGATGGCCGTGCTTCATGTGCCATGAAACAGCTTCTGATTCCCTATCATCTCAAACGTAGAAGGTTTGCTTCCCTGGATGAACCTGAAAAGAGAACATCTCACAGGCTGATTGTCCTTGGAAATCGGCACTTGGAATAGAGTTAGCCTCCCTCCTCTAACCCTGTATTTTTTTTTTAAGATTTTATTTATTTATTTGACACAGAGAGAGAGATCACAAGTAGGCAGAGAGGCAGGCAGAGAGAGAGAGTGGGAAGCAGGTTCCCCGCTGAGCAGAGAGCCCGATGCAGGGCTCAATCCCAGGACCTTGAGATCATGACCTGAGCCAAAGGCAGAGGCTTTAATCCACTGAGCCATCCAGCCACCCCTAGTCCTGTATTTTTAAAATGGAATCTCACTTGTAACGAAGATGTTAACTGGATGAAGCATAGCATAAGCCCAGGAGGCAGAAAGCAGCAACCTGAACACACTGGGGAAGAAGAGATAAATCTGCTCAACCTTATTTGCTTCTCCCTACAGCACCCAGCTTGGAGCCCCTTCTCAGCTCTCCACAGGGCGCTATGATCACGTGATGGGTCACAGTATAGGGAAACTGTGGGGCAGGCCCCACTTCTAGACTGTCCACCAGGAGACTTAATAGTCCCCATTCTCAATTAGTTTGGTAGGACTACCCTAACAAAGTGCCACAAACTACATGACTACAGGATATAAAGATAAATCTATTTTCTCACAGTTCTGGAGGCTAGAAGATCAATGTACTGTCAGGTTAGGTTTCTTCTGAGACCTCTCTCCTTGCCTTGCATATGGCCACCTTCTTGCCATTCTCATGTGGTCTTTCCTCTGTAGACACACATCCCTGGAGGCTCTCTATGGATTCTAATCTCTTCCTTTAAGGATACTAGTCATATCGGGTTAAGGCCCACTCTAAAGGCCTCATTTTAACTGAATTTCCTCTTTAAAGGCCCTGTTTCCAAATACGGTCACATCCTGAGGCACTAGAGATTAGGACTTCAATATATGAATTTTTGAGGAGACATAATTCAATCCATAACAGTTTCCAAAGAGTCTCGCTCACAATCAGATTCCTCTTAATGCTTTAGCAGCCAACGTTAGTACCAACCAAGGTGGTCATTTTCGGAATCAGGTGTATTTTAAGAGAATATCCTGACCCAAAGAATCCTTCTCCAGCCCCCGGGGCTCCAGGCATACTCATCATCTCCTCTTCTCCAAGATAACCTAGTGGTAACTGAGGGATCCTTAGGGCTTATCACATTGCCCTCCCTAAGCTAAAACTTGGCTTATTCATCTTTGGTGCCCTGATCACCATCCCAGATCCTGGCATCCCAATAAATTCTGTACAGATGGACCTTGTTTGCAGCCCACGAGCAGCCTGAAAGTGAGGGACACTGGGGAGGGTGGGAGAACCAGAAGAAGGTACCATGAGGGAGTCAGAGAGAGTGGGCCAGAAACTAATCTGCCACCCCTTCACTTTTGCAGTGACCTCCTTGTATAGAAGTGTGCCCTTCCAAGTTATAGCAAGGTGCAGGGCAATTTCCAATTTGAAAGTGTGCATGGGAAACAACAAAACTGATGGATTGCTTATAGTTCTCTCACACTTATTTAAAACTTAGGATTCTCAAGGCATAGTGTCTATGTCTGACCGGGAAAAGGTAGGAACACTGTATTCTCATATTCCAGGGAAAGCCAGCAGTGGACTAGTGCTGGATAAACCTAAATGTCAGTCTTGGGACACAAAGTTGTCCATCGACTCTTCAGAAGTGAAACTTAAAGGTCTGACCAAGAGGAGGTGAAACCACTGAAGGGCAATGGTGGTTCTCTGGGTTGGGAGGCCTGCGGTGAGATAGAAAGAAGGGTTGGGCGGTAAACTCTGAACTGAAATTCCACCTTTCTGGTCAAGACTGGCCATTGTTGGGGCACCTGGATGGCTCAGTCAGTAAAGCATCCGACTCCCGATTTAGACTCAGGTCATGATCTCAGGGTCGGGAGATCGAACCCCGCATCGGGCTATGCGCTGGGTGTGGAGCCTACTTAGGATTCTCTCTCTCCCTCTCCCTCTGTCCCCCACCCCTCTCTCTCATCCTCTTTCAAAAAAAATTTTTTTAATTAAAAATTTAAAAAAAGACTGGCCATTGTTATGTAGGGAAATTTGTCTTCAGTTCATTTCCTGGTAATCTCTAGTCTATACTTTCACTTTAAGGATGCTCTTCCCAGCCTCCCCTTGAAACACTGCTATGGATTGGACTGCGCCCCCAAAAAGATATGTTGATGTCCTAATCCCTGGTATCTGAGAATGTGCCGTTCTTTGGAAATAAGGTCTTTGTAGATGTAGCCAAGTTGAGAAGATGTCGTTAGGTGGATCCTGATCCAATAGGATTTGGGTCCTTATAAGAAGAAAGTGCCTTGTACAGACAGATACACACCAGGAGAATCCCACATGATGATGGACAAAGAGAACGGAGTGATGTGTCTATCAGCAAGGGGACATCAAAAATTGACAGCCAACGCCAAAAAGTAGGAAGAGCAAGATACGATTCTCCTCAAAACCTCAGAGGGAGCCGGGCTCTATGGATACCTTGATCTCAGACTTGTATCCTCCAGAACTGTAAGAATACTTTTCTGTTGTTTTAAGCCACCTGGTTTGTTGCACTCTAAGAAACTGACACACACTTCTGGATACAGCAGCTCCAAGGAACAGATACAAAGACAAACCTCCTGGAAGGTTTGTCTACACCAGCGGACCCTACTTTATCAACTCCCACGAACCATTCAACTTGATGAAATCTGGGTACTTCCACTCCATGGAAACTGCTCGCAAAGATCACCAATGTCCTTCTTGTTAACTGCTCCAGCAGACCCCCTTGTCACTTCCTGGAGGCACCCTCTTCCTCTATCCACCTCCTAAACAGCAGTGGGGAGCAGAACTCTATCCTGGATCCCTTCTTTTCTTATTTGAAGCCTTCTCGGTGTGAGAGTTCATCCATTCTTCAACACCCAGGTGATCACCATAACCATGAGAGAGGCCCAGATTCAAATCACCCCAAACCTATTCCACTTTACATTTTCTGTAGTTACAAAATAGTTTAACAATCTATCGTGCTGCCAGCATCCAAACTAAAACCCTCCAGCTTATTCTCTTACTCTCCACATTCAACTGTCAATTTCTTAAATACCTTTCCCACCCACCACCATTGCCAAAAGTCTATGAGCCACTTGTTTCTCACCTGCACTGTTTCAAGATCCTCCTCCTTAGTTATATCCTACTCCACAATGCTTCTTTCTTTCCAAAATACAAATAGAATGACGTCACTCTCTGCTTAAGAACGCGACTGCCCTCAAAATGGAGCCCAGGCTTCTTAACAAGAATGTTCTATAACCTGACCCCTGGTTACTTAGTCTTGCCCCTAAGCCTCATGTTCCAATTAGATTGAATATTGAACAATTTTCGGGTCCCTACACACTCAAGTTACTTCCTTGCCTACAAACTCTGGCACGGGACACCCCACTAGACTGTAATTCCCACAAGGACAAGAATCATGTCTAATTCAACTTTCTATCTCCAATGCCAGACAGTGTGCCTGAAAATCTGCAGGTATTCAACACTTGCTAAATACAGGAATGAGCATACCTTTGTCTGTGGGTGTCCTTTCGCAGAGCCTTCTCAGAAGCTGAAGCAGTGGAAGGCCGCAGGCCTATTCAAGTTCTGCCCAGAAATATGGGAGAATGATTGCTGTTTCCTCTGCACCCCCACACCCCTTCTCCACACCTCTGCTAAGGGCAAACCTTTACCACTGGCAGAAAGCAGGTTCCCATCCTTCGAACAAGTAGTTCTAGAAAACAACTGGAACATTCCCAGTGGAATTGAGCTCCTACTGGCTACAGGAGTGATTTTCAGACCGCATTGGTATATTGCCTCTTCCTCACTCCATCATGGTAACATCACCCCGGCCCCTCACTCAGGCTTTTGGAAGTGTCACCCAATGGTTTTAGCAGTTGGATCTGTAATACTTTGGGGAAAAAATAATCCACATGTAGAGCTCTGTTAAGATCTGCAGCTTAGAATAAATTCAAAAGCTCAGAAACTTTAAAATGCATTCCACGTAACTTGCATTAAATGACAAATAAGAAATTATAACATATTTAGGATAATCACAGTGAATGAGACTTCCTTGGTTTCTAGACCTGTAGGCTGCAGTTATAGTAAATCTTCAGGTCAAGAGAGTTCACCATGATAAGTAGTAAGGAGAGAAATCTTCACTGATAGAGTGGGATTTGAGCTTGTTTTCCCCAAATAAATACATCATCAAAGTCCTGACCCCAGAAATCCTCCTCCCTGGTTTACTGGGGCCACTCAGAGTAAAGACATCCATCACTGAGTCTAGGAGAAACAGAATTTAGAGTTTGTGTATTTGATGCTCTGAAATTTAGATCATAATGACATCAATAAAGACTAATTTATAATGCATAATGATGCACCCTTCCACTGTCTTTACATGTATGAACTACTCAATGGTGATTAACAGTATGTGTTTGGAAATAACACATCTTTGTGTCTGAATCCCAGCTCAGCCACTGATTTTGCAATTTGGGGCAAGTTTTCTTATTCTTTTTCTGAAACTCCATTTCTTCATCTATTTAATGAAGATAAGTTATTGCTATGGGTTGCCACAAAGGTGAAATAAGATTGTATATATAGCATTTAGTCCAGTTTCCGATACATGTGCTTTTAAATAATATGTATTGTTACTGTGTCTCATGCCCTTTCATCTCTCTGGAAAGGTTAATTAAGTAAATTGCCTAAAGAAAAGGTAGAACTAGAGCCTGGGCTCCTGAATCAGTCTTGACTTCATGGGTTTGTTTATAGGTTATGATTTATAAACCCAGTACAACAGAAATTTGCTCACAATGCTAAATACAAAGTCAAGATGTTTTTCTCTTTTTTTCCTTTTTGTTTCTTTTCACTGGGCTCACCTTATAACCACACACAGATTGTGAGGCTTATCCAATTCTCCCAGTGCATGGAGAGGCAGGGTGAGCAATTAACTTTAACATTCTGAAGCCAACATGGACATCGACAGGCTGATGTTGACCTTGGGCCTTGATAGGGACATTATGGTTTATATTGCTATCCCTGGCAACCAACACCAAGTGAAAACACCTGGATAGGTGGGCTGAAGCCATGCTACTCAAGGTCACCAAGTCATTCTCAATATCATCAACCACAAAGTCAAGATATTCCGTGGAGGGAAAATAGGACAAAGCTAGTATCAGTGAATTCCATGTTATATGGACTTGGAGATCCAGTAGTTCTCTGAATTAATAATGAGTATTAGTTTCCTGTGGCTACAGTAACAAATTATCATGAACTTGCTGACTTAAAACACCAGAAATGTATTCTACCACAGCTCTTGAGGTCATAAATCCAAAATTAGTTCTAGTAAACCAAAAATCAAGGTGTTCCTGGAGCACCTGGGTGGCTCAGTCCTTTAAGCAGCTGAATCTTGATTTTGGTTCAGGTCATGATCCCAGGGTTCTAGGATCCAGCCCCATCTCACCATGGGCTCTGTGTTCAGCCAGGAGTCTGCTTAAGATTCTCTCTCCCTCTGCCCCTCCCCCTACCCCCACTGTGCGCTCTCACTCTCTAAAATAAATGCATAATCTTTAAAAGAGAAAAAAAGTCAAGGTATCCACAAAGCACCTTGCTCTCTCTGAAGGCTTGAAGGAAGAATCCAGTCCTTATTCCATCCAGCTTCTGATGGCTGCCAACATTCCTTGGCCATAAAAGTCCAATCTCCTCCCCTTTCATTTTCCCGTGACCATCTTCTCTTTTTCCTGTGTCCAATCTCTCTTTGCCGCTCTCTATTTAAGGACACCTGTGATAACATTTAGGGCTGACTCAGATAATCCAAGATAACCTCTCCATCTGGAGATCCTTATTTAATCACAGCTGCAAACTCTTTTTCCAAATGAGGTAACATTCACAGGTTCCAGGCATTAGGACGTGGATATCTTAGGGGTGGGTGCATTTTCAGCTTACCACAATGGGCTCATACTTCCTAAAACATAATATCCAGGTACTTATCAGGCTTGTTTCTAAGATATAAAATGGGCCCCTCTAGTCACAAATATGTATTCTTTACCATGACTTAACAGGAAATGCCTGAAAACTCAACCATGATCCCTAAAAGAGTCTAATGTTTGCTCCCATGGTTCTTCATGCAACAGTGCTGTCTGGTGAGTTGCCGTCTGCAGAACCATTTAACACTTCCTTGAAGAGTCCTCTCATATATACACACCTCTGATTACCTTCCTTTCCACTAGCACAGTAATTAGTGAAAATAATACATTATAAGGAATATACAGCCTTAAGAAGAAACGTTTTTGAAATGGGTAGCTTAAAAGAACAGAGCAAATCTTGTAAATGACTGGCCTCTGAGAAAGTAAAGCTGTCCCCGACAGAGCCTTCCAGAAGCTGACCCTCCAAAGAGGGAGGGAGATAAAGCGCCAAGAACACGAGCTGCCACAAGAATGCAGGGGTTGTTTTTCCCAGTTTCACGTGATTCTTAATTTCTTAATTTTTCACGTGAAAGACATCCCCTTTGCTTCTCGCTCTTCATCCAGCCCTCGCCACTGCCACCGGAGGTGCTGTCACCATGCCCTGCTTACAGATGAAGCGCGTGCCCGATGGCCAAGTCGTCAGCCAGTCCCAAGGCTTGAAGCGGTCTGGCCAACTGTGCTCTGTCCCCAGAGCGCCCAGCCACTACCTCGCGCGTCCGCGTTTGTCTGCAGAGCGCGTGCAGTTGGCCCGGGAACTAGCTCGGAAGCAGAGCCGGAGAGCCGCGCACGCCGAGGCCCGTCGCGGGCTCCCCGGGTTCCGCAGCCAGACTTCACACCGCACCGCAGACTCCGGGACCGCGCCCAGCGCGCGCCCCCGGGCCGGGCTCGGGAGCGCGCCCACGCACGCCGCCGACGCACCGACAGCTCCGCTGCTTTTGATCCTTGACTACACGGAGGCGCGCACGCGAGCACCCGTCAGTGCGGACCCGGATCTGCAGAAGTGTGGTCTTCTGCCTCCTCGGCCGCGGTCGCCCGCTCTGCAGTCCCCGACTGTCCCTGGCGCGGTGACGCCTTGCTCCCAAACGTCGGCAGCGCTCTGGGTGTGCCGATCCATCCTGGGATCCAGGCTTCCCCACCGCGGGGAGGGGACGGAAGCGTCAGATTTCTGTTCCTTGGGTTCCCCCCCACCCCTTTTTCGCCTGCCCACGGGCGGACCCGACCTTAGCGCAGGGCTTCTCCAGAGCCTCGCCTGGTGTGAAATTCGGGGACAGCGCGGTCCCCGTGCATTCTGTCTCTGCAGCCCGCGAAGCGACGGCTTGTCCGGCCACCATGGGCTCCTCTGGTGCTAGCAACGTGGCAGATCCCAGCCTCCGGACTGGAAAGCTGGCAAGAGACAATAGGACGCAGAAGTCCTGGAAACTTAAGCCGGCTCGAGAAGAGTGGATGTTTGGTCAGACGGGGCTAATAGCCTTGGGGATCGCGGAGGATGAGAATTCTTGAGGTTTTCTGGTGTAGCCGGTAAGAATGGCAGCCGGCAAACTCTGATGAGCAAGAAATGTCACGCCTCTTGATTTTCTGGGTCTCAGTCAATTTCTGACTCCTCTGAACCACATCCACCCACCCTTCCCTGCTCCCATCCGATGTGGTGGTTAAGAAATAAAAATTACCCCCGCCCTTCTTGGACTCCCCTTACCAGGGATTAGGCCAAATTCTGACTTGCTGGGTAAATTCATGGTTTAGTAATTTACCCAAGGTCACATTGCCAGTAAGTGGCAGGATTCACACCCAGATATCCTGGACTCCAGAGGCTGTTCTCTCAATCAAGATGCTAGAGCTCTTTATGAAATGTTTAGCCTTGGCCCTATTTGAAACCAGTTTGGGTCACAGTGCTCCCAACCACGAAGCATACTGGACCAGGAGTCAAAAAAAATAGGACTAGCAGTCAGAAAATGACCTATAATAAGACTCTGCAGTTCTTCAGTTTCCTCTGGATGAAATCGGGTTAATGTCCAAGGTCTAGGAATTCTAGGTAGTGTAACTGGTCATTTGAAGGTCACATCGATCCCAACATAATGATGTCTTCCCGCTGACAGATTTTTCAAGCCCAGATGCAGTAGCTAGCTCCTAGGTGAAGTGGTCTCATCATCGCGGATGCAAAACTAGATTCTATACCACTAAACTGGTTGGTGCACAAGGACTGAGGAGATGTGCTGAGGGTGCAAAGGAGGCGATTATGACATTAGCTTCCCCCTATACTCACTCCCTCTCCCCCTCCCTTCAAGCAGACATGGACAAGAATTTAACTGTGCCACATGGGGAAGGGAGGCTGACTTGAGACAGTGACTCTGTAATCAAAATGTCACTTAGCAGTTTCAGAGAGATCCCTCCCATCACATATGGCTGAGTACCTCCTGGAATTATCAACAGTCCAGCTCAATTTACATTTCACTTTCCGAAACAAGTGTAATGCCCCCCCCCAAAAAGAGCAGGAACCTCTAGGTACTTCTTAAGGCACACTTGCTGACTTCCTCAAAGCCAGAGGCCAGTGACTCATGAAAGCACAGACTGGGGGGGAGTTTTATGTGAAATCTGCAGCTCTTTCCCTCTCTGTGGGAAACTTAGTAGGCGAGTCAGAACAGATTACTGGAGAGGGTTCTGGTTTTGTGAAAACCGATTTGCAGGCTCAAAGGCTTGTACTCCCCTGAGGCAAAAGGGAGTTTTCTTAAATTTAAGATATAATCCAAATGGTTCCTATTATAACTCAGAATCAAGTGGCAGGCTCATTTGAACATAATTATCAATGGCTGTGTTATATGTGAAATTTTATAACCATTCCAAATAGGAAATAGAGATTTTTAAATTGCTTCAGTTTGGACATTTTCACCTAAAACCCAAAGCATTCAGAAGGGAAATTCCATTTAAAGGCCATTTGAATGAATGAGGGAATGAATGAATGCAGTTTGCTCCAATCTTATAGAAACCCTACCTTTTCACTTCTGAGCCCTTTTATAGACTCCAGGGAGTAGGATTTCATCCAGCTTATCCCCAGAACTCTTGGATAATGGAACGTTAGCTTGAGCTCTAGAATGATCACATTCACTCATTCTGATCTTTAAACTTGTGAGAGAGAGGGATTTCACAATCTACTCGATAAATTACCTCCATGCTTAAAAACCCTCACCTTTGGAGTTGTTTTCCTGGTTCTAATCCAGGCCTTCCTTCAACAATTCAGCATTATAGAACCTTAGATCTGGCAAACAACCTTACAGGTTGTTGTATTTGTTTTCCAACAAACTTGATGGGTTAAAACACGAATTTATTATTTTACAGTTCTGTGCATTAGAGTTCCAACAGAAGTCACAAACTCAACCCAAGTCATAAAAATCAAAGTGATAACAGGGCTGTGTTCCTTTTTGGAGGCTGTGGGGGGGGCAGGGGACTCTTTTCTTGCCTTTTCTACCTTTTAGAGGCTAACCATATTCCTTGCTTTGTGGCCCCCTTCCTCTTTCTTCAAAGGCAGGTGTATTGCGCCTCCCTGTTCTTCGCATCATCCTTGAACTGTGACATCAGCCAGGAAAAGTTGTCTGATTTTAAGGACACATAATTAGATTGTTCCCCCCATGATCCAGAATAATCTCCCCATCTTAAGGTCCTTACCTTCATCACATGTATAAAATGCCTTTCGCCATGTAAGATAACACTCAAAGGTTCTAGGGATGAGGACGTAGACGTCATTGGGGTCATCATTCTACATATCACGGTCGTCTCTTCCAACTCCTTTCTAGAAGAAGGAATTCCCTGATAAATGCTCCTCTAATCTGAGTACTTCCACATATGAGGAAGTTATTACTTCACAAGGCCACAAAAGGGTAATGTTGATCAACTCTAAATGTCACAGAATTTTTATGTTCAGTCCCAGTAGTTCCCACGCATAGGTCCTTGTCTTAAGAGGCACGGGAGAAAACCTCAACTGATATCCCCACCTACAAATGCCCCACACGAAGTTCTTAATATATTTGAAGACAGCCAGAAAATTTCCCTTTTATTCATTAGTTGAACAAATTGAACACCTATTGTATGTGGATGCTTTTCTAGGCTTCAGAGATACAGTGATTAATCAGCCAAAGTCCCCAATCTCATAATGCATTTCTTCTAGTGAAGGAAACAGGTGGATAATCCAATAAACTTAGCATCACCTTGAATACTGCCAAATCAGGGGGACCAAAATAATTTTTGAAAAAATTTTATGTATTTTTAAAAAATCACCTGTTGAGGAACCTGGGTTGCTCAATTGGTTGTGTCCAACTCTTGATTTCAGCTCAGGTCATGCTCTCTGGGTTGTGAGACTGAGCTTCATGTCAGGCTCTGTGCTCGGCATGGAGCCTGCTTAAGAGTCTCTCTCTCTCTCTCCCTCTGTCCCTGCCCCCCTACATTTCTTGTCTAGCAATTATGGAAGGGGTGGGTAGAACTGGTTAGAACTTTGTACACATATTTTATATTTTAGAATTGCTTACATTTTGAATACTGGAAGACTACTAAAACCTTTTCAGAGCCATGGTTCTCTGAAGATCTTACTCTAGCCTTGAGGGAGAAACAGTTGTAAATGAGGCAGATCAGTTTCTATTTGAGTAAGCAAAGATGGCTTCCTGGAAAAAGTAGAGACTTCCAAGATGACCGTCCAAGATTTCAACAAGCCAAGACTAGCAGGGAGACATTCCACAGATTCGTACTGACACCGCAGCAGCCAGATGAGAGGGGGAAACAGGGTAGGTAAGCCTTCTAGTTTGGGCATATGACTGAAGACAGGGCATAATGTGGATGTTTTCCTCTAGTTGTTAAATAGAAGTCTTCTCAAAGGCACAGAGAAGACTAGGAATTCAGTGGCAATGGGATAGCAAAGTTCTGGCATCTCCCCGTACTATCTGTAAAGATCCTGTAAAGCAAGAAAGAACCAAAAGTCAGACATGGAAGATAAACAAGGCACTTGGGAAGCTAGACTCCCCAGTCCGAGGATGTTTTCTCACATGACCAGCAATACGTTAGAGTGGGGAAGTCTGACCCTGTAGTGCTCAAAAGGAAGGTAACTTGAGCCCACCAAAGCATTCTTCAGAAATAATGTGAGATTGTTTGCAGCACAAGAGCCACTTCTTACAGTGTCCCTCTCTACAGGCTACAAAATCCAGATCTAAGCACCTTTGGCTTGCTGTGGTTGAGTTTACCCGAGTCACTCAAAACTCCACGCCATGACAATCCGTAAAGCAAAAGCTAGAGGATGCTCCAATGGGTGAGGTCATTGAGACATTTGTTCTTATTCATTTAACTTAAATTTTACCCTTTTCTCTTTGTCTAAATGCAGCCTCTCCACATGTATTCTCAGAGCTGGTAAGAGGTATGTGTCGTTCCCACTCATGGTCCGTGCTGCTGTTTCTAGATGTAACTGAAATAATGTAAATAAACCTAACCAGTTTTCATTCAAATGTCTTGACATAGAAAATTAAAAAAAAAAAAACCAAAAACTGTTCGTTTTCAATTCAGCCTTCCCAGAGGCTCTGGTGTTGACACGATAATATTAAAAGTTCACTGGACTGTGTGATCTGATGACACAACTTCTCCATTGTTGGGAAACTGACGCATTTTGTAATAAACATGTGAGGTCTCTCCTTCGGTTTAGCTTTCTTATTAGAATGCTTTGTTGCCAAATGATTAAATTCATGCATTTATTTTCGCATGTCTGCCTTTAAGACTCAGAAGAATTCTGACTTTTGTTTGGCCACAGATTGATGTCAGTCATTGTTCCGAAGACTACTTAATGACTGCTGGAAATGTTTCTGGCATTGTTTTCAATGTTTCTTTTCTACAACAAATTTGTATCCTGTGATGAAAACCTCGTTCTCAGCATTTCTTATTTTTAAATTTTGTTGGGCCCCTAAGGGGTTACACTCACTTGAAACTACAAATTCCACCAAAAGTGGGCAGGGTCGGAAATAAAAATGAAAGGGTAGTACAGTTCTGGCTACCTTACTCAGTGTCTAAGTAGATGACACTGGCATCTTATCCTTTTTTGGTTCTCTACAAGGTTCTGGAAAACTTCAATCACTCCCTTCTGTTACTACCCGTATCACCCCAGAGTGAACTCGGGCACAACTAGTTCAATGGTTCCCATTCCTGTGAGGCAAAGTGTCATCTTGCTGGGGCAGCCAGCTATGACTCAGTTTCTTTTCTTATTTGTATAGAGGTTTAGCTGTTAAAGATGTAACATGATTGAGACAATTTGAGTAAACCAAGCTTGGCTCACTTAATATCTACAATTACCATGGGAAATATTCCAAACCTCAAAGTCTCCAATTAAACAGGAAGTTGTTTCTTGGGGGGAAGTTCCGGGGTTGACAGATCTAAGATACAACCTCTATGATATCAGATCCTTACTGACACTGCAGCCATAGACAGTGGGTGGGAGCTGGAAGAACTGGTTTGTAAGCACATGTGAGATACACTGGGGGGTCTCACAGAAAGAAGCAAGAAGCCTTTGAGAGGACCTGGAGATCATGCACTAGCTGGTGAAAGTAAGGGCTGTGCAAAATGGTCTACTACTGTCAATTTTATCTGATTTGTCATTGTTCATCACTTCTCTTACCCAAAAGATGTCATAGCTGGTGGACTCATGGGTTCATCTTCATCATCACCATCACCATCATCACCAACGTTTTGATTCATTGTTCATTTAGTATGAAACAGAAAAATCCAGAAATCCAAAGAGGGACTGAGTCATATGAAATGTCAGAGAACTAGAGTGAAAATCTACAAATTCTTTCGGAGAATAATGGACTCATTATCCAGCTCCAGTGATCATGTGGCCAAGTCTCATTAAAGGATGCCATAATGCTAGAATATTAAAAAGCTGGTAGAGAAATAGATAATGTTCTATGGAACATTACGCTCTATTTAGACTAACTCAAGTCAGGGGGAAGGGGTGGTGTGTGGGATAGATTATTAAATACAAGATGTTGGAATAATTGGCCCTCTTTAGGGGGGGAAGTGATTTAAGTACATTCTTATCTCCAACCTTTCATAAAAATTAATTCCAGATGGATTAAATATGTAAATACATTCACTCACTAAACAAATATGTATTAATACATTACCATGTTCAAGTTGCTATAGATACAGCAGTCAACCAGGCCAGAATCTCAGTTCTCAGGGTGCCTGGGTGGCTCAGTCAGTTGAGCACCCAACTCTTGGTTTTGGTTCAGGTCATGGTCTCAGGGTTGTGGGACTGAGCCCTGTGTGGGCTCCACACTGGGCATGGAGCCTGCTTGAGATTCTTTCCCTTACCCTTTCCCTCTGCCCCTACCTCACTTGTGTGCACACATGTGCTCTCTCTCTCTCTAAAATAAACAAATCTTAAAAAAAAAAAAGAGAGAGAGAGGGACGCCTGGGTGGCTCAGTTGGTTGAGCAGCTGCCTTCGGCTCAGGTCATGATCCCAGCGTCCTGGGATTGAGTCCCACATCGGGCTCCTTGCTCGGCAGGGAGCCTGCTCCTCTCTCTGCCTCTGCCTGCCTCTCTGCCTGCTTGTGTTCTCTCTGTTAAAATAAATAAAATAAAATCTTTAAAAAAAAAAAGAGAGAGAGAATCTTGGTTCTCATGGAGGCTTCATTCTAGTGCAGAGTGACAGTAAGAGTATTAGTAGGGTTATGTGTTATGGAGAAAAACAAACCAAATAATGGGAATAGGGAATAAGATTTTGCAATTTCAAATAGGATGTTTAGGGAAGGCAACACTACAAAGTGTTACATATATTTTTTACATCTTTTACATTTTTACATTTGGGTGAAGTCTTAAATAAGGTGGGAAGGTTGCTATCCAGTTATAGAAGGGGAACATTTCAGGCAGAGGTACATTTCATACAAAGCCCTAAAATGGGAGCATACTTGTTTCAGATATAGCAAGGAGTGGCTGATGTGTGGTGAATGCAGGGGAAAATGATAGGAAATAAGGCCAGAGAGGTAGCCAGGGATAGAAGGTTGATGGCCATTATAAGAACCTTGGCTTTTTCAAGTCAGATGGGAAGTAGCATGATCTAATTTTAATTTTAGTTTTGTTTTGAAAATAGAGTCAATGAAGGCAAAGTCAGGAGCAGGGAGACCCATTAGGAGGCTATTGCAATACTCCAGCTGAAAGAGCTGGCTCTGTCAATGGCTCAGACCAGAGTGATAGCAGTGAAGGTAGTGAGACGTGGTTGTTTCTGAATATATGGAAGGCAGAGCCAATAGGATTTGCTGATGGGTTGGATGTGCAGGCAAAGAAAAAGAGGAGTACCCCTGCCCCCTGGTAATCATTCCCTTTTGTAATCCCCTCCTCTTGAGGGTGGGCTGGACCCAGTGGCCTGCTTCTAACCAACAGAAAATGACAAAGATAAAGGGATGCTACTTCCCTGAGTAGATTACATAATATTGTGACTTCTGTCTTATTAGCAGACTCTATTACCTTCTTAGCGTTCATGCTTTGGTGAACTAAGCCGCCATGTTGGAGAGGCCCATGTGGCAAGGGGCTGAGGGTGGCCTCTGGCCAATTGCCAGTTGGGAATGGAGGCCCTCAGTCCAACAGCTATAAAGAGAAATATTGTCAGATTTTATTTTATAATAATTATAAATTTTAGAAAAAATTAATAAACAAACGTTTTAAAAATTCAACTAGGAATAAGAATTTGTAACACATATAATCAACAAAATAGTAATATGAGTAAGGTATAGTTGCAATAATACATCTTAGTATTTTAACTTCATATCTAAGGTAATAAGAAAAAACTCCTAACCCAATGAATATTGACTCAATGAATATACGTAAATGCACAAAAATATAAGCAGGCAATTCACAGGGAAAATATGACTTATAATTACATTAAAAGATGCTCAGCCTCACTAATTTAAAAAAAATACTAATTCAAACAACAAAATACCATTTTTCCTTCTTATAACTCCATAAAGTAGGTACATGCGTACCTCATTCTATTACACTTCATAGATATGGCAATTTTTATAAACTGAAGATTTGTGGCAATGCTGCATTAAGTAAGTATGTCAGTATCATTTTTCCAACAGCATTTGCTCATTTTGTGTCTGTGTCACTTTTTGGTAATTCTTGCAATATTTCAAACTTCTTCATTATTATATTTGTTATGGTAATCTGTGATCATTGATTATGACTCACTGAAAGATGATGGTTAGCATTTTTTAGCAATAAAGTATTTTTTATTAAAGTATGTGCATTGTTTTTTCAGACATAAAGCCATTACATACTTAATAGCCTACAGTGTAATGTAAACATAATTTTTACATACACTGTCAAACCAAAGAATTCATTTGACTCAGTGCAATATTATACTTATTGTAATATTAGGTTTATTGCAGTGGTCTGGAACTGAACCCATAATATCTACCTTTGAGGTAGGCCTATGCTAATATTGTTCCCATTTTATAGATGAAGAAACTGAGGTTTCAAGAGGCTATAAGTAACTTGGTCAAGGTCACACAGGAATTCAGTTGCAAAACCAGATTTTGAAACCAGTGCATCTGTCTGCAGAGCTAACACTCCTAATCACTGTACCATCGTGGGGTGATATGTAAACCCCCATCATCTCCCTCCTTATACACACACACACACACACACACACACTCATATACAGGACCATCTTTTGTAATTTCTCTAAAGACAACCTTATTTGTTTGACCCTGATTTTCCTTGGACATGTTATATGAGTTATTCTCTTCTGTCAGATCCTGATAAGATAAACCAAGGATCCTGTGGGGGGCCGTACCAAGCAGATTAAGATATATATAATAGAAGACCCAAAAGAAGAAGAGAATTAGAAAGAGTCATAAAAAAATATTTAAAGATATAAATACCAAAGTTTCCAAAATTTGATTAAAGCTCACAGATCCAAAAAGTTCACTGAACACCAAATAAAATAAATTTAAATGAAACTACCTAGGTACAGGGGTGCCTGGGTGGCTTAGTGGGTTGAAGCCTCTGCCTTCAGCTCAGGTCATGATCTCAGGGTCCTGGGATCGAGCCCCACATCGAGCCCCGCATCGGGCTCTCTGCTCAGTGGGGAGACTGCTTCCCCCTCTCTGCCTGCCTCTCTGCCTACTTGTGATCTCTCTTTCTCTGTCAAATAAAAAAAAAAACAAAACTACCTAGGTACATTGTAGTCACACTGCTGAGAACCAAAGATAAAGAAAATGTCTTGAAAGCCCAAGAGAAAGAAGATTTCACAAACACACATTTTTTTTCTGATGAGAAACAATATAGGGCCAGAAGTCAAAGATAGAAAATCTCGAAAGTGCTGAAAGGGAAACTTTATCAATCCAGAATGTTATGTCCAGAGAAAGGAACCTTCAGAGATAGGAGAGATATAAAGTATTTTCAAATAACTAAAAGTAATGGGGGTCCCAGATAGTGTTACAGGGCAAGAAAAAAAAAGTCATACATATCAAAAAGGGGAAAAAATGTATTTACATATGAAATGATTGGTACACAGAATATAAGAATCTTTAAAAAGCTACTAGAATAAGTGAGTTTAGCAAAATCAGAGAATATAAGCTCAAAATATAAAAACCAATTGCATGTCTATATGCTAGTGATGAAGAGCTAGAAATTAAAATTGTACAAAAATAGTATTTACAATAACTAACGACCTGAAATACTTAGGCATAAATTTAACAAAATATGCAAAATACACTAAGAAAGTACAAATCACTGATGAATTAAAGAAAACTTAAATAAATGGAGATATATACAATATTGATAGATTGAAAGATTCAATGATTTTTAAGATGTCATTTCTCCCCCCAATTGATCTATAGACTCAATGTGTTCCCAATCAAAATGCCAACATCCTTGGCGAAGAGGGACTTAAAAGTTTTTTATTTACATCCAACTTGGGGCTTGAACTCATGACCCCAAGATCAAGAGTCAGATGCTATTGTGACTGAGTCAGCCAGGTGCCCCCCCCACATTCTTTTACATAGAAATTAACAAGCTGATTATAAAATTTATATTACAACACAAAGGATATAAAATAACCAAAGGGTGTAGAATGGTATCAGAAAAGATACATAGAACAACACAATAGAACAGAGAACCTAGCAATAGACTCACATACACATTTAACTCATTCTAACCCAAGAGTTCAATGAGAAGGACAGTCTTTTCAGCATATGGTGTTGAAACAGGAGAGTATCCATATTCAAAAACAAACAAAAAAATTAATCTGGATTCTTACCTTTCACCACACGAAAAAATAAGCTCAAAATGGATCATAGATTTAAAATATAACAGCTAAAGAAGACAAAGAAAGAGAGGGAGGTGGGGAGAGGAAGACAAATTACAAGAGGAGGAGGAGGAGGAAGAAAGACAACTTTGTGATTTGGGATTAGGCAAAGATTCTTTTTTTTCCCCCCAAATACGTTTATTTTATTTTTTCAGTGTTACAAGATTAATTATTCATGCACCACACCCAGTGCTCCATGCAATACGCGCCCTCCTCAATACCCACCACCAGGCTTGCCCAACCCCCCACCCGCTCCCCTCCAAAACCCTCAGTTTGTTGCTCAGAGTCCACAGTCTCTCATGGTTCATCGCCTCCTCTGATTTCCCTCCATTCACCCTTCCTTTCCTTCTCACAATGCCCTCCATGTTTCTCCTTATGCTCCACACATAAGTGAGACCATAAGATTATTGACTCTCTCTGCTTGACTTATTTCACTCCGCATAATCTCTTCCAGTCCCATCCGTGTTGATACAAAAGTTGGGTATTCATCCTTTCTGATGGAGGCATAATATTCCATTGTATATATGGACCATATCTTCTTTACCCATTCATCTGTTGAAAAGCATCTTGGTTCTTTCCACAATTTGGTGATTATGGCCATTGCTGCTATGAACATTGGGGTACATGGGGCCCTTCCTTGTACTACACCTGCTTCTTTGGGGTAAATACCCAGTAGTGCAATTGCGGGGTAATAGGGTAGCTCTATTTTTAATTTCTCAAGGAATCTCCACACTGTTTTCCAAAGTGGCTGCACCAGCTTGCATTCCCACCAACAGTGTAAGAGGGTTCCCCTGTAAGACACAAACCCGGAAATGATAAAAAGACAAACACTGATAATTGGGACTTCACCAAAATTAAAAACATTCTCCTTCAAAGATGCCATCAAGAAAATGAAAAGGCAAGTCAGACACTGGGAGGAAAAAACATCTATAGTGTATACATACCTATATATAGTATGTATGTGTATCGATACATATATACTATAGATAACTACATAGATATACATGTAGATAACTACATAGCTACTAGAATCTAGTATCACATACATAGTTATGGATCACAGGTGACTGATATAATACATAAGGAAGTCTTACAACACAATAATACCAAGGTATACCAATGGGGGGGGATGGGCAATCATGCATAATTATATGAAGACAGAACTAAAAGAAGACATATAAAGATCCAACAAGTACAGAAAAAAGATTGTCAACATCATTAATCATCATGGAAATTCAAATTAAAACTACAATGAGATACCATTTCACAACCATACAATGGCTAAAATCAAAGAGCCTGACCATTTTACCTTTGAACTAGTGTTTTCTAAGTGAAGTCCAATGAAACAATGTAAAATGCATGTGAGCAAAGGAGATGCTCATTTTATATGCCTGTTTGTTCCTCGCTGCCTCATTTAGATATGGTGTTTGTAGTGTTCCATAAGCACAGAATTTCTGGTGAACACAATGCATGGGCATTCAGCAAGACTCAAAGCAAATAAAAACTAATCATGTTGTTCCTCAGAAAATTAAAAATAGGATTATCATATGATGTAACAATCTCACTTCTGGGTTTATACCCCAAAAGAAATGAAAGCAGAGACTTCGTACAACGATGTCCATGGAGGCATTATTTGCAATACCTACAACGTAGAAGAAATGCAAGTATCAATCAATGGATGACTGGATAAACAAAATGTGGCATGTGTGTACAATGGAATATTATTCAGCCTTAAAAAGGAAGGAAATTCTGACACATGGTACAACATGGATGAACCTTGAAGACATTATGCTAAGTGAAATAGCAAGTTGAAAAAGGGCTTTAAAATGCTGTAAAAAAAAATACTATATGATCCCACTCATTTGAAGTACTTAATGAAGCTAAATTCATAGAGACAGAAAGTAGAATGGTGGTTGCCAAGGGCTGGGTCAAGGGGGAAATGAACAGTTTGTGTTTAATGCCACAGAGTTTCCATTTTGCAAGATGAAAAGACTTCAGTGGGTAACGGTTGCAAAACAATGTAAGTGTACTTAATGTCACCGAATGGATACTTAAAAATGCTTAAGGGTTTCATGTATTTTACCAAGTTTTAAGAAACTAATTATGTTACATGTCTGACTATGAAATCAGGGGTCCCTGATGGCCCTAAGACACAGAGTTGTTGGGTAAAATACAATACGTCCCATGCAGGATTTGGGACGTACTTGTACTCCAGAAATGATTTGTGGTTTGTCTGAGACCTAGATTTAATTGTTCATCTCGGGTTTTTATTTGCTAACACGGGCAATCCTACTCAAGAGGCCACACTTGCCATTTGAACCAGAACTTGCTTTGAATGAAGAAAGTGGCATTAGCATGAAGCTAATGCTAGTGAAACACCAAAGAATGCCTTTTTCACTTGAGTTACCCCCTGTGTTAGCCAACTACTTAACACTGAGAATGAAGATCTACGACCTAAGAGGAACAAAAAATATCAGGCAATCCAGAGTGGCTGTTCCTTTCACCTCTTCCTTAGTCATCAGTAAGCCTAAGGTAGCCTTGCTACAAAGTGCATGTGTCCAGAAGAGAAATAGACAGAACTAACTTAGTTTTGTGCAGTGTTTCTACAGTGCTTTCCTAAGGGCTAAATAAATGTACAGGCTATGAACGTCAAACTGTGTGATTTCAGTGATTCCACATATAAGCTAAAAGCTCTTATATTTGCACCTAAAACTGGCTGTTTGGGATTCTTTCATGAGACCGTCAGTCAGATGCAGACACAAGAGGAGATGAGGAGAAGCTCAAGACAAAACAAAGGTAATTACACTTACAGGTTCTTGAGACGGGAGGCACACAAAGCTGAATGAGAAGGACGCCAGAGTGGTCAAGAGGCAGAAAACAAGAGTGGGGGTGGTTATGTATGCCAGCGGGGGGTGGGGCCAGGAGCGGTGCACTTAGACCGTGGTCTTTATTGGTGTTTCCTTGGAGACGTCAAGACAGGGCAAGAGAACAAGGTAAGATAGACAAATCTGAATAATTTCTGGGGGCTTTAGACTACAGGCGTGGTCCCTAGTTACCTGAACACCTGCGATGATAAAGTCAAAGGAATATAGCCTACTGGGGGTGCGACGGGCCAGGAGGAGGAGGTAGGGCTCTGGATTGGACAGCTTGTGTACCAATGGCATGCTCAGGCTAAATTCCTTGCTGTCTTTAAGAAGTGGCTCGCCCAGGAGGGCATGTGCTCCCCAGTCGGAAAAGATTTTTAAGATGCCAAAACATGATCATGTATGGGGAAAAATACACACACATACACACACACAATGCAATTGATCCTCTGATGTTTGAACATCATATTAAGGAACGTTTGGGGTGACAGTAACGGAGATTTTTAGACTAGGGGCATAAGTTGCCCTAAACAGCACAGAAAACATTTAATTATGAGAGTAGACGGGAGGAACAGAAGTACAAGTACAAGGAGTCTCCACAGGCTGGTCCGTAACTACATTTCCCATCAACATGCCATTAGCCGAGAAAAATAGATCCCAAATTTTGAAGGTTTTAAATGATATCTCGGAGGAGTTATGAGGTTTGTCAGAAATATGTTCAGGTCAAGGTGGCAGGTCTGGCAGTTATGTTGTCGAAGGGTATGAAATGATAAGGTCATAGAGTATGTATTAAGACTAGTGGTTCTGTGTATAACCAAGAAGAAACAGTGGTTTGGTGGTGGTCTGAGATGTAAGGGGGGAGATCGCGGTGGGGAGCTGGAGGTGGATAGTAGGAGAAGGCAGTGGGAGGGTCAAAGTGTTGACTAATATGTGGCAAGTGCCTCCTGGGGAAAATTATAATCTCCATTAATGTTTAGAGTGGCACAGATAGTAGTAACTCCTACCAGATTCCTCATTAGGCATGGGAGTGTAGGGACGCATATCTGAGAAGAGAGTAAGGAATCTATCAGAATTCTAGGCTAAGCAGACAGTGAGCTCAGAAACCTAATAGAATCCCTACTATTGAAGGGAGAAAAGCAAGTGTGCCTTGCGTCCAATTTGTGTCTAAGGAGAGGCAGTCTGGGGGTCATTGTTTGGGTGGCGATCTTAGTCTCCAGGGTGAAGTATCTCTCACACAGTGGCCAGTGGCCAAAATCATCTCCAAAGGTGACTCTTGGATAGAGACCACGTCATCGGAGGTGATGTCATCGCCAGCAGTGAGTTCCCAGGTTTGGGATGTGGGACTGGGGTATTCTTTTCAAGTGGGTACTTAACTGGAGTTGATGCGGGTCTCAGCATTTGCCACATTTGGTTGGAACAAATGTGTACTAGAGTGTAAATGAGTGAAAGCACATTTCAGGAGTAATAAGATAAAGACTTGACAGGGTTTCCTGTTTTATTTTGTTTCTGTGGAAGTTTAGGTTCGAACGGGTCCCATGCCAGACGGCAGGTGCCTGGCCCAGGTGACAGTCAATGTTGTTATAATTCCTAGGAGAGTATAAATTGGTTAGCCTAGGTAGAGCAGTCTCTCTCCAGCCAGAAAGGCGTTTGAAGCGTCCAAACATCATAATACAAAGAAAAATTTCCATATGTATTTTAAACCCTTTGACATTGCATAATATAAAGACGAAATAGCAGTAAACTTCACGCTAGTAATAACATGAACAACAAATAAAAACCACCATGACAAGTCAAGAGAGAGATTCCAGAAGAAAAGAGCTTTATATTTCCTGCTATATGGAACCACACATTTGAATTTGCAACAGATCCAGCAAATTACGCAGCTGGCGCTGGCTTATACATTTCTGGTAGGAATGTCAATGGTATGACCATTTTGGAAAACAATTCGGTGACTTCTTGGAAAGTCAGCCATGCATTTACCACATGACCTGGAAAGAGAAGCTGGCTGAACTAAGCTGGTCACATTTGCAGGCTTCTGAAGAAAGTGAATGGGATCTTATGATCTGCAGCCCTACCAGTAACACAGAGAATGGAGGAAGAGTAATTCCCCTAAAACAATGGAGAGAGGGATGCTGAGCAAGCAGCAATAACGGAGGCAGAAAATGAATAAAGAGAGAAGCGAGATGATTCTATCACAGATGGCAGGGCTCAAATTTCAGGTTCCTGCTCTGATTCAATCCCTTCTTTGATTCAGGCTTGCATTAAGACATTATAGAGAAAAATGACTGCTTTCTGCAAATACTTGCTTATAAATTACACCTGAGGCAAACCAAACATGGATCAAACATATTCAAACACATATGGACCATTGGGTGCCTAGGAGTATATAGCTAGAGTATAGAGTTATTAATGATTTTTCTCAGTAGCGTAAACTGAGAGGCGGGCTTGGGCTCAGATTCCTAAAATAGCAATTCAGAAGTCATACGAGGCCCATTAAGTGTCTGAGACTTTATGTTGCTATGCCGAAGTCTGGTTTCATACCTTGAAAGCCAGTTGACTGATACCCCAGTGACCCAGCTATGGGACTTGTCTAGAAGCTTTCGGAACTGACTACTTATTCCCTACTGGGAGGACAAAGACGAGCTGCCTATGGAGGGGTGTGCCACTAGACCCCAGCATGGTGGAAGGACGAGTGCCCTTCTGCCCTTATTCTGAGGGTGTAGCTCTATCCTGTCATGTGAGGCAGTGTGGCCCAAACTGAAGAGCCCCCACTGTAAATTTGGAGAACCAAGGTCTGTTTTTGGCACTGTCGCTGGCCTTTTGGTTGACTTGGGCCAATTATTCACTTCTCTACACTTCAGTTTCTTTCCAAGTAAGCATAAATTATTCTTACCCAACCTACTCTCAAGTTGGTTCACACATTAAATGAGATAATAAGCACAAAATCTCTTTGGGAAAATGAAATTTCATTGAAAATTGAGATAATGTGCTGCTTATTAGTAGTAGCACTAGACAGTGGAGCTGGGACCCTCCTCTTGATTATTGGCATTGGGAGAGGATCAAATAAGGATCGTGTTTGGATTTGGAGAATGACCTTTCAATATATTGCTATTCATGAAACAAGGATCAAAGAGTTCTGTGGCTATGCCAGCTTCCTGAAAACCCAGGAAATGCTATGTCCAGAAGCTGCATTAGCTGTTAAAACTCAGAGATGGAATATTTTAACAATGATACAAGGCAGCTTCTTATCTCTTGCCTCACAGCATCACTAAAACAAAAACAAAAACAAAACCCAGAAATGAAAACCTTTAACTGATTCTCAGAAGCACGGACTTTGCAGAAAAGCTGGAGGAAACAGAGGGTCAGTGAGCTAGAATAAAAATAGTATGGTACATTTGGAAAGGAAAAATAGAGACCTCATTATCACACTGGCAGATACTGAGAATAAATAATGAACAAAAGTACCTCAAGGCTTAGCCAAATGGATCACAAATTGGGTATGAGTCAGCAACCCAAGTCCTTTTATTAGTAAAGCTCAAGACTGAATACAATGCTAATATTTTATGCTGATGTTTATGAAGCACTTACTAAGTGCCTTGGACTCTTGGTGTATTCGTGCATTAATCCCACCAGGTAGGTGTGAGTGTTACTCAATGTCACGAGTGAGGAAAATGATGACCCGAAAGTTAAAGTAGCTCCACAAGGTCTCCTAGCCCTTATGTGGCAAATCTGAGACTTGAGCTGATATCTGTTACCAAAGTCTGCCTGTGTTCCTAATCCCAGTATTGTAAATCGACTCTCAAAGATCACCCTGCTCACGTAAAACATGGGCTGCAGTTCTGGGTTTTGGCAAAGGGGCTTGGCAAACCTTATGAGGATTCAAAGGATAGCAGTGAAAGGAATGAGATTATTTAATCTGGAGAAAAGAAAGCTAAAATATGATCCAGAGCCATATTAACTTATCTGATGGCAATTGCAATCAGGGAATGGAAAAACAGTTCTGGAGAGCAAAAAGAAGGAGTCAGAGTAAATAAACCAGGATCAAACTGTGATCGTTTCTAGAAGTGAAGAGTGTTAAATATTTGGGGCGGTCATGAAGCTGCCCCACTCAAGAGAACCTGGTATGGGGAGCACAAGTGACTGACAGCCTCCAGGTGTCACATTTTTGGGTCTGCCCTCGCACTCAGGCCCTTGCCATGCTGCCCCCTCCTGCCCCCGCCCAGGCTGCCCCTAGCCAATGACTGAGCCTGAGGGGGTATAAGACTGGACCATTCCTCCCCCATCAGTCTTGACTTCCCACCTGAGAGTCTCCGAACTCCATTGCCATCTGAAGCTTTTCCTACCTAAGCATACCTATATCCTAGCCTGGAGATTCTCCTCACCTACTCCTGCCCCCTCCCCTTTGTCCTTACTAGATGTTTCCCCAGTAAATCCCTTGCCTATAATCCTGTATTGATGTTCACTACTCAGAGACGCAAACTGATACAATATTGAGTGTGTAGCGAAAGGGAAATGATAACCTTTGTCTTTAAAAGCAAGCATGGCAACTAGTGATTGAGAAATTTTAAGGACAGGCTCTCAGGGCCCAAAGAGGATGTGCTTAGAAGATGGCCCATCTTCTCCTAGGCCTGAAATTCTAGAAGTCTGTATTTGAGGCATAAATATAACAGGCTGAATGTTCTCAGCTTTATTTATTTTTTTTAAATTCACTGCATTCTGTAAGTAAGAATTATGACCTTAAGGTATTATCTGAATGACAATGAGAAATGCCTGAAATGACATCTTCGTCCCACCTGTCCCCACTTGTGATCTGAAACCTGCACCGCTCTAACAGATGCTATTAAAATTAATCGAATTAATCAAATCAATCAGAAGTGAGCAGCGACCAATACTGATTAGTAACAGACGTCGCGGAGCTGAGGTTAGAGCCCTCACAAACTGGCTTTGGAACTCTACTGAATCCTTGAAGCTGCGTGACTCAGCTCAAACTTCCCCGAAGTCCTAAAGAGTCAGAGAGCCCATGGCTCAGCATCTGTCCTGACGAGGTTAGAAGAGGCCTTTCCCTACAGTGACTCATCAGCCTTATGAGGCCTGTAGCTAGACATACTTTGGCACTGAAGCGATGGGGTTGGAGCTTTGAATAATTCCTCTTAATTAATAAAGTAAGACATTTTTAAAAATTACAAGGCTGTTATGTCTTGCTTCTAACAACCTGTGTGACCTTGGATAAATTACTCAAGCTGTCCAGATCTCTCTCTCTCTCTCTCTCTCTCTCTCTCTCTCATACATACATACACAGCTCCCAAGATACAAACAATTCTTCTATCAAACAACCACACAGAATAAACACTCTTTAAGATTAAACCTAAAACCTTCTTCTTTGCAAGGGAAAAAAAAAATCTAAGTACAGTTAAATGGTGAGACGCATTCAGAATTAAGCTGTGAAAGGGCCAACCTGTTTTGCAAAGGCACTGGGACCCCCAGGCCCCTCTCCTGCTTGGCCGTGTGGTTCTCGCCACAGTCAAAATGACCACCTTGTCTGCCTGCTCTTTGGCTGGAGGGCCCCTTGCTCCCTTCTGGTGGTTGGGGATGGGAGTCGAGAGGCAGAGAAGGTGGAAGCAGTGAGAGACAGGAAAAGCAGAGCACACGCGACCAAAGCCACCATTTACAGAGCAGGGTGGCCCGAGGCAGAACTTGGGGCCTAGGTTAGCCACTGTGGTAAGAAAACAGAGTGGCCAAGGGGGAAAGGGCAACCTGAAATTTGAGAAAGGCATCCTCGGGGTACCTGGCTGGCCCAGTCCAGAGAGCTTGTGACTCCGTCTTGGGGTGGTGAGTTCAAGCCCCACTCGGAGTTAGAGCTTTCATTTAAAAAAAAAAAAAAAAGTAAAAGAAAAAAAGAGAAAGGCATCCTTTATTAGAGTCTCAAGCACCACCATTCAAGATAAATTTTTTTAAAAATACTTTCTTCAATTTCGTTCTTGTTCTCTTTGTTAACTTGCAGGAATATTAGGTTTTTCTGCTTTTGGCTGCACTTAAATTGTATTTCAGAAACACTCTGGGTAATGTAGGTTTTTGTGGGCTGGCCTGGAAGCCTTTCCCCTCTTGCCTCAAACCACAAACATATGATATTCTATCTACGGTAAATGTGTTCTGAGTTTCAGAAAAAAAAAAAAAGTCTTACAAACAAGCTTTTAATGTAAGAGCCATTTGTAAGACAGGGCCTACCTATATATGGAACTTTTATTCATTTACTTATTAAATATATACTGAGTGACCTACTATATGTACCAGGCATCATGCCAGGTGCTGAGGGTAACTTCAAGGAACTCAACAGTTCTTTGAAGAAGATACAGTGTAGCTGAAGTGCATAATGGGGAGAGGAGTAGGGCCACATCATTACTTTCATGGGCTCTCAGCCCTTTTGCTTTTCTTGGGCCCCTTCCCCCATAAAAAATATTAAAATTATATTCTATTTCTATTACTAAAGATAAATATAACGCAGTTTGGATTATAATTGTTTTTCTGGTTTTAAAAGAAATTAAAACACGCAAATGTGATCTTAGAATTCAGGAGAACATTCTGAGCCATAGATGGAGATGTGGGTGTGTGCAGAAAAGATAGCCTGAGGCCATCTTCAGAAAGGCCAGCACGCAAGATCGACCTTTGGCCAGTATCTAGGAACTTGATTTGGTGAGTGTTTCTGCCATTCTCTTACTGATAAAAGTGCCTCAACGTGCCCAAACTGTGTAAATGATATGTTTCATGGGGCGCCTGGGTGGCTCGGTTGTTAAGCGACTGACTTCAGCTCAGGTCATGATCCCGGAGTCCCAGGATCGAGTCCCATATCGGACTCCCAGCTCTACAGGAAGTCTGCTTCTCCCTCTGGCGTTCTCCCCTCTCATTCTCAGTCTCTCTCTCTCTAATAAATAAATAAAATCTTTAAAAAAAAAATATGTTTCATGCTTAACATTTCTTTTCCTTCTGTGAGTCTGGAATTTCAGTACATGCCAGGCAGAGGTGCTTATGTGACCAATCCTCAATAAAAACCTTGGGCACTGAGTTTGTAATGAGCATCCCTTGCACACAACACTTCTCCTGTGTCCCACTGGGTGCTGGAGGAATGTTGTGTGTCTCATGTGAGGCCACCAGGATAGGACTCTTGGAAGCTTGCCTGGTTTCCTCCACACTTCATCCCATGTGCCTTTTCTCTTTGTCTCCTTCTCCTATAATAAATCTTAGCTATGAGCACAACTACATATGTGGAGTCCTGAGTCCTAGCCAACCACTAACCTGGGGGTGGTCTTGGGATGTTCCAACACAGAGTTATCAGGAACACTGGGTAACGTCAACGCGGGGACTCAGAATTAAACCCCTCCCAAGCTACATGCTTGCCGTGGACTGACCATGTGACCTTACCCCAACTGGTCAGAGTGGAATAGTCACTCTGCCTCATCCTAAAGACAAAAATGAACGTGTCTTCTTCCTATTGTAAAGCACACTGTCCAGAATGCAGCAAAGGGACAAGGGTAACACTCAAGGGAAGACTGAAGAAAAGCTCCCAACTATACCAGTAGCAAAATCTACTTTGCTGAGAATTAGAGCGGTAAGATTCCCTAAAATTGTTGCAAGGGCCATAGCTATTCCCTCTAGCAAATCAAGAATATAAGATTTCTGGCACATGAAACAAGATCCCAAATGAAATTGTTAAGGAGCTAATTAAAAAGTTTTGAGGAAGTTGTCTAAAAAGGCCCTAACCTGTTACAGAGACTTAGGACCGTTCCACATTACAGCCGTTCTTGAACCAAGTACATCAAAGTGCTAAAGATCAAAGCTGGTCACTAGCATCTCCTCACATCTTTGGGCCCCCACCACCCACATCCACCCCCAGCACCAATAGGGAAATTCTCTCTGGATGTCGTTCTGAAAAGTGGCCCTAATTCAGGATCAGGGTCAGCCAAGTTGGCTGACCAAAAACAACTTACTCTACATTCAGATGAGGGAGTCAACAAAGAGATGCTTACAAGACTCAATATTCCTATCATTCATCCTACTCCTTGTTTAGCAAGATGTGTGTACATTCTCTACCAGTAATCAATGACTTTTCCCCAGCTTTTTAGTTTGATCTTTATTCCACTTCACTCTATCAGGTAGACAGAAGCCACATTTATCCTTTATGGATGGTAAGGGATCATAATTAAACCTGATCAAATCCAAGCTAATGGAAGAATGAACACCATCCAGGGAAACTGAACACCTAAGAGTGGCTAAATTATGTCACTTCACAATACAGGAGCTATATATGAATTTGGATTTCCCACTGGGAAGAAAATAAGAATGTTTTGCAATTGCATAGAGGACAGTTTCATTATGGTTAAGTAGGGCATTTTTTCAGTCAAATGTGTAAGAAGGAAGGGCACATACGTCCTGGGCAACCAAGAGCTTTCTCGGTCTTCAAATGAGACAGTAATACAATAGAGGAAAAATACACCTGAAAGTGTTTTTTTATTTTGTAGAAGATATGTAATTATGTTATTTTAAAAGGAAAAAAAGAGGAAAGAAGAAGAAAAGTATAGGGGCCAACTCAGTCTTCAGAGACTTAAGGCTCAAAAAAGAACAAAAAGCTTGCTGAGAGTAATTATTGTAATTGATGCCAAATTACCTCAAGGGCAGATATGCTCAGGGCCTAATACTTCCATAGTACCTGAAAAGAACTCACAACCGGCCTAGAGATCAAGGAAACAGTCACCACTGACACTTGCAGTCATGTGCAAGTGGAACATGGAACATCAAACATTTGGCCTTCTCAGTGATGGATGGCTCTGGCTTGCTGGGAAATCATCTTCTGTATTAACAGATAAACCAGCTCTGACTTCCAATGTTACATGGGGTTGAGGAAGAGATCCCAAATGAGCTCACTGCCACTGCAAAGTGAGTAATTCCCCCCTTCATGTGGAGCACTATTTCTACAGAATTTCTCGCTCCTCTGGCCAGACATTATTCAAATGGCTAGGTGCAGGAAGATTAGAAATTCATCAGAAATTCTTGTCGACAAGAAATACTCGTGAAAAAGCCTCAAACTCAGCTTATTAACTATGATCCTTAATAGAGGATACTCAGATGCCTCATTCGTTTCTTTTCTGGATCCATCCTTAAACACAGATTCTGGTTTATAACATTCAGGAGCAGCCCTCGCATCATTTGTGAGACAGAAAGGACGTATTTGCCTACGGACATGAATCACAAAGACATGCTATCTACAAAGTGACAAAATTAGAAAAATATCTTTATGAAGAAGTAAATTTGACTTAAATCTTCCCAAAGCATTTCTGCTTTTCCAGAATGGAATTGAGTGGGAAAAACACAAGCTTTGGAGGCAAACGGTCCTGTAATTGACTGTAAACTCTGCCACTTACTATGTTAAGTGGCAGTGGTACTTCAAGGAGATCTTGGGAGGCCTAAATTATAAATTCATTTTAACTACTGAAAGGAAAATAACCACAGAATGAATAAGGGATAGTCAAGTACGGGTCGGTGCTAATTGAAAGGATACAAATCTGGGATACAAGAAGGAAAGCAGCTGGGCAGATCACAGTTTTGAAATAGAAGTTTGCAAGACAACCGCACTCTTAAAAAACAAGCTCTAAGAACATGGCACGGAATGTAATATTCAAATGAAGAGTTTCAAACTATTTGTTCCTTTCTATATTGGAACCATAAGGGGTACAATCATTGCTAAATAGAGGCTATAAATAAAAAGCCTTTGTATTTCTCATCAGCCTATTTACTGGGAAATGAATGAAAATATTAAAGAATACACTTGCTTGTTCCCAACTAGGATACCAATTTACAAAATATATTAAGCTTTCCTGCTGTTTTCAGGGAATTTTCCACAGAGTAGAGGATCTGGTTCTATTTCAAACGCCTATTTGGGATCTCTTTACACACTGGTTCTATCATGTCTTTGCAAAGGACTAAGCCAAACAAAGAATCAATGTGCTTTTACTTTTTCTTCTTTATCCCTACTTTTTTTTTTTTCATTCCCCCCTCTTTTGTTTTCCTCTTGATTTTCCTAACTGATCAAACCAGGGAAGGTAGAACTTCCTGAAGAATATTCCATATAAGCAATACATGCTGGATTTAGTCTCTTGTCATACTGGGAACAAATGGTAACGCTGAAATGAGATACATGAATAAGGCTATATTCAAGATAAATGTCTAAATTGGCATAGCTTGTAACACCTCTCCCTCTTCTATTCGGGTAATTTTCCATCTGTGAATGTATCACTCTCCCACTTCTTTATACTGAACAAGAAACCAAATAATGTCCTTTTTCCCCAACATTTTTACTCCCTTACCTTTCTTTCTAGTTTCATTGCCATCACCCTAGATTAGAGAACAGACAATAACTGATAATAAAATGGTCACAATGGTTCCTTTATTGGTTTTTTTTTTCTCCCTCTCCTCTGCCTGCCGCTCTGCAGTCTTGTGCTCTCTCTCTCTGACAAATAAATAAATAAAATCTTAAAAAAAAAAATTCCTGTGTATGCATCTTACATGATGAATCGAACACAGTTACTAATCAGAAAGTAAAACTAAATCTTGAGATACATGTAAGTCTCACAGAATCTGGTCTTGAGGTATTTGTTCTTGTGATTTTGCCCAGGCAGTATCACCACAGGAAAACTATGTCATATATTCATACCCAAACACAGAAGTCATGTAATTCAGTAATTCATTTTATCAACTGAATTTCAGTTTCTAAGAGCAAATACACTCTTGCCTCTGAAGATAGGGACTTTGTTCTCAGCTAAATCCTCAACACCCGTAACACTGCCTGCACCTTGTAGGTGCAAAAAATTTTTTGAGTAAATAAACCACAGGGGACCAACAGAAAAGAATAGTTCACATACAGCTTTAGTTTTAATATTTATTGGTAGAAATAGATCTTCAATGCATACTTTGTGTGTTTATATAAATTCTACATTCTCTCTTTTGTTTTGTATTATTTGGAGTTTTTTGGCCTCCAAGTGAACTTAACATATTATCTATGCATTTGATTCTTCATAGACATTTTTTTTTTAGATTTTAAAAGTAAATTTAAGAAACCATGCATATTGTATACCTTACTTAATATAATCCAAAGAATTGTCTGCACGTTCAAAAAAATCACAAAAAAGGCTGAACTCAAGTTAAATAATCTATATGTACTAAAATGTCCATGTTCCATTTCTGAGTAAAGAAATACTTGTTCAGTATTACATATTGCTTGCTGTCTAGTAAGTAAGATTGTCAGAGACGCTTCAGTAAATTACCTCTATTTTTAAATATCTTAATCTACTTCCTCCCAGAGATGATCCTGTAAGTGTTCAACATTGTGCCATATGCAGTAATAGTCCAAAAGCTTAAATAAGAACCAAACTGTAGTTTTTAGACTGAATAGTTTAACCTTAAAATTATATATCTATATATACATATATGCTGCATATTAAATTTAACATTTCAAGTAACTTAAATATATTTAGCAAACATTCAGCCACTCTTTCGTGAAAAGATATTGTCCTTAGAACAAAAAGTGAATGAAAGGCTTATTTAGACACCAATGTCTGCACATGGTACTAAGCCTAGGGAACATGAAAGTCCAAGTAACATCTGCTGTGCTATCAAGAAAGGAAGACTGACTTTTAACCTACTGAATTGTGCAGATACAAAAGTGCTGAGCATGACAAAATTACCAAAATAAAAACATTTTAAAGATTATTTGGTTCTAGCAATCTTAACTATTCTGTATTTCTGGATAATTTAACATTTGCCACTTTAAGTTTTATATAAATTTTCTTTTTAACAAGTTAAAAAAGCACACAAAAAATAGTTCAAACTATAATAATCTGTTCTTTTTCATCCTGGTTAGCTCATCACAAATGATTCAACAAAAGAGTGCTTAAATACTTAGCTCTACTAAAATGTACTATTTGAATAGGCCCAACACTTCACCCATTGTTTGCTATGCTGGACCCTAAAACAGGCTGCCGACACACAGGGCAAGTGCAATTCTCTGAGAGCCATCGGTCAATACAATGAATGTGAAATTCGTGCATGCAAGGTAATTGCCTGAGCTTGTTTCCAGTCACGTAGTCACTGATACACACACTACAGATTTTACCTAGTTCACTATCGATACTGTTATGCTCATAGTTCCGGGTGGAAAGATTGTCGATCTGCTCTTTGGTTAAACCACGAATGTGATCATCGTCATCACCTTCATTTAATAAAAAGAAGTGGGCAAGGCGAAGGATAGGGAGCGTTCCGGTTTCGACTAAGTTATTTGAATTTCGCGACTGCCTGCCACCTCGATTATCACTGCCTGGGGCAGGAGGCTGGGTGGTCTCGTTTTCACCACGCACCACAGTGCTGTCTTCTCGGGCCCGCCTGTTTGGAGAGGCACCTTCACTGCGCTGGCTGATGTCATTAGCTGCACTTACGTTACTCAGATCTGAGTGCCTCTCAGGGAAATGCTGACCATGTCTCTGAATCTCTGACTCAGATTCGGCCTCCATTAAAGAACTCAATTCTCCAAATCCAGTCATGATCTGCCTTAAAATTGACCGAAGAGCCACTGACGACGGTTCAACAAGCTCATTCTCAGAAATCCTACGAAGAGGAACGGTGATAGTACTAACATAGGTTTGAATACCTGACCGCTCTAAACGGGAGATAGTTCGGCGAAAGCCCCCACTATTGCTTTCAATAGTGACTGTATTTTCTGCCAGCCCTACCCTAGATCGAGTCCTACTTGCAATACTATCCCGATCACGGTTTTCTCCAGGACGAATCCTTCTCACTTGGAGGTCCAGTGTGATTGTTGGATGTCGTCGTGCAGCAGTTGATGATCTGCTGGATTCTTCTCCTTCTTCTACTGTTATTCTTGACACAAGTCTTGAGTTAGAGAATGGAGCATAGGCAGTACCTCGACGTTCCCTATCTTGCTCTAAAAAGACACGTGTTATACCTCTCCTCCTAACAGATCTTCTTGTGTTTTGCTGTAAAGGTCTACTTTCCCTCTGTGAATTACGATAAACAGTGCCACTTTGTCTCTGAATTGGTGAACGGCTCCGACTACTGAAAGTAGACCGTAATCTTATTGGCTCTAATCTTTGGTTTGTATTTCTCACGGTAACGTTAGTTCTAGCCCCATTTTCCCAAACGTGTGCCGCTCCAAACCGCTGCCCCTCCCTTTGCCTGAGTTCACTACCACCCGACTGGTTTGTGTGACCACTGAAACTAGTGCGTGGAGCACTAGTTCTAGGAACGCCAACTGCTCCCCCAATTCCATTTCTTAATCTCCCCAATGTTGAGAAAGAGCCTTCTACTGAATTCTGCCCCCTTGAACCAAGCCTAGTCCTTGGGATGTTGGAACTACTACCATTAAAATTCACTGAGGTTTGGCTTCTTGTTCGCCTAGCCACAGGACTAGCTGATCTTTGTTGCCTACTTGTAGCACGATCTCTGCTAATGTCTGAAAGTGGAATGCCTGTATGATCTTCACCATGAATTTCAATTCCTCTATTCTCATGATTTATGTGTATTTCCAGACTAAACCGAAACTCTCCACTGTTTGGGTTTGTTCGACTCACAGCTCTCCAAGTTTGGTTCCCATTTTGTCCACTTCGAGTTGCATTTCCTGTGCGTCGAAAGGTGTTCAACCATTCTAGCAGAGAATCTTCGTTTGAATTTTCTCTAAGGACTTCTGAGTCTGGAAAGCAAACCAAATCAACTTAAGATCAATTCCTAAAATCTATGCTTTGACTTTTATTGAAAGCTTAGAAGATAAAGTTTTAAATTAGGTTATATTTAAGAGCATCTGTGCATTTTAGTGAATAAAAAATGGCAAAAAACTGAACTTTCTCAAAGAAAGGTGTATACTATAAGTATATTATAATACATTCTTATGTATTATAAAAATATAAATACTGTTTATGTAAAGCCCTGAAGAAATCCTCACTCTTACTTTCTCCATGTCTGCTACTGGCACATATTAAGGCAAATGAGAAATAGATCCAATACTAAAATTGTACATTTAAAATGCCTTATTTATATGGTAAAATCAATTAAAATATAGTGGCAAAACTTATATATAATTCACCTTGAGTTTGTGGAATCCTTCTGGTAAAGGTAACTCAGCATTTTTGCAATTACGTGTTTTTGTAACCTTAGGAATTTTATCCTATTTCTCAGGAACTGCCAAAAATGTGTATCTCAAGAAATATGGCTTTCCAAATACAATATTAGAACTACATTATGTCTTTATGTGAAGCTGGGAAACTTTAGGCATGTTACTTAATAGACTGTATCCTTATCTATAAATTGAAAATAATAAAAGTATAAATGTCACTGGGTTATCATGAAAATAAAGATACTGCAGATAAAATGATTAGTACAATACCTGGCCCATTAACTGTTGGCCATTACACATGACATATTTTCTGTTCATTTAGAATGTAAGCTCCGTGAAGATAAAGGGTTTTGTCTTGTTAAATCCCCAACCTCCACAACAGTACCTGGTACAAATCAGAATCCCGATATTGTTGAATGAATCAATTTAGAAGTACATGTGTCCCTGATAAACTTTTTTGACTACAATTCTGCTACTATGGGAAGCTTGTTTTCCATTTTTAACCAGTGGATTATATAAAGGGCAAAACTCAACGAAAAGCATTCTAATGCATGTGAACTATACAGACTTTAACCCTAACATTTATTCTACACGAAAATGGCTGTTAAATGAGATTGCTTTGATTTCATTTCATTACTGCAATCTCTTATAAAAACTTTTTTTTATATGTTAAAGCTATTAACCAGCTTCTGGTGCCAATAAAAATAAACAGCAACTTTAGCCATTTCTAAAAATGTGTGCTAAAACGTAATAAAAGAGTGTTACCAGCTACAACAATATAGTACAACTCTCATATCTACACATACAGAAGAAAAAAGGTTAATATCCAATTTCCATTTTAATTTGGAAAGAGATAGGAGTAAAAGGCAGGTAAAAAGCATTCTAAAGGATACTTCCTTCTTTAATTACTAAAATACAGTGATGATGTGTATACGTAAAAGAGTTCACTAATTATCTAACAAAACCTGTCCTGCCCCTCTCCCATTGTAAATGCATTGTAATGGTCATGCGAACAGCCTGGCAGATGGGTGTGGCCATGTGACTAAACTGTCATCAATGGAATCTGAGTGGAAGTGATAAGCTCACTTTCAGGCTGGTGCCTGAACCTCCATCTGGAACCTAGATGGGTAGAACCTAGATGTGGTTGTTGACTTAGCTTGAACATGCAAACAATACTCTGGGGCAGCAGTGTGCAATGAAACTTTCTGCAGCAGTAGAGATATTCTCCATCCGTGCTGTGCGAACGAACCATGTGCGGTGACTCTTGAGCACCTGAATAAGGCTAATATGAGTGAAGAAGTGAATTTTAAATGTTATTTAATTTTACTTAATTTACATTTAAATGGTCACACGTGGCCAGTAGCTCCTGCACTGGATGGCACAGTTGGAGAAAAACTCTGCTGGCTGGCTGGATTCCAGGAAGATTGCCGAGTAAAGTTTGCCTATCTTCTCTGGACTATTAACATGAAAGAAAAATAAATTTCTAGGGGCGCCTGGGTAGCTCAGGGTGTTAAGCCTCTGCCTTCGGCTCGGGTCGTGATCTCAGGGTCCTGGAATTGAGCCCCGCATGGGGCTCTCTGCTCAGCAGGGAGCCTGCTTCCCCCTCTCTCTGCCTGCCTCTCTGCCTGCTTGTGATCTCTCTCCTCTCTGTCAAATAAATTAAAAAAAAGAAAGAAAGAAAAGAAAAATAAATTTCTAGCTTATTTTTTTAATCTTTTTTTAAAATTGTATTTATTTATTTGACACAGAGAGAGAGATCACAAGTAGGCAGAGAGGCAGGCAGAGGGAGAGGGAGCAGCAGATTCTCCGCTGAGTGGGGAGCCCAATGCGGGACTCTATCCCAGGACCTTGAGATCATGACCTGAGCCAAAGGCAGAGACTTTGATCCACTGAGCCACTCAGGCGCCCCAAATTTCTATCTTATTGAACCATCACATTTTTGAGTTTTTAATAGTCTTTGCCCTAACTAATACAATAATCTAATATGTGAAACTACCAAAAAAATAAAAAAAGTGAAACTACCAATAATAAATACCTCTTGGGAAAGAAATGGAACTGGTAAGAGCTACATTAAGCTGGCTTTACTTTTAATTCTGTATACTTCTCTTTAGTTTGAATTTTCTTAAAAACTTCTTATACTATGACTTAGTGTTCGTTTAATAAAATGACAAAACAAACACAAAAACAGTAAAAACAATAAAGCAGGTCTCTTCACTCAGTCTTTCTGTATTTCTTGGTACAAATTTTTAGAAGCTTAGTTCCATTACTTTAAAAAAAGTAGTGTGTACATTCTAAGATCAAAAAGAACTATGCTGGTAATTAACTTAGTTGTATCCTATGAGCACCCTAAAGGCAACCTGTGTGTAAAAAGGTCCTCGTATTCAATCCCTGTCTTTTATTGCCTAACTACGCTGCTTTGAATATAATGGGTAAATGCTATCTGAATATCACATTAAAACTGGAAAACATTAAAAACAAACATTTCACACAAGATCCAGTAAGCATATAATTCGCAGTTGCTCCAATCAAACCTGCTCCCAATGGCAAGGAGTCCACAGTACCTCTGGTATTTGTCCCATTTCTCAAGTCAGGCTGAGAGGCCAGCTGTTCCTTGACTCCATCTAACCGCTGTTGTAGTTCTTCTGACGTTATTTCTCCTACAACAATAAAAAATTGCTCACTGAAAGTAAGTATTTCAAACCACTGTGTTATGAGAACTCATGAAGGGTAAGACTAATCTTCAGCAATCTGTAGAAGACATTCTATTATTTTCATGTTCTGTTAAACTGAAGACAGTTAAAAATATTTAATTGACACAAGTATATATCATTTTGGCTGTGTCTCATTTATGTTTTATTAAAATAAAAAAATAACAATTTAAATAATTTAAAAGGCCCTCTCAGATACACTAAGGAATCTATTAGCTCTAATTAACAGATTTTTGTGAGAGATAAAAAGAAATTTAAAAGGATGGATTTCTAGAGAGAACATGGAATCTTTATTTGAATTTTACCTCAATAGCTCACTATATGGGTTATCAATATACAATGTGCAAAAATGTAATATACAAATGTATACTGTACAAACATACAAGTTTTAATTCATTCATTTGTGAAAAGAATTTGTATAAAATTCATAAAGCACACTAGACTTTTGGAGTATTATTAATTCAGCTAAATAAATAAATTATAATACCGCACATGAGTTAGAATTGGGTTCTAAATAATATTTTATTTGTACAAATATTACTTAAAAGAAAACTAGAACCACATATGTAAATATTTGATACTATTATGCACATTAAGCTATTTGTTAGCTTGGCATTTGTATTAACAGTGCTCCATGTCCGAGATTCATACTTACTTATCAAATACAGAAGTAAGCCAGCGATTTTCTATTTTGTTATATTAAAATGTTCTTAAATTTTAGAAATAGTGCATTATATTTTGGGAGAGGGAAGAAGGGGAAATAACCCTCCTTATTTTGAAACTCCTCTTATATTGATAGAAAAGCTGTCTCCTCTTTTGCCCATCTCTTACCAGGGGTGCCTAAAAGATTGTGGTCTCTCATTAGCCTATAATCTTCATCATTGAGTTCATTAATAAACTGATAATAGGCTTCTTCTCTGTGGAGACGCTCTTGCTGCCATCTTCTCTCATTTTCACGATGATTATGGTCCTGAGATGAGGCTTCTTCACTACCATCCTGTGATCTAGCTCTAGAGGTATTCATACTGAGATTCCTGGCTTTCTGTTCAAACAATATATATTAGATTCAGGCTGTTAGTCATGGACTTACACATGGCTTCATGTTTTTAACTTATGTCTCTTTATTTTCACTTTTAAATTTCATCCTCTACTCATATATTTCATATGCCAAATCTTGCACTGAATAACTCAACATATAAAATGAAAAAGAACTTCTAAGAGATAGACTATAACTGGACCTACTTCTTTGCTCAAAGCCATTGTTTAAGTCACACTGGATTTGGTTTCATCACTCATTTCTAATTCCTGAATACCAAAATGATTATCTCGCCTTTTTTTTTTTTTTAAATACCTCTTTCACTCTCTGGTAAAGTTGATTTAAAAGCCTTCACTGAGGTTTCAAATAATCTGGGTACTTCATGTTAGCCTACAAATTTTAAGCTGAATTATGAACTTTAAGCATAATTTTAAATTATATTCTTCACTTAATAAGCAAAGAGCTATTGGGAGGCTATGATTTACATTTACTTCCAGCAAAGGTATTCTTCCCAAAATAAAACTCATATTTGTAATATTACCCTCCATTGTACTTTGTTGAGGTAAAAATAATTTAGCCTATTATATCTTCTGAACAGACTTGGAGTTAGTCTCTTCTTAAACCTAACAGGAAACAGTACTCAACGCATGGCTCTGAGGACTGTGAACGTACAGCACTCTGTCCCCACAGCAAACCTCATCACTAGGCCTGGAATGGTTAGCCCCTGAGGTTTTTGAGTACCACTGAAACTTCCTGGCCTTGCCTAGGCAAACCTTATTTTTGGATTATACTTCAACATCATTCCTTAGAGGCTTATTTTTTAAACTGTAAAGAAATCAATGGAGAAAATTATTTGTTTCATAAATATTTCAGAATTTCTTAAACACACGTATTTAGTGAGTCAACACTTCTCACTTGGGAATGCACAAACTTACTTGGAGAAATTTTTTTAAAATTTAAATGCAATTAATTAACATACAGTGTACTATTAGTTTCAGAGGTAGAGTTCAGTGATTCATCAGTGTTACATAATACCCAGAGCTCATTATATCACGTGTCCTCCTTAATGTCCATCACCCAGTTACCCCATCCCCCACCCCTCCAGCAAAACCTCAGTTTGTTTCCTATGATTAAGGGTCTCTTAATGGTTTGTCTCCCTCTCTGATTTCGTCTTTTTATTTTTTCCTCTCTTCCCTTATGATCCCACTTTGTTTCTTAAATTCCACATATGAGTGAGATCATATAATTATCTTTCTCTGACTTATTTTGCTTAGCACTTAATACCCTCTAGTTCCACTTGATAATAAAGTGGATAATAATAATAATAATAATAATAATCTGTATTTTTAAAATACAGATGCCCAGATCTCATCTCTAATCCTAAATCAGAATTTTCTAAGGTAGGGCCCAGGTCTATCTTTAAGAGCTAATTTGGGTGTTCGTGGATGAAGTAAACTATTCCTTGACAATTTCTGGATGTTAATAAAGGGTATGTGTAATAAAGCACATGACTTAATGGAGGCTGGAGAATCAAATAGCTAGGTGACCAGTGAAGCAATTGTTGCAACTCTAACTCGGTGTTTAAGCAAACTACTTTAAATACAAAGTAAATTAGTCTACAAGTCTAAACTATGTATGAGTAAGCAACTATCCAATTTCACTTACATTCTAACATTAGGTTACATATTCAAGGATTTTATTACAGTGATTATTACATAGTTTTTAAAAGGAAAGATCTAATAGCACTAACCAATCAAACCAAATAATATTATTAAAAACTCAAGATTTCTTTCCATTTTCAGAATAAACAGGACTAGACCATCATTAGCAAAGAGCACATTTGGTAGGTACAGCAATAATACGACTTTTGTACTGAACAATCAAAAAAATTGAAAGCTATTATAAAATCAAGCTACCCTACTACTATTATCCAAAACTTTAAGAGTTTCATGTCAAAGGTAATTTTCTTATACAATTAACCACAATTAAACAAAGTGAGTACCTTATTTTCCTTTCGACATGCTTTTAATATATGCAATGGTATCCATCCTCCAATTGTTTGTGCTTTTTTTGAGAGCTGCCCATCTGAAGCAGTAAGAGAGAATGGAATTATTCAATAAATTGTCTCTTTGAAGGACAGGAAGGCTAGCAAAGTCAAAGCTCTGCTGCAAAGTCAAAGCAAAATCTTCAGTGGGTTTTGTTAGACACTCACCTAGAAAATTAGATCCCCAAACAATTAGGTCATTAAAACCTCCCGCAAGGCCCTTTTCTCCCACAACAGAAACTAGGCCTTCCCTCCTACACTGTCACAGCTCCTGGGATTACAACTCCCCCTCTCAAAGGCCTTCCTTCCTATCGCTCCCATTCAGATGTTACCAGGGTTAGGTCTCTCCCGTTTACTTCTGAACCTTCACTTTCTTGCCACCCCCGCCCTCAGTCCCTCTACTGGTTCCTTCCCTGGCCGTTGCGACCGAAGCTCGCGCCGGGGTACGGTTCGCACCACAATAAACAAACTGGGCTCAAGGGCCCAACCAACCTCTTCCCAACCCAGCCTCAAGTAACGCTTCCCTTAGCGACCTGGATTCCCACAGGGAGGCAGGTGACAGACGGCGCATCTGAGCCAATCACCAGTTAGGGGGGGCGTATTAAGAGAGGAGTTAACCAATCGGAAAAGAGATGGGGGCCAAGGAGGGCTGGCTTTCCTCAGCGTCTCCCGGAAGTAGTGGCCGGGCCCGGAGCCTTCCCGCCAGCTCACCTCGTCCGGAGCTGGGCAGTCCTCCTACTCCCCGGAGAAAAGTCTGCGGCGGGTGGCGCTCCTCTGGGGTCCTGGAAGGCAGTGACCCTCGGGCGAGAGGGACTAGCCTCCGGAGGCCGCTGCGCCCTCTAATCGTTGACTGAAGGGAGAAGCCGGCAGCCCGTGCTGCGGCTTGGAGTCGTCCAGCTGGCGGGGCGGCTCCGGAGGAGGCACGAAGGCCCCAGCCCTCCTTCCCTCACTGCCAGGTGCCCCCTCGGACGAGCGGAGACGCTGCACCGCCGGCTGGACGCTCGCCGGTGCGACTGAAAATTGCGTCCGGAGGGATCTAGGATGCTAGCGTTCCGCGTTCCGTCCCGTCAGTGCTCGCGGCCCGGGTGGTAGTCCCAAGGCCTCCCACCTGGAGCGCCAAGTACGGGGCCCCTCAGCGCTCCAGCAGCTGCATGTTTCCAGGGACATAGCCTGCTTTCCACCCTTTGGAAGCAGTAGCACCTAGTCTGCTCTTTGTTGTGGCCTGTTTGCCGAGCCCGGCTATGGAGTGCCACCGAGCAGCGGTCTGTTCCTATCTCTTTTTTACTGCCCGGGTACCACGTTAACTAATCAGCCAGGCTCTTCCCTTTATTTCTCACGGGCCCCTGGAAACTACAAATCCCAGTCCTTCTAAAGTGCTTTCATTTGTGTTTCTTCCCTTTTCTGCTAGTAATGCGCTTGGAAATTCCCCGCTTTCACGTCTCTAGTTTTATTGCTGAGATGTGACATTTAGCCAGACTCGCTTCACCATTAAGTAGGGCTCTGCCCAACCTGCTGTAGGCTCCTTTCCTAACAGCCCTACCATCCAGAAGACTTAATCATTGCACAGTGCTCCCACTGCTATTATTCTTCATTCGTTCTTTCATTAACGCATTCACTCATTCCTGCCTTAATTTTTGAAGAGCTAGTCTATTGCCACCATTGTGCGAGCGCCTGGGTGGAAGAGGTAGTCTTAAGCATGGACGAGCTATGGCTTTCGTAGGGGTAGATAGACAAGTTAAAAAAAATCATATCGTTATAGCTGCTAAAATGGAAATATATAAATAATGCAGTCTACAAGGTCCTGTGAGATATCTCTGCTGCATACCTCTATAGACTGACCTTTTCTTGAACTACCTGAAGTGCCTCAACAATCATATAGAAACTCCGAACCAACCCCCAACCCCACTTCTACCTAGTTTCCTTTATCTCCCAAGACCCAGCTACTTCCTCGTCTTCAAGGAACTTTTTCTGACATCTCCGAAGTGACTCTCTCACTCTACCCTCCAGCCCAACAGTCATACATAAAACTAGGCAGATGTCCCTTTGGGGGCTCCCATAGCATCCTCTGTGTAACTCTACTTTAGCATATATTCATTTACTTGACAAATACGGGGTGCTGTATGTACTAAGTGCTAGTGATAACAGCAGAGGATAAAACAAACAAGGTCCTTGCCCTCCTTTTCAATGGAAAAAAGACAGCCACTGAGCAAGCGCTCACAATGATTTTCTGTTAATTTATACATCTCCTCCATCTAAGATTCTAAAATCCACAAATTTGAACAAATAGTTTTATTCATTTTTATAGGCCCACAATTTACCGCAGCTCCTGGCACTTTGTCCTCAGCTTACCACATAGAGCAGAGAAAAATGCAAACCTGCAAACAGGATTAACGCATGTTAGTACAGTGACCTCAGAAATTGGGAGTATAAGTCAGAGAAAACCACAGGTGAGCTATCCAAAATTCAAGCAGAAATCATTTGAAATATCCCCATGAGTTTTTTAAAGAGTGTACTAGTCCATCAAGTGCAAATACCTTTAAATGTTAAACAGAAAGACATGTATATATCCTAAGAGTCAAAAAATGTAAAACCCAATCAAGTGATTTAGCTGGTGGGAAGCTGATTTTTGTGAGTAAATGAATAATGCACATAACTTGAATCCAATACTCTGCTTCAGTTTTTATAGCCCAAGACAAAGTGACTATAAAGGGAGATGAGATATGGTAATTGGGACAGAGAGACAAATCATTCTGGACATATGTATTCCAGGTCTCATAACCTGCCCAAATCTCTGTTCTAATGAGTCTGTTTACTGGAATGGCACTTGGCCTTTTTAGTGTGTATACATCTTTTAGCTCCAGGACTTTTTACAATTAAGAATAAAAAGGTGTAGGAATGCCTGGATGGCTCAGGTCATGATCCCAGGGTCCTGGGATCGAGTCCTGTTGGGTTCCTTGCTCAGCAGAAAGCCTGCTTCTCCTTCTGCCTGCTGCTCCCCCTACTTGTGCTCTCTCTCTCCGTCTCTTTCTCTCTCTCTGACAAATAAGTAAATAAAATCTTAAAAAAAAAAAAAAGAATAAATAGGTGTTAAGAGAATTTAACCCATGACATTAAAAAGATCCTCTGTATAGTTGGTGTTTTGTGTTCTATAATGTTTAAATGATTTTGGCTTCTTACAATGGCAGCCTTAATTAAAATTTAAAATGCAAAAGTGAATAGTTGCTTTAGGCATCTTAAGTTTTGGTTGAAATCTGAGTTTGTAGACAGTATGGGAACAACTAAGAGAAATTCAGGCTCATCGTATGAATTTTTACAATTAATTTTAACATTATTATTTAAGGATTCATTGAAGGCATTAAATCCAACACTTGAAGTACTTATGGAAGGAACATCCCTTACAGAAACGACAAAGAGGAGAGCCACCACCTCTCAGGTCGCCTGTGGAAGTCCTGAGTCAAGAAGCCACTGCATCAGCTGCTGCAATAGAATAATCTGGAAGCCGACATCCAAAAACATCTGCCACTACAGCCATCGGTTGTCTCTTAACACCATCAAAGCTGGGAACTGGGAGCTGAATTCTACTGCAGAAAATCCTCCCTTCTCTATAACCTTGCTTATCATCAAAAGAAACAGCCCCAAGTGGATAGAAATATGGCCTCTGCTTTGGCTTCATTTCCCACATCTTGGTGAATACGTTTTAACTGGCAGAATCTAATTTGCATTAGAACTGTACTTGCAGAAAAATCTGGGTAAGGTCACTTTGAATGTTCCAGCCTTTGTACAAGATGGCACACTAGAAGAAGGAAAGAATGGAGGTTGAGCAAGGAAATCCAAAGTACCCAAGACTAGTCTCATCAATTTCACCTTTCCAGTTAGGCCAGAGATTATGTCTAGGGTCAGACTAAGACATGGATTCCTGTTCAAGTGATTTATTAGGGAAGGATCTCTGGAGAAGGCGAGTGAAGGAATCAGGATTGGCCAGGAAGACAAAGAAATAAGAAGGAACCTCAGCCAGCCCCACAAAATTCATCAGCAAGAAGACCAATTTTTTTGTGTCCTCTTGCCATTGGATGAGGTTCACAAGGGCAGGAGGACAATTCTCTAGGGAAGGTGGCATCCTGAACTGTTATCCAACATTCAGAGCAGCTGAAATACAGATGAAATAGCTTATAAAATGGATTTGGGCAGAACAAGCACAGAATTCACTCTAGTCTTCCCTTCATAATGTGTAGATCACTTACTTTTCACATTGTTACTCCATCCAAGCACAGTTTTTCCAGAATTCCTATTAGTCACAATTTCTGGGAAATTTTCTAAGAGGAGGCTAGTGGGACAAACTATGGTTCCTACTGCTGCAGTTGATCTCACAGCCACAACTGATAGTCATTATCTCCCCCCTCCACCATCCTTTCTAGATTCCCCTCCACTTGGGCCATCACTTCTGTTAGTATATAGGTGGTTTGACTGATGGATTAGCCCAGGCACTGGTCCCTAAGGGGTTTCATACCCTGGTTATCATGTTCTTATCAGGCTGCGGTTACTGTACTTATCTGTTTATAGTTACAACCAGGCATGGGAATACCAAGAAATGCCCCCAGTGGACTTCCTGAGTGCCAAGCACATTCCTCTCCATCTCCATTATGTAGCAATGGCCCCAGCTCCTGATGATTTGTCAGTTTTCTGGCATTAGGAGCCCCAAGTGATCAGGGAGCAACCATGGCTTTAAGTTTAGAGGGACTCTCGCAGTAGGAAGCATCCCACTTCTGATCTCCAGGCTGACAGGGCCTGAGGTTGTAGAATGGAAACACAAAGTCTCCAAATGGATCCCTGGGAGTGATGGCAAGCAGGCCACTCCTGCTCTTATCCCTGGATCTCTGGACCCATAAATTCTACCTACTAGAGACACCAATACATATTATGGCCATTGCTTTAGGAAGTAAAGGATAAGGCGCCAACCTCACAAGGGCTCATTTTGAACCTGGAGCCTCAGCTGTGTCTTCACCAGCCATAGGTCCACTGCATCCCTCCAACAGGTGCCTCGCAGTGTGGTGTGTGGTATGGGTTACGACCAGTGAAGTCTCGGGTCAAGTGCCCGCCATGACACCCTCTTGCTATAACGTGAGCCCCTTGGTCACTTGATGTGTCAGATCCTATATTATGGGACATATTATCCCATTATGTCAGATCCCATGTCAGAATATCAGACTTTGGTCTCAGGCTCTGTTATGGGAGGTCCCGTGTCAGAGTCCTCAGATAGTGGTGCTGGATGAGGTGCTGTGGGCAGAAAAAGCAGACCCATACTTGGAATATGGATCAAATCCAGTCACGATGACATATTACTCTGCATCGGGAGGGCCTGAGGTAATCAACTTTCCCCCCAGCAGCTGTTTGGCCTCCTTAAAAGCTCAATGTTGGTCTCTCTGCTGCTGACCATCGGATATTTAGTACCAGCAATAGTTATGCCGAATCGGAGAGAGAGTACGAGTTGTTGGGTCCATGCGTCCCTCCATTTCTGCCACCATGGCCGCTCCCTCCATTAGCCTGCTGTGTGAGAACTTGGGTGGCACTGACACAGGCTGACCGACATCTGCCGGCCTACTCATCCTCCCTGATTGATTGGTTAGTGGCCTCTTCGGCAGTGAACATTCTCTAGTGGGCATTAGGTGCCGTAGAAGGTCTTCACGTCCTGTGTCCTCCCATAGATCCAGCCACCTGTCTCTTCTCCAACCTTCCCCCATCCTTCTTCCAACTCCTGACCAATAAGCTAACATTCGTAACTGTAGAGTACACCCTTCCCCTGGCCCCTTTTGTCTCCAAACGAAGTTAATGACTAAATCCTTCACCAACTGGGAAGATTTCCCTTCACGACTCTCTTTCAGAACCACCTCTGAGTGGGGCTAAATCACAGGAGCAGATATTTCCAGTTTGTAGCCATACAAAGGTGACCCCCTCTATGGACCAAGCTTAGGTTTTTCCTTCTGTGTCAGCTGGTCACAGGGAACCCCCCCCCCACCACCAATCCTGCTCCCTGCCATCCCCGCCCCGAGACCACGGCTCTGGGTTGAGGGAGAAGACTTGGTACAACAGTGGTAGGTGACATGGGGGGGCGGTCTCAGCCACCTGTTAGGCAGCTCACTTGTGCTCTCTGGACTTGCTTGAGCCCAATCCCAGATGAATGAAATGACTTTACTGCACATTGCTGCTACAACCACATGACCCCCCTCTGACCCAGTAAGTCTGGCAGAAGCCAATGTAGCATCACTTGGCGTCTCATGGGCACTTGGTGTCCTATGTTAGATGCTTAGTTTCTGCCAGAGCTCAGCAGCATGACAGGGGCTGCTTTTCAAATGCTGAATAGTTCCATGCTGCAGATGCCATGGCCTTCCTCCAGAACCCCGGGGTTTGTGCTGTGATTTGCCTATTGGGGCTTGCCAGGAGCACCAAATGGCATTTTCCTCTGCAACAGATACGTCCTAGCACCACGGGGTCTGCTGGCTCAAATGGCCCCAGTGGGACGGCTGCTTGGGCCATAGGGTGTACCTACTATAGAACCCTTTATTGTCCTGGGCCCTACTAAAAGATAGCAATGTTTTAAGTCACTAAAATAATATAATATATTCCTAAGTGCAATGAATATGCTGCCTCCCAAACCCAAAGAGACCTCCGAGCACTCTGCTGTCTTCCTAGCAGTAAGAACACACAGTCCATCGCTTCTCAGCCCTTTGGCTAAGATCAAGTATAGAACGCACAGTCCAATAACTTGCCTTATATTTTAGAGATGTTCTAACATGCCCAGGCCACTGGATCCCTAAAACCTTTACTGATGTGGCAGGCCCCTGACTCTTAGTAGGTTTTCTCTCCCACCTTCTGTGGCAAATACAGATTACCAAGGCATGCAGAGTACTTGCCATTTCTTGCTTCTAGGTTGTAATTAACATATCAATGTATCACCAGTGTAGCAGATCAACATAATGTTCTTCTGAATGTCCAGGTTGTCCAGGTCCCTTTGAACTCTATTATTATGACAGAGAGCAGGATAATTCACATTGCCCTGGGGCAAGGGTCTACTGTGTGTGCATGCCACGTGGATGCCTTCTTCCCGGTGAGAAAAGACCACATCTACAGATTAATAGTTGAACGCACATATCAAGGCTGTATTAATAGACTCTAGTAAAGACATGTATTTAAAAAAAGCAGCCGCAGAGGGGCCAATACTTGTTTAAGTGTGTGGTGTTCCACTCTCCTATGTCATGACCCATCAAGTTTTTGCCAAGGTCAGATTCACAGATTAAATAGGGCTACGACAAGGAGCAACATACCTTCATTTTTAAAGTCTTTGTGGATGGTACTAATCTCTGCCATCACCCCTAACCTGCAGTGCAGTTTTTTATTTACTATCTTGGTGGAAGAGGGGTGGTTTTAGAGACTACTCTTGGAGTTTCCTACCATAGTAGTTCCAGGAACCAATGCGAGGATTCTGCCAACAGCTAAGCATTCTAATTCTGATGGTACATTTGGGAACCAGGGAAATAACTGAGGCCGTGGACTCTGTGGACCTGCTTTAGATGGACCACAGCTAGAACTCCAGTTATTACCTGACTCCCTGTTGGTCCTTCCTTGTAATAATGCAACTTCCCTTTCAGCTGGTTGGCTCTCAGTCTAAGAAATGACTCCAGTCTGGAAATTGCATGAGATCATGACTTCCCATTGCAGAGCCTGACCTCAACCTTCTGCTAGCCCATTATTAATTAAAGGTCATATTCTACTTACATATTTTTAGTACTCTTCTTCCTGACTGCCCATCTCTCATGTTCCTACAAGCACTCTGTGGAATCCTCTCCATGGATCCGAGAGTCCTCGCCAGGCCCCTCAGCTGACATTCTGACTTGGCCACCCATTACAGGCATTAAGTGATTCTAATGTTAGGTGCTTCTGATGGCTAAGGGCTGTCACCTGGCCTCTGCTGTTTGGAAATTCTCAAATCCCCTTTGGTACCAGGAAGCCCAGTTCTTATTATCAGCCTCAGCCTACAGACAACGGTCTCTCAGTGATGCTGGTAGCCCCTTTACCTGTGAATTTCTTTTTTTTTTTTTTTTTAAGATTTTATTTATTTATTAGGAAAGAGAGAGAGTGAGAGAGAGCAGGCCAGAGTGAGAAGCAGACTCCCCATGGAGCTGGAAGCCCAATGTGGGACTCGATCCCGGTCCTCCGGGATCATGACCTGAGCCAAAGGCAGTCGCTCAACCAACTGCGCCACCCAGGGGCCCTACCTGTGAATTTCTTATTGCTTTAGTTTCCCCATGAAAAGAAAGAGGTTCCAGCTCTTGAGAAAAATAATCAGCTGGTGGGCTTTCTGATCTTCTATAGTAGATCCATTCTATCATGGTGTTAGGGACTATTTGTGTTCCTCCAAAATTCATATGTTGAAATTGAAACCCCCTTGTTGGAGTATTAGGAGGTGGGGACTTTGGAAGATGATTAGGTCACAAGGGTGGAGCTCTCATGAATGGGATTAGTGCCCTAACAAGAAAAGGCTAGACCTCTAGTTCACCATCCTTCTGCCATGTGTAAGATACAATAAGTCGGCATTCTGCAACCCACAAGAGGATCCTCACTAGAACCCGCCTATGCTGGCACCCTGATCTCAGACTTCCAGCCTCCAGAACTGTAAGAAATAAGTATCTGATGTTTATAAGACACTTAGTCTATGGTATTTTGCTATAGCCACCCGAGCTGACTGAGAAACACACGCCCACTTCTCTGAGCCTTTTGATCTCTTCCTCCACAGCCTGTCATGGCAATTCTGGCATTTCTACTGCATTTAATGTAACCCACTGTTTCTTCCAAGCTTCCAAGAACCATTCGGCAGCATAACAGAAACATTCTTGAGGGGCGTTCCAGGGAATTAAATCCTGTTTCATGGGGGAAATGCTTCCATACTGACAAATTCTCTTTTGTCCAGCTTTCTGGCCTACCTGCCTTGCTCCAGCACGATCATGGTCCCCTCCCAGATGTTTTCTCCCTGTTGTTGCTGATGAAAAGTTATTTAGGGCCAGTGACTCTTTGGCTTATGTCCCCTCTCTGCTTATAGCACAAAAAGCACGTCCCTAATCGAATGACAGTGAAACGCGACCCCAAGTTTTTGGTCTGGCATCCAGAAGTGGGTGGTGGAAAATCCTTGCCTTCATCTGAGACTCCTACACAGCAAGGGAAGGAAGGTAGGAGAGATAGAACTTTCCTAGTAAGGGGCAAGGACTTCTGTAGGCCCATTAATTCAAGGGAAGGTTGGCGGGGGGGGGGGGTTCCCTTGCTGTGTCTACCCAGCAATGAGCTCTGCATACCTCAGGGTCCCACTCCCTCCCACTCAGAGCCGATCTGCTTTGACTGAGCATTGAGCCTTCCCTGCAGTTCTGGTGCTCTTAAAATTAGACCTAGACCTGCCGTCAGGAATGCCCTCTGACTCTCACAATTCACTTTTAATTCATGATTAAGTGACTTGAGGCTGCCATTTTCTTTCCTGGCTACAACATTGGTGCTCAGCAGTAGCCATCCACTTCCACCACCCTTATAATAACTGCTTCCTCCCTACCTCTCAAATGCCAACTCAGCTGCTACACAGTTTCATGTGCCAGGACTGTCCAAACTTCACCAAGTTTTGTGGATTTTCCCATCGTCATTCCCGTAGCGGGTGATACGGCTCCAAAAGGTCATCCTTGCTTGCCAGGAGTCCTCCAGCTATCCACTATCTCAGGTTGGATTCCCCAGAAACAGAGCAAAAGTCAGTGATTTATTGATGGAGTTTTCTTTAGGAAAACCTTTCACCAGCGAGAAAAGACAGACAGGAAAGGGAGCAAAGTTGAACAAAGATGGGCTAATGTCTAGCCTAGCTTCATTCTTTCATTTGGAAAACAACCAATCCTATCTCTCTCTGCCAAGTTAACTCTTTTAGGATTCATAAGCTCTGACATCTCCCCTTCTGGAAAAGATTCACTGACTCTTTGACCTTGGTTATGTTTTCCTTTTCTGTGATCTTATAGTAACCCATAGTAACCGGTGTCTTTTACTTACCACATAATTGTCTTCCTACTTGTTTGAGGAAGAGAGAAGCATTTTCCAAAACACCTGTGGTACTCCTCTCTCTGAGGGTCTTAATATGCCGCAGGGTGAGGGGAGAGGTAGGTGAGGATACAGATAGGTATATAATATACATATCTCATATCATACACACATACACTTAACTCTCTAAGTGATTAGGATATATTTATAGCTCTACCCTAAATCCCTTAAATCCACTAGCCCAGTGGTTCTCAATTCTGGCTAAAATTAGAATCCTCTAAGGAGCTAATAAAAATTTTGGTATGTGGGTCTGATTACCCATTCAGATTTAGTTTAGGATTGGATCTGGGCATCAGTGATTTTTTTTTTTTAAAGCTCTTAGATAATTCTAATGTGCAGTTAGGACTAAGAAGCACTGAACTAGACTATGATGTGCATGGGGCAGGCTTCTGGTCCTATTCCTCTCAGTATTTCCAGGGTCTACCTCAGTATCTGTGGAAGCCACATTATTGAATAAATGAATGAATGATTGAAAAAAGTAGAGAGAAAGTGCAATTTCTTCCCTACTTATGACACAAACTGACATTTAACAGTATTAAATCACATTTATAAATAGTTGACTTTTTTTAAAAAAGACTTTATTTATTTATTTGTCAGAGAGATAGAGTGCAAGCAGGTGGAGAGGCAGGCTGAGGGAGAAGCAGGCTCCCCACTGAGTAAGGAGCCCGACGTGGGACTTGATCCCAGGACTCTGGGATCATGACCTGAGTCGATGGCAGATGCTTAACTGACTGAGCCACCCAGGTGTCCCATAAATAAAGTTGACTTAAATAAATAAAGCAAACTTTCCATTCCTGTGATCATAAATATCCCTAGAAGAGGTAAAGAGTTACCAAATTCTATTCAGACTTATAAAAAGACAGCTTTGGCAAATGAGTGGAAGATTAAAGCATATCTCTTTTACTGGAAGAGGCAAGAGAAAAGAGAAGGACAAGTTCATAAGAAGGTCAATGTCAGTGGGAAAAGAAATAAACATTTATGAGTACCCACCATGTTCCAGACACCATACCAGCTGTTTTCATAGCAGCCAGAAGAGCACAGCATACAATAGGAGCTCAGTAAATATTGTCAAAGGAATAAGGGGGTAAGGATGGAGCAGAGGGTGGATGGGAGGGGGAATGACGCTTGTGTAAGAAATAGTCCACACATGCCCTGTTGAGAACTGTCTTTTTTAAATATAAAGGGAGCACCTGGGTGGCTCAGTCGGTTGAGCATCAGACTCGATTTTGGTGCAGGTCATGATCTAAGGGCTATGAGGTTGAGCCCTGTATCAGGCTCTGAGCTTAGCAGGGAGTCTGCTCAAGATCCTCTCATTCTGGGGTGCCTGGGTGACTCAGTGGGTTAAAGCCTCTGCCTTTGGCTTGGGTCATGATCTCAGGGTCCTGGGATTGAGCCCCGCATGGGGCTCTCTGCTCAGCGGGGAGCCTGCTCCCCCCCGCCCTACACCCCCCCCCGCCTGCCTCTCTGCCTACTTGTGATTTCTCTCCTCGCTGTCAAATAAATAAATAAAATCTTTAAAAAAAATCCTCTCATCCTCTCTGCACCTCCCTCCCTCTTTAAAATAAATAAATCTTTAAAATATGAAGGACATTATATGAAAGAACTAGAATGAACTGGGTTGGGAATGAGGAGAATAGGAGACAAGAACTTAAATCTGGAAGTGCTGGAAATTCATTTCAGTAAGCATTGTTTATGATTCAGAATGCATATTCTAGAGAAAGCATGCATATACTTACCAGCCTGGCTAAAAATTCACTTTCAATCTGTAGTGGATCTAAATTATTAATTGTCCAAATATGGGTTTTACTTCCTGTGATCAGATGTGCATACTATAAAGTATTGCAGGGAGAGAAGTGGGGAGAAGAAAAGGATATTCTGACACTTAGAAATAAAGTTTTGGGGCACTTGGGTGGCTCAGTGGGTTAAAGTCTCTGCCTTCAGCTCAGGTCATGATCTCAGGTTCCTGGGATCGAGCCCCGCATCAGGCTCTCTGCAGAGAGCCTGCTTCCCCCTCTCTCTCTGCCTGCTTCTGCCTACTTGTGATCTCTCTTTCTCTGTCAAATAAATAAATAAAATCTTTTAAAAAAAAAAGAAATGAAGTTTTTTTTTAAAGTTTTATTTATTTATTTGAGAGAGAGAGAGAGTGAGCACAAAAGACAGCATGAGCAGGGAGGAAGGGGCAGGCGGAGAGAGAGAAGCAGACTCCTCGCTGAGCAGGGAGCCTGATACAGGTTTTGATCCCAGGACCCTGGGATCATGACCTGAGCCAAAGGCAGATGCTTAACTGACTAAGTCACCCAGGTGCCCCAGAAATGAAGTTTCTAATCTAAAAATGTATTGTGTTTGAAAATGTGTAAGTTTATTAGAACTCATTTCATTAAAAAAAAGTATACACGGTGGTTTAATTTTTAACTATCCCACAAAGCTTAACTGGTAAATTGGCTGAAATTAAATTTTTAAAAATTTGATTTGATTCCCCTACCGTCCTTGCCCTGTAAGTTTATTCATGTCATTTTTTTCAGTTCCTCCTTTTACATCTGCGACCTTGGACTGATTACTTAATCTCTATATGCCTCCATGTCCTAAACTGTAAAATAAGGATGACCACAGGACCTACTTAATTCTGAGGATTAAATGATTTCATGTCTTGCACACCGAAAATATTCAATAAATAATAGCTGCTGTATTTATTACTATATTATTGTCTGCTTCTGATGGGCTATCTCCCCCACCCTCCCGCAGAAAGGCAAAACCTTAGACAAAGATTCATGTGAAAACGCTTTATTTAGGAAGTGTTCCCTGGAAAAACCAGTAAGGGAATAGGGGAGTGGAACTGGAAATGAAAGGAGCTTAAGTAAGGAATGCTATGCCAACTTTGACCTAAATTCATAGACACAGGAGACAATGTAGGTCGCCCCAGCATTGTCCCAGTAAGAGGCTATGAGAGCTAGAGTATTCATACTTGTACCTCTAGTTATTAAGTTAAGGTGGGGGTGGCTTAATTTGCAGGTGCTTCAGCTTTGCATGTGAAAAGTAAGGGGGGGTTCCAGTAGCCTAAGAGTAGCCCCACATGTAGCCCCAAGTCAGTGCTCTGAAAGGATATGGCCATCTCCTTGACTTGGCATCTGTTACGACATCATCATCATTATCAACATCGCTACCTCCCATTAGACACACAATGGTATATAGTATAAAAGGCATTGTGTCATGTTCTGGGGATTAAAATAAAATCCCTGTTCCTCTACCCATTAGAATTCTTCTGAACACACAGGATAAATACACAAAGGTATAAGTAGTATGTACCAAATGCCAAATAAGTGTAAACAAGGTATTGGCTATGAGTATATCGGCTTTGGGTGATAAGGAAAGATGGTAGTAGTACCTGAGTTGGATCTCAAAGAATGGTTAGGGTGTAGACAAGTAAAGAAAAAAAAAAAGTGAGCGGTGTTGATGAGAAAAGGAGTGGAATGATGAATGTTTTAGGGAGACTCAATAAACTTGTTCTAATGTGATGGTTCTCAATCTTGAATGCTCATTTGAATCACGAGGGAGCTTTAGAAGTCCCAATGCCCAGCTGGAGCCCCGATCAATTACATATGAATTGCCAGGGTGATTTGCCCCGGTATTTCCAATGGACACCCAACCCTGAGGACTACTGTTTTAAATTGACCAGGAAACAGCTTATGAGAAACTGGCTAAGAGCTCTACTAGAGATACAGAAGAGCTTCAATTGTGGAAATTTTGGCTAGGTGGAGCTAATTGCTTTAATCTCACTCTAACGTTTCTATTGCCAGCTGCCTTAACGTATTTACCTAAGTCAGGGGAAAGTAAATACAGAGCCTGGAACATTAGATGAAGGAGTTTGAGCTTCTGCTGTCGGCAGTGAAAGGTCATACGGGGTCCTTGAAGATTTTTGAGTGCAAGAATGATGTAAATAAAACAACATTTTAAAATTTAAACAGGATGTAGAGTTTTAGAGCAAGAAGGACAATATCTGATGGTACTTGACCTTGGCTGGTAGGGGGAAGGGCGACTAAAGGAGACAAAGTTTCAGAGTTCTGAGCACGAAGTTGCATGGAAACAAACAGCCTCGGGTATCAAGTATCAGGTGGTTGCAGAGGTGACCTAACCATGTTTATGTGTGAGAAAGGGAGCTACGTGGCTCAGGGGAGAGCCATGTTTGTACAAGAACCAGCCAGAAAAAACTTGGCTTTTCTGGTGAGTGGGCCTGAGTAACAGTCCAGCTAGCTAGAGGCTGAAACATTGGAATGACGAGCCAGAATAATTTTTGAAGCCTTGAAATACTGACCACAAAACTAAACTCTGTTCCTATAGATTACATGCTACACTGTTGTGTAGCAAACTATATTTTGCACTGAAAACCAGAAAGTACTATGCTTACTCCAAGAAAAAAGGCATCCAATAGAAGAAAAAAGGACAAGATTATAATATTGTTTATCAATTTAAAGAGGTAAATTTTCCTTAATACTTAGAGAACCCAAAAGCAGAATTCATCATCGACAAAAATGAGACATTTTCAGTTTGGGATGCCCTTATCGGTCTCTGTAATGGGTATCCGTTAGCTAAGAAAAGAAGAAATCATTTTTAACCTAGTATTTATATTATTTCTTCAACTGTCTGTTTTACTTAGTATGTACTTGATGGGGTCTTGCTGCCATACATAGATATGAAAGAAGCCAGGAATGAGGGTAATTATTTTTTAAATTATCCTACAGAAAAATTAAGTGAAAAAATTTCAGGCTACCATTATGCTATAAAAGAGATCCTGTTCCCATTTTCCTCATTTCCCCAGCTTAAATGTCATGGTCTGTCATTTTAACTGCTCTATTGCCAATAATTCTAACCTCTGTCGCCTCATCTTCTTTTCATTAAACCCAGCTGGCAAGGCTCTAACCCTGGATGAATCTAACATCTGTCTTTGCCAGGCCTCCACCTGGGCTGCTGAGTGCTGGTGATGAAAATCTCACAACAGGGCAGATGGATATTGATATAAATGCATGGCTGCACCTGCAAACGGACCCGTGACATTGGCTGGAAGACCCACAATGATATCCTGCCAGCTCTTTCATTCTACCCAAAGCGTGTTTTAAACCTGCAGTCTTTTCAGACATGAAAAAATCTCACCACTTTCTCCTTCCACTCCTGTCTCCTTACTCACAGAGGTAAATTTTCTCGTAGCTTATGGAGAAAACCAAAGCCATTTGAAAAGGAACTGTTTCAACTTCTACCAAACCCACAGATTTATGCGTATCCATGAAAGAACCATGTTTTTCGGTTTTTTACACGGTATTTTACACTTATTACCGAGAAGTGGAGTATGCTTGTCACTCTTTGAATCTGAGCCGGTCTTGTATCTCCTTCTTTTTCCTCCCAACCAAATGAGCAGCAAGCGCCATACCTATTTGTCCATCTGTCTGTCAATCTCTGTTTCAATCTTGTCTCCTGCAATCCATCGTTAACATAGCAGCTGGGATATTCTTTTTAAAGTATAGATCACATCTGCTGGCTCCAACCAAAGCTTGCTTACAACCTTCCAAGGACTCCCTATTGCCCTAAAAATAAAACCCAAGCCCCTTACTATGGTCTAAAAGGCCCTATGTAATCTGGTCCCTGCCTACCTCTTCGTATTCATCTCATACAACCTCCCTCCTTACTCATGACACTCCTATCACACAAGATTCCTTTCCCTGGGTTGCTCCTGGGTGGCTCAGTCGGATGAGCGTCTGCCTTCAGCTCTGGTTGTGATCTCAGGGTCCTAGGATTGAGTTCTGCATCAGGCTCCCTGCTCCTCCCCCCTCCCCTTGCTCTCTCTCTTGCTCACTCTCTCTCAATTAAATAAATAAAATCTAAAATCTTAAAAAAAAAAAAAAAGACTCCTTTCCCAACTTAAAGCCTTTGCACTTGCTGTATACCATCCATCCATGTGGATTACCCTGATCTCCCACCTTATCAGGTTTTTCTCCTCCTCCTCCATTCAGGTCCCACTTAAGCATTATTTCAGTGAATCCTTGACCATCCACCCAATCTGAAAGTAATCTTGTCTGGACTCATTTTCCATCACATTGCTTTGTTTCAGAGCCTTCGCTGTAGACCCTTCTCCTGTGAGCTCCCCACCCCATTTTCCTCATCCCTCTGAATGAAGGAGCTCTCATATTCTTATATGACCCTGCTCCCGTGGGCACACTTCGTGGGTCCAGGAATGGGGCCCCCAACCCAGCTGGACCGGAGCCCTTCCTGTGATTTTTAGAACTGAAGTTGAGAAACAGAGTCAATTCTTCGCTAATGATAGGTGACAAACTCAGCAACTGTTAGTGGTCATCTTTCCAGTCATGTGAAAATGAGTCTATAAGAACAAATGACATTCACGTGATACGGGCACACTGCAAAACTTGAAAGTTATTTTTGAGAGTGCCTTTCGGTTTTGGTCATTTCCAAGTTTTAAATTAAATTGTATTCTGGATACATACACATCATTGAGAAATTTTGCATTAGTATTTTCTTTGAAAAAACTTAAAAGGCTAGAGTGTTGATTGACCTAACTTGCTCTTTCTTGTGTACAACACTACTCAAATGTAGATGTTTAATATGTGATTTTTGATGATGAAGATACTGAATATTCCACCTGCAGAATGGCAGGTTAGAAACTTTCTGCTTAAAGCACATCAAGCGAGAAAACAAAAGTGGTAGAGATGAGAGGTGATCAACTCTGAGAAGACCCACTTGGACTTTTACATTATTAATACATCATGTTATATATAGCATCAAATTCTTTTGCACACTCCAAAAAATACACATTCAGAGACAAGACAGAGGTCAGATGTTAAATGTTTTAAAATGATTGTCCCCCCACCCCGACTTAAGGTCTATATCAACCTTTATAGAAATCAATCCAATTCAACACATGCTAATCAAATATAATTATGCAAACTATGTTCTGGGCACTTTAAGAGACACAGAGATGAGTAAGTCAGAGACCCAGTCATTAAGGTATTCATTAAAGGGCATTTTTTTAAAGTACATAAAAGAAATGACTAAAATACAAAGTAGCTGTGATGTTTCTACATGAGTTACAAATAAAGTCCTACTCCAGGGCTGGAGTAGGAGCTCCTGGTTAAAAAAAAAAAATGGTAAAAAAAAAAAAAAAGGAGAGGGATTATATTCAGTTTTAAGAATCAGGAAGAGAGGGGCGCCTGAGTGGCTCAGTGGGTTAAGCCTCTGCCTTCGGCTCAGGTCATGATCTCAGGGTCCTGGGATCGAGCCCCACATCGGGCTCTCTGCTCAGCAGGGAGCCTGCTTCCCCCTCTCTCTGCCTGCCTCTCTGCCTACTTGTGATCTCTCTCTCTCTGTCAAATAAATAAATAAATAAAAAATCTTAAAAAAAAAAAAGAATCAGGAAGAGCTTCATGACTAAGTTAGGCATTTGAGCTGTACCTTGGAGGATGGGTAGGACTGCGAAGGTCAGAGATGGTATGAGGAAGCATCCAGACTTTGAGGGCAGGCCAGACAAAGGCGTATTTGGCAGAAGCATGAAGGACAATGTGCAGCTAATGAACTCCTAGGACTGGCAGTAAAAGACAGAGTGTCTGTTTCTTGGCATTGCTCTTCACTGGATTTGGGAGGTTTGGGGCATGGCATAATCATTTTCAGATTTTTAAAGTTTGAAATGACAGCAGAATATTTCCTTAGGTTGAACAGGAGGCAGTTGAAATGTGGGGCTGGTGTCTGGGAGGCATGTCAAGACTGGAGATGTTAAATTTAGAATGTAAATAAAAACCACATTTATGAAAAGCATAAGCATTATTTGCACATTGTTTGGAACATGAACCAATGAGGGTCATAGACTGTGCACCATCATGACCTCCAGTGACCGTGTAAAGAGACATGTGATATCAGTATAACCTGAAATTGAAAATCAAATTGAAACGACAGCTCCATGTTCCTGATATGTTCAATTCATTTAAGTAACAATTAAGTATGAACCTTCATTCTTTGATCCATCAGAAACCCATGCTAAAAACAGATTCCATTCCTCAGGTTTTTGGAAACCTACATGTTCCTAGTCTTTCCTAGCTCATGGCTTTGGCTCTGCAGGCCACTTCCTATCTTTCATAATTGAGTTTCCGGCTGCTCCCCTCTCTTTTCCTCCAAGCATGGACACAGGTAAGACCAGGCTGATAACCTGGGGATAATAGAAGGGCATTACCACACAGAAAAGAAAAACCAAAAATTGGATATTAGATGTTACTGCTCCTAAGGCATTGGCTAAGCTCCCCCCAAAGTCCCTAATGTCTATCTCTTCCTTAGCTCTCCATCCTGATGCTGTTTTTTGCTTACCTCAGACCACCATATTCTCCCAACCTGGGAGTTCAGATCCCCAACTTTCACCCTAGCTTCAGAGAGGGAAGCAGGCCTTTCTCTGCCCTAGTCCAAGGCTGGATTCCTTTCCTGCCCCAGCTTTCTGATAGTAAGAATACAGTTAATTAGGTTGACTATAGTAATCATTTCATTATGTATGTCCGTATATATATGTGTGTGTGCGTGTGTGTGTATACAGACATACACACATATCACATTGTACATCTTAAAACTATACAATTTTTTTTTAAAGAGTGGGGATAAGTAAAGGGAGAGGGTGAGAGAGAATCTTAAGCAGGCTCAACACTCAATGCAAAGCCCGACCTGGGGCTCGATCTCATGACCCTGAGATCGTGATCTGAGCTGAAATCCAGTCTCACTTTCACTCATGTTTGTAATATATGTCAATATGTTAGTATCATTGTGCAGCCCTTATCAGATTGTGAACGACAAGAATACACCAAGTAATAGTCCATGAGGTTTTTTACAAGCATACAGACTTTTTGATAATGATAATGCCCTTTAACATCTGGAGTTCGGAAGTGGAACAAAATGTGGTTCTCATGCAAACTAACCTCCCTCGCACGTAAATTTCTCTGTTTAAGTTTCTGGCCCAAATCACACTTTAGCGATATTGCAATAAAATAAAAATTATTTTTCCTCCAAGCTATTGAAATTTATCTCCCCTTGGACTACTAATCCCAGCATGCAACGCTCTCGTATTACCACTGTGTGGGGTGGAGTCACAGAAGGGGCGGCAACGAAGGTGGACTGTGCATTCTGGGCATTGTAGTCTGGGGCCCTGGCCGCCGTCGGGACAGTCCACGTGGTGCATCTGGCGGCAGCTTTGGGCAGTGGCTACCCTGCTTCTTCCACCCGGTCCTCGAGGTGCGGGCCACGGCGAGGCCCGACCGGCGCCGCGGAGCAGGCTGCAGGGAGGCCCGGAGGCAACCCGAGCCTTCGCGACGTTTTTGCGACAGCCGTGGCCGTGTTCCGCGAGTCCCCTCCCTCCCTCCTCTCTCTGAGGAGGTACCGGCTGTTGTGCGGCGCTGCCTTTCTGTTTGAGTGTATGGGAGAGTGAGTGAGTGAGTGTGAGCGTGTGTGTGAGAGGGTGAGGCGTGAGTGCGAGTGTAAGAGGAGGAGAGCCCTCCGCGGCCGCCCCGCCGCTCCCCGCAGCGGGAGCAGAACGCGCGGCAGGAGCGAGCAGGAGAGCCGGCGCCCCGGGAGCCCGCGGGGACAAGGGCAGAGACGCCGCTCCCCACCCCCAGCCCTCGTCCCTCTGCTCTCCTTCGCTCGGGGAAACCTCCCCGTCCCCCCACGCTCTCGGCCGGCCTCTGCCCCGCTGTCCCCCTGGATGTCCCCGGCGCTCTCGCGGGGCCTCCTCCTGCTCTTGCCGCATCAGTCGGGCTGGTGCTGCGGCCGCCGCCGGGTGTAGAGCGGGCGGGTTCCCGGGGGCTGCGGCTGCCGGTGCTTCCCCGGTCCCCACCCCTGTCCCCCGGCCCCCCGACCCAGCTCCCCGGCCCCGGAGGCTGTGACAATGGACTATGACTTTAAAGTGAAGCTGAGCAGCGAACGGGAGCGGGTCGAGGACCTGTTTGAATACGAGGGCTGCAAAGTTGGCCGAGGCACTTATGGTCACGTCTACAAAGCCAAGAGGAAAGATGGGTGAGTGTTTGTGTCTGTGCGGGTGTCCGCGCTGGGCGGCGCTCCCACAGGCCGAGGCAGGTAGCCCGGAGGGTGAGTGGGGCGCCGGCGTGCCGGTCTCCCACTTCCTCGATACCAGCATCTGGCCCTGCCAGCCAGATTTGGGGAGGAAGTGGTGTACGAGGGATCCAAACGTACACGAAATCCTGCGTGCTCCTGCTTCTGTTCTACTTTGGTGGCTCATAGGGAAAAGGAGCTTCCACTCCATGGGCTGTATACTTTTCAAGGGTTTCGGTTATAGATTAAAAAAAAAATGTAGTAAAACGTCAGTTTAAATGATTTTCGGGGGGCTCGATTTATTGTGGTAACCTTCTGGGGGATTTCCTCACGCCTCTGGAGTGACATCCATCAGTCTGGAAGGGAAGCTGTGATCCTTTCCCCCACCAGTTTGTAATTGATTTATTACCAAATTTGGATTTTATTTGGGGGAAAGCAAGCAGCAAGTAAATGTGATGCTGAAGAGTTCTTCATAATGATAATCTGTAACATAAATGTAGCAATTGCTATTTAGATATCATTAACCTGTGAGTTTTAGATAGAACAATGGGGGTTTGGTGCAGGGTGGGTGGTGGGGAAAAAGGCAAGGGACAAATAGAGACTATCTTGTTCAGGCCTGTTCCCCCAAAATTTAGCAGTTGGCAATGAACTGTAAATTGTCTCTTTGCTTTCAATATTTTCCCCTAGAAATAACTTAATTAAGTCTATGACTGGTAATGCTCCCAATTTAGTTTCTTAAACAGGCAAGTGAAGTGTTCATTTTGTCCTTTGTCAGTAGATGAATGTCGTGTAATATTGACAAAAGAGAAGGCAATTCTTAGTTGAGGGGAAAATATATTTTATTAACTCCTTGTTTTCCTCTTGTAAAAACGTATGTTGTCTCTGTTGCTTTTGACGGTATAGAAAATCGCTGGAAAGATAATGTCAGAGCTTATTATATAATCTTTAGATTTCAGTGTAAACAAAGTAGGTTTACTTGAATATCACTGTTAATTTATTAGCTGCTGTTTGAGGTTTAAAATAATTGCTTTTTTTTTTTTCCAAATTAGGTAGGAGGGTATGTTCAGAACTATATTAGCACTAAAAAAAAATGAAACCATTCATAAAGCTGAAGTTGGGGGAGCCATATTTATAAATACTTTAATATTCTGGATACTGGAAAAAGAAGTGTATATTTATTTAACATTTTTCTTAGATTTAGTGAGATATCTTTCTAAAATAACTTAAAAAGGGACTTTTAGAGGAAGATAGTGATTCTAATAAATTTGATATGTGCCTTTCAGTGCTTATATGCACCAGTTAAAGCAGGACAGATACTGTAAAAGCTACAGATTTGAAAACTTGATACTCTGTGTGCTGCAGATATTTAAAAGTACTTCTTAGTGGAATGGATAATCTTCTGACATTTGAGAAATCAGAGTCTGGAGATACCTACTGTTGACTCTGTTTATATTTTTCATTGAAGAATTCTAACATTTTTTAAATTATCCTTCTCATATAATATTTTTCCAAAAGCCTTAAACCATCTCCCTTTCCCCCAATATTATGTAATTTGGGGCATATTCAGAAAATCCCCGATCCCATGAGATTAGACATAGTATTACATTTGACTAGTCTGTCATCTGCTTTATAAAATTCTGGTGACTTGAAATTATTTTTAATCTCTCTGAGAGAAGCCAGTTCTATTTTCATAAATTACCAATTTAAGCTAATAAAACATGCATTTATTAACTTCAATTTTATATTTTATTTTAAAACAATGATATTTTTTATTGGCAAGTGGTACTTTTAACCACATTTTATATCTCATGGTTAGGTTTTAATTTAGACCAAAAATAATCTTAGAAGAATTATACAACTTAAAAATAGCTAAATGTATAGTATGTGAACATTTCTTAGTCATTTGTGATAGCTAAAAAGTAGCGTTGCATTTTGGAAAAAAATAATTTTATAGTTCTTTGGGCTTGTTTTCTGGCAACATTTAATGATTTTTGTTTATAAGATGAACTTTAAAAAAATTAAAAGGGATCAAATGTCAAGAGAGTTTTAAAATTACTTAAGACAGTTTTTGTTTTCCAGAGGGAATATTTTTGGTTTGGCTTCTTATAACCTCACTCTGGTAAAATACAGCATTGTATTTATGAGGTTCTTTTGATCTTATGTCAGTGAATTGTAATTTAATGCATTTTAGTCCTGGTAAAATAAAATTTGTGGCTGTTTAATCTTTTGTAAAAAGATGATGATGAAATAATTTGTTTCTAGTATTGATTTACTTTCAAATTAAATTATACATTCTGTAACTGAAATTGCAGAGTACTCTAGGAACCCAGACAATAACACCTTCAAAGAGAATCCTGAGATTTACAATAAAATAGGTTTTGTTTAGACATATTTGACTATTAAAATGAACGTATGTAAATGTTATATCCTTTCAGTTGTTCAGCAAGCATCACAGAACATGAATACATAGTAAAAGAATTTAGACCAGAGGAGTTAGCTTCTTAAATTATTTTTAGGAAATAAAACAGCTCAAAAGGTCATTTCTTTGACTTAAAGAATTAATACTGTCCTGCTACTATCCTATACTTTTGATAAACTCTACATTATAAGGAATGTGGGGAAGGAGGAAATACTTTATTCGAGGCATGATTATATATATGGAAAAAGGGCCTTTTATAATTGTGTTAATTTCAGATTCTAATAGAGTTAAAACATAAGTGCACAATAAATCTTGTATATAATTTGCTCTCACTGTCACCATAAATGAGATAGAGAGTGTCCTTTGTGTCTGAACACCAAAAGGGTACTCAGTAGGAAGCAAGGAGATTCATTTTCTTTCTGAGTCAATTGCATTTCCTTTTGTAGAATTTAGGCAGCCAAACTCATTATGTTCGAAAGAATGGAAAAGTGCAAGAAGACAGAAAACAATTTGTATTTTTAAATTCTAAACTCTCATTATAGGGAATCTAGACTTTAAAAATCAATTTGAAATAAGAATTTGATCTCTAAAAAAGAAAAGCAAAAGGAATTTTCTTGAACAGTATTGTCACTTTGCTGCACTCCATGTTCAGAAGAACAGATAATAGCAATTGGGATGGGGTGTGTGTTTCTGTTAGAGAGAGTGAGAAATAGAAAGAAAACTCTTGTTGGGGCACTTTTGTAGATTAGTAGGCAGTAATATTGATAATAACTAAATTATTGAATAAGAGCTAAGTCCTTGGCAAAGTCCTTCACATTCATCATCCATTTAATCACAAGTACCATATCAGGTCAGCTCTGTTTTTCAGTTTTACAGGCGAGGAAACTGTAAGAAAGGTTAAACTGTTAGAAAGGTTAAATTTGTCAATGGTTATACAACTGATTAAATGTCAGAGCTGCAATTAGGGGATTACAAAGAGGTCTCTTACTCCAGAGCCCCTGCACTTAACCATTATGCTTTATATAATTAATATATTAAGATAAATATAAACCTAGACACAGAGATTTGGTGTTTTAGTGGGTCATTCAGAAAACATGAATACTTTTTCATAGGACTAGGCTTTTCCATTAACTGGTATACTTTTTAAATACATTTCTGAACAGCCTTGGTTTTTTCAAGTGCAACAAGTGTGTATGTAGGTATGAGGGTATATTGATACATACACACATAACATGTGTATGTCTACAAATATACACACACATATATGTACGTGTGTGGATGGGGAACCAAACTCTAATAAGGCATGTTATGATAAGAAAGTTCTTAATCTAGTGGGGAAAACTCTTAAGTTGGGGAGACTGAAAAACTGAGTTTGAGTTCAGATTCTGCCTCCGATTACCACTATGACTTGCATTTTGTAGACCTTGGTTTCCTTATTTGTAAGATTAGAGGATCTGAGTTCAATATTTTTTTTTTAAGATTTATTTATTTATTTGACAGAGAGAGCAAGTGAGATCACAAGTAGGCAGAGAGGCAGGCAGAGAGAGAGGGGGAAGCAGGCTCCCCGCTGAGCATGGAGCCCGATGTGGGGCTCGATCCCAGGACCCTGGGATCACGACCTGAGCCGAAGGCAGAGGCTTTAACCTCTAAGCCACCCAGGAGCCCCTGAGTTCAATATTTTTAAGGTCTTTGCTAGTATTATGATTTCAGAAAGTAAAAATTATGAATATAAAATGTAATGCTTTTGCAAGATGAGGTAAACAACCACTAAAATTTTACTTTAGATAGTGAAACACTTTTATGTTTCTCAGTGTCATGTCTTAATGTGGGTTCTTGCCAACTGCCTAAAAGAAGTTAGGTCAACTTCCAAAGACTTTACTTGCCTTATACTGCTATAGCATTCCATCTTTATTTCTACAGATGTTGGGACTTACACAGGCTAGTGCTTGCTTCCACTCCTGTGAACCATTCACTTGGTAGCCAGCACAAGGGACTCTTCTGATCTAGTCTGCATGGGAGCTTTAATTCAGTTTTAATTTCTTAATTATGATCAGGACTTGGTGGAACCCTTTGTTTCCCCTGAGGAAATCTAATAGTTTTTCTTCCGAATATTACTGAACTCTGTATCTGTGTTCAATTTGATTTAAATATTTCTTTAGATGTCAGAAATGCCAAATACAAAGTGTATGCCCATAGTTGGGGATTTTGCATGCCCAAGAAGGAATATTCCTTATAACTTTTTAAAAATGTGATAGAAAGGGACAAGCAGAATATTTATTATGCACTTTATATCTACTTGCTGTTGAATTTATCTACCTTAGATATTCAGTGCATTCAGATCCACTGGTTAGGCCACTTTGAGGTTTCATGCTTAAATTCCATTTTCTTAGTAGTAAGACTGGCAGATTAAATTAATTCTTTTGGAATTTGTTGATTTGATTTTTACTTTTGCTATTTCAACATTTGAAGAAATCTGTTCATTCATTAACCAATATTTATTGGACCCCTTTATATGCCAGGTACTGTCCAAAGTATTGGGAATACAAAGATTAGTAAAATATTCCATTATTTGAAGAGCTATCTACTGGGGAAACCAATGTAAATAAACTGTGGCAATTTAATAAGCACTATAATAATACAAGGTGCGATTGGAACACAGAGATGGAAAGTTCCAACTGTTTAGGGTTTTCAAGGAGAACCTCTCAAAGATGCCAACATTTTGTTTGACTCTTAAAAGATGGGGAAGATCTCATCAGAAAGGGTGTTTTAAGGGGCGCCTGGGTGGCTCAGTGGGTTAAAGCCTCTGCCTTCGGCTCAGGTCATGATCTCAGGGTCCTGGGATGGAGCCCCACATCGGGCTCTCTGCTCAGCAGGTTGCCTGCTTCCCCCTTTCTCTCTCTCTCTCTGCCTGCCTCTCTGCCTACTTATGATCTCTCTCTTTCTCTCTCTCTCTGTCAAATAAATAAATAAATAAATAAACAAATAAATAAATAAATAAAATCTTAAAAAAAAAAAAAGAAAGGGTGTTTTAAGATGACTGGGATAAAGAAAGGTGCTTTTTTATTGTGTGCGTACAGACCCCAGCAAATTTTGTGCATTTGAATTTTTTCTTCTCACATGTTACCTCCCCACACGTTTTTGCCTTTGCACTCCTGCTGTGTGTGTTGTATTAGGTACACACACTACAGATGGTCCATTGTACCCACCGGACATGATGACGTTTCTGTTACTTAACAGCAAACACCTTAATTCTCTGTGTGGCAGTTTTCCATCACAAGAATATTGCTGAATCAGAGTATGGGCAGCCTCTGAAATTCAACTGTCTGACTTAAGAATTATTTCTCTCTTAAGAATTATGTAAAGTTGCCATGGCAGAACTCCATTTTGATTACAGCTCTAGACAGCAGATGATTTTACCTTGGTCTCACCTCCATAAGGAGTAGGGAGCCAGAATTTTCTATGCTGTAAGATGGTGGTGGCAACAAATTGAAGGGGGAATTTTTCTTGTTGGAATCTGATGTGAAGAGATGAGAGGGAGGTGGGGCGATGGCTTCCAGCATCCTGGATTTCAGCTAGGAAAATAGAAATAATGACAGATTATGATAAATTACTGTAGGCCATTTGCAAATTTACCTACTTTTTCAAAAATTGTTTCTCTTAGCAAACGTGTTCAGAATTATGATTTATAAACATTTGAAATGTGACCCATATGTAAGTTGCAGCTATATGTACTAAATCAGTGTTGATAAATAGATGTTATCCCTGTGGCTGGTGTCATCTTTCTTGTAGTGCCTTTTGTTGTTGAATCCAATCCTCATTGATTCTTTATTCTTTTTTTATTCTTTTTCTGTTCTTAGCTGCTACTAGAGAATGAAAATCCTACTGTCCTTTCTTCCTTCAGAGCAATTTGTAAATCCTTTCCTTCACACCAGCTTAGGTTGGCCTTGGTACTTAGAAACTACTAAGGTATTTTTTGTCTTTAGGTATCACTTGTTACTTCAAGGAAGTTCTTGATGTTGTCACTAAAGAGTGACCTTCAGCTATTATTTTGATCTTAATGCTTGAAGACCTGTTAGTGTCATGATTCTCAAGATTGTTTAGTATGGTTGTTGTCAAAGTCACAAAACCAGTCCCTACTGTAGTAAGCTGCCTTTACTGATGGAATTATGTCGTGTCCTTCAGATGTGTTACCGCAGAAAAAAAGGCTGAGAACCCTTTTTTTAAAAGTGAGATAGATTACATACCATAACATTCACCCTTTTATTTATTTATTTTTTTAAGATTTTATTTATTTACTAGACACAGATAGAGATAGTGAGAGAGAGAGCAGCAGGCAGAGGGAGAAAGAGCCAGGAGCCCAGCTCGATCCCAGGACCCTGGGATCATGACCTGAACCAAAGGCATATTATTAACGACTGAGCCACCCAGGTGCCCCACATTCACCCTTT
>CM052810.1:66580760-66683023 GCA_028533885.1 Nasua narica | reverse complement strand
CATCATGTAATATTAATCGATGCATTTACCCTTTCCCCAAACAATGAAAGAATATTAAAATGTTTCAAATCCATTTACTCCTATCTCTGACATAATATAACCATGTTGTTGTATCTTTTAATGCTGTATGTTTAATACCCTACAAGGTACTATCATTGTTATATACAGTCAATATTCATTTAGAATTACTACCACCATTACCATTTCTTATTCCTTCCTGCATTATTGGGCTTCCTTGTGGATCATTTTTGTTCTACCTGAAGAATACCCTTTTTACTTATGCCTCTATGATTCATACTGCTTCTTGAATCTATAATTTGCTGTCATTAGTTTTAGAAAATGCTCAGCCCTTGTCTCTTTAAATTCGTTTGTGCCCCCTCTCTCTTTCTTGTTTCTCTCTTTTTCCTCTTCTGGTGGGATCCAGTTACATATATGTTAGCCCTTCTTATCTGTATTATCTATGTCTCTTATCCTGTCCTTCACGGTTTTCATCATTTTATCATTCCAGTCTTTATTTTGAATATTTTCCTATGATATCTCTTCCAGTTAATTAATCCCCTCTGCTGTGCTTTTAAACCCATCCATTGTGTTATTAAATGAAGTTATTTTTTCAGTTTTATAATTTGTTTTCTCCTCAAAAATCTGTTGTGTCCTATTCTTGGGCTTTTGAGACTCTTTCAGAATTCCCAATCTTTTGTTTTTTGTTTTTCATTTCCCAATCTTGTGTTTTTTGTTTTTCATTTTCAAGATTTTATTTATTTATTTGAGAGAGAACACACAGGAGTCGGGGGAGGGACAGAGGGAGAGGGAGAAGCAGATTCCCCACTGAGCAGGGAGTCCAACACGGGGCTGGATTCGAGGACCCTGAGATCATGACCCGAGCCAAAGTCCGGCACTTAACCCACTGAGCCCTCCAGTCTTTTGTTATCTTAAGCGTTGTATGTGCAGTTAAAACTGCAGAGACTATCTGGAGCCCTTCCAAGTCTATTTCTATTGTTTGTGGTTTCTGCTAGTTGTAACCTCATGTGCCTGGTTATTTTTTTTTTTTTAATTAGGTTTGGACGTTGTATTTGAAATTTTTCTTTAGAAATTAACTTACTTATACCCAGGAGATGGTATCTTCCAACAATGAGCCCTTCAATGGTGCCTGAAGGAGCTAGCATCTAGGACTATACTGATCAATTTTTAGGTTTTGATATTTGAAGTTAGCTGAAGTCCTCATGAGAGTCAGTATACTTCTTATTCATATTTCTCATAGAGTACTTCTTTTTTTGGTCTTAATCAAAAATGCATGGGTATTTCCTTATATCCTTTCCTTCTTTTTCCCTGGTTTCGGTGGTCCTTGGACTGACGGTAAGTTTTATCTCCTTAGCCCTTAGCAAGGTTATCCAAAGTATCACTCAACTCCTCAATAGCCTTATTGTAGGACTAAATATATCTCTTCGGCTATCATTAAATCCTGAGTTAGCTTGTTAATTATTTATTTCTTATACCATATAAATGTATTTTATTACGGTTTTTCTTAGAGTCACATACCAGTTATAGTTTCCATTTTTTATTTGTTTGAATAACTGAAATCCTTTTTTTCTTTTCAAATGAAATGTTTTGTAGACAAGTAAAAGGCAATAAAAAGAGGATCTTTTTAGGTGGGTACAGTGCCAATGTCTTGATTCTTCCATATTTTTCTCCCTTTACCCCTTACTGTCCTGAGTCATTGTATTAAAATTTTAAGGATCTATGCAAGTTTGAAAAACTTACCTTGCAAGAAAACATCACATCAAAGATTTTAAGTGTATTTGAGGCATATAAAGATACATAATATATATTATATTATAATAACATAAAAATATATACCTTTACCTTCTACTTAAGGAATAAAACATTACAAAATTAAAGCTCCTTGTGTACCTTTCTCTGGGAGGGAGAATAATGGTCCCCCCAAAGATAGCCATGTCCTAACCCCTGGAACCTTTGGATATGTTAAGTTACATGGCAAAGGGAAATTTAAGTTGCAGATAGAATTAAAGTTTCTCATCAGGTAGGAAGATCAAAACAGGAAGATCATTCTGGATAATTTGGGTGGGTCCAAGGTAATCACAGTAATACTGAAAGCGGAAGAGGGAGGTGCAAGTGTTAGAGAAAGAGATGCGACAACAGAACAGAGTGATATACGAGAAGGACTTCTTCACCTGTATTTCTTGTTTTGAGGATGGAAGAAGCTGTCTTTGAGCATACAAATGTGGTTGCCTCTATAAACTGGAAAAGGCAGGGAAAATGATTCTTCCTTAGGGCCTCTACAAAAAAATATAATCCTGCTGACATTTGGAATTTAGCTCACCAAGATCCATGTTGGACTTTTAACCTACAGATGTATAATAAGTTTGTGTTGTTAAGCCAAGTTGATGGTAATTTGTTACAGCAGCATAAGAAACTAATACACCCTCTCTGATCAGATTTACATCTCTTACCCTAGAAATAACCAACACACTGGTATTAATTCCTATGAATGGCTTTGTGCTTCTATACCACATGTATTTTTTTTTTTTTTTGGTACTGTATGTACTGGTAAGTAATGCTTCGCATGTGTTTAAACTTAATATAAATGGTATTGAATGGTACTTTCCATTCTGTGGCTTTGTGGTAAACATTGTTTTTGAGATACACATATTGAAACAAGTAGTTATACCTTATTCATTTTATTGCTGTAAGTTTCATTGTAACTTGTGAAAATCATATAGGTGTTCTCGTAATGTTCATTTGGATTGTTTGATAAGCGGTGTTGTTTTTGTTTTTGTTTTGTTCTGTTTTAAAGGAATCAACATTTTCAAATTAAGAAAATTTCACATTAAAGTCTATTGCTGCGGGTGCCTGAGTGACACAGTCAATTAGGCCTGGGCTCTTGATTTCAGCCCAGGTCATGATCTCCGGATCCTGGTCTGAGCCCTGCCTCAGACCCCACATTCAGTGGGGAGTCTGCTTGAGGATTTCTCTCCTTCTCCTTCCTCCCTACTCCTCCCACATCACCATCTACCTAAAATAATAAATCTTTAAAAAATACTTCTGCCTTATCTTTAAAAAAATTAGAACATTCATAAATAATTTTCTGGAGTTGTGCTATCCAGTATAATAGCCACTGGCTACATGTGGCTGTTTAAATTAATTAAGTGAAATAAAATTTAAAATTTAGTTTCTCAGTCACACCACCTTTATACCTTTATTTCAAATCCTCAGTACTCATACAAGGCTGATAGCCACTACCTTGGACAGAGTGTAGAACATTTCCATCTAATAGAATGCTCTGTTGGACAGTGCTTGGCTATTGAACTCATAAATACCCTCTTTAGTGTACTTGTGCTCTTCAGTTCACCAAAGCTCCCATATCACATGCACATTTTTGACCCTTTCTCTGATAGAAGGTACTTGCTCAGGAAGGTTTGAATCCCAGCCAGCTGTTTGACTTTGGCCAATTATCAGACATTTTGGTGGGTCTGTTTTCTCATCTGTAAAATGGGGCTAATTAGCTGTTCTTGGCATTAAATTTGTTAACATATAAGAAGAGTATCTGGTGCATTGTAAATGTTTGTAAGTACTGATTGTCCTTATTATTGTATAAATTATCTCCCTGTTATCTCTGGATACTTGAGTATGCTGCCTTGCTTTTAGTAGCAAGTTCAGCAACAGTGAAACTTTTAGACACAGAATCCTCCATTTACCACCTTATCTTTCACCTTTCTTATAGGCATATTTCTTTTTCTTTTTTTTTTTTTTAAGGTGGGGGAAGCGGGGGGAGAGAGAGTCTCTGAAGTAGACTCCACACCCAGTGCAGAGCCCACTGTGGGGCTCAGTGTCACGACCCTGAGATCATGACCTGAGCCAAAATCAAGAGTCAGGCACTTAACTGACTGAGCTTACAGCCATGCTTCTTAAGAGTTACTTGTTCATGTTACCTTTAGTTCCTCACTCCATTTACTCTGAAATGCTCTCCAGTCTGGCTTCTGCTTCCACCATTCCATTTAACTCCGCTTGGCTAATGTCACCATTCAGTCTGTTGCTAAATCCAGTGGACACTTACAGAGCCAGTATCACATAATGGCTAAGAATCCAGCTTCTGGGCTCTGCATAGTTTGTTAGATATATGGCCCTGAACAAGCTACTTGCTTTGTCTAGGCCTTAATTAGTTCATCTGTAAAAAGGAGTTAAAGAAGCTTTCCGGTAGGGTGTTGTGAGAAATGAATGAATCAGTGCCTTTATAGTGCTTTTAGTCCTAGGAATGTTATACTCATTTAATGAATGCCTCCTATTATTATCATCAGCATTCTGTATTTTAACACATTTCTTTTCCTGAAATATTTTCTTCTTGAAATAAGAAGCTCTTTATTTATTATACTTGACTTTTATTTTGTATATATGGCTTCTCTTTCTCATTTGGCTATGGGAATTTCTTCTTGTCTTTTCTTCAATGTAAAAGTGAGAGTTCCTTATAACTAGATCTTTCAGAGCCTGATTTTCAGGCCTTCTTTTCTTTTTCCCTTACAGTCTCTTCCTAGGTAATATTATCAACTTGCAGGTGTCAGATACCTTTGAAATACTAAAGACTTTGTGACTTGCATCTCTGGGCCAGACATCTTTTCTGAGCTTAAGACCCATTTATACACTCGTCTTCTCACTTTCATTTTGATGTATGACAACTTTCTCAAACCGAACATGTTCAAATTTGATTGTTTCTCTTTTTTTTCTCTGCAGTTGGCAGCATTATTCACTGAATTACTTCTGCAGTAATTTGGAAATTATCTTGGATATCTTTCTTTCAGCCTCCAGTCAGTCACTAAGACCTGTTGATCTTTATGTTCAAAATACAATTCCAATCTGTCCACCTTTTACTATCCAATCAGTTGCAACTTCTCTGCTATTAATCTAGACCAAGCCACTATCATCTCTTGGCTAGAAAATAGCCATAGGAGTTTTTTTTTTAATTGTGGTAAAATATACATAACATAAAATTTAATTACTCTACTGTATACCATCTTCAAGTGTACCATTCAGTAGTATTAAGTATATTCACTTGTGCTCATCACCACCATTCATCCATAAAACTCTTTTCATTATGCAAAACAAAAACTCTGTACCCATTAAACAGCACCTCCCCATCCCCCTCCCACCAGCCCGTGGCAGCCACCATTCTGCTTTCTATCTCTATGAATTGGACGGTTCGAGGTACCTAATAGAAGTGGAATCACAGTAGTTGTGAGCCATTCATAGGTTTTCACCTTAATTCTTAGTAGAATACCCTGTTAGTTATCTTCACTCTTTCTTCTTTATCCTTTCTTTCTATTCTCCTCCTCCTCTCTGCATTCTTTTCCTCCACCCCTTCTTACCTCTGCCCTTTCTTCTGTTTCACAAATATATTTTTGAAAATATGGATTAAATTTGCCACTCAAAAAGCAAAGAATGACGGAATGGATAAGAAAACAAAACCCAAGTGTATTTTGACTACAAGTGACTCACTGTAGCTTCAAGGATATACATAGACTCAAAGTGAACGGAGGGAAAAAGATATTCCATGCAAGTGGAAAACAGAAGAGAGCAGAAGTAGCTGTACTTAATGTCAGAGGAAATAGACTTAACTCAAAAGCTATAACATGATATAAAGAAGGCCATTGTATAATAAAGGGATTATGTCTTTAAGGGGTTATAACAATTGTAAATATATATGACCCCAACATTGGAGCACTAAATGTGTTAAGCATATGCTAACATATGATGGGAGAAATGGACAATAATATAATACAGTAGGGAACTTCAGTGTTCTACTTTCAACAATGAATATCATCTAGGCAGAAATCAATTAGGATCCCCCTCTCTGTCTGCCTCTCAGCCTACTTGCGATCTCTCTTTCTCTATCAAATAAATAAATAAAATCTTTAAAAAAAATCAATTAGGGGGCGCCTGGGTGACTCAGTGGGTTAAAGCCTCTGCCTTTGGCTCAGGTCATGATCTCAGGGTCCTGGGATCGAGCCCCTCATTGGGCTCTCTGCTCAGCAGGGAGCCTGCTTCCTCCTCTCTCTCTGCCTGCCTCTCTGCCTACTTGTGATCTCTCTCTCTGTCTAATAAATAAATAAAATCTTAAAATCAATTAGGAAACATTGGATTTGAACCAATATTATATATGTATATAGTATATGTAACATATACATACATTTGTGTTATGTATGTATATATATGACAATGTTGTATATATAGCATTCCATCTAACAAAAGCAGAATATACATTCTTCTCAAGCCCATGTGGATCATTCTCCAGGATAGATCATTTGTTAGGTCACAAAACAAGTCTTAGAAAATTTAAGAAGATTAAAATCATACCCAGTATCTTTCTAGACCACAGTGGTATGAAACTGGATATCAGCAACAGGAAGAAACATGGAAGATTCATAATTATGTGGAAATTAACACACTCCTGAACAACCAGCAGATCGAAGGAAAATAAAGAAATAATGTTGAATCAAAAATGGAAACAGCATCTCAAACCTTTGTGATGCAGTTCTGTGAGGAAGTTTATAGTGATAAATGCCTACATTAAGAAACTGGAAAGATCTGCAATAACCTCACTTTATAACTCAAGGAACTAGATAAAGAACAAACTAAACCCGAAGTTAACAGAAAGAAGAAAATACCAAAGTTTGGTACAGAAATAAATGAAAGAGAGACCAAAAAGAGCAATAGAAAATATCAACGAAAGAAAGAGCTGTTTTTTTGAGAGCTAAACAAAAAATAGCTTTGAAACTTTTAGCTAAAGTAAAAAAAAAAAAAAATTCAGATAAATAACATCAGAAATAAGAGAGGAGACGTTGCAACTGATGTCAAAGAAATACAAAGGATCGTAAGAGATTACTATGAATGATTATATGCTAACAACCTAGGTAATCTATAAGAAATGCATAAATTCCTAGAAACATATAGCCTACCAAGACTGCATCAGTAAGAAATAGAAAATCTGTTCACAGTAACAACGTAAGGAGATTGAATCAGTAATCAGAAACCTCCCAACAAGGAAAAGCCTAGTACCAGATAGCTTCCTGGTGAATTCTAAACATTTTAAAAAGGATTAACACCAGTCCTTCTCAAACTCTTTGCAAAAATTGAGGAGGAGGCCAGCATTGTTCAAGGCCAGCATTACCGTGATACCAAGCCAGATGAGGATACTACAAGAAAAGAAAACGAGCCAATATACTTACTGAATAGAGATGCAAAAATTCTGGACAAAATATTAGCCAACTGATTTCTTCACCACATTAAAAGGATCATATGCTATCATCAAGTAAGATTTATCTCTGGGATGGAAGGATCTTTCAACATACACAAATCAATAAATGTGATACATTATGTTAATGGAATGTAAGATAAAAATAGATAAAAAATTAAAATCATACAATTATCTCAATAGATACAGAAAAAGTATTTGCCAAATACAGGCTCCTTTCATGCTTAAAAATTCTTAACAAAGTAGATATGAGGGGAATATGCCTCAAAATAATAAAGACCGTATAAAATAAAACCATAGCTAACATCATTTTCAGAGTGAAAAGCAAAACACTTCTCTAAGATCAGGGTGCCTTCTCTTATTACCATTCCTATTCAACATACTACCGGGAAGTCCTTGCCAGAGCAATTAGGCAAGAAAAGATAAAAGACCTCCAATTCAGAAAGGAAGAAATAAAATTGTTTCTGTTTGCAGGTGATATGATCTTATACCTAGAATATTGTAAAGGCTCCACCCAAAAAACTATTAAAAATATTTATTCATTTTAGAGAGAGAGAGAGAGCACAAGCAGGAGGGGCAGAAGGAGAGAGAATCCCAAGTAGACTCCATGCTGAGTGGGGAGCCCTTTGTGGGGCTTGATCTCATGACCTGAGCTGAAACCAGGAGTCTGACGCTTAAGCAGTTGTGCCACCCACATGCCCCAAGAAATAATTTGCATTTCTATGCACTAACAATAAAGCATCTGTAAAGAAATTAACAAAACAATCTCATTTATTTTAAAAGATATTTATTTGAGAGAGAGAGAACAACAGTCGGCTGAGGCAGAGGGAGAAGCAGGCTCTTTGCTGAGCAGGGAGCCTGATGCGGGACTCCATCCCAGGACCCAGGGATCATTACCTGAGCTGAAGGCACACACTTAACTGAGCCACTGAGGCATCCCAAAACAATCTCATTTAAAATAGCATCAAAAACAGCAAAATACTTAGGGGTAAATTTAATGTGAAGATTTGTACAATGAAAACTCTAAGACTTTGATGAAAGAAAGTAAAAAAGACAAATAAATGGAAGGATATCCCATGTTGATTAAATGGAAGAATTAATATCGTTAAAATGTCCATACTGCCCAGGCAATCTACAGATTTAATGTAATCTCTATCAAAATTCCAGTGACATTTTTCACAGAAATAGAGAAAACAATCCTAAAATGTGTATGGAACCACAAAAGACCCCAAATAGCAATGTAGTCCTGAGAAAGAATAACAAAAATGGCATCATCCTTTCCGATTTCAGTCCACACTACAAACTCACAGTGAAATGGTATGGTACATAGACCAATGGAACACAACTGAGAGTCCAGAAATAAACTCTTGCATATTCTAATATGTGACTAGCATTTTACTAATAATATAAATATGTCACTTAATATTTGACAAGGGAGCCAAGAATGCTCCTTAGAGTGACTAAGGGGTAAAGAGCCAGTTAGATATCTGCTCCTATAATTCAGAAGGGGAATGATATGGACAAAGAGTGGCAGTAAGGCTGGGGAGCAAGGATTTGATAACTGACTAGGTAGGTGAAATGAAGAGGAAAATAGAATAACTTCCTTATTGGGCAAATGGTGAACCACAGAATTTGGCAAGTTGTGAAGGTCTGAGGACCACGGCTGAGGGTGAAAGTGGGGATAGGACTGTGGTTTGGAATCTCCAGGTATGGAAGCAGATCCCTCTGGATTCTTGCATCCTTTCACTTCACCTGCTTTCTTTGGTAGTCCAGAGTTTGCAGGAAAGGGGAAAGATCTCTGACAGCTTTCACCGGTGTCAATTTTCAAATTGGCCTTAGGTGTCCGTCACTTTAGCCTATTATTCACCAGATATTTTCTAATTTGTTTTTCCTCATCTTACATTTTGTTTTGGAGGTAAATCTTCTGAAGTAACTTTATCTTAGGCTTTCTGCATATAACTGTCAGTATAGATGTGTTCTGAGAAATATAAGGTGGAAATGCAAGCCAAAGAACATTTCCAAGTTTCTGTAAACATCACTTTAAATACTTAGGCTTTTAATTTTTCTTAAAGAAATCAAACATTAGAATCTAAGTTAACTCTGAGGCTGTGGCTAATATGTTTTGGAAAACTGGGTTACTAGGGTGAAATGGCTTATGTGTTAATAGCTCTTTATAGGTCTATTTCATATCCAGATCACTGCTTCAGACTCAGAATCGATTTATAATTATAGAGTTGGCCTTCATGGAGGTATTCTCATTCTTCGATGTCAAATTTATATATATATATATGTGTGTATATATATGTATATGTATATACTTTCATCCTAGGACTTTATAATAGTAGGAATGAAGAAGACAGAAGTTATCCATAGTCACCAAGCTAGTCTTGCAAATGCAGTGGTGTGTAGTATGAGAAAATTTGTCATTTCAGTGGTCTGTGCTATACCTGCTCTGCAGTCATAAAAATATATTCACTTCTCATTATGAGCAGATAACTGTCTTCTCACAATCTATCTTTTCTCCAGATGTCTATTCAAGAACAATTTTATAGGTGTTTGATTACAAAAGTTGTATCAGCTGACATGTTACAGGATACAGATTAGTTCACAAAATGATATGAACCATTGTTTTGTCTGACGTGTCATTTAAAAGTATTTAGCTCTTTAAAGGTATAAAAGATCTATTTATTAGTAATAGCAAAGCTTATCTAACCTGTAGGAGATGTTAAGAGTTTATTAGAGTCAAAATTTATTTGTACATCTCCTTTTGTGAACTGGTCGGAAATTATTTTCCCCACTACCTTTACATTTTATGATTAATCTAGTTCTGATAATAAGATATTTCCCCCTTTTGTATAGGCTTTTGTGCCTTGTCTCTTGGCTTCAAATCATTCAAGGTGTATAGTTTGTTAAAACATAGCTTTTATACACAATTTAAATATTTTCACTTCTTTGCTATTTTTTGGTTTTATGTAATGAAAAGATCGTAGATCTGTGAATGTCTCAAGGAAAACTTGCAACTTCAAGTAGTCTTTTGTTTAAGGTATTTTGGTCCTCTTTGTTTATATGATAATAGCAGCTTTAAATGAAAAGTTTCTGATGGCTTGTTATCCATGCATTGCCAGATAAGTTGTTAGGAGGGAGTTTGAATCTGCGTGTGTTAATGATATGCAACAATAATCTATATATTAACTCATATAGATAGAGGAGATGTGTTCATTTACGCATGACCCCTTTATTGCTGTGGTGAAAATGCCTAAGAGTATTTTACCTGGAAGCAATTTGTAAAAGAGTTGGTAGTCCCACTTCCTGAACAGAGCCAGTGTAGCATATGGTCGAAAATGCTTTCTGGAATCAAATTGCCTGCGTTTGAGGTCCTGGTTTGCTGCTCTCTAACCTTGTGACTATCGATTCTCTCTTTCCTTTTATGTAAGATAGGATAGCGATAATGTGTTGTGATGTCATTATTAAACAACACTTGCACATAAAGGACAATCTGCCTCATAAGCTATATAAACTATGTAACTGATACTTTTTTTTTTCGTGAGCTACCTATAAAATCTCATGACTACCTGAGTTAAAACAGTACTGTAGGTAGTCAGTAAATTAATTGTCCTAAAATTGGTTTTCTTATTCCTCTGTGTGTATATATTTATACACACATATATTTAGATGTATAGCTGTATATCTCTATGTATATATGTGGATATATAAGTGTGCATATGTATGTGTGTGTATTTATTTATTTATTTATTTATTTAAGATTCTGTTCATTCACTTGACAGAGAGAGAGAGATCACAAGTAGGCAGAGAGGCAGGCAGGGACGGGGGGGAAGCAGTCTCCCCGCCGAGCAGAGAGCCCGATGCGGGGCTCGATCCCAGGACCCCGAGACCACGACCCGAGACAAAGGCAGAGGCTTCAACCCACTGAGCCACCCAGGTGCCCCTGTATATGTATTTATGTGCACATATTTACATATGTACCTTGTATGGTGCTTATGTATAGGTCCATAAATATTTCTGCAGAAAAAGCATGTGGCCATGCTGTCTATACATACCTACATATGTGTAAAATACATATTTTGCATAAATAATTCCAGTGCATGTGTGGTATGGACTTCAACATTGTAATTTAAATGCTTAATGTATAGTACTTGGCCATGGAAAGTGCTTGGTATATATTATCATATTCTCTAGGAATCTGATTCCTTCTCTGCCTGCCAGGAAGTTGCATTTATTGAATATTCACTTTTGTGGAGAAATGGGCTTTCTGGTATTTTGGAAAGTTGGAGGCAAAGGTATATAGTTCCCGCTCCTGGGACATGACTCTGTTTCTTCCCCTCAGAAAACATTGAACTTGCTTCAAGAACTAGGAAAATGCAGGACTTACAAGTCTACTAATAATTTTTACAGAATGGTGTGGAAGTGTCAGATCTAACAGGTTAATGTTAATATTGCTGTAGGACTTAAGCTTCTCTAATTTGGCATGACTTTGCCTTGCAAGGATTGATTCGCTAGCAGCTGATACCCTCCCCTTCACCCTTCATCCACTCTGCAGTAGACTGCATATTTTATTACTCTGTGTGGCCCTCTGTTTCTGGTCAGATGTTACATATTTATCTAAGTACAATGAGACTCTGTGCAATTCTACCTTCTGTGTAATCGGTGTTGGAGCAGTGGGTGGAAGGAAACAGGGAAGAAGAGGAAGGTTTCTTCTTGCCAGTTTTTAACTCCTGTGAACCTCTGAGCCTGTATTTAGGACTGTGCTTAGGCGAGGTGAGTTTATCACTCCCTAATTCCACTCTTGTTTATTTATATATTGAAAATAGCAAAACTTTAGTTTGCGTATTTTTTATGCGACTTTTAGATTTTTGGCAATAACTTCCTAATTACCCTTCTTGCCTCCAGTCTTGATCCTTCCAGTGTGTGCTAATGCGTGATTTTTCTGTAAGTTTAGTCTAGCCAGATCTTAAATTTTCTTGTTTAACACTGTCAAATATCTATGTAATTCTGTTGAAACTTTCATAAATTTTATATATCTTTGGCATATGCCAAATTTAACTCTTCTCCCACTGTAATTTTTTCCCCAGACTTTTAGGAAATCCTAAAATGTACTTGAGTAGGGGTGTTCCATTTAAGTGGTTGTTTCTTGGTTTTTGTACATAGAATTGATTTGAAAGTACAGCTTAGTACATGGCATACTATCATTGCCAATCTGTGCAAGGCCCTCTATTTTTCATTCTCTTATCTTTGCCCAGTTCTCTTTTCCCATTATAATCAGCTTTCAGTCTTCTTTTTTCAGTATATATCCTTTCAGCCCCTATTCCAATCTAAATATCTTTATTTTTTTAATTTTTTATTAACATATAATGTATTATTTGGCCCAGGGTACATGTCTGTGAATCATCAGGCTTACACATTTCACAACATTTGCCATAGCACATACCCTCCCCAATGTCCATAACCCTACCCCCCCCACCTCCCAGCAACCCTTCTAAATATCTTTATAACATACTTGTTCCTGAAAATATTTTTTTGTGTATGGTTGTGTTTGGGTTTGTGTATGGTTCTAAGTTTTTATGTAAAAAAATCATTCTTTTTAAAATTTTCTGTTTCTACTTAACTATACATAGACCGAGTTAATTTTTTTACCATCTATTCTCAATGTATGCATATACCATGTGTTACTTATCTGCTCCCAGTGATGCACACACATAGTATACCTCTGTTTGCTTCCACAACTGTCACTTTTTACAGCTATATGAAGCCTTTCCTGTGGTATATAATCAGGAGAGGAATTGCTGGTGTAGGAAATATACATATTTAATATCACTATTCTAGATTGCTTTCTAAAATGTTTGTGCTAGTTTATACTCTTAGTAATAATAGTACCTGAGTGATACCCTTCCTTTATATTTTAACCAGTTTAAGTGAGATACCATTCAATATTAGTCTTTAAAGATACTGGAAACAAAAATAGAGTGCAAGAGTGGGAGGATAGGTGCATATTCATTTAAGTAGAAAAAACTTTTGTGGCCAGATTTTTCTTTATAAATTCAGATTTAACACTCCATTGCTAATGATAGGATAAAGACTCTGCATATGAGAAAGCTGTAATGTAAAAACTTCAGATGCCATCCAGTTTATTTGTTCAACAATGAGCATTCATAACATTCTTTTCAATTATAGAGTACTGGTGACAAAGTAGAATGTAGATTCAGGGAGATAAAGACATTTTTAGGGTTTTTTAATAACCTCAATCTTAAATACCTATTGATAGTAATACTTGGAGTGTAATATCTGAGCATTTAAGAAACATTTGGATATATTCACATACCTACTGTAATACTACTTTAAAGAAAAAAATATTTGGGGTCAAATAGAAATAAGTTAGTGGATATGTGAAATAGGAGGAAAGAGCAACCATTTGGGAGAAAAATACTCTGCATTGATTTCTGGTTTTAGTGTTGCTTATTTCTTTGACCGTGAATATTAAGGAGGAGAAAAATGATTATAGGTGACTAAGGTCAAGGTACATCTTGACTTCTCGAAGTCAAGATGCAATGACAATAATAACCTGACTTTTTGTGGAGCTGTGTTCAGAACAATGACACTGTGGGAAGATGATTTAAGAGAGATCGATAAGTAGTAATCTACATCTAAGCAAAAAGCCAAGTCCCCAAGTGTGGTTTTGGTGTAGACAGACCTTCCTAGGTTTGCCTTCACAGGGGCTGCCTGTCCTGTTTACTGTTTTGAGTTTACTGTTTCAGAAGTTGCTTCGTATTTGCGTATGATCACCTAGGAACTAGAGTCAGCTGAGTTGCATCCAAAAGAAGGTGGCTACAATCTCAGGAATTAGTTTGTTTGCATATTTAGCGAAATCATGAGCCAGTTGTAGCCAGGAATTGGACTCATACAAGGAATGACTAGGGATACAAAGAGCAATATTATGGGTACTGGTATTAGACGTAATAGGTGTCTATTAACAATTCAGAAATTTAAACGAGCATAGAAGATAGAAAAGAGGTTGGGTGGGTGACAGCATGCAGATTTAGCCCGATGGTCTTTGATTCTGGCCATTTAGATCTTGTTCCGTGGGCCCTGGGTGGAAGCTATCTCATTCTCTAGCATCATCTTCTGGAGGATTCTTAGGAATCCTCAATTTGAGGTCTCTGGCTGGGACTGTCTTCCAGTAATTTGAGGATGTGTTATGTCACTGTAATAGAGAGCTGTGCATCCAAGGAGTTTTACTGCTGTTTTAGTTGTCAACAGAATATGCCAAGGTCATTTCCACAGGGGTTCAAGTGCAGTCTTTCCCTAATAATGTTGCAAAAATAGCCAGTCATCTAATCTGAGAGTATGTAGAGCTGATTAAGTATCTAGCAAGGGAAGATAAGATTGAACAGCTCTGGAAAATTATTATGTTAACCAGAATTATTTATGGGAGAGGAAGGCTCCTGTATTGACAGATACATCTATATATCTATATCTGTGTAGATATAAATAAAAAACACAATTGATTTATAAGGATTCAGTCAGTGATTACCCACAGAATTAGAAGGCATTGTGAACAGTGAGGACTTCAATCAACCTGTAGGATTCCTTGATTTCTACCATCAAGTGTGTTGTTATGCTTGTTCCTGATTGACAAGGATACTAAAACCTAGAAACAAAAATCAAGTTGAAAGTTATTGTACCAGTTTTTCTATAACAACATGTCTACCTCTTCTCAACTTGAAGTATTTAAATCATTAAACATATATGTCTACCTGAATATATTTTATTTGCATTTAATCTATAAAGACTGAACTGCTTTTTTGATTTGTCAAATAAATCAATTTGGAGAGGACAGAGTTTTCAAAATAGGAAATCCAAAGATATTTTAAGTCTAAAAGTTTTATTATTTTGATTTGGGGACCTCTAAGTCACAAAAGACAAAAATCAAGAAAATTTTAAATGGTAATAATACATGAGCCTTAGTCATGGTATCCAAAGGTAAAAAGTAGTTCCAAGCAATATTTGAAAATTCTATAGCAATAGGAATAATAATTATTAAGGCCTTTAATCTTTTTAAATAAGTAGATTTTATTAAAAATGATTTAAAATATGGGTTAGGCCCAGCGATATATATTTAAGAGCATTCTTTCCCAAAATGGAAATGTTAAGATCATTAAAAATACCCAAGGTATCACAGTAAAGCAAGTTACGTGGTCGAGTTCACATCTCTGTAGCATTTGGCCAGGCCAGCTTGCTGTCTTGTACAATCACTAAGATTCCATGCCGTAGTCTAGCATCCTCCCAGACCTTTTCCCTGCAGTAACCATCAAACTGCCGCACACAATGACAGTTGCTTATGATCTGCTTCCAAATTATTACATAATAAAGATAATTACATCTTCAGTTTAACACATTAGACTTTATGTAAGTCACAATTTTTACTACATAACTAAACACAGTGATTAGTTCAGCTGTTTATTTCCTTTTTTTTTTCCCCCTAAAGCATGACTTTTTCCCCCTTAAAGCATGAAGAAAGCAGTGCACTGATTCACATTCTGGCTCAAGCCAGATCTGGCCATCTCCTCCATAATGTTTTCTTGTCATTGCTGCTGACAGTGTAATTCTCCAGAATGGAGCCTTAAACTCCAAACCACATCTATTGACACTGTAATCAATACTTCATGATTTTATGGAGTACAGTTACGCTAGAACTTGTAGCTTCCAAAACTGCTATTGAGAAGTCCACAGGTATCCTGATTCTTAATCCTTTTTTAAAATTTAATTTTACCAAGTTGTAATTCACATATAGCATTGTGTGAGTTTAAGGTGTGCAACTTGTTGACTGATAAATTTATATATTGCAATATGATTACCACTGTAGTATTGCTAACACTTATATCGTGTCACGTAATTATCATTTCTTTTTTTGGTGGGAAAAATTAAGATATAGTCTCTTAGTAAGTAACCTTTAAGTTTATAATATGGTGTTGTCGTCTATAATCACTACGTTGTTCATTGAGTCTCCAGGATGTTTTTATTGCAAGTTTGTACCCTTAAACAACATCTCCCCAGAGCGCCTAGCCCCTGGTAACCACCATTCTTTGTTTTTATGAGTTCCGGGATTCCATATATAAGTGATATTGTACAGTATTTGTTTTTCTCTGATTTATCTCACTTAGCTTAATGTCTTCAGGTTCATCCATGTTGTCACAGATGGCGGGATTTCCTTCTTTCTCATGGCTGGGTAATATTGATCCTTTCTAAGTGACCCATTACCTATCCGCACTGGAAGCTTGTAAAATCTGCTCGTCTCCATTTTTCTGAAATGTCTAAATATTGTGTCTTGATATGAATCTACTTTCAAATATTTGTGATGGGAACTCATTAGATCCTTTCAGTTTTATAAATCCTGTCATTCAGTTTAGGAAGTTTCCTTGAATTACTGCATAAATTTTCTTTCTCTCTTTTCTCTGTTCTTTCTTTCTAGAACTCCTAATTATTTGTATATTGGAGTCCATGGACTGGTTGTCTAGTTTTTCTGTTTTTCTTTATTTTATTTTTCTATTTTCTAGAATATCTCTCTAACTTTATTTCTATCCAACCGATTCTACCTCCAGAGGTATCTCATACTCTCAGTTCTCTGCTTTTGGAGGATTTTGCTGTGTACATCTAATTGGTTCTCAGCTTTCCTCACTGTCAGCCTCTGAGTTAGTTTTCTTGGATCCTCTCAGTCAGTTAGTATTTGTCCACTTACTTTTTAGTTTCCAAAGTCTTATGCTGCCTTCTCTCTTTATCATCTGTATGTTTTTATATCTTTAAAGCATTTCTTTGCCATAAGTTTAGTAGAGTTTTAGGAGGGAAGTGAAATTTCCTACATGTATTCAGTATGCTATTTTACCAAAACACTGGTCATTTTTTTTTTTTTGGCTACTCCTTTATAGCCATTTTACATTATTGACTTAATTCTCCTATTAAAGGCAAGTGTTTATCATGGTTTCATCCTCTTCTTTTTGGTCTTCTCACATAACATACTTTCCCTCGGTTTTATTTATTATTTTTAATATAATATTTTCTTTGCATACTTACATGTTTTTTACTCTCCTGAAGTGAAGCACGTCACTCCTCTTAGGGGACAGCTGACTTAGAGGACCCCCTCTCATCTCACCTCTGCCTGTTCGTAAAATCACATCTGTTCTCAGAGACGCCAGCATGTTCGATGTCGTTACACTGCTTCTGCTACTCTCTGCTCTTCTCCGAGCATGTCCCACTTCCCCTGCGCTTCTATATTTTTGCACGTGGCTGTTTCTACTTTTTGGGATGTCTGCTCCAGCTAGTGATTTCTCTCCCCAGCCCCTCCTTCCTTTCCTGACAGACTCCTGAAGTCTTAAGAATCTCTGCCTAAGTAGTCTCTTTCTGAAGCTTTCTTTCATCTTGCTTCAATCCTTCAAGCTATAGTGAATCATCCCCTCTATTTATAGCACTCAGAACACTATAGTGCAATTATTTATACAGTCTGACTACTTCAGCTGGATCATGACTGAAACTAGGGAACAAATCCTGTCCCTCTCCAATGTGCCATTTTACTATGACTGTGTAGATGGATATATAAATAAATGTGCTCCGTAAACTACAGAGCACTAATATATTATGATGGTAATTATATTCAGTGATTTTCAAGAGGAAGTTGCCTTTTTGATAATTAAGTATCTTCAGTTTTTTTATTCTACAATTTCACCTTTCTTCCTCATCATTTACTTTTATAAAATATAAGACAGTATAATTATTTGGAATGGGGGAGAGGACTATCTGCAGATGAGAATTTTTCAGTTCATTGAGAAGAGATTTACATCTAGCAACTTGGCCATTTATAAATAAGACAAGTTCAGGGTCATTGTTAAGGAGGTGAATGGATAAGCTTTGATTTAATTTATTTTCTTTCCCACCACTCTCTTTCTCTTAGAGTGCTCAGATCTAAGATGCTATCCTCAAATAGGACATGTAACAATTTCTTAAACTCTTGGGTTAATCTTCTGGTTAAATTAGTACCATGCATGTGAAAGTCTCTAATAAACTTATTCTGACCCTGATTGACTGACTGACTTCCTTCCTTCCTTTCTTTTTCTTTCTCTCTTTCAGTTCTTTTAAAGATTTATTTATTTATTTTGAGAGAGGAAAAGAGAGCAGAGGGAGAAGGAAAGAGAAATCTCAAGCAGATTCCCTGCTGAGTATTTACGCAGCCTGAGTGCAAAGCCCTATGTGGGCTCATTCTCATCACCCTGAGATCAGGAATGGAGCGGAAACCAAGAGTCAGTTGCTCAACTGACTGACCCATCCAGGTGCCCCTTGACTTCGTTTTATTTTTGTGTCATCCTCTTTAACTTCTTTCTTTTTTTTAAGTCTTTCAGAAATCATTCGTAGTGACTAAGACTTAAACTTAGTGAACATTTAGATACACTTAATGTATTTTTAAAATATGAGTACCTGTAGCACTTTACTAGAAAATATATTATAAAGCTGAATGATGTAAAACAAATCTTTTTTTTTCTGAAAAATAATGTTGAAATTGGGATTTTTCCCCCCATAACTAAGGATTTGGTGTAAATATGTTGTAAAAACAAAGATAAAGCTATGTAAGTTTTAATAATAATTTAAGATAATAATGTATTAAATGAACTTAAATGCATTGATTTTATAATATTTATATTTTATTTTATTTTGACTCATTTATTCAACCAAACCTTCTTTCACTCTACTCAGATCTTGAAGTCTACCACCTTTGGCCTTACTTTTAGTTTATGACCTAATTTCCAACGTCAGGCAAAAATGAAAGCCATCAAGATGAGAACTGTCCCTGAAAGTATTTCTCCTTCTAGCCCTATCTAATTTTTCCCCAGGATTTCTGCCTTTGCTCTCTAAATTTTTACCTCTCTCTTGCATATCAGCAACTCCTTTTCTCTGGGTTCTTCCTGTCGGTACGTAACCTATTCGGGTACTTTCCATCTTAAAAAAATAATAATTCTTTAACCTCGTGTATCACTCCCGCTACCGACATCTTTTTCCCCTTCAGATACCTACACTTACTGTCTTAGTTTGCTTATGCCCCATTCATTCCTCAGCCTTCAGCGGTACACACTGTGCCACTGCATCACTCCAGCTATTTTTGCCCACTCTACCGTCTGGTGACTTCATCATTACTAATTCAGTGGCCGCTTCCCCATCCTCACCTTGCTAGCCTTCTTTGCAGCGTGTGATACTATTTGCTATTCTGCCCTTTTTTCAAAATCTTTTTTTTTTTCTTCTTATTTTAACAGCCTTTCTCTTTGGTGTCCCTTTACTCTCATAGCTTTAATTACCGTGTATATGCTGATGATAGCAAATCGGTGTCTTCAGCTTTCTCTTGAGCTTTAGACGTGTTTATTCAGCTTGACATTTTCATTTAAGTGTCTCATGTGTACTGCAGACTCAACCTGCACAAGACAGAACTATCATCTTTTTGTTCCATCAGATATTTTCCTCCTGCTATTTTTTATTTCAGTCAGTAATATTGCCATTAACCTGTTGCCAGAGCAGAAATCATTTTCTTTGACGACTCCTCCTTCTGCCCAGAGTTCAGTCACCAAGTGCTATTGGTTCTGCCTTACATCACTCTAGTCTACCCCAGACGGCAGCCACCATTCTGCGGCTGCCGCCAGCATCTCTCACCAGAGTAATTTTTTTTTTTAAGATTTTATTTATTTATTTGACAGAGAGGGAGAGATCACAAGTAGGCAGAGAGGCAGGCAGAGAGAGGGGGGGAAGCAGGCTCCCCACTGAGCAGAGAGCCCGATGTGGGGCTCCATCCTAGGACCCTGAGATCATGACCCGAGCTGAAGGCAGAGGCTTTAACCCACTGAGCCACCCAGGCGCCCCTCACCAGAGTAATTTTAACAGTTTACTTTTCACTGGCTTCTCTGCCTCCTGTTCTTATTTACCGCCCCTAAGCATTCAGAAGGCAGCCAAAGATAATTTTTTTCAAATAAAATATAATTGATATTTTCTTTTTTTTTTTAAGGTTTTATTTACTTATTTGAGAGAGAGAAAGAGAGACAGAGCACAAGCAGGGGGAGGAGGGAAAGGGAGAAGCAAACTCTCACCACTGAGCGGGGAGCTTGACATGGGTCCCCATCCCAGGACCCTGAGCTCAAGGCAGACGGTTAACTGATTGAGCTACCCAGGCATGCCTAATTGGTATTTTGTTATTTAGAAATCTTAAATGGAGTGTTTCCTGTTATTCTTGGAGTAAAAAGACTTTTATGTTGTGGTTCCTAATTAATGCCATCAGCTCATCCCCCACTGTTTTATGGTGTCTATTCTCCCTCAGATGGTTTTCTCTCACTTCATTTGTCTTCACATTGTGTTTCCCCCTTAACTCATCACACACACACACACACACACACACACACACACACACACACACCATTAGTTCCTGAAATCTGATCTGGGAACTGCTAGTTACCCCTCACACGCAATCTTTTTAGAGGGTCCATTTGGTCGACACTGTTTTCATAGTAGTGCTATGATGTTACAAGTGACCCTTGATAACATGGGGGTTGGGGTTGGGCTCTGATAGCCCATCACTATCACAACAGTCTAAAATTCACATATGACTTTTACTTCCCCAAGAACTTAACTACTAATAGCCTTACGGATAAACAGATTAATGCATATTTTGTATGTTGCATGTGTTATGTAGTGTATTCTTAAAGTAAGCTTGGATAAAGAAAATATTGTTAAGAAAGTTATAAAGTATACTTATAGTACTGTATTGTATTTATCAAAAAAATCTGCATATAAGTGGACCACGCAGTTCAAACCATGTTGTTCCAGGGTCATTGATATTTCCTTTTCTCGCTGTCTCATGAATGAATGTACAGTGGGTTTTTTCCAAAGGCGTCATGTGATGATGTCATTGATCTAGTGGCTAATAGATATATGCTTTTGCATTCTCTGTTTTTAAAAGTTCCTATTTAAAAAAATCTAATAGGGTAAGTAGTGACATAACAAAAACTCTTAAGAGTCTTCAGTAATATCCAAGAGAGCAAAGGGGTCCTGAGTCAAAAGGGTTCGAGAATTGCTGTTTAGGCCTCATTTGAATGGTGTTTCTTTCGAGAAGTTTTTGTTTAGGTCCTCTACCAGAATAACCATTGAGTAACCTCTGTGGTTTGCACTTTTCCTATCATAGCACTTGTCATACTGTACTGTGGTGTGTTAGTTATTTATCTGTCTAGGCCAGTAGACACAGAAAGCCCCATAGAAGAAGGAACTCTCCTGCATCCCCAGTACTGAGCACAGTTCTTTATACATAGTAAGTGCTCAGTAAACACATGTTGAGTGACTCTCTTAGAAGGTATTGGGGATATGAGGACTATAACTCGTTTGAAATTATCACCATTTTGTACTTTAGTGATACATTCATTTCTTAACTTTTTGACCCTCATTTTTTTGACCCACCAATATCTGAAAGGTTTTAGAAAACAAGTTGTTTATGTGTGTGTGTTGAGTGTTACAATACACATATACACATGTGCATATAGAAAGTAAATGTATACATATTAGAGCAGGAAGAACCTATTTCTGAATCTTTGTCTTCTCAAGCCATGGGCGCCTTCGACAAATCTTTTTATTACTTGAATCTAACTTTACTCATCAAATCGTGGGATCGAACTAGGTTATCTAAAACCTTTTTTCCTATATGATACTCTGTGATTACTTGTGAAAAGTGTCAAGAATGTATTATATGATTTATATATTATGTTTTATTAAAAATGCACATAAATTTAGTTTTATCCAAATATTAAAATGACTTTGTTTTTACAGGAAAGATGATAAAGACTATGCTTTAAAACAAATAGAAGGAACTGGGATCTCTATGTCGGCATGTAGAGAAATAGCAGTAAGTGAAGTTCTTTTTATGATCATTATTATCAATTGACTTATAACTGTCAACTATGTAGGTCTCTGAATTGTATTTGTCACATATACACATTAATTGAAAGTTGGTAAATATTTTTCTTATTGACAGTCTATAGAAAAATATATTTGTTTCCTAAGATAAGTATAGGTGGCATGTAGTTCTCGCAGAAATAACTATATAAGTTCATTTGTTTGGGAGTAAGTCAATATTAGTTGTTTATATACTTGTGTATTTTTCCAATAAATGTCACTAAATATTAAGGGCCCAGTTATTCATATTATTTCATTGGGTGCAATTAAAGTAAATGTGTATGAATCTATATGTTAGTTCATATAAATTAATATTTCTATTTTAATAAAATGAGATTGTGTTATTTGATTTTCATTTTATCTATTCATTTGAATATGTAAAAATACGTGCTGTTTTCTTTTGGAAGCATAGCTTTCCATATGGTGTTAGAATCTCATTTTGATTCCAAAGGAAAACATTCATGTTAATGCATTACTAAATAATTACTCACACATTTAAACTGCTACTTCCATGGGATTTTACTTCAGTTGTTAATATTGTAACACTGTGGATCCAAATTTGTCTTTTCTGGCTGTAATCAAAATATTCTAGAATATATATTAAAATCTTTGCTTTTGTCGCTTTTAGCCCTTGTATCTGTCTACAGATAATAGGCTGTTGTGACCTGGATTTATTAATTTAAATAATTTTACCTGTTTAACAGCTTCTATACCACTGGGTTTTCTATTAACAGCCTTTTGTTGTGTATCATGTTGATGAGAACTTGAGTAGGTAAAAGTAAAGAAACAGAACAAGTGAGAGTCTCCGGCCTTAAATATTTACACACCGATGAGGAAAGGCATTCATAAATCTTATAATAATAGTGTATGAAGAGCAATGATAGAAGTGTACGGAGAGGGACGCCTGGGTGGCGCAGTTGATTGGGCAGCTGCCTTTGGCTGAGGTCATGATCCCGGCGTCTTGGGATCAAGTCCCGCATCGGGCTCCTTGCTCCGCAGGGAGCCTGCTCCTCTCTCTGCTTCTGCCTGCCTCTCTGCCTGCTTGTGTTCTCTCTCTGTTAAATGAATAAATAAAAATCTTTAAAAAAAAAAAAAAGAAGTGTACGGAGAGTGAGAAAATTACCTACATCTAACTGAGAGAATCAAGGAAGGTTGCAGGTTTTGGAAGACATGTAAGAATTACCTCCATGAGGGAAGAGTAGAGGTGAGGTGGAGGGCATTCTTTCTTAACCATGTTGGAAGTTATATTTCAAGTAATTGATAGATTTTTAATGTTCTTGAATCTAAAGGAAGGATATCTGTACTCTGACAGTTCTTAAACATCTACAGTTCTACATATTCTAGTTAGTTTTAAAAGAATTAAAATCCACTAGACTGTGGTTAATGATGTAGATATCATGATGGAGATTACCTTTGGGAAGGGGCCAGGGAGTGACCGGGAGTGGGAGACAAGGGAACTTTCAGGATTGTAGTAATATTCTGTTTCTTGATCTTGATCTGGGTCTGGTTATGTGGGTTTACTATGTGAGAGCTCACTGTACTGTGCATTTATGGTTTGTGTGCTTCTCTCTTTATTAAACTTGAACAAAATGTTTTAAAAACAACTCCGTTCATTTTAGGAACAGGCAGTCTTCTTGAATATGTTGATAACTGTAAATTCAGTTAAGCATAGAAAGAAATGCAAAAACTTATTTCTAATGTATTTGATTGTGGTTCTTCAATCTAAAGTGAGCAGAAATTTTTATTTTTGATGAAATTTTGCTAATGTTTCCTTTTTATGACTATTGATTTCTGTATCTGGCTGAAGAAATCTTTACTTATGATTATGAAGAAATTTTCTTTTGTTTTCTAATAAAAGCTGTATAGTTTTGGTTTTATTTTTTAGTTTATGTATACTTAATTCATTTTTGTTTGTATAGATGCGATGTAAGGTTTGAGCTTCTTTCCTGCCTCACCCCATATGAATGTACAGTTGTTGTAACATCATTTTTTAAAAAGGATTCTTCCCCATTAAATTTGTTTGGCACCTTTGTAAAAACTTAAGTGACTGTGTAAGTATGAACTATTTCTGGGCTCTCTTCTGTTCCGTCTCTTTGTCTATACTTTTGCCATTATCCAGGTGCCTCTAGCTTTACAGCAAGATTTGAAGTAGGATTGTATACGGCCACCAGCCTTATTCTTCTGTTTCAGGATTGGACTATTTTAGGTCCTTTGCATTATCATATAAATTTTTAATCAGCTAGTCAATTTTTATTTCAGTAATATGCCTTCTGGGATTATGGTTTGGATCAATTCAGGGAATATTGACACATCCAAACCATGAATCTAAAAAGATACGCTTTCTATCTTTTAAGGTTTTCTTTAATTTTCTCTACAGCATCTTTATAGAGGTTTTGCACACCTTCTGTTAAATTCATTTCTAAGGACTTTATGTTTTCTGGCACTATAGTAAATGGGATTATTTTTAAAATTTTAATTTAAAATTTTATTTCCCATTTGTTTGCTTCTATATTTAGAAATAGAACTTTGAAAAGAAAAAATAGAACTTTTAAAATATTGTACATTTTAGATATATATGTAAACTTACTGGTAGGTTTTGATGATATATGCAGATTTTCTGCATAAATAATTATGTATGCAACTTAGAATAGTTTTCCTTCTTTCCATCTTTTTATTTTTATTTCTTTTCTTATTGCACTGGCTTAGGCCTTTCATATAATGTTGAAGAGTAATGTGGGTGGACATCTTTGACTTGTTCCTAATCTTGGGGAAGGTGTTTTCAGTGTTTCACCATTAGGTAAATGCTAACTATAGGGTTTTTTAATAGATGCCATCAGTCAGACTAAGGAAGTTCCTTCTATTTTTTTCATAAGCGGTATCAAATTTTTCTACATGTACTGAAATGACCCTGTAGTTCTCTTTTATTCTGATACATTGGTAGGCTACATTGATTTGTAATGTTTATGCAATTTTGCATTCTTGAAATAATCCTGCTTATATATTGCTAGGTTTGATTTAGTAATGTGTTGTTAAGGAGTTTTAAGTGTACGAGTTTGAAGGATGTTGGTCTATAATTATGTTTCCTGTAACGTTTTTGTCTTTGGTATCAAGATTGTGCTACTCTCATGAAATGCATTAGGCAGCCTTTTTTCATCTCTCATATTTTGACAGTTTCGGTAAGATTGATAGTTTTTCTTCCTTAAATGTTTAATAGAATTCACCAACCAATATTATTTACTTAGTAGCTAAAGAGCTCTTCAGATTTTATTTTTCATCTTGTGTTTGATATATTTTTTCTGTAATTTGTCTATTTCTTTTTTTTAAGATTTTATTTATTTGACAGAGAGAGAGAGAGAGAGGTAGAGGGCACACAGACACAAGCAGGGAGAGAGGCAGACAGAGGGAAAGGGAGAAGCAGACTCCCCGCTGAGAAGAGAGCCCAAAGCTGGGTCAATTCCAGGACCCTGGGATCCTGACCTGAGCCCAAGGCAGACACTTAACCAACTGAGCCATCCAGGTGCCCCTGTAATTTGTCTATATCTAATTTGTCTTTTTTGTTTAAGTTGTTGAATTTATTAGTACAGAGTTGTTCATAATATATGAACATCTGTTGTTTTCTGTGGTGATGTCCTATTTCATTGCAGGTTGGTAATTTGTGTTTTCTGTCTATATCATTGATCTCTGCTCTTCATTATGTTTTTCCTTCTTCTTTGGGCTTATATTTCTCTTTTATCTTCTTAAGGTGGAACCTTAAGTAATTGATTTTACATTATTCTTTTCAATAAGTAAGTAAAACTATAACTTTTCCTTTAAGCTGTGTTCTACTTGTATTCCATAAGTTTTGTTACATTGTCATTTAGTACAGAATATTTTCAGTTTTCTTTGTGATTTTTTTCTTTTATTCATGGATTATTTAGAAATATATTGTTTAATTTTTAGGGGTGCCTGAGTGTCTCAGTTGGTTAAGTGTCTGACTCTTGATTTCCCACTGAGGTCAGGACCTCACAACCCTGAGATTGAGCCTGTATTGGACTCCATGCTCACCCTGGAGTCTGCTCGTTCCTCTTCCTCTGCTCCTCTCCTCACAACTCGCTCTCTGTCTCTCACACTCTCTCAAATAAATCAATTAAATCTTAAAATATGTATATAGTTAATTTTAAAACATGTGTGGAATGGTATAGAACACCCAGAAATGAATCCATAATTATATGGTTAGTTAATCTTTGACAAAGGAGAAATGGATATGCAATGGAAAAAAGACAATCTCTTCAACAAATGGTGTTGGGGAAACTGGACAGCTAAACTGGATATGGAAATGAATGAAACTGGACCACTTTCTTTCACCATATACAAAAATAAACTAAAAATGAATTAAAGACCTAAATGTGAGACCTGAAACCATAAAAATCCTTGAAGGAAGCACAGGCAGTAATTTCTCTGACATTGGCTATAGCATCATTTTTCTAGATCTGTGTCCTGAGGCAAGGGATATGAAATCCAAAGTAATCTATTGGGACTACGTCAAAATAAAAAGTTGCACAGCAGAAGAAACAGTTAACAAAATTAAAAGGCAAGCTACTTAATGGAAAAAGATATTTGCAAATCACATATCTGATAAAGGGCTAGTTTCCAAAATATATAAAGAACTGATACAGCTCAACACCCAAAAAACAAATAACCCAATTGAAAAATGCACAGAAGACATGAACAGACATCTCTCCAAAGAAGACATCTAGATAGCCAACAGACACAAAAAATATGCCCAACATCACTCATCATCAGGGAAATGCAAATCAGAACTACAATGAGATATTACTTTATACCTGTCAGAATGGCTAAAATCAAAAACATAAGAAACAACAACTGTTGGTGAGGATGAGGAGAAAAACCCTGGAGCACTATTGGTGAGAATACAAGCTGGTGCAGCTTCTGTGGAAAACAGTATGGATTTTCCTCTAAAAGTTAGAAACAGAACTACTCTACAGTTCAGTAATCACACTACGCGGTATTTACCCCAGAAATTCAGAGGGATAGATGCACCCCTCTGTTTATTGCAGTATCATTTATGGTATCCAAATTATGAAAGCAGCCCAAGTGTCCATTGATAGATGAATAGAGAAGATGTGTGTGTTTATGCGTGCACACGCATGCACATGCAGAACTACTGAGCCATAAAAAAAGAATGGAATCTTGCCATTTGCAACAACATGGATAGAGCTAGAGAGTATAATGCTAAGTGAAGTAAATCATAAGTCAGTTAGGGAAAGACAAATATGGTATGATGTTACTGTGTGGAATTTAAGAAACGAAACAAACAACCAAAAGAGAAAAAAAGAGTCAAACCAAGAAATAGACTCTTTAACTATAGAGAACAAACTGATTATTACTGGAGGGGAGATGGGTGGGAGATAGATGAAATAGGGGATGGGGATTAAAGAGTACACTTACCATGATGAGCACTGAGTAATGTATAGAATTGTTGAATCACTATATTGTACACCTGAAACTAATAAAACACTGTATGTTAACTATACTGGAATTATAATTAAAAAATTTAATAAAAATGTTTTTTTAAACATGTGAGTCTTTTGAGATAATTTATTGTTGATTGCTAATTTATTTCCACGTGGTCAGGGGAAAGAGATCCTATATTTTAGAGACATATACTAAAATATTTATAGGTGAAATCATATCAGATATGGGATATATTTCAAAATAATCCAGGGTAAGGTGGGAGGATTGGGTATGAATGTTGATAAAATGAGATAGGCTGAGAGTGGATAATGATACACAGTGGTCTGTTTTACTATTCTATTTTATTTACGTTTAAAAAATTTCTATAATAAAAAAATCAAAAAGAAAAAAATCCCATCTCTTTTGGCACATCTTATCGGTCCTCTCTCCTTTCATTAAATCTTCCTCTGAGAAGTCCTGTTTCCCCACTACTCATCTCCTTTATTCTTTTACCGTCTGCTCCCAATTTGTTTTCTTTCATAGCAAATTATAAGGCACTTCTTTTTATTGGTTTTCTATTTTCACTACACTGTAACACATTCTTCACCAGTGTGTGCTAGGCATGACACAGTCTTTGTTCAGTAAATACTTGTAAAAGGGAGGGAAGAAGGAAAGAACTCTGAGCATATCTGCTAAAGTTAAGAGCATTGCATGCCTTCATTCTCATTGTACTGTAAGTGGTTTGTTTTGTATTTCCAGAATTTCTTGCTAGTTAGAATCCTTTTAGCTTAGTGCTTTTCAAACTGTGCTTCAGCAGACGATCAGTATTCCAAGAGAGTCAGCCTTGTAGTTGGAATAAGGGAGCTGGGGGAGCAGAGGTAAAACTCCAGACTACTTTCAAAGTTCACATCTATTTTAATCTAGGCACCGCAGGGTTTGCTTTTAGTTTTGTTCTTATCAACTTGCAAGAATTTGATTGAAGAAAGCTTCCACAGCTTTAACAAAATAACTGAAATAATTTTGGAATAATATTCTGTATACTGTTGTAGTAATTTCAACTTAGCTATCATCGTATCCATGGCATAAATGCAGAATTTATTATTTTTGCCATGTTGTAAAATTTTAGTATTAGAAATCATTGTCATTTTGAGAATATCAGAGGTTTTATATACTGTTTCCTCACTGGTCTAGGTGATCATTTAATGACAAGATACAATTTTAAATGTTACTAATTTTTTATTTATTTGTACTTCAAGGGTTGAAATTAAGTGTGATATTGTATGGTACAACTGGAATGAATTAAGTTGATGAAGAATGATGTATTAAGACATTTGTATTTTCAGTAGTGCTCTTAGTAAAGGAAATTATAAGATTTTATTCCCAGTGGAATTAGAAGAATTTAGATGATTTCTGTGATGGAAACCATTGCTTAAATTTATTCAAACCTTTCTTTAAATTTTTTTTAACATAAAATCCTCAGAAAAAAAAAATAGGTATCTACATGCTATGGGCTGGCTCTGATGAAAAGCACTTCAGCATTTCATCACCTGGGAAAACTGGGATGTTCCCACAGCGTCAGAGTACCAGTCTCAAAGTACTGCCTGTAGCACTTAAAGCCCTGGCCAGATTACCTGTGCTTTACCTAGCTTTGCCACTTAACTAGCTTTTAGGACCCAAGGCAAGTTACTTAATTTCCTTGTGTTCTCGTTTTCTCATTTGTAAAATGGTAATAGTATCTCATAGGGTTTGTTGTGAGGCACTTGGCATACTCTTTTGGACCCGATAAACTCTAGGTAAATACTAGCTACTCTCAATAAATCATCAGTTCCCACTACTGCAGCCACAGCATTAGGATTGTGTGCATACCTGCATTTGTCGGCCACTGGAGGACTTCAGCACGTCTCAGCACATTTTATATGCCAGGACCTAGTGCATCTACCACCATGGCTGGCATGTAGGAGGCATTTGCTTAATGGTAGTCCTGCTAAATGTAACCCAGCTCCTTGGTTTTTTGTTTTGTTTTGTTTTGTTTTAAGATTTTATTTATTTATTTGAGAGACAGAGAAAGTGAGAGAGAGCATGAGAGGAGAGAAGGTTAGAGGAAGAAGCAGACTCCCCGCGTGGAGCTGGGAGCCTGATGTGGGACTCCATCCCGGAACTCAAGGATCATGACCTGAACCTAAGGCAGTTGCTCAACCAACTGAGCCATCCAGGCGCCCCTCCTTGGTTTTTTTTTTGAAGTACTTCACTAGAAATATTGACTTAGACGTAATTCCCCACTGAAAGTCAGTTCCATACTGACCCATCTCCTGATAAATCTACCTTAAAACACCCAACATAGAGTGTTTTACTTACTCAGTCATAGTAGTTATTTACTGTATTGGTTTGCCAAGGTTGCCATAACAAAATACTATGAACTGGGTGGCTTAAACAACAGAAACTTACTTTCTCAGAGAGTCTGCAGAGTTGGTTTCTTCTGAGGCTTCTCCTGGGTTTGCAGACAGCCACCCTCTTGTGGCCTCTTCAGTGGCCATATATCTGTACAAGCTGCCCTGGTGTCTCTCTATGTGTCCTAACCTGTTTCTCTTACGAGGTGACAATTCGTATTGGATTAGGGCCACCCTACTGACCTTATTTTAACTCAGTTGCCTCTATAAAGGCCTTATCTTCAAATACAGTCACATTCTGAGGTACTGGGGTTAGGGCTTCAAGATGAATTTGGGGAGAACAAATTCAGTCCATAACAGTTACTTAATTACTCACTTATGATTATAATTACTTATGATAATGATAGTTCTTACTGTTAATATATTATTAAATCATTACCCTGGAAGATTTGTTGTCTGACTAATCAGCTGGATGGTTTAAAAATAGAAGTGGATTAGTTTTTTTAAGACGTAGATTTTTTAAAGAAGTGGATTAAGGTTTTATGATAAAAGCAGTGATCTTAGTCCATAGATCAGAAGCCAAAGGGGTATTGTATGATACCTTTTAATTTGTATATTTTGTTTATTCACAAGTTCATTATTCACCAAAAACTTAATGAGTGTCTACCAGGTGCCCAGGAGGGTGCTAGAAGGTAGCAGCTCCATCCTGATCAAGACTCACGGCTGTATTGGCCATTCACAACCTAGTATATACTTCAAATACCTCTGCCTCTGGAATGTAAGGAGAGTAGTCCCCCAGAGTATTAGGTCTCCGAAAGTGTTGGTATTTTGGAGCACCTGGGTGGCTCAGTCTCTGCCTTCAGCTCAGGTCATGATCCCAGGGTCCTGGGATTGAGCCCCATATTGGGCTCCCTGTTCAGCAGAGAGCCTGCTTCTCCCTCTCCCTCTGCCTGCCTCTGTGCCTACTTGTGCTCTCTCTCTGTCAAATAAATAAAATCTTAAAAAAAAAAAAAAAGTGTTGGCATTAGACCTTAGAGTGCTGACTTCATATTTTAAAAATCAATTAATTATTTTTAAAAGCATTAAAATCCTGATTCGAACCACTATCTAGAACTATGATCATGAGCAAATTATTTAATCCCCTCAAACCACTATTTCCTCATTTATAAAATAGAAGTAATATAGATATTTCATAGGGTAATTCATGATTAAGTGATATATATAGTGCATGTCATATGTTTAGCACCATACTTGGCACTTTGGAAGAACTTAATAAAATGGTTGCTGCTGGGTTTTTTTGGGTTTTTTTATTTTGTTTTTTTTCCAGTACAGGAACTAAGCTTTATCATTAGAGGTGAAATTAAAGGAGATACTAAGAATAGCTTTATATGTAGGTTTCTAATAATTGGAGAGAACTTTTGCCACAGTTTGGAGTTTGTTATAATTTCTACCCTGCCAGTTTCCAGAAAGAATTTGAAATAGTGCCTGAGGAGTGTGTTCCAATCATGAGGTAATGGAGAAAACACTGACCCAGAACTAAGCTTAGCACTGAACTTAGCACTGGGTTTAGCTCTGGAGCCAGCTGGATGATCCTGGGTAATCCCGAAGTCTAGACTTTCCCTATCAGATTCTTCGCCTTATTTATTAATTAGGATATGGTTAATCTTAGATACTGGCCTTTAGGTTTCTGAGGCTTTGTGTATGATCTCTAAAGTCTCATAAGTTTGAAATTATATTCTAAAAGCAGAAATCTATAACTTGAATTTAATCTTCCTCCTAAATATCAGTTTCCAGAGAATAATGATTAGTATAAATGACTAATAGTCCATTCATAGTCTTTCTTGGCTAAATTCATTTCAGAGTCCTAATATATTGTCAACATTGCATTTATATTCTTGTTTTGGTAGCAGCGTTCTTATAAAAGGTACTAAAGTCATAAGTTCTAAAACCTTGACTTTTTCACATGGCTGTCATGTATTTGGAAAACATGTGGAAGGCACTATGTAAGTCAGTTTTAATTAATAAAGACATAGTATCAGGCTTCATGAGAAATTTCTTTTTTTTTTTCTAAAGATTTTATTTATTTAACAGAGAGAGAGGAGGAAGCAGGCTCCCGATGAGCAGAGAGGCCGATGTGGGGCTCGATCCCAGGACCCTGAGATCATGACCTGAGCCTAAAGCAGAGGCTTTCATGAGAAATTTCTTGACATTGTTACTGCTCTTGTTCCTTTTTTTTGCTTGGCAGAGTAGGAATAATTTTTAACTGATGGATTATTAGGGCCACTTTGGTTAATAAATGAGGATAAAATAAGGCGATAAAAGATTTTAAATAGAATGTCCTTCTTAGAAATGAGAAAGGTTAAGTTCATAAAGATGTATTCTACTTAGATGCCTCTATCTGTATAAGTTCTTTATTATTTTATTAAAAGTTTACAAAATCTTAATCAACTGTATAATTTAAGTGCCTGAAAAAAAATAGTTACTATATCTCACAGAATTACAGATCTTAATTCGCATCTGAAATTTGATATTGACAAATGTTATATTTTCTAATGTTATAATTAGTTTTTTAAAAGTTATTGAGTTGTACACTTAAAATTGTTAAAATGGTGATTTTAATGTTGTATATTTTATCACAATTAAAAACCAAAACAAAAGTAAAACTGACTAAACAATAACAAAATAGATTTACTCAGTTATATCTTTTCAGAGTTTTTCTACATTTGTTACTGAAGCACCTATTTGGACACTTTCAAAATACTGTGGGTACTTATTAGATTTTTAGAATTTATTACCATTAGGTTTGTATTTCTGTGAATTACAAATATATGATTTATTTAACATTATTTTCATGGCAAAGATTTTTAATTGATTTTCCTTGTTTTGCAGTTACTTCGAGAGCTTAAGCATCCAAATGTCATCTCTCTTCAAAAGGTATTTCTGTCTCATGCTGATAGGAAAGTATGGCTTCTGTTTGACTACGCTGAACATGACCTCTGGGTAAGGTGAATTGCTGGTAGACATAGAGCCATTGGTTTCAGTCAGGGATTAGGAGTGGCTAAAAACAACTTTAGTTTATCTTACTCTGAGATTTGCATTTTAAAAATAAAAGTAACCTCATAGAATGTGATTGATGAATTACCAAATCTAGGGTATTTTGTTTTGTATTACTACATTTTGTTTTTATCTATGTGAACTTTGTAACATACTACAGAAAATAGTAGAATCTGAAGAGTATAAACAGTAATTCAGTATTGTTTCGTAGCTGTAGGTTTTGATAAAATTTTTTAAAGTAACTATAATAGCTATTATAGAATTTAAAACCAGCATATTTCCTTTTACTCTAAAGGAATATAAAATGAGCAAGTGGTATCCTTATATAGGAAGATAAATATGTTATATTTGGAAGACTAGACTGAGATTTAATGGTTCTATCTGTTGTTTGTCATATGACATTAAGCAAGTCTCTTAATGGCTCTGAAGTTGTAGCCCGCCCCCAACCCCATCTGTAAAATGTGGTACTTTTCCTGCTTTTTTACAGGATTTTTCTGAAGAGCAATTTTGTATTTGAAAAGCTTTATAAACTAAGTGTACTATACAAATATAGCATACTATTAATCATTTATTGGATATTATTCATACTTACTCCTTATTCTAATGAATTTCTTATTTCCATCAGCAGAAGTTCAGTATTATACTTACTTGAATTGAGCATGTTCTTGTATAGGAAGAATTTTTTGTGGAAAAGAGCTCCCAATTAAATCCTTGAAGATTCTCAAAGTCAAGTAATTATAGTCTATTAGATTAGATTTATTAGGATAGCTAATATAATGACAAAAATGATGTTATATTGATAAAAATTATTATAAACTGAGAACTTAAATTTATCTTAGCTAAATAGCTGAATTACAAACAGCTAACTCAGTATTTTTTTGCATTTACTCACTAGATCGTTTTTAAAATTGGTATTTACATCAGTCTTGGGTAACTATAAAATTTTCTCTTTTATTTAACGTAACAGTTATGTTCTTTGAAAGTCTGAAATGCCATCTTGGGGATAAGAGTTTATGATATATCTAATGAAAATAGCTGGATAGCCAAAATAATTTTGAAATATACTCAAAAAACTTATATCTTAATCAGTCTTGTATAAAGAACATGTTAACACAGACTACAATTTAGAAAATAAAACAAGTGAGGAAAAACACGATATTACATTGAGTTAATTAACAAGTACTTCACTTCTGTGAACTATATTTTTTCTGGTATTTAGTAAGTAATTTAGTAAGATCTTCAAGTATTCCACTGTGTTTTGTATATTGTTTTATATTTATATTTATACACTGGTACATTTATCGAGATAAATACCAGAGAAAACATATATACAGATCTTCCTTGCCTTACATGGGGTTACATTCCTGATAAACCCATCATTAATTGAAAATCTCATTGAGTCAGAAATACATTTAATGCACCTGACCGACCTATCGAACGTCAGCATAGCCTAGCCTACCTGAAATGTGCTGAGAACGCTTATATCACCCTCCAGTTGGACGAAATCATCTAACACCAAGCCTGTTTTATCATAAGGTGTTGAATGTCTCATGTTAGTAATTGAATACTGTATTGAAAATGAAAAACAGAATGGTTGTATGAGTGCGGAATGGTTGTCAGTGTATTGGTTGTTTACCCTTACTGACTGCGTGGGGTAGCTGCTGCTGCCCAGCGTCACGAGCGAGTATTGTCCTGCATGTCAGCAGCCTGGGAAATGATCAGATTTCAAAATTCGAAGCATGGTTTCTGCTCAATGCTTATTGCTTTTACGCCACCATAAAGTCAAAAAATCACAAGATGAACCATTGTAAATCGGGACCATTGATAGTGCTGTGCAAGAGATTATAATCTTCTGGCTCAATTTTAAATATCTTTTAAAATTTACATTTTTCATTCAGCTGTAGTTTGTAAATATAAATACAAATTTTTGTAATAAAACTAGTACAAATTCCGGTAAAATTGCTCAAAAATAAGCTTGCCTTCTAACAATAGTAAAATAGTTTTAAACTTTTGCTAATTTCCGGAACTAGCCTCATTTACATAATTTGAACTTCAACAGATTTCAGAAATCGGAACTTATATGAGTTGCATATACTTTTGAGATTTATAAGAAATAATTTCGCTTATAGATTCCTGTTTCCCGTGAGTAAATGAAGTTTGATTCAAATTGTTTTTGTGTTATCTGGAAATAATTATTTTTGAACTGAAAGTAGACATCAGATTTTCTATTTTATGGAACTGTTGTAAATATTTTTGTTGTTGTAGCTTCTGTTCTTTTAAAATAAATCTAATCAAATCAAATTGGGATTCTGTTAATAAAAATTTGTTAAATTAGGGTGGCCAGTATCGAATTGAACAATCATACTCAACCCTAACATGAAATCAAATTGTATGACCCAATTTTATGAGAAATTTTCTAGGCTGGTTTATAAACATGATTTGTAATAATTGAACATAGGAGATAGTATTGTATTCAATATAATTCCTAACAGGCTAGTATGTGATACCTAATTTTACATGTAAGTATAAATAATTACACTTTTACAAATTATGCTACATGCAGTGTTGCCAGATGTGTATATATAGTCATCATTGGCTTTACTGTCATCTTATTAATATTCATTTAAGTCAAGTAAGTACTTTTAATGTTCATTTTAATAAAAGTCAAATAATTCACTTTACCAAAACCTCCTTTATCCATTTTATTTTCTTATTTTAATTGGAATATTGAAGTGAATTAGCTGGGGTAAGGTGGCAGAGGTAACAAAAACAGTCCCAGTAAAAAGAGTCATTTAAAAAAAAATCACTCAGATGTTGGTGAAATTTCATCCTAAGCACACCACATATTTGTTATATAGCCCTGGAATAAAAATGAAGGTAAGAGATTTCCCCAGTGTAATTTTTTGTAGTTATAAAATATTGGTAAAAAAAGTATTTTTTTAAACCCTAATGAAAGTGTTAACTGAAGTGCATATGGCATCATTTATTGTACCTCCCTTACATGTTATTTTTTTCTTACTATGGCATATTTTAATTTTTAAAAATGATGTATTTTAATCTATTTTTATTAAGCCCTAGAGAACCACTAGCTCTTATTAAGGTGAACAGACTTTATTGTCACACCATTTCTTAGGATAGGTGACAGAACATTCTAGATTATTGAGTTGTAGCTCTATTTCATTGGACTGTTTTTAAATACTTTGGAAAAATAACTGAGAAGAAAATTGAAGTAGTGTAATGCTGCTATTAAAGTATAGATTAATCATCCTATATGCCTGCTGACTAATACAGTTTACCTTCCCACCAGGTAATCTTTGCTATATATTTTTTCGTTGGAAAGTAAAACTCCTTCACTCATTAATTACTAGTTATTTCTTATTCACATTCTACTTTTTATATCATAAGAAAATAGGAAGTGAAAATGTTGACCTCTAGTATAAGATATGTCACTCTTAATTATGTTTGTTAATTTCAAGAATATGCTTAATATTCACTCAGAATACTGCTTAAGAGTCTGTTCATGTTCACATGAGGTGCCAGGCATATACCTATGTTTTGCACACAGCAGAGTTGACTTCAGCTAACTTGTAGGTGTTCTTACAGTTTAAACGTACTTTAATTAAAATGAAGAAGCCCGTCAAGAGAGTTTGAAACATTGGATCTTATTTCTGTTGAGTTACATTCATTTATAAAGTGATTTTTCTGTTTATAAAGTGGTGTTGTGTTTTACCAGATGTCCACTGATACTATTCCTAGAATACTTGTAAGAGTTAGTACAGGCTGTTTTTTTCTCATCTGAATCTTTCATGTTTCTAAATATTTTCAGTGTGAACTGGTCATTTACATGTTATTTCTTTATTCTTCTGTGTATTTTACTGAAATAATTTCTCCATTTGCTTTGTTTATAACCCATGTATTATAAATAGGTACCACATCTATGCTGTGTCAGCCAACTCAGAAGTATCTCTTGAAATTTGTTCTATTTTTTTTTTCTTTTCATTTAATCACTATAGAGAAAAAAGATTCTGTTCTTGAAAATTTCCACCAGGTAAACAGGGATCAAGTATACTCTGAAAGTAATTTTTAATTATGCTTTCAAAACAAAATCACATTATTCTCTGCCTCTCTGTTGCAGTCATGTATTTTCTGAGACATGATTATACGCTTAGGAAATAAAACTTTAGCTCCAGTTATTAGGAAATTTTTAATTTATGTTATCCAGAAGAATCTAAGATTATATTTTCAATATCTTTGGGAATCCCTGAGTGTTTCTTTTTCTGGCAGGAAAATATTATACATCAAATTATCTTTCCCTCTTTTCTTTTTTAAGCTTCTGGTGATATTTTTCTTTCTTTCAGCATATAATCAAGTTTCACAGAGCTTCTAAAGCAAACAAGAAGCCAGTTCAGTTACCTCGGGGAATGGTGAAGTCACTATTATATCAGATCCTAGACGGGATTCACTACCTGCATGCTAACTGGGTGTTGCACAGGGATTTGGTAAGTTGATGGAGTTGGTTTTGAGCTAGACAGATGCCTTTGTAGTTGGATGATTTTCTAGTTGTTTCTAGATATTAGTACTGCATAGACCTCCAGACCTTATAGAGGGAGTGAGAGTGCTATAATCTCATAATCTAGTCTGTTTATATGATGTATCCTACTTCTCAGACATATCCTGTCTGGGATTCACTGATGAGGTGAAAGAGGGCACATTTATTTTCCTAAGCTTTTGTTTACTTTTAAGTCTGTAAATGAAGTATTGGCTTGCTTGATTATTAGGTGCTAGGCAAACTCTAGATATTGATATATTTGTGAATAACTTGGAAATGAAAGTTTTGGAGCCTACAACATACTAAGTCACATATTAGAAGAAGAGATGTTAATTCAATATGCTTATTTTTTAAGCCTCACTATATTAGTAGCACATTTATTAATCACATTTGAGTACCTTATTCAGAAAGAAGCCTTGCCATGGTAAGGTACACTGAATTTTTAAGAATTTGGAAGCTTCAGAAATTGGCTTTCTTATTTTTATTTTATATGACAGAATAATTTATGCCTTTTTAAAATCCATTTGTTATTAAGATGTTCATTAAATTGTGCATTGTTCATTAATCTTCATGGATGTAAATTTAAATCTCAATTTCCCCTTATTGCATAATTACATTGTGCTTTTGTTGTTCTTTTCTTTGTAAAGGTGATAACTATAGTAAAATTTATAACAATGCCTTCATTCCAAACAATTATAAACACAATGCTGGAACTGATTATTTGGCCTCTAATCACATGTGTTACATTGGACAAAACCCTGTAAACTTTGAGGCAGAGCCGATCTGCCCCTTGCACATATTCTTTCCAAGCTGCTTTATATTCAGTACCTTCAGATCAGATGTTCCAGTGTCATACTTTCTGGTTCTTTTTTCTATCTTCAATAAATCTCCTTTCAGTATGTTTAATGGTATTTATTTTATCTGTAGTTCTCATAGCTAGAAAGCATTTAGACTAGGACTAATAAATCAGAAATTTGGTTGAAAGAACTTCTTTATTTTTTAATATTACTGTAATATTCATAGTTGATTTATATAACAGAAGTAGGACAAATCCATTGACTATTTATGAATCTGAAAATAAGGGGTGCCTGGGTGGCTCAGTTATTAAGCGTCTGCCTTCAGCTAAGGTCACAATCCCAGGGTCCTGGGATCAAGACTACTTCTCCGTCTCCCTTTACCTGCTATTCTGCCTGCTTATGCATGAGCTCGCTTTCTCTCTCTCTCTCTCTCTCTCTCTCTCTCTCTCTCTCTCTCTCTCTCTCTGTCAAATAAATAAATAAATAAATCTGAAAAGAAATTTCAACCTTTAGGGGTAGAGTCAACTTAGGGAACAATTATTACAACTTTTGAGCTCCTGGCCTTTTTTTATGATCTCTAAAAGAATAAAATATGGCAAAAAGGCATTTTTCCCTAATTATGCTGAGACGACTACATTTTCTTTTGATAGTAAATTATTTTTCATCATTAAAATATATATTTATGAAATAAATACAAATAATACAAACCAGTATTTAAATTGTTAATGTATAATATACTTAAACCAATTATAGTAATATTAACTACAGTAGTGAAAATGACTATAAAATTTAGTTTTTTTAAATTTCTCTTTTGGAATAGCTCTTTCTATTGGTGCAGCCTAAACGAGTTCTCTTTGACCTAGGAATAGTGTAGGGCATGTCATTTCAAAGGTCTCTGTCTGTTAGTGGTGTGCCAGGAGGTGGGGGCCAAGAGGACAGTGCACTCTAGATGCCAGTAACAGAGAGATGCACTGTCTGGAGATGACTTAAAAATTATAATGAAACAGATGAAAAGTAGTTATTTTCAGTATATTGTCACCATATGCTGGCTGTTGTAAACAATATCAGTGATAAAATATCCCTGTTCACAGAGCAAACCATTCCCACTCTTCTACCCCCTTTATATGCTATCTTTTTAGTAGTCAGTTGATCCAAAATATTTTCCAAACTGTAATATATTATTTGTGTCCTGCTACCTTTTTGATTTCCCCATTTGGAGTGAGAGTTCCTGTATCATCTGTGTGTGACTCCTTACACCTAACTCTTCTGTGCGTCACCAGGCACACAAGGTCACACTGAACCATTGTGTCATTAAAGTGGTAACCTCTGCCCAGAGTCTGGATCTTACTGGGTCAGGTGCTTACTGCTTGAGTTTGTTCTCAATTTTTTTTTTAAGATTTTATTTATTTATTTGACACAGAGAGAGAGAGATCACAAGCAGGCAGAGAGAGAGGGGAATACAGACTCCCCGCTGAGCAGAGAGCCCGATATGGCGCTTGATTCCAGGACCCTGAGATCATGACCTGAGCTGAAGGCAGAGGCTTTAACCCACTGAGCCACCCAGGCACACCATGTTCTCAATTTTATAAGAAATATTCATTATCAAGCTGTTTTTTTTTTAATGTACCCACCTTCCTGCTAACTGAAAAATAGACTTTGGAGTTTTGAGGTTATATGATGTTCAACTATAGTTATATTAGAAATTCATACATGAATACTATTTTTAATATATGAATTTCTAATGTATTTACTTTCAAGATGTTCTTAAGAAGCTGTATGACTTTTTAAACTTTTCTCAATATTTGTTATTATTTGCAGATAAAATATTTACCCTATAAGAATAAACATAATTAATGGTTAATTTCATTCCTTGCTTTTTTCAGTCAGGTTTAGATGAAATGTGGCAATATTGACCTTAGAAGACCTATATAGATTTCTAATGTTATGAATTGAATTAATAATCCTATTTAATAAAGATTAATTTTGTCACTGTTAACCATCACATCAGAGAGAGAGAGAGAGATTTAAGGAGTTCCCTCAGGCAAATTGTGGAGGTTTGGTAAGTCCAGAAAGTGCAAGATAGGCCAGAAGGCTGGACGCTAAAAGGAAGAGTTGCAGTTAAGTCCAAGGGAGTATGCTGGCAGAATTCTCTCTTGTTCAGAGGAGCTCATTGAGAAGTTGTCACTACTAGTGCCTCTGCTATGACCATCTTAGAACACCCAGCCACCCGGCCAGTTCACTTTCTTGTCTGACCTCTTTCAGTAGAAATGATTATTTTTTGTATAACATTCTAATTTTAGGATTGGTTTTCTTGTGCAGTTATGAAATAAATTTCAAAGTCAGGTTGTGGTTTGTTTTGTTTTATTTTTTATTTTTTTAAGATTTTATTTATTTATTTGAGATAGAGACAGTGAGAGAGAGCATGAGAGGGGAGAAGGTCGGAGGGAGAAACAGACTCCCCATGGAGCCGGGAGCCCAATGCGGGACTCAATCCCAGAACTCCGGGATCATGACCTAAGCCGGAGGCAGCCGCCCAACCAACTGAGCCACCCAGGCGCCCCTGTTTTGTTTTGTTTTAAATGAGAAAAATTCCATGAATATCAGATTAAAATTTGAAAATCTCTGCATGCCGATATTTGTGAATTGAAGTGAAAGCTGGTTATAATCTTTTTTTTTTCTTCCTTCTCACTCTGTATACCTACTTCCAGCTAACTCATAGGTTGCCCTGCTACTTGAATCCTTTCTTCCCTTCGTCTCTATTGTTTAAAATTCTATTCACCCTTTAAAGCTCTGCTCCTGCTACCTCAGCAATAAAGTCCCCCCTAATCACCCTAGCTGGAAGTGAGAATGTGTACATCTAAAGTCCTATAGCAGCTACTTTGAACTACTCAAGGGCACTTAAACTAGTTTTGGTAATAAGTTCTCTATTTGATTGTAAGTTCCTGAGGGCAAAGACCGGCTTAATATGTATTTGTATCCCTCACAGTGCCTAGCAAAATCCAGAATCAGTGTATACAATACTGCTTATATTTGTTGAGTGAATAAACTAGGTCATTTGTAACAGAAACAAAGTGGCTTCCAAGGTCATTCTCCATAGGTTATTTCTGCTACCTGATGTTTCTCCTACTACTACTCTGTTACATTTCTTCTTTTTACTACCTGCCCTCTTAGTTCTGCTATGGTTTACTGCAGTGGAGCAGTGCAAAAGATCTCTTCTCTTCTTTCAGCAGCCTCCCTCTTTCTACCTAAAAGAACTCGGCTCTTAACGGTCAGTGCAAAGACCATTCAGCTAATGATATTGATCTGTTGATCTCTTTTATCACACTCTTCCTCTACCCAGTTTTTTTTGTTCCATCCAGTGAAACCTGCTTTACCTATTTGTTCATGTTCTGATGTAGTTTATTTTTTCCAGTGTTTTCCTTTAATCTTAACATTAGAACATCTCCATTATAGGTCCCTTACTTTTTTCAAATACGTCTTAAAAGTCCCTTCTTTGCAAATTATACTTTAATTGTAGATAAGGCAGCAGTACCTACCTTCTGAACATACCAGCTATTACTACTAAACTTGCAACTCTCATATTTCACTGTAGTATTATAACTCACCAGTTCATTACTACTCACAATGTAAATACTTTAATTTCTACCTAATATTTATTCACTTTTAGTTTTCTAGTACATTTGGTGTTGGCTGAATTTTATGTTTTTGTTGAAAATATTCATCCAACCATATCAGACCACAGAAATGGTTTACACTAAATATTAAAGACTTGGGTTTTCAACACATTTGCTAAGGAATGTAGGAAGGTAGAGTAGTAGTTATTAAGACTGGCCAATTAGCCATTAATTTTTGTTAAATATATATCAAGTTCTCATACGGTCATTAATGTATCCACTTTTTTAAAAAACCTGATAATCAGAATTTCATTTTAATTCTTACCTTAATGGTTTTATTACAGTGGTATTTAACTTGGAACTGCCCGGCACATAATGTGGCACTAAGTAGAGTGTGATATTAAGTAAGAGATACTGTAACTTTTCATCATATATATATATTTTTAATTCAAGCTGACTTATAAGGCTATGTATGAAATTTGCTTTGTTGGAGTATTACATCTATCAGCTATAATTACTCTCGCCCTGAACTAATTCAAAATAGTTTATGCCACAGTAAAATTTCTTAGAAAATAAATCTCTACAGAGATTTCATTTAGGACTATGCCAATGGAAATATGCTACTGTGAGAAGTACATCATGTGAGAAATAGCCCAGTGGGCCACCGTATATACATATTTAAAAGAAGCTCAAGCCATTTCAAAGCTTTAATATGACTTAAAAAAAAAATCTGATAGTGCTCTTGCCCTACAGTTAATTTTAAGTATCTCGAGTAACTTGGAATCACTTGGTGGGGCTTCAGCTGTCCGAAGTGAAGGATGGGTTGGTTTCCTAGCAACCATCAAATAAGATCAAAATCTCTGAGTGAGCCATGCACCAAAACTCAATTTCAGAGGGCCTTCTTTATCGAGGCATCTTATCATGTACTGATGGTAGCATAATGAATTATGGGGGTATTCTGGGTCTGATTCTCTTTATTTAAGTGAAAGATTGCCTGGTTTATTGGGTTTGTTTACCAATACTAATATTTGCTCACGGTGGTATGGTTTGTTTTGAGATGCACGTTTTATTGTCTGTTGAATTCTGTTACTAATAAGTGAAAAAACGGAGAGGCAAAGAGGTTAAATGACTTGATTCTGGTTACTTGGAGAACTATAACAGCTGGATCACTAAATGTAGGGATTTTTCTTCTAGGTCAGTGATTTTTAAATTGCTGGTTGTAAGCCATAGTGAGTTAAGAGAGCACACAACACAACCAGCCTTTTTAATTTTTTTAATGGAATAGAATAAAAAATATCAGAGTACATCATATGTATTAAGGGCAGTTATTGTTTCATGAAAGTTTTTTTCACTTATATATATTTATATGTGAATATTGTCATTTAATATTAAATGATTTTCTTCCTGTGGGTTGTCCTCAGAAAGGTTTGAGAGCCACTGTACTTTACTATTTTTCCTGAAAGGTATTTGATATGGTTAGGAAAAGAAGAAAAAACTTACTCAAATTTTTAGAAAATACTTAGTCCCAAATTATAAGTACTTTAATGTTTTACAGAAACTTCTTGACAGTAAATTATTTTGAATAACAGAGGCCTTTAGGGAATACATTTTTCTATGTAAGGTTTATTTATGGGTAGGAGAATTTTAGGCAGTTTTCACTTTCTTCCTTTAATAATTTTTAAATTGTCTAAATAGTTTGCAGTTAACATATATTATTGTTATAATCAGAAAAAAGTGTTTTATCTGGACTAGAAACAGGAAAATGTCTAGTTAGGCTGTTATTAAAGTTCACACATAGTATTCGATGTGGCTTAGGGTGTTTATGTTGTTAAAGGATGATGATGTTAAAAAAAAGAAAAAAGAAAATACATGCATATATTTTCTTTCTGCCTAAACAGAAGGGCCAGTAAATTCTTTTTTTTTTTTTTAAAGATTTAATTTCTTTATTTGAGAGAGAGAGAGCATAAGCGAGTAGAACTGGGAGATCACGACCCCAGCTGAAGGTAGACAAACATGTAACTGACTTACTGAGGCACCCAGGCACCCCAGGGCCAGTAAATTCATTAGGGGGAAAAAAACAAGCTAAAAGGACGCTGAGATTACTCATATGCTGGAACAGGAAAAGCAACAAAATAATCGAACAGTTGGGAAGAAAGGAGCCTGTATTCGCAGCCTCTATTCTGTTTTTTGCCCCTTCTCTGTGCTTTAGCTCTATGAGTGTGGGGAACATGTTAAGCATGTTTCTTTAAAACAGAACTTTGGCGGGGGGGGTGTATAGGTGACTCAGTTGGTTAAGGATATGAATGTTGATTTCTGCTCAGATCATGATCTCAGGGTCCTGAGATGGGGCCCACCTGGAGCCTGCTTGGGATTCTCCCTCTCCCTCTGCCCACCCCTATTACCCCCAACCCCACTGCCACCGCTGTCTGCTGTCTGTCTCACAAAAACAAAAACAAAAAACAAACAAAAAAGGGCTGCCTGTGTGGCTCAGTCTATTAAGCGTCTGCCTTTGGCTCAGGTCATGATCCCAGCATCCTGGGATGGAGTCCTGCCTTGGGCTCCCTGCTCAGTGGGGAGCCTGCTTCTCTCCCTCACCGTAACCCTGTTCATGATCTCTCTCAAATAAATAAAATCTAAAAAAACAAAACAAAAATAACCTCAAAGCCCCCCCCCAAAAACCCAGAGCTTTTGGGAAGAAAAACTGCTTTGGGAAATGTCAGGTTTAATCATGCTTATTGCTTGAGATTTGCTTCATTTATTGGGAACTCCAAGGATTTATTCTTAATTTTCTTGTTTGTTTAATTGTGTAGCATTAAGATTGTATCCATGAAATTTAGGCTTGAGGATAAAACATGAGTTTTACTGATGATAACTGATTAAGGCAAGCTTAAACGAGGTTTGCATTCATTTTAATTAATATTATGAATATTATGCTTATTCTAAAGTGTATTTACTTAAATGACCAATTGAGTAATTTTCCTTGAAAATATTTGATTGTAAACAGTCTGGCTTATTGACAAATGCTACAATTTGCTTAATTTTGATATTAATATTGAACATACACAATGGACTGTGTTCTATTTGTAAATAATGAAAAGGTAACCCATTTAATTTTACTAAATGGCACAATTACAAATATACATGTTTATATGAGCAGGTTACAAGTTGGTAATAAAAATAGTTATTTGAAAAAAAATATTGTTATTTGGTTTGCATATTGCTTTTAGGCTACTTTTTCTTAGATTCTGAGTAAGTCTTTTCAGATACTTATCAATGCAGTACTAGAATATTTTTTAGTCAAATTTCTCACCAATCAAGAATGGTTATTCTAAATAATCTCATCAAGGTTTTTTTTTTAAAGAGTGTAAGACAGTATTTTTTTAATGATCCTAAAAATTTAGTAGAAGTAGATCAAGAGTTTTATGTTAGATATATCTTTTCTCTACTTTTGACATAATTGATGTGATATATCATTATATCATTTATATAACTGCTTCCATTTTTATAAACAAAATTTACTACCATCTAGAGCAGTGTGTTTCTAAAAACAGGACAGATTTTGAAAGGTTTTTCTTTAAAGGACTTTTGAATCATATTAAAGACAAGAATTTCCCAGGTCTCTGCCTGCATCTGATATAAATTATTACTGCTGGACATAATGTTAGTGGTGAATCCCCACTTTTTCTCTTTTGGCCCTTAGACTTTTACATTAGGAGAGGAGAAATATACTGTCTGTAGTCAAAATACAAAGAAATGGTTTTTCTAAAAAAAGGTTTCAGAATTATCTGAGTTATACTTTGAAAGAGCATGTAAAAATTAATATTCCAGTCTAACCTTCTAATAGTAGAGTCAGGCCTTAGAGTATTAGAGTATTATATTTTTTCCAGACTTCTGAAGATTTGCCAAAGTAATTTATTCTTTAAAGATAGAATATATTAGATAAGGTTTTATCTTACATCAGCTAAAATTATCTTCTAAACCTTTTTAAGTCACAGGCTCCTGTGGCCACATATATCTTTCAATAAGTCTTTTCCAGTTTGACTACTATATGTTTTACCAGATAGAAGCAAACGAGAAGTGGTCATATAGGAGGGAAAGTAAGTCTTCCTAAAGAAACAAACATATGTAGTTTAGCCATATTTCAAAGTCAGTTCAACATAAAAACTCAAGATTTTGTGTAAATGCTTGTAAATGCTATTCTAATCAACACATTGGAATTTTTTTTTTAAGATTTTATTTATTTATTTGACAGAGAGAGAGATCACAAGTAGGCAGAGAGAGAGGGGGAAGCAGGCTCCCTGCTGAGCAGAGAGCCCGATGCGGGGCTCGATCCCAGGACCCTGGGACCATGACCTGAGCTGAAGGCATAGGCCTTAACCCACTGAGCCACTGAGGCACCCCAGGAATTTTTTTTGATACTTAGTAAAAATGAAAGTTTTCTCAGGTACGATTAGATATTAAGTCGGTAATAGTTACTAACTATTGAAAAAATATTTCTTTATTAAAGTTTCCTACCCTTAATATAGCTGGGATTTTACTTTTTCTTCAGAGTATTATTTTGTTATAATTATCAATGTGTGCTTTTATTATTTAATTTATGTATAATTTGCCTTCAGGCATATATCATGCCATAGATATAATACTCTAAAGTAGATGTATAATGTGAGGATTCCTAACTCTGTGCTAAAATAGATGTCTGAGGCGTGCCTGGGTCTGTCTAGTGTTAAGCATCCAGACTCTTGTTTTAAGGCTCAGTTCTTGATCTCATGGGTCCTGAGATTGAGCCCTGTGGCAGGCTCCAGGCCTAGCAGGGAGTCTGCTAGAAGATTCTCTCCCTCTATCCCCTCCCCCAACTCGCACGTGCATGCTTTCTCTCCAGAAGAAATAAATCCTTCTAAAAAATAAAATAGATGACTGAATTTCCAAGATTAGTTTCAATTCTCTAGAATTTATGGTCTTTTCAAATTACAGATGGGCCCGTAATTTAGGTCAGTGCCGTTTAAGATGCCTGTTTAATAAAAAAATAAATGATGGGAGAAAGGCTGCCAATTTTTTTTAATCATTAGTTTAAAAATGTGTTTACATAAATACCATGTACCATTTGAAATGAAGACCATTTTTTGATTTCCCTAATTTCATAGACTAATACACCATAAAGTTGGAAGGCATCTTGGAAGTGACCAATCCCATCCCTTACATGGTGTGGTAATTCTTGATAATATGTGCAGCAGGTAACCATCCCATCACCATTCAACATTTCCAACAGTGACTAGTGTTCTCTCTTGTTACGCTAGACTTTTATTACACAGATGTATTCCTTAGAAGGTAGAGTCAAAAATTCAGAATGTATAACACTCATTCTTCGGCCCTTCTCTTCTTTTGATTGATCTTCTCTTTTATTTTTTTTCCGTCTGATTAACACCAGCTAGTAAAATCAGATGTTGTCTGGGCCTTTATGGTAAGGAGGAAGAGGTGAATCTAAGAATAAAAAAAAAGTAGGTGAAAGATAGGAAGAAGTGAAGAATAGCAACAGGAAAAATTAAGAAAAAAAAAAAAAAAAAGAAATGGTTGCATGTGGTAAGGACCAATAAAGGATCTTAGGTTATAAATCTTGAAAAATTAGCCCCTCTTATAGTGGGCCTAAGATTTGTTTGAATCTTGCTCTACCACTTAATTACATAACTTTTGGTAGGATTAATTTCTCTAAGTGTTACTTTCCTCATTTATAAATGAGGCCAAACCTTTATTTTTATCTTTTTGATTGAGTTTCATTTAAAGTATTAGGACTGTGATTGGCACATAATAATGTTCATTTAGTACATTTTACTTCCAATTTATTGTCAGGTTGCCCTAGGAATATAAGTATACCTTAAGGGCAGGAACTTCATCCATTTCTTTTACTGCTTTATCATTAGTACCCAGAATAACACATAATGATTGCACAACAAATTTTTATTGAATGAATAAATGGATTCTTGTCAACTCTACCTTCAAAACATAGATCAGACTACAGTAAGCCCCTCTAGTAACTCAGATTTGAATATAACACATTGGCCACTGGTCTACTCCTCTGACTAGTGTCATTTCCCAAAGAAGAGTAAAATGTGGTGCTTATTGTCAGGGAGAAGAAGCTGTGGGGACAGTGAATCATGAAGGGAAGGGCAAATTTGGCAGGGAGTCTGCATTCTTGTAGTTCAATATCTCTAGATCAGTTCAGTAAATCAGGAGCCACAAAAAATAGATTCTAAAATTCTTTGCTGGCAGGACATGGATTTGGATTTTCCAGGTAGACTTCCAGGACTGCTAGTTGTATAGTCTCACTTTATTTGTCTCATTAATTTCTGTTCATTTACCCCCACAGTAACCTGACCTTCCAGTTGAATTTTTTTGGACTCCACTTATTGCCTTGTGGCTTTACTTCTTATCATCATGCTGTTCTAATCCAGGGCACCTGCATTACTGCAAAAACTCCCCAAGCAATCTAACGTTGTAGTCTTGTGGTTTATATGGTCTAATATGGACATAGCCTTGAGAATGATCCCTTTAAAAAGTAAATCACATCATATTCCACTACTTAAAATACCTCTGTAGTTTCCCACCTCTGAGACTGTTATACACAATCTGTCCCAAACATATCATATTATATCTTTGTACTGCAGACTGGGAAGCAGAAAGCTTGCAGCATTGTTTTACATATCACTAAGAAAGAAAGCATTTTGCCAATTTGACTGTCTCACTGAAGGTATAAGATAGAGCCCAGTTACAGAAATATTAAAATTTTAAAGGAAAGTAAAAATTGGAAGGTATGAAATGCATTTTTTCCCTTCTTATGTGGTAATGATGAATGACAAGGACCTATTTACTAGTGCAGTGGCAAGTGATTGAGGTGACTATTTTTTCTGTCTTTAATGAAAATTCTTAAGTTTCACCATTATATATGTTTGTTCTGGAGTTTTGGTGAATACCTTTTATTAGGTTAAAGGTGTTTACTTCTATATCTAATTAAGTTGTTTGTTCCTAAATCAAATATGGATTTTATTTAGTGCTTGTTCTGCATCTTTTGAGATGGTCGTATAGCTGTTCCCCTTAATCTATTAATGTGAAAACTTAAAAGGTTTTGTTTTGTTTTGTTTTTAAAATTGAACCATCCTTGCATTCATGGGAGCAACTCTACTTGCTCTTGATGTTTTTTTCAGTCACTATTGGATTCCCTTCTTATATTTTATTTCATCTTTATTGACAAGTGAGATTGGTCAGTAATCATCTGTATACTGTCATTGTTTTGTTTTGTTTTCATGAGTATCAGCTTTAGAAAATGATTTTAGTCTCTGAAATAGTGTGTACAATGTAGAAATTATTTATCCTTGAAAGGTCAGTAAAAATCATCTGTGAAATTCCACTTCACTGAAGTGGTGATGGATGATTTTTGACTACAATTTAAAATTTTTTTAGTGGTTCTACAAAACCCAAGATTAAATAAACATTTTAAAATAAAGAAAAATTACCATAATTGGCCCTGGAAGAGGTAGAAAAAGAGACCAGTAACTATGGAAGAAATAAAGACATTTGTCACAGGTTTTCCTCTACAATATGGAGCAATTGCAAATGGTTTCACAGTCGTCAACCCTCAAGCAACAGCTAATCCTGCACTGTATAAACTACTAGAGCAGAAGAAAGTTTTCTTAATAACTTGATAGGAAGGAAGTATAACAGTGACACCAAGTTGGTGAAGATAATGTACATAGGCCTGGACCAGTGTCATATATAAATATTTGTGCATATTTCTTAAGTAAAATGTTAGCAAAAGAGATCCAGAGTAACATTGAAAGAATACTATGCTCTAAATAAATGAAGCTCATTTTAAGAATGCATGATTTAGTATTTGGAAGCCAATTAACAGCATTCACAATATTACTAGTGCTAAGAGAATAACGCTATAGTTATCTCAGTAATTGTAAATATAAAACTTTAGCAAAATTCAATGTGCAGTATTATTTGACAAAATTTAATATTCATTTCTGATTGAAATTCTTATTAAAATAAGAAAAGATGGAAACTGCCAAGCATGAAATGTATATATAGCAAATCAACAGCCATTAACCTTCTGACCTTCTGTCACTACTTATTTAACTATGTTCTGGTACAGAAATAACCTAGATAGCTATGATAGGGATGACTCTGTAAAAGGAAAAGAGCCTTTATAAGACATTTGTATTAAATATAAATAACATAGATTTAGAGATATCTAGAATTATATCCATCAAGATGTTTGTAATGGTTTAACTCTTAGATGAGATTTCAGGTAAATTTCACTTTCTCTCTATTTTCCTATATTTGAATTTTCTACAAGAGTATATGTTTTTACTACTTTTTTTAAACAGCTGATGCTAAGAATAAGCTGTTTTTTTAATGTCTAAAAGGTATAAATGACTAAAAGCTAGAAGATGATCAAAAGCAACTAAGTGTGTCTTATAGGGCAATACAGAAAAATCACCTTGGGGGCACTGTCCACTTAAGCATGGACACCCACCCCCAGGAAGGATTTACTTAAGAATGACTACAGCAGTGAATCATTATTAACAGATTATAGTGCTAGCTGCCATCATAATTATCATTATAATATATTTAGGATCTTACATATCAAGTATCTTGCTGTAATCCTTTAATGAGCATTCATCACATTTAATATCTGTGGCGACACTTGGTTGTCATTTTTATTTGTATTTTATAAATGATGAAATGGAGATTAAGGTCACACAGCTTAATAGCTGGTGCCACACCTGAGTTTTTTCAGCCTTATTCTTAACCACTTCTTCATTTTCTAAAGAAATATATCATATTCCTCATATGTTTAGGGGAAGAAAATAGTTGAGAACTGTTGGTCTCAGGTCTGTGTTCTTTTCAAATAGAGAACAAAATTATAGTATCAGATAAAGTATATTTTATTTCAGAAGACTGAAACACATTTTACAATGGCAGAATGATTAATGAAAATACAGCAAAGAATTTATGGTTTGTTCAGTTTGACAATTGTACAAAAACAGATAGAAGTATATAATTGTATCCCTTGCCATTTTTCTCTCAGATTATGACAAAGATTTTTAAATAAAGAACAAACAAAAATTGTAGGATAAAGCAATGTGATGTAATAGGGTTGCTTGGCATTTAGAGCTGTCTAAAAGAATGTATTTTTTTTTTAAAGATTTTATTTATTTATTTGAGAGAGAAAGTGAGAGAGAGCATGAGAGGAGAGAAGGTTAGAGGAAGAAGCAGACTCCCCATAGAGCCAGGAACCCGATGCGGGACTCGATCCCGGAACTCAAGGATCATGACCTGAGCCGAAGGCAGTTGCTCAACCAACTGAGCCACCCAGGCGCCCTAAAAGAATGTATTTTTTAAATAAACATTCACTCACAAAATTATACTACAAAAGTTCAGTGTGTACTAGAGACTAGATTCATGGTAAGACCTCACAAAGTCACAAATTCTGCATTTCAGAACACAAAATAAAGCTAGAAATAAAAGCAAAATTATCTTAACTATTAGACATTGTCAATTGAAAAAATGTGCCATTTAAGACACAGGTATTAACAAAAATTGAATGAGTACACTCACACTATTATAAGAACTTCCTGTGTATTTACAGTAAAGAAGAGCATCACTCTTGAGTATCATTAGGGAGAAGTATTTACTTGTCTATAATAAATTTTTTTGTTACTTATTTCTTTTTTTTTAATTTTTTATATACATATAATGTATTATTTGCCCCAGGGTACATGTCTGTGAATCATCAGGCTTACACATTTCACAGCATTTGCCATAGCACATACACTCCCCAATGTCCATATCCCTACCCCCCCACCTCCCAGCAACCCTTAGTTTGTTTTGTGAGTTTAGGAGTCTCTTATCGTTTTGTTACTTATTTCTTAAAACTACACTAAAACCCACATGGATTGTAATAGTAAAATGTATATTTAAAAATTGGGATATTTATTCTAACTGTAGCTGGAGATAAATTGCCAACTAAGTAAATTCCTAACTATTACTAAAAATACAATAAACATGCTGAAATGTAAAAACACTAGTAAAAATACGCTTAAAGAATATAAAAATAATATAAAAGAATATAATAAAAGAATATAAAAATAATATAAAAAATATTGCTTTTTAGCAAGAAGAAAGCAACACATTAGAAAAATGGTAAAAATAACTGAATATACAATGAACCAGGAGAGAATGTGGACTCTGAGCAACAAACTGAGTGTTTTGGAGGGGGGGGAGTTGGGCGAGCCTGGTGGTGGGTATTGAGGAGGGCACGTATTGCATGAAGCACTGGGTGTGGTACATGAACAATCAATCTTGTAACACTGAAAAATAAAATAAACATATTTGGGGGAAAAAAATAAATAAAACACGTAAAGAAACTGGAGAACAACCAAAAAAAACAAAAACAAAAACAACTGAATATATCTTTACTATCTAGAATATAGATAATTGAGGTGAATATGTAAGTTTAATAATCTAAGCCTCCTCAAAAAAACAAATCTACAGGCCAAATCAGAATGTGATTACCAGTGAAAGATACTCAAAGTTTTAAGTTTCTATTCTATATCACTTAAGCTAATAAAAATTAGAAAATCTTATATACATTGTTTTCCAGATGGATTTTATCATACTTAATGGTATTTTTATGAAAGAATGTTGAATTTATAAAATTGGTACTTAAACCTTTTAAGGGCCAATCTGTTAATGTGTATCAAAAAAAACTTAAAAATATTTATGACCTTTACCCAACAATTTGAGTTTCTAGGAATTTCTCATAGGCACATTCAGAAATGTTTGTTATGGCATCATTTTTCTTTAATTAAGGAACTAATAACAACCTAAACATTTAATAGGAGTAAAATGATGTAAATTACGATGAATCCATAGATTCATAAGGATTATATCAGAAAAGTAATTTCCAAATAAAAAAAAAATCTTGGGCGCCTGGGTGGCTCAGTTGGTTAAGCGACTGCCTTCGGCTCAGGTCATGGTCCCCGAGTCCCGGGATCGAGTCCCATATCGGACTCCCGGCTCTGCGGGAAGTCTGCTTCTCCCTCTGACCTTCTCCCCTCTCATTCTCAGTCTCTCTCTCTAATAAATAAATAAAATCTTTAAAAAAAAATTAAAAAAAATCTTCATGATATACTAGTGAGAAAAGGGTACAAACAGTATAGTTAGTATGATGCCATTTTTTAGTCTTCTAAAGAGAAAAAAAACAAAAGGTAACCTGAAATGTTTATAGTGGTCATCTAATAGTTTAGAGATTAGATGCTTTGTTTTCAGTTATCTATTATCAAGCACATTGTCCTGGTCTTCATTTCCCAAGTTATGTCCATTGAGCACATATCCACCTTTGAAACTTAAGCAAAGCAAACTTCCAGTTTTAGAACAGTAGAGCTATTGATATTATTTGATCTGATAATTCTGCTTTGGAGATTTCATCCCAAGAAAGTTACTTGGTGTATGTGTCCGGGTGTTTTGGGGGATGATGGGGAGGCAGGTATAATTTATACACACATTGTCAGTAGGAGCATCATCAGGGTTGGTGCCAGAAGTGGGAGTTTGGAGGAAATACAGCCAGCTGTCTATTCATAGAGGAATACAATGTAATTTGTAAAAGTAATGTACAAACATCCAGATTTGTCCAGAAGACAATAACTTGGGAAGACAGAACACAAAACAATACTACCCACTGATCACTGTTACACTAACAATTATACAAATTCATATTGTTTACAATAGTATTTGGAGTTACAGTGATTTTCAGATTTGAATATAAACTTTTTTTTGGTAGGATTCGGTTAACTGGAACTGTTTTGAGAACTAAAAGATTTTTTATATCCTTTCTCTGCCTCTTAATACCTCTCCCTTAAGATGTCTTTGATTTCTTTAATGTTACTCAGTTTTCTAGTCTTGAAGGTGCTTTTTTTTCTTTATTGGATACTTTATTAGATGCTTGCTGGAACTGTGTTATAACACACCTTATAGCCTTACAAAAATACAATTAAGTAAATCTAACTTGGAAAATACATTTCCGGGGCACCTGGGTTAAAGCCTCTGCCTTTGGCTCAGGTCATGATCTCAGAGTCCTGGGATGGAGCCCTGCATCGGGCTCTCTGCTCAGCAGGGAGCCTGCTTCCTCCTCTCTCTCTCTCTGCCTGCCTCCCTGCCTACTTATGATTTCTCTCTCTGTCAAATAAATAAATAAAATCTTAAAAAAAAAAAGGAAAATACATTTCCATCTGCAAGAAAATATACACATATATATTAATATGTACACACACACTCTTGGGAATAAATAAGATATAGTTGTACCTATAAATTTAAAAGTATATTTCTTTTGGCATGTTTCTGTTCTGTGTACCCATGTTTCATTGTTAATGAAATGAATATTGCCTCTGCTAGTCTGTGACAGTAAGAAAATGATCTTTGTGTCAGTGAGAATAGGAGATTATATTCCAGATTGATCTTGTTGCACTTAAACTGGTATTTTATACCTCAGCTGGGGAGGTATAGTGGGGAGGTAAGTGGCAGGTTAAGAATTTTATAATTTAAAAATTCAACATTCATAGTGTTAAAAGATACCAATTTTAAACTAATAATGTGGATCATGTTTATTATTGAAATACTTTTGATGATGATATTCACACCGTCGTGAAAGACCATTTTAGGTGATTTTGTATTACCGAGGAGACACTAGATGAAAACAAGAAGTAGAGCTAGTAGTCTGGACTGGGGGAAAGTAGGAGGGGCTTATTGAAAGGAATTGTCATTTATTTTTAGCATGATTACTGTCATGTAATTAAATGCTTATCTCAAAATACCTCGATTTGCATCAACTGTGAGAACCCAATTCCTCTTCTCCCTAAAAGAGGACTTCAGGTAAGTGAAAGATGAGTCAGCGTCCCATGTGTTTTTATACTCCAGTGAGCACTGCCTCCATCCCTTGAGAGGTGCAGACCCCTGAGGAGGTTTAGTAAAAGACTTTAGTGAATTCTTGAGGCACTGTCTCTTGTTCTTTATCTTCCAGACCAGCTCCTGAACTTTCACATTTCAGGCAGGTTGGGGATCATCATCACTGCGAATCTTTTCCTTGCGTGAATTTATCCCACTTGTTAGTTTAACCTGACTGATCTCTCTGGGAGACAGGAATTGTTTGTTTGCTGCTTTGTTTGTTGGTCTCTAGGCTTCAATGCCTCTTAATTCAGTAAATACAGTGGTGAATGTATAGTTCTTGAACTGTTGACTGTAGGGGATGAAGTTCTGGGTCACAAGTCACATTTATTTTCTAATCAGGAAGCAGAATTTGTTAAGAAATTATGCAATTTTTTCAGATCTATGCAAAAAGCAAGAAACAACTTTCCTAGAATAAAAGTTAGTAATTTCTCCTTTAGCTTAAAGGTGTTCATTCAGCAGCAGTAGTGGGTAAAATTTAGCATTAGAAGTGAAAAATACAAATTCATAGCTCGGAAGAAAAAGTGAAAACTGTATTATAAAGACATCTTCCAGATCTCATTCAGTGGATTTCCAAAATTCTAACCCAACTCCGTAGGAGATTTCATTAAAATAATTTTTTAGATTACTGCATATATATCTATTTAAGACTTTGCTGCCCATGTTTGAATCTCATATGTATATATAGAGTTAGTTAATTTTTTCAGCATGTATTGTAGTACATAATGATTAACAACCAAACTGAAAGTTATTGAGAATCTACAAAATGTGCCACTGGGTTGCATTGGGTTTTTTTTCCCCCAAATATGTTTATTTTTTCAGTGTTACAAGATTGATTGTTCATGCATCACACCCAGTGCTCCATGCAATACGTGCCCTCCTCAATACCCACCACCAGGCTCGCCCACCCCCCCCTCCCCTCCAAACCCCTCAGTTTGTTGCTCAGAGTCCACAGTCTCTCATGGTTCATCAGTAGCACTGTTTACAATGTTTGTGAAAGTTAAATTCTGAATAAATCTTAGAGTACAGCACTAACAGTGATTTTTTTTTTTTTAAGATTTTATTTATTTATTTGAGATAGAGCAAGAGCAGAGGAGAGTTACAGGGAAAAGCAGGCTCCCCACTGAGCAGGGAGCCCGAGTGGGGCTCAATCCTAGGACCCTGGGATTATGACCTGAGCCGAAGGCAGACGCTTAACCAACTGGGGGCACCCCTAACAGTGGTTTCTAATGGATTGCTATTTTTTTTCATAGATCTATCAAGAATGAAATTTTCCTGTTGCCTCAAGGTCTCCATTTTGCCTTGACACCTTAGTGCACATATGAAAGCCCCATTTTTACCCCTAGAATAAAAAGGTCTTGGCAGTTACCTAGACAGATGAGCCATCATTCACTTCTGCACCTATGTCAGATGCCTCTGATTGATAGTGGTGGCTTCCTGGTCAGCCCAATTCCTATCTTTCTCAAGACAGAGCTCCCTATAGTCCTTACCTTTTTTTTTTTTCAATCAGATGAAACCAGTTCACCATTTCTGCTGTATATCAAAGGCGACAGAGTACTATTCCACAGCATGACAAATTCTAGAGGACAGAAAACCTCTACATGAATGACTTTCTCTGCAATACAAACATCTTACTTTAGGAAATACCAGTGAATTTTGGGGGGAGCCTAACAACAGAAAGCAAAAAAAGCCATGAGCCTGTAATATAAAACAAGGATGTGTTCTTTTAATTACAAACACATGCCCCCGCCCCCAAGGAGAAACAAAACAGCAGTAAGAGAAGGATATCATAGTTTCAAACAACAAGTATACTTCAAACAAGTGTGTCGTTGATTTATTTCATCGTTCAGCAGGCAGCGAAAGGTGTTCTATAATCATGTCTGCACAGCATAGCTATATTTCAAGATGTTGCTCTGATGTAATAATACTTCTAAGTCATGTTGGACCTCTGCTCTCCATAAGCAGAAATACGGTTAATGGAGTGTATGCCTCATTAGAATGTGAACTTTTATATATTCTTTCAAAGTGATTATGTTGGATAGCATATAAAAGATCACAGACTATTTACCACAGTTATGGTTATTACTAATTGATTCGTGTATTGTCACTAATAAATGGAAGTTTTGGCTCTAGAGCTAAAAACTATCAAATTTGACTACTAGACAAAGAAAAAAGAAAGAAATTAGCTTTTTTGGAGAATATTGTTTCAGCATGACCTTAAGTACTAAAACAAAAATTATCAGGTCTTTGAAGCCTTCCTTAATACTGGTTAAGCAACAAGGCAAATACAAGAGTATTCATGATTGTTAGAGCCTTTCTACCTTTTTCTCTTGAGACTTCCATTAGATTGCATTCACAAAAGAAATTTAGTGTTAGATTTCTCTACGAAAATCAGAATATACCCTGGGGCATATAGAATGCTACCATAAAAATAACATGAGGAGGGACCCATCATTCTTGTTTGTTATTGAAACAACACAATAAGTAGTGTTCTTGAAACAGCACAACACCGTTCTTACTTGTTTGTGACTATATAGCATGCCCAAACTGAATTTTAAGTTCACTTATAGGAGTAGCGTTGGTAATGGCTTTTAGCCCCAAGACCTATTCAGATCATACAATAGGCAGCAAGTTGCCTAGAAAAGCGATTTTTAACTATTAACTAGAGCTTTGTCCCCAAATCCTTGACAGAAAAACTGTTTATTCCCCCACCTAGTGTTAAAACCCCATTTTGGAACTTGACAGTCTGATAAGTCTCGAACAAAATGAAGAACAAGAGAGGGAGTTTCTTCCCCTTTACCCCGAAGCAGGTGGTCCAATACGACTGACCCTAAGGCTTCTCAAATAAGGGCCCAGCTGCTGAATGAGGAAGAAAGCAAAAAAGGAGGAGAGAGAGGTCAATGTTGTGCTCTGCTCTTGCCAGATACAGAGATAGTATTTCAGGATTGAGCTCTTCAGTGCTGGAAAAGTCCATCATAGCAAACCAGTTAATCACTTTGCACCTCTGGAGAAGGGAATGGGATTTGGGACATGGTGGAGGAGCAATGGGTTGTGAAAGGGGCTTTAACTTTTAATTTTATGTGACTTTATAGTTGAATTGTTTATAATCAGAATATAGTCAGGTATTATTTATGTCATCAAATGGAGGGGGGCAAAGAATTAGATTTTGCCAAATAACACTGAGGAAGGGTCTTTGGGGGCAGAAATAATGGGATAGAAGTGACCTAGATTTGAAAGTTTCACAGAACGCTGAAAATTGGTATGGCAGGAGCAGTGTGGACAGTGGCAGGTGGGGCAGGACAGATTGATGGGAATGAGTTTGCAGGTGTCTTGCATCCCCTCATAAGGACTTTGGATCTTATTCACAGGTGATGAGAGACTAATTAAAGTAGAAATAATATTTTAGCAATAATAGAGCATAGCAAAAGCATTCAAAGACATTTTTGAGAAGGTTTATTCGTACCCGTACCACTGTCGCTAACTTTTTGTTCTTCCAGTCTTTACCCATTAAACTTTTTTTAACCTGTTTGTAATCCTAGTCTATATATATCATTTTGTGTTCTGTTTTCACCGAATCTTCTAAGAATTTTCCATGATACTATGGAAGATTTTAAGCAAGAGAGTTATATGACCAGCTTTGTCTTTTAGAAAGGTTGCCCTGGTAACATTACAGAGATGGATTAGATGGGAAAAGAACCATAATGGGGTTAAAGAGTAGGGAATGTGTCCAAGAGATGTTTAGGGAGTTCTGCCCCAATGGACCATAAGAAGAGAGTTTTAGCACAGACATATAAGCTTCTTCCTGAGCCCACATTGTAGTTGAGAGCAAGCTTTACTCCTCAGCCATATAGAACTGCTGCCTGATTCCTCTTGGAAAGCCCTCCTCTGCCTTCAATATTTTATGAAGTAGGCTGAGCTCTGAGAGTCTCTGCAGAGTCTAACCCAGTGATGACTGATTAGCACAGTGCATGAAAGCAGTTTTACTTGTGTTAGGCAGCACTTGCCCATAGTGCACAGGGAATAGTGTGAATGCTGTACTTCCTTTAGGGATTTTGCCGGTCAATTTTTCCCGGGGTCAGGAGGGTGTGTTGGGGCGGGGGGGCAGGTAACGATAGAGGTTCTGAAAACTTTTTCTTGAATGAAACTATTATTATTTTTATTATGCCATTATAGGTTCATCGAAAAACTTGCTACATAAAGTTACTTTCCAAAATGATACATTAGGAAGGGAGCACTAGACTTAAGCCATGGAGTAAATCCTGCTGCTGCTGCCCAGTCTCGTAGATTATACTTACAGGGCAATTCATTTTATCTCTCTGGTGCCTAGTTTCTTGAAAAATGTAGAACTTGTAACCTCTATGTATATACTACCATTTCAACAATTCTTTTCTTTTGGCTAGGGATAAAAAATTTTTTTTGACCTATAGTAGTTGATAGAATAATATACTGTAAGTTAACATTTTGTCAGTAATAACATGGGAGGTATTACTAAATATGGCCTATGAACTAGTTATCCCTGTAAACAGCCTTTGTTAAAAACTTTAATTTTAAGGTTGCTTTGATCTGTATTTAAAGGGCATTCTAATCTAGTTTCACTGTTATTTAGCAGACCAGCAGAATTAAAGACCAAGTAGACAGGCTAGCAGGGTGAGAAAGGTTTGGGGGTTGCTGTTCATCCCACCCCCTTATCTTCCGTCTTCCTCTCTTCTTCCTTCTTGCTGATGAGGGTATAAATCTCACATGTCAATGTAGTAGATACGACTGTAGCAGATTGTAGATGATAGTTAATCTTGTATATTTTTAGAGACTTCAACACTGGAATTTTACTTCTGTAAAATCTCACTTTAAGTTTTAGCTTCTCTTTTTATTTAAACATAAAAATCTCAAAACTGTTCAGGTCACAGAAAATTCCTCTTCACTAGCTCATGTAGAAAATATTTTAGTAAATTGATTCTCTGTAATTTATTTGTTTAACCATAGGTGCACACTTTGCCATTTCCAAAAAAAAAAAAAAGATATCCGGTGTCTCCTTCCTTTGCTATTTAGAATTAAGTCATCTTCGAACATACATTTCCCTTAAAGTTGCAGGACATTTTATATAACTGAAAGAGTTGGAAAGAACCATAGCATTATAACTTCCTGTCAGATGCTCCACAGTAGTGAATACAGACTTGGCTCAATAAGCCAAAAAAAGCCTTATTAGCTCTACCTGGAGAAAAGCAGTATCATATTTGGCCCTTCCTGAGGTTTGCATATTGCTTTGCATATATATGCATAACGTTTCTTTGGTGACTTCCTGTGTTTGATTTTAATTTTTGAGTAAATGAGATTTTGCAAAGGTCGATATGTTATATTGGCATGTCTATTTAAAAGAAACCGCTACTGTCTACTGAAAAAAAAACCCGCTATTTTGTTTCCACAGAAACCTGCTAATATTTTAGTTATGGGTGAAGGTCCTGAGCGAGGAAGAGTAAAAATTGGTATGTTTTATCTTTGCTAAGTCACAGTGTAGCACTCTTTTAAAACTTTTGCAGACAGCAATATCACTTCTAACATCTGCTGTAACAATATGCATATACTCATGTAGTTGCTTCTGATCACAGCCATTTCTAAAGAGTTTACATTAAAAGTGAAAAATGTTTCACACTCTTCAAAGGTGTCAGACAATCTTTAGAGATTGAAGTGTTCTAATTATAAAATAAGCCAGGCAAGTTTCTTAGGAACCTTTGCCTTCATTAAAAATAGCCTATGGAGGCGAGTGGCTTCTATCCATGTTAGAAGCCAGCCCCACCTTTAGTCACAAGGGCATACAGCATCCTAGTAGTTGTAGCATCAGTTCTGTGCACCTGAGCCCGCTGAGATCAGAACATATACCTCTGCTGACCTTCCAACATTAGGAATTACAAACTGGGAAAACCTCTGAGGCCGGAGAGGTACAGAGCCTTAAGTTCGAACGAGCCTGTCTTATAGAAGGCCTCTGCCTAATGGGAAAAGAAAGTAACAAGCATTCTGTGCCTTGGCATGTTTTCTAATAACTCTGTTTTCTTATATATCAGAGCAAAATTTTACCCAGTTCTGGTCTGGTGCCTATAAGGATAAAACTGAATTTATTTATTCTAACTGGGTTTTTTTCATTGTCATTTCTAAGTTGTGTTTGTCACATTTATTTAGTTTGTTTTGTGTGGGTAGAAGAAGTGTTGTAACTAAATTACGTTAATTTAAAGGCAGCAGGACCGTGGGAGTATATTAAAAAAGTAAAGAGTAATTTCTGATTGCAACATTTAATATAAATTCAAATTATGAGCTAATTTGTACCACTTAACCAACAAAGAAAAACCTAGATGTTCCTAACCCTTCTTCCCTATCCTCCCCTATAAATTCCCCAAATGTCACTTTCCACTTTTAATTAGACTCTCAGAATACTCTTTTATCATACAAACCTCACAAATTTTTTTGTATTACAAACATTTAATGTACCTCGAAGTACTCCTAGGCATTGACTCCCTTTGACAGCCAAGCCCTGTCAGTACTTACTCCGTAGAGTCACCAAATGCCTGTTAAGTCCTGTCTTGTGTTTTAAAAAGCCCAATTTGTTTGCATCAAGTTCAAATGTAAGTTCAAAGTGTGCAAAATAGAAAACACCCAGCCAAACAGTAGTTACAGATGTGTTTTTTACTAAGATTTGAGGAAATTTTACGTAACAAAATAATCTAGTTTGGAATTATATGTAATGCATAGGATGTGAGCAGGTTTGGGGGGATATTAATGGCTTCAGGCATTCACATTTAAGAAGAAATATTAGTTCTTCTATAAACCAGTATTTAGTAATCAGAGTCATGGTTTTAATTCTTTACCAAATTTCTGTGTTGTTGTTTTTTTTAACCTCCGTAATTAAGAAGATTAGATAAGGGCCTACTTCATTAAAAATGTGTATTAGGAGAGCAAAACCAAGCTAATGGTGGATGAATCTTGAAATTTTTGATAGGCAATATGAATAGGTGATTGTTCATTGAATGTGTGTTTGATAAAAGCTATGTGTAATGACACTGGATAGAGACTAAAAGATGAAAAAAGACAGTTTTTGCCTTTAAGATTACAGTTTAATAGGATAAATAGTCATACCTGAATAACTTCACTACATACTAAACTGCGTCAAATGCCCCAGCTCCAGTTCTGAGCTAGGAGTTTATGACATTTGTCAAATCATTTAATTTCTTCTTTTGAAAATTTTTTCTTTTTTTCTCCTGAAAAAGGAGGTGATTGAACTATATGACCTTTTAAAAGGTCTTTTCCAGCTTCAAAACATTACTATGATTCTTTAAAGTTAATAAAATTCCACCCAAATAAATGGGGGGAGATAGTGGTGTTAACATAATATGTATATATATATACATATATATATAGTCAACTTCTGATTACCCCAGTGACCAGGCTTATTGACGCAAATAAGGAAAAGCCTTACTGTAACTCAACTAGTTTCTCAGTGCTTATGACCAATACAAGGAATAGACATGAAGCTCAACAACCCTGTCCTCAGTGGCAGCGTGACAGACAGAAACAAATCTGCCCAGGGGTGTAGGGTCACCCTTTACCTCTGGCTTCAAGCATACCTATAACCCAGGTGAAGAATTCAGCACGTTTCCCTATCGTAACAGTGGTAAAATTAATCAATTAAATTTGTAAAAATCTATTGACTTTAACATTATTATCTTTTTTTACAGCTGATATGGGCTTTGCCCGATTATTTAATTCACCTTTGAAGCCTTTAGCAGATTTGGATCCAGTAGTTGTAACATTCTGGTACCGAGCCCCAGAATTACTTCTTGGAGCGAGACATTATACCAAAGCTATTGGTGAGTAGAACTGATGAAAATTCCATGACATTTTAAAAGTAGCTTTGTTATTGTAAAATATACATATTTCTGTATATTAAATCAAATAATACAGAAAACTATTAAAAAAGAACAAAAACTATCCTAAAATTCCACTACCTAACAACATCATTATGAGCATTAGGAATGTATTATTCTAAACATCTCTCTCTGATAGATGAATAGATATTTTAAAACTTTTTAAATATATGGGATCATATTATGCATTCTAAGTAAAAGTGTATTTTAAATTTTACTTGAAAAGAGAAATAAGCAATAAGAAGTAGTAAAGAAGAAATAAGTAAATCCTTATTTACTTATTTAAATTTTATTATTTTTTATTAGAAATAAGTAATAGGGGAAATAAGTAATAAGTAAGAAATAAGTAATAAGAGAAATAAGTAAAATTTCTAAACCATTAAATCTCAGACAAATTTTTTTCACCAAAAGAAATACTTACTTCTAAAAGATCCCCTTGGAGGTAAGGAGAAAAATTATGGAAAAAAGTAGTTTAGGATATCTTAATTCACTTTTCAATTTTTGATTATGTTGATTACCTCCCTACTATTAAGAATTAGGAAATTAGTACTCTTTTACTTCTCCACCAACCTCTCAATTTATAAGCTATGTTAGAAATATTGTTGTCATCATTATTATTACTATTTTGTTGATGTTTATGGCCTTTATTTTTTATTTACAAACCATAATTCCCGGTTTATACTCAGAATATATATTGTAACAGATTCAGTGCTCAACTACCAAAGTCCTTTTACCACATCTTTCCCATTACTGACATCTTTATTGTGCCTCATTTTATTTCATTGAATTTTATCATCGTGTACTTTTCTTACGTGCTTTTCTTTTCTTTTTCCCTTTGTTGTATGTCTTTACTGCTTACCTAACTTGCTGTGTTCTCCAGAGTAGCACTGAGCCTGCTTTTGTTTTTCCTGGTTGATTCCATCCTGAAGTCTTCTGTGCTATGCTGTATTCTGGATTTTCATCCTGGCTTTTTCTTTTTCTTTTTTTTTTTTAAATCCTCTGAATTGGATATATTTCCTTCTGGGCTTTATTATTTTGCTATAGCATATTCTCAGCTTGCTTTGGAAGGGTGTCTTGGAGGCAAATTTTCTAGTTCTTGTATTTCTGAAAAATGCCTGTGTCTTACTATATCATGCAGTCTGGCCAGGTTTAAAATTCTAAGTACAAAATAGCTTTCTCTCATTTCCCTCAGTATTTGATGATGCTCTTCCACTGGCTTATAGCATCAGTGTTGCTAATGAAGATTCATGCCAGTCTTGTACTCATTCCTTGGTCGATTACCTGGGTGGTTTTTTTTTTTTTCTTTTTTCTGAAAACAAATAGGATTTCTTATCTTTCTATTTCACAGTAATGTGCTGGCCACTTGGTAGGCACATACAGTCTGAAGTTCATATCCCACATCCCATGTCTGTGGAAAACTTTTAAACTAGTCTTTGATTTCCTCCTCTCTGTTTTCTGTGTCTGTCTTTCCTAAACTGAGTGTGGGCACATGTTGGACTATTGAGGTTGATCCTTTATACTACTTTTCTTATGTTTTTCTGCCTTTGTCCTCTTTTCTCTTGAGAATCCCTTCTTATTCTCTATTAGTTTCTTGTATTATTTTATGGGGAAAAAAGCATCTCAACTGTCTGTGAGGACGGTGATAACAGTGCTGTTTAATTGCTTGTAATTTGCTGTATTCCTAGAATAATTATGTGTTTTCTTTAGAGGCTCTCTTTATTTCTATGTCTTGGTTTCTCCCTTCCACGTGACAAGTGTTCTTCCACTATTTGTTGACCCTCAATTGTCTTCATATTTAAGAATCAGCTTACAGAAAAGTGCTTGGGAACTTTGTGGACATGGATCATAGGGCTCGTTGAGTGGCAGATTTCAGAGTGATCTAGCACAGAATTAATTAATTAATGATCCCCACCCTATGTACACTTGACTTGGCCAAGAACAAGCCTTTGTCGTGAGGCCATTCAGATTCTTTAAGGGAAGTCTTCCAACTTTGGGCCCTAGTTTTGTACCTGGTAGCTTCAGGGCAGCAGAGGGGAGCAGGGAAGGAGAATCAACTGTTCAAAACACAGACTTTGCGGGGGAAAAAATACAGTCTTTGTAGCTGATCCTCTAAGGACAAAATCTTCCCAGAGTTGTACAGGACAATCCTGCTTCACACTCAGCAATAATACTATGGCCTGGGGCCTTCTCTGAGCTGTTCCATCTGTCTTCCGTCTTCCCAAAGTGTTCTTATGTATCTCTGCCTAGATCAGGTCTTCATATGGCCAGTCTCTCTTTTTTTTTCATTCAGATCTTAGTCAAAACACTACCTCTTCAGAGAGAACCTCAACGATCACACAGTCTAAAGTAGTCATCCTGCCTTCCCCATCCCACTTCCATCTTACTGCCTTGTTAGCATTGAATGGTATCTAAAATCCACTAAAATAGATAGACCTTGCCTAGCTGTTCACCTTAGTAGGCCAGTGCCTGCATGGTACACGATGAGAACTCAGTACTCTTTGTTGAATGAATGAATAAATGAATGAATGAATGAATGAATGAATCAATCAATCAATCAATCAATCAATCTTGTCCCCAGTGATCTCCTCCTGTTCTTTTTATTACTATGGATTACTATTGCCTTTCTTACTTTGCTACCATTTCAGTGTATACTCAAGAAGGGAAAAGAAATACTTGTGATCGTTCCCCCATATTAATCTTGAACCCAGCATGTCTTTCTTCAGAAAATCTTTATGTTCACTAATCTTTATAACTGCTTTGAGATCACATTTCATTTTATAAAAAAGGAAAGGTAGGTAATGTTAAGTCAGTTAGATACAAGACTTCTCTGTACTATCTTTGCAACTTTTCTACAAATCTAAAATTACTCCAAAATAAAACGCTTATTTTTTAAAAAATCAATTAGAAGGAAAAGTAAAAATTATTGAAGCTAGTCCTGTTTTTGAATACATATTATTACCTACACATACATTTGGTTATCTTTTATATAAGTATATTCTAAATGCTTAGAATATAAACTAATATGATGCATAACTATTTTTTCCACCTAGGAAATGAATATTTAATAGCATTGTTACTTTTGATAAGATATATTAACAGACTACACAGATAAGGAAGTGATTGCCTGGGACACCTGGGTGGCTCAGTCGGTTAAGCGTCTGCCTTTGGCTCAGGTCATGATCCCAGGGTCCAGGGATCAAGCACCACATCGGGCTCCCTGCTCAGTGGGGAATCTGCTTCTCCCTCTGCCTGCTGCTCCCCCTGCTTATGCACTCTCTCTCTCTCTCCCTGGCAAATGAATAAATAATAAAATATTTAAAAAATGATTGCCTAATCTTAGCTGTTATCCACTGAAAATTGAGACTTTGAGTTGATTTAAATTAAGTAAAAAGACACCATCACAGAAGCTAGAGACTCTGACTTTATTATCTTTTTCTCAAGAAACTTACATTTTGTTGTGAACATTGCAGTTTGTATAACCTGTTATTATTCACTAGGTCAATCTACAGTCCGGCAATTTTGATGCAGCTAAACTACCAACAGTTAGGTAGATTCCCCTGTTCACGTGGCTTTATAATTCGCAAAAAAGAAGGCCTTCATAATTTTCCTCTCTTCCTCCTTCTCATCATCAAAATTTATTGGATAACTATTAGGTAAACTTTTTAAAACTTAAGAGAAACCAAAATGTATGCAAATTAATCTGACTCATAGCCTTAGCTTTTCACTCAGGGTGGGGGTACATGTGTGTGCTCACGTACGCACACGTGCTCACCCTTATGCAAAACATTTAGTTCTTTAGCCTCATTGTTTGAAAGTGAGAATTTAGACTAACTCACCTCTTAGGTTCCCTTCAGCTCCAAAAGTTCTGTGACCTTGGGTAAAACCGTTGCTTCTGAGGTAGGAAGATTACAGAGGGAACGAACTGGGGTGCCGATGATTGAAACCAAGGTCAGGCCAGACCTTCTGTGGTGATGATCCCCACCCTCTGTACACTTGACTTGGCCAAGAGCAATCTTTTAAAACACTTTTCTTTTATGAGGACATTGGCTCAAAAATGTTACGATATGGGTATCTTTCAAATTCTTTTTTTTTTTTTGAGAGAGAAATTATACATAAACCATTTTTAATATAAATTTTAAAGACTAGAATAAAGGAATAAAAATGAAAACCTCTTCCTTGATTCCAGTCTTTCCCACACAATCCCATTCCACCTATTACTTATGGAAGTAGCCTGAGGGTCCAGTAAAGAACAAATTCCCCACACCACAGTGAAAGCTACCTCTCAAGAACTTGCCTAGTATCTTTACTTCCCTGTCAGATAGTTGTAGTTTGAGTAGCTAATAGGAGAACTTGTGTAGTTGAATGCACAGATAACTTACTCAATAGTTCATTTTAAGGGCATCATTAAGAAGGGTGAAATCTACTAGTGGAGTTTGGTGGATTATGTTAAACTGAAGGCTACTAAGAAGCAGCAAAAGAGCACAGGGAAAAATGTTCCCATCCTCTATTACAAACAGATTTAGTGCTGCAGTCATTTATTCACTTGTACAAAACTGCGAGCTGAATCATTAAACCAAAGAGAGTAAATAATAGGTTAGTAAACATTTTACTCCCAGTGACAAAGTTTAATTCAGTTTTGAGTGTTTGGGGGTTTTGTTTGGTTGACTTCAGGAAGAAGGCTGAAAGAGGAGTTTTAATCTTTAATTAGTCATCACTAAAGCAGTCTTAAAGTTTTACTAAAGTATGGACTTTTAAACTCAAATGTTTGTTCTCAAATAACTAATTGGTCACTAATTATGTGGCATTCTATTAAGTGAGAAATATACTATAAGATAGGGAGAATGAGAATTTACTCTTTTATTAAGGTAAAAACTTACTATTAATACATCTATTGATTAATACATTATTTAACAAGCTCCACTCCAATTTGGATCTACGGAGCCTGCTAATTGCTATCTACTTTGCCTAGTTAGCTCAATAGCTACACAAAGCATCATAGATTTTGAGAAGTAGATGAGATTTATATGTTTTTTACTTTGGAAAGCCCTTCTAGAAGGAAGTAGGCAGGTAGGTGAACAGAGAAAGGACTTTTCCATGAACTTGGCACATTATGAAAAAAAAAAATAGGCAAGATAGTTAGGAGAGACCTACGTACACAGATTTAGAAATTTGTCTAAAATAATAACCTGTTTAGCTAACTTAATGATTAATGTATGGATCAGGATTTTGAAGACAGGAAGGATGGTGATGAGATTGCCAAAAGGTAAGAGAGAATAGAAAAGAGACAGAGAAAGAGGTTATAAAGTTAAGAATAATCAAGATTTAATAAACTCTTTCTTCCTAATTTCTGACCTTTTATTTTAGAAGCAATCTCGCTTTAAGGATAGCTACACCACTTACTTACCTCTCATCTTCCTTTACATGTTAGTTTTCTTTAGTAGTTTTCGTGTGTAACTAACCAGAATGAGTTGTTAATGGTGTCTTTTGGATGCTATGAGTAGAGTTTTATACATGCAAATTGACCCATTGGTCCTTTTTGGTGCTCCTTAGCTTGCCTATCTTTTCCTTTGATTAAGATTATCATAAGTCAAGTTATCATATGGAGTACATATATAAAAAGAATAATCACAAAATAATTTTCCATTTACTTTCTTATACTAAAAACAAAATAGCTTGGCTTGTTCATACTTTTCTATATGCTGGTATTGGCTAACTTGGTTCTCTTGATGTAGGAGAAAACAGATATGCAAACACAGTGTCCTTTTTAAAAATCACTTGCTTATAGTTAGGGTGTATAATCTTAGTAAATAGATGATTAACTTGTTATTCTGAAATACATAAATGTGATCATTTTACCTTAAAGATCTATATTCCAATTTTAGATTTTAGGAATTCTGAGTTATTTTATAAATTAATATTTTTTTCTCATTTTCTATTTATGTGACAATTATTAACATACCTGAACAATTGGCTTTAATAAAATAGTGATTTTTGGTTTTCCCTCTGAGTTATTTATATTTATCACAGGTGTTGGTTAGATCAATCAGAAACCACTGATTGAGTGTCTGCTGTGTGCACCCCATTGTACTTAGCGTAGAGAAGTTAACTTTGCCGGTTTAGGGCTTTGTTAAAGTAGTAACTGAATAATTTCAGTTTTAAATTCTGAAGTGGCATGTAGATCTTTCCTCTATTAATAACAGTTCTATTGAGTAAATGTTTAATATGAGTGAAAGTTAGCTTATATCTTAAAGTGAACCAGAGGAATTTGTTGTACTACAGAGGAATCCATTTTGCCTGGCTTTTATAATTAATTCTAGTGAATTTATACCCTTTATACCTATCATAAAGGTAGTATTTTGCTCCCTGTTTTCTTGTTCTTCTGAAATTGCAAAATCTGACACTACTGTAGCATAAAGAAATACTTTGAACAAAAAAACTGTTCAAGTAGAAATGCAGTTTCATTAGAATATTTGAAGTCAGGCATTATCTTTCTCCTATTGTAATAACACGTTGCTAACTAGTGTAAGCATGAGAGGATAATTATCAGACTTTACAAATTAGCAAATACGTAAATTAGATAAAGAAAAAGTATTTTTACCTCAAAAAAATTATGCTGATTGTTTTTGGCAAGTATGCCCAATTTCAAAAGCTATTTGGGTTTTCTATTTTTGTTTTATTTTTTGTTTAATTTTGTTTGTTTGTGGTTCCGGTGCTCCATATGCAGCTTTGTATGTATTTCATAGATAAGGTAATGTTTGAAGCATTTAAAAATTGCCAGAAATTTAGCTCATTTGATTTGAACTTTGAAGCCACTGGGTAGAATGGAGGTATAATAAGGAATGAAAAATTGGGGTGGGTTGGTGGGAGTATATATTTACAAACAATATTCCATGATATTTTTAATGATAATTGCTTTAGGAATTAATATGATTTATTAGGAAAAGAAAAGAAAGAAAAAACAGTCCCCACCAAGATAAAAATGCATTTTCTTTTGGAAAGAACCACTTTATTTTCCTCCTTTCTTTTTCTTTTTTCCTTTCCTTTTTTTTCTTTTCTTTTTTTTTTTTTCTTTTTGTTTTAAAGATATTTGGGCTATAGGGTGTATATTTGCAGAACTACTAACGTCAGAACCAATATTTCACTGTCGACAAGAGGACATCAAAACTAGTAACCCTTATCACCATGACCAGCTGGACAGAATATTCAATGTAATGGGATTTCCTGCAGGTACACATTATGTTTTGTTTTTGTTTTTAAATCACTGTTGTTTGAACTTAGATATCTTCATTGGAAAGGGTGTATATCTTTAGCTGATGAAAGCTACTCTTACTCAATTCTTTATATTTATGACTTGCATTAATCAAAGATCCTTAGAAATAGCAAAATTTATAGAGTTCACATACTAGCATAAAGATATTTGTGGGTTTTCTGAATTTGAGAAAAATATTTTTGTTTCATTTTATTTTTTTGTTTTGTTTTGTTTGATATTTGAAATGATAAAATATTTGTGATATCTGTATTAAAAGGTACCTTTAGTTCTTACAAGTAAAAGTAGTATGTATTTTTGTCTGGCAGCACATATAATAATGCCATTGCTTGGGATTTAAATACAAATTTTGAACATTATTTATATTTAGGGCATTGTACAGAACCACATTATATTGAAAAATAGAATTTTTTACCCTATAACCCTCGTTGATAAGAACATTCTTTTAAGTGTTCTGTTAGAACAGCAACTTTGCCTACACCGATTGGCAGCAGGGAGAAAGTTGTTGAGGTGTCTCATCACAGGCGTTAGACCCCTTAGTTTTTCAGCGCTGTCCCCATCCCTTGTTATGCCATGGCATGGTAGTTCATCAGTCACTAAAAACTCTGCCCAGAGGTCTAGAATAATGAAATTTTGCTTTAAAAACCTACATAATATTGGCTAGTCAGGTATTTATTAGAAATTGTTTCTTATTAGGAATTTTTCTCAGGTCAGGATAACTCAAGACTAATACAGAAATATGTTATAATTTCACATCCCCTTGTAGGAGTGTTAACACAGATACTACCTTTCTGCAGAATTGGTCAACAGGTCTGTGAAGACTGCTTTTTTGTGATGAGAATTTTATTGACACGCTAAATATTTGAGTACCTGCCATGTGTTATTCATAAAATGTTGTTATAACTGGCATGATTCTTGCCTTCTTGGAATTTATATTGTACTACTCTAAGTAGAATGTTTAAACAATAGCTATGGTTTTGAGTAGATGGAGAAGAATGGCCTTTTCTTCCCACTTCTGAATGTGTCCACCATTTCTAAGGCCTGAGAGAAAGGAACATGGCTTACAAGGGGATGGAAGAGGGGTGGCCTCTGCAAGAGATGATTCCTTAATGTGTAGTTCAGCAGTTGGGGGAGGCTCAGATTATGAGAAAGTTGAAAAGCAGGCAGTGGGGTTTAAATTTAATGCACAAAAGAATGAGAATCCAAAAGTTCTTGAGAACTAGTGATATGGTTTATGTTATATTTTAGAAAGATTAGTATGGTTGTGGTAGGTAAAAATCAATTAAAGAGAGGTAACTGAAGTCCGGAAAGCCAGCTGTTTGCCTATATGGCAGTACTCTAGGTGTAAACCGATAAAAAGGATGGAGAATAAAGGACAAACACAGAATTTTTTTATATGTAATTGAGGGAAAAGTAAAAGATTATCTCAGAGAAATTAACAAAATAGAGAAATTAGAGCAGGGAAATAATTAAGGAAAAAATCCCATATGTATTTAGGTGACTTTACAGTGTGGTGTCTTTTGGAGGCTAGGTCGCACTTATCCGTGTATGGGGGTTGAAGGCAGACGTCTAGAGGTCATTTAAAAGCTAACGGCGCGGTGAAGCGACCTGCCGGAGTACTGCAGCCGGTGGTCTTTCAGTCCAAGTCCATTGACAGTGATGAAGAAAACTAGCCCTTGTATTGTTGGAGCAACTCTAAGGCCAGCAAACCAACTGAAACATTTTCTTCCTCATATAAGTAGCTGGGGTTGTTTTTGTTAATGTTACTGAAACTTGCCAAGCCACCAGCTGACCTCTTGGCATATAGTTATGTCCCACCCTGTTCTATTCCAGACAGTTGTTGCTGCTTTCATCGATTGCTGCTGTAAAGCAGTGTATTTGATAAAGTACAAATACTGATAAGGAGGTCCGTGTTAAAAAAAAAATGCATCTTACAGCTACAGAGGGGAAAGATAATACATTCGTCATTGAAGAGACTGGTTGCTGATTTAACCAAGAAATTGGGTGGAAAGGGGAAAAAGTGGTCTTACAAACAGAAATAGAAATATTTATTAATAACTTATTTCTCTCTACTTACAAAAATTGAGGTAAATTGTAGTAAATTACATAGGAAGTAAGCACTAAGAAGATAAACTTACAGAGATCTAATGCTATACAAGGGATGAGAATTGTATTTATAGGTCAAGATAAGATGTTTACTATAGCTAGTCATTTATTTGAGGTCTGTGCTTTCATGGAGGTTCAAAGTGTATAGGACACGTGATGAAAATTGAAGTAACGTTTATTAAAATTCTTGAGAATAGGAACCTAGACAACATAAAATGTTATAATGTATTTCACAGATAAAGATTGGGAAGATATAAAAAAGATGCCTGAACATTCAACATTAATGAAAGATTTCAGAAGAAATACGTAAGTTGGAAAGAAAAATAGACCCTTTGTTGATTTTTGCTTTTCCAGAATCCTCTGTATCAAAGATTGAATACTCAGAATGCTGAACATAAGCTTATTCTAATAAATATTTTTACTTATTTACTTAATAAATATTTTATCTTTTAAGATGTTTAAATGATATAAAGAGGGTAAAAGCTAATTTTAGCAGCTGATTTGGATATGAGAAAAAAACTTTCTGTGTTTATTACTTTCTGGAAGCGAGCATCAGTGGAAAGGATCACAGCTGAAGCAGTAAGAGACTGAAATAAGCAACCTTGCCAGCTGTCACTTGCCTACCCACCTGGGCGGTGCAGTCATTTTAAGCAAGTTTTAGTAGAGAAGAAGGAATATTTCATTTATTTATAATGCAAGATCAGAGCATTGGGAGAGGACAGTTTAAAGGCCTGTAACAAGTTTTAAAAAATTTTAAATTTATTTTCAACTTACTAGTAAGGCTGAATTAAACATTTGACCCATATGTTATGTAAGAGGATTGTTGAGATAATAGTCTTATAAAAAAAATGCTATCCAGTATATATTATTTATGAAGTTATCTGGTGTTTACTCGGTGGTATCCATTCATAAGTGATTAGTGTGAATATTGATTGAAATATGAAATTGAGCTAATGCTATGCCGATTATGCCATTTTCAATGAATACTCTTTATCGGTTATGATTAAAATAATTGGAAAAAACTTAAGCCAACGTAAAATTAACCTCAAAATCTACTATAGTAGATTTCATAGTATTTCTCTTTCAGGTATACCAACTGCAGCCTTATCAAGTATATGGAAAAACATAAAGTTAAACCAGATAGTAAAGCATTCCACTTGGTAAGCTTTAGAGAACAATAATAAAATTTTTTTTCCCTGATTAGCTAACCAGAGGATTTTGGGGGTCAGTTTATACTGTTAATTAGCCCTCTTAGAGTACTTCAATGGTAAATGCAGACATCTTGTTGCTGCATATTAGTAAAGGCATGAAAACTTGTTTTTCCAAACCCATAACATGGTTTAACAGACTAATGTTTGGTTACATTAGATCTTTTAAAGACAGTTATTGTACCAAGTCTGTCAAGAACATTTTTCAAATTACATTTATTGGTTTTCATCAATTATTTTAAAATTGCAATAATTTCAGAGAAGAATCTAAAACAAAATCATCCCACTACACAGAAGTAACTTTTATAGATTATTTTGTATTTCAACTCTTTGAAAGATTATTTCTTAAAATTTTTAACTCCCAAGATACTCTTACAAACTTGGGTATTAGAAGTCCTTCAGTGATGGTGTGCATTATTTGCTTTTTCTGGAAGAATATGAGAGATGCACTATTTATTACTGTATAATGGAAAAATAGTTTGACTTAGAATCTAAATGAATCATATGCTAATGTAATTTATGACATTATATTCAACTTGCCAAGTTAAATTTGTTTACAGTAAAATTTCCATGTTTCCATCATAACAATTAAAAATTATTTTGGGGGTTTTTTAAAGTTATATAACATACAAAGGGGAAATTTCGGGGAGCAGGTTGTATTGTATTTGGCTTAAAATTCTTTTCATCCTTTATTCTCAATATTTTTAAGTGAGTTCATTAAATTGGAATTTTTTTTGTCTTGAAAGTATTATATTTTCCTATATTACAGTAGCAGACCACTTGTAAACATTTCGTCTATTTGGGTTGTTTCTTCTCTGTCTACTGCATATGCTTCTACACCTATTTATTTTTAGTTCATGTCATATGTCATATATTTCATATCTTATCAGCAACTTAAAAAGCAAGGCATAACCTGTATTATTGCCACACAATATGTTATTAACCAAATAATGGTTTCTTATAATGTACTTACAACAGGACCCAAATAGGAAGGTAAGTTAGAGCCTTCAAAGTCGTGCACTTATTTATTCTAACAAAATAATGATAATAGTGGTAGAACAAGAGTCACAATTCAGGAGACTTGCTCTTACTTACCCCAACTTGCTGCTGTTCAGTATAGTCTAAAGTGACTCTCATAACCATCACCACTGAAATTCCAGAGATACACTTCCCTTGCAGCTCACTTGCTTGTTTTTACTCTGGTGACCTAACTTACGTGGGCCCATCCGAAAGCTCTAATGTAACTCCATTTTGAGCATTTTAAATGACAAACCCATGCTTTTCCTTTCAACTCTAAAAATAAAGTTGTGCTTTCATTGAAATATCAGATAATCATAATTAAATTTAAATCTTACCATCCCAGCATTTCCTCTGTATTTTTAAATATTTTATGTCCTTCTGTCCTCTGATTGTGTCATCTCCCATCAGGTCTCAATGCATCTGTTGGTTTTCAAGTGTGGTCTTAGTCCTTAGCACTAGCGTCACCTGGGAACTTGGTAGAAAGGCCACTCCTCAGACTGCTGTACAGATATCCCAGTCAGAGCTCTGGGAATGGGGCCTAGCAGTCTGCTTTGAGAGGTGCTCCTGGGGCAGTTCTGATGTACTCTGAAGTCTGAAAACCACCACGTTAGATCAAAGAGGATAAGCTGAGAGATAACTGTTTAGATAAGCTCTTAAATCACCTACTAAAATCCAATGTTCTAAAATAAGTAAAAAGAAATCAAATATTTCAGTTCATAAAGTCTTAAGTAAACTATGTTTTAATCAAAAAATACTGAATTTTCACATTACTGTGACATTTCTATAGGTACCAAAATAATAAAAATAATAATAATAATGGCAGCTAACACATAGTGCTTTCTTTGTGTCAGGTACCATTGGAATTGCTTTCCATATATTACCTCATTTATTTTTGAAACAAACCTATGGTAGTAGGCGCTATTTTTAATCTCTGTTTGACAAATGAGGTTACAGAGAGATTAAGCAGCTTGTCCAGAGTCACTCAGCTAATAAATGTCAGGTGAAGACTTGAACCCAAGCGCTATCCTTTAGGTCTCCATTCATAACCCCTCTGTACTTTACAAGTTCTCTATCAAGCATCGTATTTATTTAGATTAGGATAGCACGGGCCAGGAGAGCTTTTTCTGATGATCTGTGCTATCCAGTAGGGAGCTCCCAGCCACCTGTGGATCTTGAGCTCTACAAATGCACCTGATACGAATGAGAAATTGATTTTTTAAGTATAATTTGATTTTAGTTAATTTGGTTTTAGATCTAAATAGCCGCATGTGGCTAGTGTATTTGTGTTATAATAATTTTCTCCTTGATAGAAAAGGAATAGAAAATTCAAGATTTTAGTCCTGTTTTAAATTGTACAAAGTACTTTGCATAATGTAGATCATTGGTTTAGAGTAAGAAGTTTAGTTACCTCTTAGAGGAGAACCGAGTAAGTAAGATCATGATTATTAGAGTGACTAAATGTGAGTTACTACATTAAATGTAATAATCAAGTTTTTCTGTTGTTAATTTGGGGGAATAAATACCCTTCAGATTGTGATGTTTTCATCAAGAAACATATAGTCGCACATATGCCCAAAGATATACCCATGAGAAGTAACACAGTCATGTTTTTATGATTTATAATTTCAGCTTCAGAAGTTGCTCACCATGGACCCAATAAAGCGAATTACCTCAGAACAGGCTATGCAGGATCCCTATTTCTTAGAAGATCCACTTCCTACATCAGAGTAAGCGATCAATTTATTAACTCACCAGCAAGCATGGGAGAATTTTTTGGAGCGTGCTTGTATGAGTTGTCATCTCCAAGTCGCCACTCCTCTTCCCTGGGGACCCAGGGAAGTCCCAATGACGAGCAAAAACTGAGCTTTGATGACTGAGGTATCATTTCGGGCTTTCCGGGTAGGGGGCACTCCCGTTCGAGTCTTCCTTAAGGAAACATGACCAGCTTGGGCTTCAGCTGGGGCGCCACGTAGTCAGTGGCGGGTTGATTATTGTGCTGTAGCTCACTCAGACTCGCGAAGACTGCCTGCTGCTTGCAGTTACAGTTTTATGTTCCTATTGCAAATTCCATTCCCAAATAAATTTGTGTTCCTCATGTCATCTTGTATATGTAAAAGGGAGAGTTTAAAAAAAATTGTGTTCGAATAGTGACATTTCCACTGGAATCTATATTTGGGTGGTAATAATAGAAGAGTGAGGCCAGAATAAAAAAAAGTTAAGTCATATTCGATGATTATTGATTATTTTTATACAATGAAAAGCCCTCCCATGGCCCTGCTATAATGTCACTGATGAGAAGAAAAGATTCATCTTGTCACAGTTGCATGAAATGGCACTTATTTTACAAATATGGAAACAAAGTCCATCTTAAAAGAATAAAAAATGAAGCATCTGAAATATCGATTGGCATACCAGAAGTCATTTTTCTTTTTTCTCATGAGCAGTGTTTTTGCCGGTTGTCAAATCCCTTACCCAAAACGAGAATTTTTAACAGAAGAAGAACCTGATGACAAAGGAGACAAAGTAAGTATTAAAGTACATTTGGGTGCTTCTTGTTTTATTCAATACTCTGGTACCATTTTCTTGTTTATATTTGGTTCTCCTTCTGAGTTGAACTTTATTTTTCTGTTTAACCAATTGAGAAGAACCAGCAGCAGCAGCAGGGCAATAACCATACGAATGGAACTGGTCACCCAGGGAATCAAGACAGCAGTCATACGCAGGGACCCCCGTTGAAAAAAGTGAGAGTTGTTCCTCCTACCACTACCTCAGGTGGACTAATCATGACCTCAGACTATCAGGTATTTCCAGTTTATTTTGTACTGACTTGCCATATCAATATTTGTATATGGGTTTGTGACCTTTGGAAAATGCAGTATAACGAAGAAAATACTGACCTTTATGTACCTGGGGAAATATATTGACATGAGTGTTATTGACATGGAAAAGTACTGACTATGGGACAGTACAGGGTACTTACTGACTTTTGAATTAGACACCTGGAATGACCAAACTTAAATTATGCCATTTATTAACTTGGACCTTGGACAAATAATATAACATTTCCTGGCTTTAGTTTTTCATCTGTAAATGAGACTAGCCAAGCCTTACTTGTAGTTGTTACAGGAGTAGATACAATAAATCCTAGCCCCTGATTTGTGGTAGGAGTTCAGTCAAGGCTCTGTATTGTTTTGAAACAACAGTGTACCAAGAATGATTAAGGACACAGGCTTTCAGGGGCTCCTGGGTGGTTCAGTCAATTAAGTATCTGCCTTTGGCTCAGGTCACGATCCCGAGATCCTGGGATAGAGCTCCGAGCCGGGCTCCCTGCTCAGCGGAGAGTCTGCTTCTCCCTCTCCCTCTGTGCCCCCCGCCCCCGTGGCCTCTCTTGCTTGCTCTCTCTCTCTCAAGTGAATAAATAATATCTTAAAACAAAAAACCAAAAACCAAAAAAAAAAAAAAAACCCAAACACAGGCTTTCAGATCCTAGGCCAGCTGCTGGCTTTGGGTGACCTGGAGTAAATAATTCAGATGTTCTCAGTTTTCTTAAGTGTAGAAGTGGATGACGGCAAGTGTGAGGTGGAAGCAAGGATTAAATGAGAGGATGTATGCTAAGGCACAGTGGCTAGCCTGCTGTAGTGCTTAACAGATGTTACCACTTTTTTCCACTTTTATTATTATTACCATCATTAAAATTCTTAGCATTCATAGTACACAGTAAGCACTTCTTAAGTGTTGGTGGTGGTGCTAGAGATGACTGTAATAGTAAGAGTTCGTTGGGTGCTTACTATGCTAGCTTTTTTTTTTTTCTATGCTAGCTTTTATACTAAGCGTAAAACCTACGTTATTTCCTTTGATCATTGTGGCCACTCTGTGAGGTAGGGGCTATCATTGTCGTTCCAGAGATGCTCAGAGAGGTTAGATAACTTTCACATGTTCACCTCCCGAGCTGGGGGTGGACCCAGGACACAGGCTTAGATCTGACAACCAAGGCTGCTCTGTAGCCTGCTTGTGGATCCCTCACGTGGCATTGTCAGTTTCTTTGCAGAAAGACCGCTTGGAAAATCATATACCACCCCTCCCTGCTTATTCTAATATTGCCAGCTCACCTGGGTCTCAGTGTGGGAAGGATACTGAAAACTGGACCAGTTAGAGTTATTTACCTACTGAAAGAGAAAAGGAGATCTTACTAAACTCCTAAGGTTCCCAGAGCCTGCTATGACCGTTCAGAAATGAGGTCTTAACTCTTTGCTTTGGTTAAAGAAAGGTCCCGTCTACCAAACCATGGAAGTTCTTGTCTGCCTGGGTAGTAACTCTCTTCCAGGAAATTAAACAAGGAAATCAAGGACAGACATCTCTGGGCGTTGATGTTTGCTCCAGCATCTTTTTCTTCCCATCTAGATGGGAAGAATGCATCCCTCTCGGCTCAAGAATATGTTTGCTTGCTAAGGTGACAGCATCCTTAGAAGGAAGCGGAGCAATGCTCGGACCTTTGCTATTGAAACCAAGGAAATTGCTTTGCCTCTTTGTTTCTCGATGTTATCACCTGATGGTTGGTTTTTGTAGTGACTGTAATTTCACGTGTCCACTCTTTTTAAAATGTTATTTTGCTAGAGTTGGCAGAAATTAAGAATTATATGATTTATTGAATATGCTTTGAAAGAAGGTAGTAAATTGTGATTAATCAGTTATCATGTTTATCTTGGGAGCTAATAATAAGAGAGGGAGGTCCAGGAGTGGGAATAACAATATAACAGATCACAATCACAGGACTCTCAACTCTATCTCTGTTCTTTCCCTTTGTGCTATTTTTAGAATTGAGAATACCACTCTTCTTGGGTTTCTTTAATTATAAACTTACTTTTGTATATAACTTGTTGCAGAAAATAAGATTCATTAAAGGGCATAAAAATACGTATTGCCAAAGAAAATGATTCTGCAGTACCTTTTCTTGTCCTATTCATTTTTATTCTTTAGTCACACGTGTGCTGGGCGGCTTCTGTTGAAGAAACCAGCATGTAAATTAGCTTTGAATGTCTTCGTGTATATATCATTAAGTTCACGTATAAACATCTCCAGCAAATTAATTAGTACTTATCAGGTGGTTACAAAACAGCTTAAAAGGGGGGTTACTGCTATAGAAAAACAATGAGCTAGCTGCACAGCAGAGTCATGAGACTCAGCTTAGTATTATTTACTGGCGATACTTCTGACCTTAGCTGATATTGAAAGATTCGGGGGTTTTGTCATGTTCATTCTAAAGCTAGTACATGGCACAAGACTTTTTAAATTCTCAGTGCCTCTAACTGACATCGCAAACCTAAGCCTCGCTGGCTTGGGGTAGAGCCAACTCTTAGAAACACCTGACTCTCCTCTCTCACTCGTTCTTCTTTTGCAGCGTTCCAATCCACATGCTGCCTATCCCAACCCTGGACCAAGCACATCACAGCCACAGAGCAGCATGGGATACTCAACTACCTCCCAGCAGCCTCCACAGTACTCACATCAGACACACCGGTACTGAGCCGCGCTGGAATGTTGTCAGTGCACTGTTGCTAGCGCTGCGGGACTGACGGGGCAGCTCTCTGCGGGAACCTGGTGTGGGCCATGGGAGTGTACTGTACACCCACATCCTCAAACTGTCCGGTAGCCAAGTTCCACCACTTTTCACAGACCGGGGTAGTGGCTTCCAAGTTGTACCTATTTTGGAGTTAGACTTGAAAGAAAGTGCTAGCACAGTTTGTGTTGTGGATTTGCTACTTCCATAGTTTACTTGACATGGTTCAGACTGACCAATGCATTTTTTTCAGTGACAGTCTGTAGCAGTTGAAGCTGTGAAATGTGCTAGGGGCGAGCATTTGTCGTTGTATGTGGTGAATTCTTTCAGTGTAACAACATTATCTGACCAATAGGACACACACACACACACACACACACACACACAAGTTTAACTGGTACTTGAAACATATAGTATATGTTAACTCAACAAAATAACCAAGACTCAAAGTGAGATTATTTTGGTACACCTTTCATTTTAGTGTCTTATCAGTGGGTTGATTCATTTTCTACATTAATCAGTGTTTTTCGACCAAGACTATTGCTTGGGTTTTTTTGAAAGTACAAAAGCCACATAGTTTTTCCAGAAAGGTTTCAAAACTCCCAAAGATTAATTTCCAACTTATAAGTTTGTTTTTATTTTCAATCTATGACTTGACTGGTATTTAAAGCTGCTATTTGATAGTAATTAAATATGTTGTCATTGATATAAACCTGTTTGGTTCAGCAAACAAACTGAAATGATTGTCATAGACAGTGTTTTATTTTTCCTGTTGGTGTTGCTGATTAGTGAGCATGCTTTAAGATGAAAAAAGCATGAATGATAACTTCCTCTGAAAGGTGCGGCATCCGATTCAGATATTTTGTCCTGATTTTAAAGCTGGTTGTAGTGCTATTAAAATTTTGTTCAGTTAATTTTCCTTTTTAAAACTTGTTCGCACGTTGTTTAGGGTGCCCTTACTTCAGCAAAGGAGAAGGAGTAGGAGAGCCTTAGAATTTTTGAGGAAAAAAAAAACCTATAACATACAATGTACTGTATCAAACTATTTTACATGAATGACACAAGTATTCTGAATTTAAAAAAAAATTGAACATTGTTAAAAACAAGGTGTTATGTAATAAATTTATTTTTCATAAATCAAAATATGAAGTCGGCTCTATTTTTATATATACAAAAGTGTTTTATTTTAAAGTACGCCTTAACAAGTGGCCTCCAAATAAATCTCTTCAGTTGTTTTCATTAGTAATGTCTATATATTCTGCCTCCAGAGTGAAGTGGAGTAATGACTTATGATTTAGATATGGATTCTTTGCCCTATTGCATTTAGCACTATAATAGAAGATGTCGACTAGACACCTTTCTAATTGAAAGAATTATGATGAGCCTTCCATTTCTAGAATAAGACCTAATTCTGTGTTATGCTGGGAACGGTTTGCTTTAACCCAAATAATTATTTTTCCTCCCTCCTTCAGCACAAACCAGAGGAGATTTAAAAAGCTAACATTATTTTTTTTCTTAAAAAGTCAGCTCATTCCTATAAAAACATTTGAAGAACTGAGGAATTCCAGTCCTGATAGGCCTGACTATAGCGGTAAGGATAATTCAGGAGCCGAACCTGCATTTCTACGGTCTCTCTCCCCACCGCAGCGTCTCCACACAGCGTGAGGATCTGATCCTAGAGCTCTGTCCTCAGCACCTTCAGGAGCTCCCTCTGGCCACGGACTGAGGGGGTCTTACCTAGCCTTGTCTTCTTGTTTCCCTCTACTCAAATTGTCTTCTGTTTTTCCTCCCTGCCTTTGATGCAGTGGCTTCCAACCTTCCTGGGCATGAAAATGATCTGCAATTTGTTTTCTCTGGATCTAGTCCCAGAGGTTGGTTTGGGGGAGTGGGGAGGGACATGGGGTCTTCATTTCTAACAAGCTTCTCAGTTGGGTCTGATATAGGGGGGGTCCTCAGTTGGGTCTGAGGACTACACAGGAAGAACACCTTCAAACTGGTCTGAAGGTTGAGCAAACAGCAACCGTTCAGTCAGTGGCTTGGAGAGAGGGCTGCCCCGTTGACAGCCCACCTTGTCCTGCATAAATTTCGGAAAGCAAAACCCATTACAGCAAGTTCCACTGTAAATGTGGGAAACTCCTAGGGCTCGTTTCTCAGATTTTTAAATTTATCAACCTCCTTTCTTGGCATGCTCCTATCCAGTCTTGAGGAGTTCATCATGTTGGTGACTATCAAATTTATATATCCAGACTATTTCATATATAGTTCCAGATTCATATTTTTATTTGCCTCTGTGACACATAGACAAATAACATAACATACCCAGACACATACCAACCACCATCCTCTAGTGCATTCTTTGGCCTTATTTCTCTACATCGCACCCATCACATATTTTTGACCATTTTCTGTCTCTTTCCTGTAAAATGGAAGCTCCATGGAAGGAGCCCTGGTCCATCTCAGCCTCCCCTCTTTCTTCCACTTGCCCCGAGGTGATCTACCAAAGCTCAGAACTCGGGTAGGCTGCTGATAGCCAGATTTCCCATCCAGACCTACCTGCTGTGTCTGACTCATTACTGCAGATGCGGTCTAGACTGAAGACATCCAAAGCGGACTCCTGGCTCCACCATCTACCCTGCTCCTCTTACAGACTTAACAGTCTCAGTGACTCAGTGACTAGGAACCCCCTACCTCCTAGTCGTCCACACCACACAGCAACCTGGGCACCATGGCCTCTCACACACACTCTATCTGTCCTACCTGCAAATCTTGGGTGCTTCCCCAATGAACTGCCCTCACCACCTTTACTGTGCCAAACCACAACCATCCATCCCTTCCTTGGACTCTCACACAAGCTTCCTGCCTGTTTCCACCCTAAACTCCCTCAGCCGCCTCCACACACACAGCAGCCTGAGTGACGATTTTAACACAGCTCACGGCCCTCCCCCAGGGCTTCTGGCTCAGTGAAAGCCAGGCAAGTCCCTGCACATGGTGGCCTCCTATTTCTTATGACTCTCTTCCGTCGCCCCTCACGTGCTTCACTCCAGAGGCACTGCTGTCCTTCACTGTTCCTCGAGCCTGCCAGGCACATCTCGTCTCACGACTCTCAGGCTCCATTCTGTCTGCATCTGCCGCCCTCCCCGCACACTCTCCCCAACCAGTTCTGGGCTCACTCCTTCCCTTCTTCAGGCCTCCTCAGATCTTATCTTAGAGAGGCTTATCCTTTCCGCTCTGAAAGGGCAGCCTGTTCTCCACCTCCCCATTCATTCCCTGTCCCCTTCACCCTGCTTCATCTTTCCCCCAGCTCTGACCCCATTAATTGACATTTGCTTGTTGTTTCTCCCCACCCCACCAGAAGATAAACTCCACAAAGGCAGCCTTTTCTCATTGAGATGTCACTGACGTGTCACTGTTTGAGGGGTGAGAGGTGTTGATTGGCTATCCTCAGGTATTGCAACACGATCACCACCACAGTTAGCTAATACCTTTAGGCAGGCTTCTTGTGTACTACAATAATTGCAGCGACTGGAAGAGCACCAGTGACTTTGTATTTGGAAGTCAAATAGTATCTCGAACCCAGCATATCCAAAAGAGAACTTGTCATCCTCTCTCCCTAGCTACCATCTAGCTTCCGAACTGGTGTCTAGCTCCCACTCATGCTTCCACCCACGCCATTCTGTAGCCCTCCCTCCCACATAGCAGTGATCCTTTCTCTCCAGAACAGTGATTACTACTTGGCATTTTTATACATATATGTGTTTTTTTGTTTGTTTGTTTGTTTATTGCCTGTCTCCCCCACTGGAGGTAAGGACTTTGTAATCGTTTTAAAGATTGAACTAGAATGGTCATTGTACATGCCCTTAATCCTTCAGTGACCTCCAATCACATGTAGAATAAAGTCAGAATTTCTCAAGATTGTCTAAAGTATTCCAGTTTGTTAGCTTCCTCTCCATTCTCATTTACTCTCTCCCCATCAATGACTCTACTCCAATTACCTTGGACTCCTTTGTTTCCCTTGCGATGCCTTCACTTAGCATTATACCCTCCATGTTGTTGAAATGGCAAGATTTCATTCTTTTTTATGGCTGAGTAATATTCCAGTGTGTGTGTGTGTGTGTGTGTGTGTGTGTGTGTGTGTGTGTGTGCGTGCATGCATGTGTGTGTAACACATCTTTATCCATTCATCTCTCCATGGGCACATTTGGGCTGCTTCCATAGTTTGGCTGTTGTAAATAACGCTGCAGTAAAAGTGTATGTTTCTTCAAATTAGTGTTTTCATATTCTTCGGGTAAATACCCAGTAGTGGAATTGTTGAATAATATGGTAATTATATTTTTAACTTTCGGAGGTATCTCCATACTGTTTTCCTCAGTAGCTGCACCAGTTTGCATTCCTACCAACAGTGCAGGAGGGTTTCTTTTCCTCCACATCCTTGCCAGCACTTGTTTCTTGTATTTTTGATTCAGCCATTCTAACAGGTGTAAGGTGATATCCCATTGTGGTTTTGTTTTCCACTTCCGAGATTATGAGTGATGTTGAACACATTTTCATGTGTCTTTTGGCCGTGTGGATGTCTTCTTTGGAAACATGTCTGTTCATGTCTTCTGCCCATTTTTTTGTTTTTGTTTTTGTTTTTTTGTTTTTATTTATTTGAGAAAGAGAAAGAGAGAGAGCGCATGAGAGGAGAGAAGGTCAGAGAGAGAAGCGGACTCCCCGCGGAGCTAGGAGCCCGATGTGGGACTCGATCCCAGGACTCCAGGATCATGACCTGAGCCGAAGGCAGTCGCTCAACCAACTGAGCCACCCAGGCGCCCTTTCTGCCCATTTTTTAATTGGGTTATTTGTTTTGGGGGTATTGAGTTGTAACTGTTCTTTATATATTTTGGACACTAGCCATGTTGGGTATGTCATTTGCAAGTATATTTTCCCATTCTGTAGGTCGACCCTTAGTTTTGCTGATTGTTTCCTTTTTAGTTTGATGTAGTCCCAGTGGTTCATTTTTGTTTTTGTATTCCTTGCCTCGGGAGACATATCTAGAAAAATGTTGCTACAGCTGATGTCAGAGAAGTTATTGCCTGTTTTCTCTTCTAGGATTTTTATGGTTTCACGTCTCACATTTAGGTTTTCAATCCATTTTGAGTTTATTTTTTATGTAGTGTAAGAAATTGGTCCAGTTTCATTCTTTTGCATGTAGCTGTCCAGTTTTCTCAACATCATTTGTTAAAGAGACTGCCTTTTCTCATTGCATATTCTTGCCTCCTGTGTCAAAGATTAATTGACCATATAAGCATGAGTTAATTTCTGGGGTCTCTATTCTGTTCCATTGAAATATGTGTCATCTATTTTTGTGCTAGTACCATACTGTCTTGATTTGTATAGCTTTGTAGTAAATCTTGAAATCTGGGATTGTGATACCTCCAGCTTTGTTCTTTTTCAAGACTGCTTTGGCTATTTGGAGTGTTTTGTGGTTCCATACAAATTTTAGGATGACTCTACTCTGTGTTTTCATAGGCATTGCATTAAATCTGTAGATTGCTTTGGGTAGTATGCACATTTTAACAATAGTGTTTCTTTCAGTCCATGAGGGAGTATCGTTCCATATCGTTGTGTCTTCAATTTCTTTCATCAGTGTTTATAGTTTTTGGAATACAGGTCTTTCACCTCATTGGTTAAATTTATTCCTAGGTATTTTATTCTTTTGATATAAATGTAAATGGGTTTTCTTAATTTCTCTCCCTGCTACTTCATTATTAATGTATAGAAATTCAGTGGATTTCTCTATATTGATTTTGTATGATACAACCTTACTGAATTCATTTATCAGTTCTAGTACTTTTTTGATGGAGTTTTAAGAGTTTTTTTTTAATATATATTGTATCATGTCACCTGCAAACAATGAAAGTTTACTTCTTCCTTACCAATTTGAATGTCTTTTCTTTTTCTTTTTTTTTAAGATTTTATTTATTTATTTAACACACAGAGAGGGATCACAAGTAGACAGAGAGGCGGGCAGAGAGAGAGGGGGAAGCAGGCTCCCTGCTGAGCAGAGAGCCCAGTGCGGGGCTCGAACCCAGGACCCTGAGATCATGACCTGAGCTGAAGGCAGAGGCTTTAACCCACTGAACCACCCAGGCACCCCTTTTATTTCTTTTTCTTGTCTGATTGCTGTGGCTAGGTGGAATACAAGTGGTGAGAGTAGACATTCTTGTCTTGTTCCTGATCTTAGGGGAAAAGCCTCAGTTTTTCACCATTTAGTATGATGTTAGCTGTGCGTTTTTCATAGATGGCCTTTATTATGTTGAGGTATGTTCCCACTAAACCTACTCTGTTGAGGATTTTTACCATGAATGGATGTTATACTTTGTCAGATGCTTTTTCTGCATCTATTAAAATGATCATGCAGTTTTTATCCTTTCTCTTGTTAATGCAATGTATCACACTGATTGACTTGCAAATATTGAACCTCCCATGCATATCAGGAATAAATCCCACTTGATTGTGATGAATGATTTTTTAAATGTATTGTTGGATTCAATTTCCTAATATTTTGGAATAATTTGAGAAAAATAGGTATTAACTCTTCTTTAAATGTTTGGTAGAATTCACCTGTGAAACCATCTTGGTCCTGGATTTTTGTTTCTTGAGAGTTTTTGGATTACTGATTCAATTTCATTGCTGACAATCCCTCAAATTTTCGATTTTTTCCTGATTCAGTTCCAGGAGGTTATATGTTTTTCCAGGAGGATATTTGGTAGATATCAATAAACTTTTTCTAAAATTTATATGGAGAAGCAAAAGAACTAGAACCTAGAGGATGAATTACTTGATTTTAAGACTTAATCTAAACCTACAGTAATCAAGACATTGTGGTATTAGAGAAAAAATAGGCACATGAATCAATAGAACACAGTGAGTCCAGAAAGATACTGATACATGTAAGGGCAATTGATTTTCCACAGAACTGTGAAAGCATTTTAGGAGAAAAAGGATAGTCTTTTCAGCAAATGATGCTGGAGCAATTTGGTATCCTTATGCAAAAACCAACTAAACAAAGCTTCGATTCATACCTGGCACCCATTACAAAAATTAACTCAAAGTAGATCATAAACCTAAATCCAAATAGAAAGCAAAAAACTATAAAACCTGTCGAATAAAATATAGGAACAACCTTATGACCTTGTGTTAGGCAAAAATTTCTTAGATATAATACCAAAAGCATGATGCATAAAAAAAAATTGAAAAATTAGACTTCATCTCAATTAAGAACTGCTTTTCAATAGACTATTAAGAGAATGGAAAGACAAACACTGGGAGAAGATATTTGCAAGTCACATGAAAACTTGTATCTAGAATGACAAAGAACCCTTAAAAATCAATAATAAAAAATTTTTTTCTTATGGGCAAAAGATTTGAACAAACATTTCACCAAAGAAGATAAGCCAATGGCAGATAAACTCATGTAAAGATGCTCAACATCATTGCTAATTATGGAAATGTAAATCAAAACCACAATGAGATACTGCTACACACCTATTAAAAGAGTTAAAACTAAAAATAACAGCACCAAATGCCAGTGAAGATGTGCAGGAACTAGAACTCTCCCATTGCTAGTGGGAATGCAGAATGACACATTTTGGAAAAGGTTAACAGTTTCTTTTAAAGTTAAACATACCCTTGTCATATAATTCAGCTATCCCAAGTGAAGCAAGAACATGTTCACACAGAAATCTACACAAATCTTTACAGGGGCTTTAACTGTAATTGCTAAAAGCCAGAAACCTATCCAAACATTCTCCAAATGTTTCGCAGATACTGTGAAATAGAGAATTTCCCATATAGTGAAATAGGAAGTGCGTTACTAATACACATGAGTGATTCGCAACTCACTGTGCTAAATGCAAGAAGTCAGACTCAGACTTCATACCGTGTGATCTCATTTTTATGACATTCTGGAAAAGGCAAAATTATAAGAACAGAAAACAGATCACTAGGTGCCAGAGGCAGGAGGGAGAAGAGCGGCTGGCTGAAAGAACATGCAGGTATTTTTTGGGCTGATGAAACTCTTCTGTATCCTGATTTTTGTCGTGGCTACACAGATATATGTCTCAAAACTCACAGGAGTGTTCAGCCGAATTTTAGTAGTTTTAAACTCTACCATAGGGAAAAACAAACAGAAGGAGGACAATACCTAGTGTTGGTGAAGATAGGGAACAACTGGAATTATCATACGTTACTGGTAGGAACATACAATAGAACAGGCACTTCAGAAAGCAATTTGACAGTTCCTTATAAAATTAAACATATATTTCCCATGGGACCCTGCGATTGCGCTCTTGTGTATTTACCCCAGAGAAATGAAAACATGTCCACACAATGTTCAAAGCACTTTTTTTTATTATAGCACCAAAATGGATGTCTAGCAACAGATGAGTAGGTAAACACATTGGAGTACATCCTTGCAGTGGGATAGATCACTACAATCATTATTACCCAGCAGTAATAATGGATATTCTGTAGAATCTTAATCGTAGTGATGGTTACATGGGTATATGTATACATTCTTCAAAACTCCTGGAACGGTACACTGTAAATTGGCAATTTGTATGGCATGTAAATGATACCTTAATGTCAGTTTGTTTAAAATCCAATAATTCATCGAGATTTTAGCACAAGCCTAACATGTAGGCATTCATTAAAGTTAGCTATTATTAGTGTTTTCTCCATATGGAGATACGATTTCTCTGAAGACTTACAACGTGACCTAGTTCTAGCAGGTAAGTTGAACTTTCTGGGTCATTTCATGACCAGATGTTTCCCAGCCTTTCATGAATCAGCTTAGAGCGATTACATGAGTGCAGGCGGAATGCCAGACGTAGTAATTTCAGGGCTGAACTATTTCAAGGTACCTCTGACTTCAATAACCTTCATTAAGTTTTTTCTTTTTGAATTCTATGAAGGTTAGGGGCTCCTGCTTTTCAAAAATGGCACTGAACGGGGACGCCTGGGTGGCGCAGTTGGGCGGGCAACTGCCTTTGGCTCAGGTCATGATCCCGGCATCTTGGGATCGAGTCCCGCATCGGGCTCCTTGCTCCGCGGGGAGCCTGCTCCTCTCTCTGCTTCTGCCTGCCTCTCTGCCTGCTTGTGTTCTCTCTTTGTTAAATGAATAAATAAAATCTTTAAAAAAAAAAATGGCACTGAACGATCAATTCTCCTCACAATATTCATCTCACCTAGAGACAGCTATGGATCTTCCCATAGCCTGCATGTGTTTTGAGGGAATAGAACCGAATTCACATTTCCTGAACATGGGGTCTGTGTCAGATAGGCTCTGAGGGCTCATGGCCAGACAGAACTCAACAGACCACAATCCCTATCCTCAGACACTCACGGAACTTAATTTAGTTGGAGTCAGGATACACACACAGGAAATACAGCAATGGGAGCCATTATTGAATCAAGCACTAAGCAGAAGGTTAAGAACCATTATTGCTTCTCTTTTGAGAAGAGAAAGAAGTACGGTGCGAAAGATTTCAGGGGCAAGGAGGGGAGAGTATTGGTGCAAAGCATCAAAAAGAACACGGGTTTGGGACCAGAAGACCTAGGGCTTGGTTCTGCCAGTTACTTCATGTAAGGCGTTGGTCAAGTTGTTCTTTTCCAAGAATTGTAGTCACACCTATGATGTTTTCAGTGAGTCACAGAGATGCTAAAAGGCTCTGTGTGAGGCAAGCTCAATCACTATTCAAAGTCACGTAATTAACTGTATTACCTCAGCTCGACCTTAGAGTAACACGCACTGCCTACCACGTGCCAGGCACTACGTGAAGCATTTTACACATAATATTCCTCACAAAAATTGAGGGAGGTAAGTATCATTTTCTCCATTTTACAAATGAAAAAAAAAAATTGAGGTTTGGAGAGATTCTGTCCTGCTCAAACTCAATCGGCTGTGTGGTAAAGTTAGATGACCTCAGCTTCCAGGCCCCAGAGATTGTCCAGGCCCTAGGATTGTCATACGTGGTGATGTGGCCCCTCTGCCCAGAGCACAAAAATGTGTCCTGGGCACCAGTAGCCAGAGATGATCTTGAACTTGGTAAGCTTGCGGCCTGCCAGTGAGGGCTGTCTTGTTGACAAATAAGATCACTTCTTAGGTGCGTTTTCTCATGACAGTTACAAAATACAAAAACAATTTGTATCTTCCCAGTTAACTGATAATGTCTGTTGAAAGCTAGTGGATGTGAAAACTGAGGCCAGGTTACTGGGCCCTAAAATCGGCTTGATTAATGTGTGGTAAATGCTTTTCCAGGTAAATGCTTTGTCCAGGTTTCTTCATTGGTGGAAAATATGCTCTAAATAGGCAAAAATAGACAATGCACAATTTTCTCTGATTTTACTCTGATTTTATTTTTGCTCCTCTTATGTACCTTCAAAATCCTCTTGGTCCCCTTTTCCTCCAGTACCACACCATTTTACTGTGAGCTGGTCGTGTGGACTGAAATCAGAACGGATGATGCCAATTTCTCAGGACTGCATTGCTGTTTGAGGTCTTTTGTGGTCCCTACACATGTCAGGATTGTTTCTCTATTTCTGCGAAAAATGCCACCGGAATTTTGATAGGGAGTGCATTAAATCTGTAGATTGCTGGGGTAGTGTGGACATTTTAATAATATTAATTCTTCCATTTAACCAACATGGGTTATCTTTCCATTTATTTGTGTCATCCTCAATTTCTTTCATCAGTAATTTAGTTTTCAGCATGTAGGTCTTTCACTTCCTCGGTTAAATTTATTCCTGGGTATTTTATTCCCTTTGATGCAGTTGTAAATGAGATTGCTTTTTAAATTTCTTAACCCGGTAATTTCTTTTTTTTTTTAATTGGATGCTAGATACTGTGAATTTTGCTTTGTTGATTTGCTAGATCTTGTTCTATTTGTTTAACGTTGGGTTTTGTTTCGGCATACAGTTAAGTTAATTGGATCCTTTTTTTTAAAGATTTATTTTATTTAATTGAGAGAGAGAGAGAGAGAGAGAAAATGAGAGGGGAGAGGTCAGAGGGAGAAGCAGGTTCCCCTCAGAGCAGGGAGCCCGATGTGGGACTCGATCCCGGGACTCCAGGATCATGACCTGAGCCGAAGGCAGTCGCCCAACCAACTGAGCCACCCAGGCGCCCCTGGATCCTTTTGATGCTTGTTTTTAAGGTTTATATGTCAGGTCCGGAACTGCCTAGGGCTAACTAAGTAGTGATAACCAAAGAAATGTCCTTCTGAGAATTCTGCCAGGTGCCCCAGCTACCACTCTGATTGGTAGGAACATAGACTCTCCTCAGCCCCGTGTGAGCTCCAAGAAGTGGTTTTCTCTGACCTCAGGTAATGTCCTCCCCTGCATGCACAGATCAGTACCCAGCAAAAGACTTGAAGGGACTCCTCTACAGATCTCCTAAGCAACCTCTCTCTGTGTGCAGTCCCCCCTTTCAATGCATTGTCCTTAAATTCTCGCCTCCTTCGCTTCTATGTAGTACAGCTTCTGTCCGCTCAGACACCAACGCCAGTGGACTTTATTTGGATTCCCTTTTCTTGTGTTGGAAACTGCTTTCAAGCAGTGAGTTCACGCAAGGGTAAAGCTCACTTTGTGTCTCAGGGATCACAGTACATACTGTGCTGCCTGTTATCTGATGCATGAAAATCAATTTTTAAATATATTCAGTCCAATTTTCGAATTGTTTGAGGAGGAAGGGTAAATCTGGTCCTATTTTTCCATCGTGGCTGCAAGCAGAAGTCACAGCTAGAGACAGTTTGGTAGGTGGGTAAAACATAAAGCAGATTCATAAGATTTATTAGCATTGTGATATAAGTGAGTTTGATATCGATAAGACAGTCAATACATGTTCCTAAAACTTGTGTACCTGTCCAAACATCTGGTTTGGCAATCTGGTATGTATTGTGACCCTCTGGTTTCCCAATGAGAAGATTAAAAAAAAGAAAAGTTTAGTGGCACCTAGGTGACTTGGTTGGCTCAGGTCACGATCTCAGGGCCATGAGATCGAGCTCCACATCAGCTCCTTACTGGGCGTGGAGCCTGCTTAAGATTCTCCCTCTCTCTCTGCCCCCAGGCCCCCTCCTCACGAGCTCTCTCTCGCTCTAAATAAAATAAAGTTCAGTTCAATTTAGTTACAAATAACAAAATTACACATTAGTTAAACTTATATGTTATTTTAGAATATTGCCTTCCCTCACTTGTGTGAAATAATTGTATTCATTCCGTTATATGCATCTTTGACTTTACTAACTTTGTCATTGCCATAATCTCTTTTTAAGATTAAAATACCATTTTTGTGTCATTGAAATTGTTTGAGATAGAACATTTTTTTCCTTTTTGTGTATATTGCTCTCACTGGAAATTTTACCTAGGCCACAAGTATTCATTCACACTACAGGAAATGGCTTATCTTGTGGTTGTTTTTATTTATTTGTTAGTTTGTTTTCATTTAGCAATCACCACATGTAAAACACTTACGTTGTGGCTTTTGTAAGTGATTTTTATAAGGTTTGTTGACCATATAGCCAACAATTATAATTGGGTGTTTCATACCACCAAAGATAATTACTAAATGCTAAACCTGGTCAATTTCTTTGTCTTTGTTTTTAAAAATTCTTTTCATCATGTGACCTTTATAATCACCCAAAATTAGCATTTTAAGATCATTTTAGATTAGAGTTACAAGATAAAATACAGAGTGTCCACTTAAATTTGAATTTCAGATAAGCAGTACATACATTTTAGTAAAAAATGCCACAAATACTGTACGGAACATACTTATATTACAAAAAAAGGTATTTATCTGAAATTCAGATTTAACTGGGCATACAGAATGCCCAGCTAAAATAAAAATACAGATTTTTATTTGCTAAATCTGGCAATTCTATTTTATGTACTTCATTAATTTTTTAAAATTGAAGTGTAGTTTGGTTTTTTTACATAATTTTTTTTATTTTCTTAAGATTTTGTTTATCCATTTGAGAGAGAGAGAGCACAAGCAAAGGAGGCAGAGGGAGAGGGAGAAGCAGACTCCCTGCTGAGCAGAGAGCCCGATGCGGGGCTCGATCCCAGGACCCTGAGATCATGACCTGAGCTGAAGCCAGACGTTTAACCATCTGAGCCACCCAGGCGTACCTAAAATTGAAGTATAGTTAATGCACAATGTTGCATTAATTTCAGTTGTAGGATGTAGTGATCTGACAACAGTATATGTTATGCCATACTCACAAGTGTAGCTACCTTGTGTCACATACAACATGATTACATTACTGTGGACTCTATTCCCTATGTTGTACATTTCATCCCTGTGACTTATTCACTCCATAACTAGAAGCCTGTACCTCCCACTCCCCTTCTCCCATTTACCTATCCCCTCCACCCCTTGCCACCATCAGTTTGTCCTCTGTATTTATGGGCCTGTTTCTGCTTTTTTGTTTGTTCATTTGTTTTTAGTTTTTTTCAGATTCCACATATGAGTGAAACCATATGATATTTGTCTTTTGCTGTCTGACTTATTTCACTTAGCATAATACCCTCTGGGTCCATCCATGTTGTTGCAGATGGTAAGATCTCATTCCTTTTATGGCTGAGTAATATTCCTTCGTATATATAAACCACAACATCTTTATCCATTCATCTATTGATGATACAACCCTATCTTAGATCTGTGTCTTCCACAGATAATCTTTCTAAGATGTTGCTTATCAGATTCCTTCTCTTTTGAGTAATAATATTTAAAGACAGTCTCTTTTAGATCTGGGCATAAACAGTAATTTTCACCAGCATTTTCTTCCTAAGTCGTAATACCATAAGCACTCTTGACTGTACTTCCAAGTATCTTCCCTTGGTGAGGGGTAGAAATTAATTCAGAGAACCAAATATTGGAAGACTGTGTTCACCAATTTTCTGACAATGCTACCAAAACCCACATTACTATTAAAAGTATTATATTCATTAACACAGGTTTGGGCCAGATGAGTATTTTCATTTTTCTTTTCATATTCTCGGACTTATTTTCTCAGAGTCTCTTGGCATCCCAGCCTATTTCAGAGGTAAATTTATCTTTATTACCCCCATCCTGACACCCCAGGTTGTAGGGAACCCCTAAGCATGTTTGTGAGGCAATTTAAATGGCAAGTGGTTGTATCTATGAAGTAATCTAGGATTAAAGAATCTCTTTGATCAAATTGACTGTTTAAAAAAAATAGAAGTCTTGAGGAGCGAATTTCTTCATAAAACTTAATGTGTTTTCTTCATTTGTTCTTAGCATCGTGACAATAATGCCTTCATTTTCCCCTGCTGTATTATTTAGAAAAAGTAATTCAGTTTACCTCAGTACTATGGAATCCCGGTGGGGTGTCAGATCTTTAATAACTTAACTTGTTCCGTCACTTTATTAAATTAGGGGGAAAAATAATGTTTGCCACTTGGATCCCATTTTAGAATCTACGAAAAAGTGTTAAGTTCCTTCACGGCTCCTGAATATCCTCTGTTAATATCAAATTGTACCCAGCTTGAAGCATTTCCTATGATCCAGAAAAGCAATTTTTTTCATCCCCAAGGATGCAAGTTGGAAATAAAGTGATAAAAACTTGGAAGTAACACAATAAAACATCCCTAGGAGGCATGAGAATCTTGCGTTAAGCCATTGGTAAGTTTAGAATCCTGCCCATATGTGCTGCAAATATCCCTCCACACAGTGAAAATATTCACTGCCCTCTTTAAGGCAGTGATTTTTCCCTTTCTTGCTTTCTTCTTTCTTTTTGACACAGAAAAGCAGCTGCTGCTCTTGTTGGCAGATGACTCCGCTGTTCCAAGGGAAATTAGAGTGCTCCCTGCCTTGGAGGCTGATGCAATGGGGAGGTCAAGAGTGCTTGCTCCAGCAACTTCTTTATACCCTGGCTTAAAAGGAATTTCTCCCAGCACATTCCTATCCCTAAAGAACACCCTTGCTTCTCTTTCCAGAACAATGCTTTCTCTACCAGCCAGACCACTGATAGGAACCAGAGCTGGACCAGCCCCATAACCCAGTGCCTCATCCACATTAGTTTATCATTTTTACAGGAAAGAAGATTTCACATGTGCTGAGTCCAGCACCCTGAAAGAGAGCTATTATTTTGTAACATCAGTTTAACCAATGGCATTTCCTTCAGGCTTTTCTTTTCCCATTCTTAAGGGCAAGTGCGCCTGGAGCCACAGTGTTTCGGGCACCCTCTCTCATCCAGGAACTACCAAGCCAACTTGAAAAGATGCCCAACCGTCTTTCCTTTACAGCTTGATCTCTTTCACTAAACTGTATACTGAATGATGATGTGGGGTTTTGTCAGACTAAAAATATGGGCCGTGAGCTGCTTGCCTGAGGAAATGGCGTGTTCTGGACAAGAAGCGTGGAACTGTATTCCGACCTAAGCTGGGCTCTTGGGGCAGCGTTGGGGCAAATCGGTCTGGTTCTGCGTGGCTCGGGGAGATAGGGAGGAACCGACCCAAACAGGCAGACTTGGGGCTGCCGGGTAAATGCCAAGCCAAGGCTGGCATCTTTCCAGAGTTCCCGCACCCATCCTCACGGGTGCGCTGAGTCTCCCAGAGGGCTGGCATGGGACTCACATGAGCTCACGACAGCCCCCTTTCACTGACATTACCGGGCCACCTGCTGCGAGTCTCACAGGAGCAGGAGCTGGCCGTCTCCACTTCCCCAGTGGCACCGCGGCTGGTGGGAGAGGTCGCTTGGTGGTTAAATGTCGGTTAAACCAATTCATCCGGGAAGATAATGTCTAAGGCTACAGGTTCTGGTTGACTTTTCTTCAGCCCCTGCCTGTGAGCAGAGTGGGACGGGGAATGGCGGGCAGTGGGCAGAAGGTTCTAGTAGCATGCTACTAAAAATTCAAGGGGTCAAAGGTCTTAACTTTAATGGTTGTTTTAAATAGGTCTGGACTGCTTTTTCTTTTCCTGGGGGAAGTCGCTTAGCCATTTCAATTTTTGGTATCTACTAAAAGCATTGAACATTTCTAAGCACAGTTAAGTACTTGCCCTAACATCATCCAGAAAGAAATAACTAGGAACGTAGTTTTCCCTGACTTCTGCCCCTTCTCAGTGCTCTGCACCTCACAGATGCGCTGGGCTGAAGCAATCCCTTTGATCTCCCAACCCGAGAGAGCATGTTGAGTTTCTCGTGTTGCCAAAAAATGTATTCTGCTCCCTTTGAGTGAACAGCCTTCTTCCTTCCTTCCCTATTTCCTTCCTTCTTTCCTCCCTCCCTTCCTACCTTCCTTTCTTCCTTCCTTCCTCTTTCCTTCCTTCCATTCAATTCCACGATACTAGAGTATTTAGTTTGAAGGGATATTAGACATGAAACCAAATCTGTACTTTACATAAGGAGATTAAAGCCCTTGAAGTGACATTGCAGACCAGTGTCCCCATCCTCCTCATTTTCCCGCTTATGTCTCTGTCATTTACCAGGTACCGGTCCGCTTTGTCCCTAGTCTTGCTCCTATCAGAGGGGTAAGGAGATCAAGGGTAGGGAATCTTTCACACCATCCTAACCACCAACTTATTTGTCTGTATTCTAACTCCCGTGTGTCTCCAAGCCCGCACAGTGCCCAACCCTTTGTACGCATTTAATAAATTCCATAAAGGCAAGGGGTGAGTTCTGTTGTTGTTGTTGTCGTTGTTTTTAAGATCTTATTTATTTATTTGAGAGAGAGAAAGAGAGAGCAAGCAAGCAAGAGAGAGAGCATGAATAGCGGGAGGGAACAGAGGGAGAGGGAGAAGCAGACTTCCCGCTGAGCAGGGACCCCCCCCCCCCACCATGTGGGACTCCATCCCAGGACTCCAGGATCATGACCTGAGCCGAAGGCAGACGCCTAACTGACTGAGCCACCCCGGCGCCCCAAAGGGTGAGTTCTTAAATTTACTAAGCACTAAAATTACTAAATGTACATGTCAGCCACCGTCTCACCGTGTGACTTAATCCTCACCATAATCTAGGGCACAGATGTTACTATTATTCCTGTTTTCCAGAGGAGGAGGCTAGCACTTAAGTGGTTCAGCTTCTTGCCCGAGACACCCGGCTGTCAGGCAGAGCCAGGATTCCAGTTCGGCCTGTCTACCTCTACAGCTTCTGTCTTTGCCGCCACCGTGAATTAGTGAACCTGCGCTGCTCCATTAAGTCAATGGAGAGAGGCAGGAAGGTGAGCAGCAATTTGGGGACGAAGCTGATGCGGGGTGGGCGCAGAGCAGAGACCAGCAGAAGTCACAGCTGGATGTCGACCTACCAGTCTCGAAGCCCAGCCCCCTCTGGACTTCCAAGTTACAGAAATAATAAATACCCTTGCTCTTTAAGCCATTTTGAGTTGATTTTTTTTCTTTTTTCTTTTTTTCTTTTTTCTTTTTTGCTATTTGCAATGAAAAGTACTCATTAATACACTGGACAAGCTAGGTCTGGGATTCTTCACCCACTGCAACCTTTTCTGCTTACTAATTATTTACAGATATGCTTCATTGCTGTAGGAACATATTCTTTAACGAAATTTCAATTGATATTTCAGCTGGGGCTCAAACTACATCAATAAATTGGCTTTCTATTTATTAAAAATGTGTGCACATGCCTCTGTTTTGATCCATTTTCTTTTTTCGGCACTTAACTTCGGTATTTATTTCACGCCGCCTAAGACTTTATGCCAGTGTCTGGCTTTTCATGAGAAAGAGGTGACATTTCTTCCTTGGTGATGTGTTGCAAGCCTCCTCTCTGATCGCAAAGCCCTTTATCACTCCCTGCCAAGCTAATTGATTTCTTTGAGAGCTGCACAATCCCAGCCTTGTGGGAAGATAGTCTCCCACATTCGGAGAGCAATGGCGGGAGGTTTAGAAATGCTCTGTCTTTGTCCAAGACGAAGTCTCTTCCGCATCCTTGATTATGTCTAAATGATGCTCTTATCCTTAAACAGAGCCCACTTTCTCAGTCTTCCAGGAAGCACTGATGGATTGACCAGCCCCAGGGATGGGAGGAAGTGGGAGTCGAGGGGGCAATGGCACAGCCAGGTGAGCCGCTGCTGAGCTCCGGCTGGGGAGAAAGTGGTTTTAAAGGCTGAGCACGTTGGGTGTCATGCCGACCTATTTACTGAGGAATCGGCGCAGCCCGCCTGGGAGATTGGATGAGCAGGCAAGCAGGACTTCCGAATGCTTCCCAATGGGGACACTTGAGGTAGCTGTAATTGTCCCAGCCGGGGGGGGGGGGGGGCACAAGCGTGAGGGGACAGTGCCCATGGAGTGTGTGACCTGGGGGCATGGCAGCCTTCACAGCAACCGCAGCACTCAGCGGTGCCACAGAGAATGACTTCTCTTGCACTGTGGCTTAGACAACACACCGAAGGGACAAGTACCGCCACTGAACAATATGACAAGACCAAAGAGGGGACAAAGAGCCTAACAGAGTCTCGACGGAGAGAGCTGACCCAGCCCATTGAGTCTTGACAGAACTGCCCTGCCAGGTGGGCTTAGGAAGGCACTGTCCCCTGAGGGTCCGCTGGGGCTCCCACGGGGCCATTGTAGGCACAGCTGTGATGGTAGAGTTTAATAAGACTGCTTGGACTCATTCACTGTGGGCCAGCCAGACCCCATGCTAGGTTCCGAGGATCGATGAGAGTAAGTATGGATGTTTTGGGTGGGTGAGCGGGGGAAGGTGGTCTGGTTGCCAGTCTAATAGTGGTATAAGTTTACTAAACTAGCCTCTTGTTCAATGAAATGCTGTTCTAATTCCTTTCCTGAAATGAGAAAATCCTTATAGTTCAAAGTCATCCCATTTGTAAACACTGGGGCTTCGAGAAACACCTGAGGGGCTCGGAAGCCCTAGAGGACCTAGACTCAGCTTCTGAGATTCCTTAAAAGGAGTCCTACAGAGGTGGGACCAGATCCCACTTGGTCCCTGGAGAGGAACAGGATGGCACCGTTAGCTTCCCGCATTCCTGGGTCCCCTTCCTAGCCTGTTCCCCCCGAAGCTCCCTACCCACTATGACATGGCCATGTCCAGTGTAGGTGACACAGCAGTGGGCCCACCCCTCTGGGGATAAAAAAGGATAAGAATTTCCTGGAGGAATTAGACATCCCTTGGTACAATCATCTGGAAAGAGGCTATTCCCAAGCTGGGACAAGGCCAGCGGGCTCTGCCGGAAAGGCCAGATCTCCAGGTCCCCAGGTCTCAGAGCCTCACTCACTCGAGTTGTGCACTGGAACCTGCAGGACCACCGGGCTACCTTGTGCTCAGGGACCCTCATTTCAGACACTTGAGCATCAGCTATCACATAGTCAGTCCCAGAGGAAACTGACAAGAGTGGAAGACATTATTCATCCCGCAACCCGAGAATTGGATCCCACTCCCAGCCAGCCACCCATGGTGCTCCAGGAATGAATATATTTTGGGACCAGCACAATCCTATTGCATTGTACCGGGGCAGGCATGATAAATTCATTCATTTCTTAAACTGTGAGCATTTAAAATATTTCTATTTTTGTAACTGCTTTGGCATCTCTTTTTTAATATATTGAGTGATCAAAAAATATATATATATAGGAATTGGCCCTGAACTTATTCAACCTCAGAGAGATTCTCTGTGGCCTGGGCATCAAGGTTCAGCAGGTGGAAGGGGGCTTTGCCTCTCCAAGGGTGGTCCCTGGGCCAACACATCTGCATTACCTGGAATGTGTTCAAAACACAGAATCTGCCTTTCGGCAAAGTCCCCAGGTGATTTCTAAGAACTCCAAAAGTTCAAGAAGCACCGATGTTGGGAAGACAGGAAGATGAATCAGCAACCATAGGCTCCAGCCTGATTATAGGACTCTGTCCTCTCTCTGTGTGTCCTGTGTCGGGCAGTCTTCAGCTCCACTCTGTTTGAGGTTTCTGCCACCCTTGCTGCGTTTGGGGTTAAAGAGTGAGCATCTTCTGACCCGGCACATGGAGCTCCTCCAGAGGAAGGGGAAGGGACCAAATCCAGGCACTCAGCATCCAGTTTCTAGAAAAAAAAAAAAAAAAAACTGTACTCAATGATCAGTATCGTATTTTAAATTTCATCAATAAACATTTTATGACAGTTTTCTTTCTTGTTTTAAAAGTCAAATTTATAGAGGCAGAAGGTAGAAGGGTGGTTGCTAGAGCGGAGTGGGGGAGTTGCTGTTTAACGAGGACAGAATTTCAGTTTGGGGAGATTCCAAAGAGTTGTGGAGAAGGATGGTGGTGATGGTCGGACAACAAGGCAAATGTCCTTAATGCCCCTGGACTGTACATTTAAAAAAGATTGGTGATAAATCATGTCAACGAGGTGGGACAATGAATATAGAAAACCTAATTCCAGGTGGAGTTGGGAAGCAATGAAGGAAAAGTTCTCACTCACTACCGCTTGTGGTAGCTTACTTTACACTCGCGGGCAGGAAGGAGGATTTTCTTCTTGCCTGGCAACAACCCAGCCAATGAGAAGCCGCCACAACCCAGCCAATGAGAAGCCGCCACAACCCAAACTCTAGCTTTCCTCCAATGAACTTTTTTTCTGAACAACCCATCCCAGTGCGGGCCTCTCCATCAATAAAAGGACACTCTTGTCCTCTGTTCTCCTGCTTGCTTGTGGTTCGCATGTCCTGAACTATAATTCCTCCGCTATTCCTGAATAAACTCAATGTTTGCCACTTAAATCACTGGCAATTTAGTTTTTAAGGTTGACAGTGGGAAGGCAGGTCCAGAACCGGTTGGTGAGAATCAGGCTGGAGGAGTCCTTGGACGTGGGCTCCCGGGCTCCTGTATCTGGGCTACAGTTAGGAGTTCACAAAGTCCGAGGCCAGGCCCCAGATACCCCGTCTCCTCCTTTGTGTCAGTGTCTCTCATTCCCCAGCCTCCTCCAAAGCTGTCCTTGAACCCCCGACTGGAAAGGGGAGGCCTGCGGTGGGTGTGATGACTGAGCCCCTGACAGGCAGGGGCGGGGAGTCTCTGCCCTGTTCCTTACACAGTAACTGAACCTTGGCTTCTGGAACGGTGAGATAAATACCACCTATGGGTTTCTGAGGGGACTAAACAAAGGACTGTGTGGCTGAGGCTCCCGAGATGATGCTGTGCTATCTCAATGCGAGGTGAACGAGGAGGCAGACGAGAATTAGGTCAAGAACTCGAGGATGTTTCCAGCTGCTCAGGCGTCTAGACGGTCTTCTCTGGAGGAGAATTGGGTCGTGGAGAGAACCCTTTCGTGTAACCCTCGGAGTCATGGGGCAAGATCCAGTGCCTCAAATCGACCACTGAAGGGCTCAGAGTCCCCATCCGGTCCCAGGCCCTCACTCCTCACATCTCCTGCGTCCTCCACCTTCTCTCACCCACTGTTCCCTGGGTGCTTGTGGGCTCTCATTAAACCACGTATTCGCTTGGTTTTCCAAGAAAATAAAAGACCACAGCATTCTTAAATGTAATACGCTCTTCAGCAGCTCCGGTTGGTTCGGTGGAGCCCAACGGGACAAAGGGATTGCTTCCAGGCCAGGCAGGGCCAAACCGGTGACCGCAGCATCCCTGAATGTGCCGGACTCCCTGGCGAATCTGCCCTTTCACACACACAGTCCATGTGCCCAGTGTGCTCACCCCCCAACCCTTCCTCTTTGCCTCAAAGACCCCTGGTCAAGCATTCAAAAGCTTCGAGTCACTTTTGTTTGCTGACACCAGAAATCCTATCCCATCCCTGCCTTCCAGAAGCCTGTTGGCCACATTACCGAATGCTGGACTGTAATTGTCCATACACTTGCGTGTGTGCCAGACTGTGAACAATTTGTGGGTGATCAAATCGGCTTCTTGGTTGGGGGTGGGGGGGGTGGAGATGAGGGTGGGGGAAGGATGTCAGGCCTGGAACGGAGAGAGTATCTTTCTTTGCTTCCATGGCACGCAAACCCGGAGGCTCTTAGCCAGGCACGTTCAAGGGCAGGCACCAAGGACACTGGGACGGCCATTGAAGGTCCCGGCTGGCCCGGCTGGCGTACCTGAGGCTCCCAGCTCAGCTCAGTAAGCCAGGGCGGCCCGGAGCACTCGGGGCAGCGCCAGGAGGCAGAGAGCAG
>CM052810.1:66552927-66580660 GCA_028533885.1 Nasua narica | reverse complement strand
GGAGCGCAAGGCATGGGTGTATTTGAAAATGTTCCTCAGGTTCTTCAAATGTGCACAAGGGTTGAGGACCACTGCCTTGAGGGGGTGACTCAAGAAGGAAGGGAGGGAGTTCCATGAGGCCCCCAAATGCAGAGTAGAAAGCAGGGAAGGGGGTCAGGGAGGCAGAGAGCGGCCAGCCAGGACACCCCTGCAGGGAGGGAGCTTCTGGGGACCTGCAGAGACCAGGGCACGCGGCCCTTGCAAAAACTGTTCCTGATCGCCCTCGCGCCTCCTGCACAAGGCCTGTGTCCACGAGCCGCTCTCGGAGCTTCCCAGGGGCTGTCTCCCTTGGAGCCGGGCAGCATCCCATAAAGTGGCAAGAACTCGCCCCTCTGCGAGGCGCAGGGAAGGACAGAGGAGAGGAGAGCTAAGAGCTGCCACCCCAGCGGCAGTGGCATAGGGATTCAAACCCAGGTCCCAGGTGCATGCGCTGGGGTGGGAGTGGGGGGTGGGAATGGCGCCTCCCTGCCCTCAGCCCCAGCCTGCCCTGCAGGGCAGACTCACGGGAGCTGGAGCAGGTCCTGCTTTGCTCTTGTTACCTGAAGCTCTGGTCTCGAGGTTAGCTTTTCTGTGGCCTTAAAATGATTGCTATGTTCAGTCCCTATGTTAGCTCGTGGGAATAAGAAAAAATCTTGGTGGCATAAGGCTATAAATCTCATGTTGTCCACTCCTAACTGTATGGGGAGGCACTGACTTTCCAATCAGTACAACTCACGGATGATCGTCAAACCCAGGAATTTCCAAGGACCCCAGTGTCAGTCCTTTCCACACCCTGGAGTTCAAAAGCACCAAGCAAAACAAGCCAAAGGGGAGCAAGGGAGGAGAAGTGAATGGTTTGAATCAAATTCTGGTGCCTAACCCAAATATTTGGATTCGAGGCTGCACTCAGGAATCTAGGTTTCAAATTCCCTGGGTGATTCTGATGGCTCCAAGACCTGGGAACCATTGGTGGGAATGGCCCATCTACTGGTGAACCGGGCCTTGCCTCTCAGTTGGCTCCACTTCCCCATACAGAAGTGAGCCATTGGCCTAGGCCACACAGAGAAGTGGGAAGAGTCCCCGTCTGGGAGCCAAGGCTCAGAATTCCAATTTTGACTTTGCTCAGGTTTGGGTGGACACTTCGGTTTTCTTATCTGTGAAACACAATTGGACAAAATAACCCCCAACACTTTCCTGTGATGAATTTATCTGAACCTGAGAGTCAAATTTCTTATTCAGTAAGGATAAGAATATTTTTATAGGAATAGGGATCAATTCCCCAAAAGAGAGGTGCCATAATTTTAGTATCTCTCTCTCTTTTTTTTTTTAAGATTTTATTTATTTAGGGGCACCTGGGTGACTCAGTGGGTTAAAGCCTCTGCCTTCAGCTCACGTCATGATCTCAGGGTCCTGGGATCGAGCCCCACATCAGGCTCTCTGCTCAGCAGGAAGCCTGCTTCCCCCTCTCCTGCCTACTTGTGATCTCTCCCTCTCTGTCAAATAAATAAATAAAATCTTTTTAAAAAAATATTTATTTATTTATTTGACACAGAGAGACACAGCAAGAGAGGAAAACAAGCAGGGGGAGTAGAAGAGGGTGAAGCAGGCTCCCCAGAGCCCGAGGCAGGGCTCGATCCCAGGACCCTGGGATCATGACCTGAGCCAAAGGCAGACACTTAATGACTGAGCCACCCAGACACCCCTTTAGTATCTCTCCTTAAATCTGCTAAGGAATTTGGCAAGACCTAACCAGTTCTCTCATCTTCCTTCCTGCCCATCACAGGGACCCCTTATGCCAGTGACTGCTGGGCCTTCGCTTCTTGCCTGACTCTCCGAAATCTCCCCTCTGACTTTTGCTCTTCCTTTCCTGGACATCCTGGAGAGGCAGTTTCCAATCCTGGCTCTATACTAGGATCACCTGGGAAGCTCTTATGAATTACTGATACTCAGTCTTTACCCCCAGGCAACTGAATCAAAATTTGGGGGGTGCAACATTTGTAAAGCTCCCCAGATGATTGCAATGCATGAGAAGGTTGGGGCCACCTCCCCAGAGCCGGTGTGATAGCAGGGGTGATGGGTCTCAAGGTATTTCTTATCGGAGAATGGGAGCGAAAGTGTAGAGTTGAATTTGCAGTATGGGCAAGTCTTCTGTGCCTAGACCTACATGCCAGCATTTTAAACATACCACATGGACATCTACAGGAGCAAGCATCAAATACACTATAGAAGGAAAATGAAAACATCAGGCCAGCTGACAGCACTGTACACCCACCAGTGGACCCGAGTCAAGGCTCCAGAGATTCAGTCTTTTCATTTGCAAAGTGAGCCCAACATCTCCCTCTAACTTACAAGGTTGTTAGGTGAGTCGCATGAGGTAATGATGTGAATTTCCTTGTTAACAAATGGAATGGGTTTCAGCACCTTGCATGTAGGAGAAGCTTACATATTCAACAAAAATATGTCAGCTCTTTCCCCAATAATGTATGGATTCCATGCATTATTAATAGCCAATCAAAAGGCCAGCAAGCTTTTTTACAAAGATCAACAAGCTGATTCTAAAATTTGCATGGAGAGACAAAGGACCTTAAATAGTCAAAACAGTTCTGAAAAGGAAGTACAGACTTGGAGGACTCACATTCTCTGGTTATGAGACAACAGAAATCAGGGTAGTGTATCCGTGTAAAGACAGGCAAAGAGTTCAATGAAATAGAGACTTGCATCCCAAAATAGGTTCCCATATATATGGCCATGTGATTTTTTACAAAATTGACAGTGCAGTTTCATGGAGAAAGGATACTCTTTCAACAAATGATGCTAGAACAATGAGATAACCATACTTGAGATATATGTATATATATCTATCTCCTATGAATGAGTAAACAAGTTATGAAATTATGGCATCTCCAAACAATGGAATACTACTCAGAAAGAAAAAAGCATGAATTATAGACATAGGCACTGGCATGGATGCATTGCTAAAATATTATACTAAATGAAAGAAGCCGGACATCGAGGCTAAATAGTATTTTATTTCATTATTTGAAATTCTACAAAAGGCAAAACCATACCGACAGAAAGTAGATCAGAGGTTGCCAAGAGTCAGGGCGTGGGAAGTGGGGATTGAATACGGAGGGGCCTGAGGGAACCTTTGGAGAGATGGAAATATTTATATTGTGATTGCAATAATGGTACACAACTGCGTATATTGGTCAATACTCACTGAATTATTTAGTTAAAAATGGTAAGCTTCGGGCGCCTGGGTGGCTCAGTTGGTTGGGCGACTGCCTTCGGCTCAGGTCATGATCCTGGAGTCCCGGGATCGAGTCCCATGTCGGACTCCCGGCTCTGTGGGAAGTCTGCTTCTCCCTCTGACCTTCTCCCCTCTCATTCTCAGTCTCTCTCTCTAATAAATAAATAAAAAATCTTTTAAAAAAAATGGTAAGCTTCACTGTATATAAATTATATTTCAATAAAGCTGACAAAAAATTATTGGAGCCTTCAACCTGCCTGGTGCTAATGCCGGGAATATCACAATGAATCAGACATGGCGCCTACCTACAAGTACTTGCAATTAAAAGAATAAATGTGATGTATCATTGAAAGTGCTGTGACAGAGACTCTACACAGAATAGACAGAGGTTGATTCTCACCAGAGAAGGGAGCACAGGCTAGATGGTAGTGGAGCCAAGTCTTGAAAGATAGGTAGCAATTTGCCAAGTAATAAAGAAGAGAAAAGCAATTCTAATCAGCAAGAGCCCAAGAACAAAATCTCACAAGCTAGAAATAGACACATTCCAGAAAGTACAAGCAGTTGGTTGAAACATAAGGTTCCAGGAAGAGCATGTCCAGAGATGAAAATGTTGAAGGGTCTCATAACACATACTCGGACACTGAAGTTTCATCCTATAAACAAAGAGAAACTACTGAATAGTTTTGAGCTGTAATAAACAGGTTCAATTTGGTGTTTTATAAATATTGCTCTGGAGGACAGATCCGAAGGTGGTGACAGCTATATTGGAGGCCAAGAAGCCAATTAAAAGACTACTGCAGTCACTCAGATAAGATAAACCATGAGTTTTGTTCTGTGGAGTGACGTTGAGGTGAGAATCATGAGGGGTATTAAAGGAGCGTAGCTGGATGTGTTTGCGGGTGCTGCAGGAGAGAAGGATGAAGAGTCAAAGAGGACTCCTTGGACTCTGGCTTGGGTGACTGGGTGGCTGGTGGGGATATTTTTCAAGATGGCAGATGCAAGGAAGAGCAAGCGTGGGAGGGAAAGATGAGTTTGTTTTGGTACATGGTTAACTTTTATATGGTCCATCCCAGTGGAGTGTCTACAAGGACACTGAATACCCAAGAGTAAAACTCAGAAGAGAGCTAGACTAGATGTCTAGCTAGATGGTTCAAAGTAATGCTCACACCGATGGCGGCTGGAGCGAAGGAGTGAATGAGGGTGATCCCACAAAGTGGCAAGGAGGGCTTGTAGTTATGGAATGGATGCTCAGAGAACAGGAAGCCTTAACAGAAACTGGGAAATAATGGTCAAAGAGGAGGAGATGGCCTGAGAGAATGTAGTGCAGAGAAGCAAAGGAACAAGTGAGCTTTTAGAGAAAGAGATGGTCGACCCTGTCGGATGCTACTTTTAAGTCAGCCATGATGAAGACAGCGAAGAGTCCATTAGAACTGCCAAAGAGGAAGTTGCCAGTGTCGTATGCCGAGGGAGTGGCTATGAAGTTGTGGTGGCAGAGACTGATTGCAGAAGGCCAAGCAATGAGTGACTGGACCAATGAAGAAAGATCTTAGCCATGAAGGAGACAAGAAAGACTGAAATAGGAAGAGAACACCCTTTCCTCTGAGAATTCAGGAAGGACATAGAGGGCAAGTCCAAATAGAGATAACTTTGAAGGAAGATGAGGGAGTTTGTGGCTGAAGATTCATTTCTCAATGGCTTTGAGGAAAGAAGTGAAAGTTGGAATGCCATTGCAAGGTACTGGGAAGGGATTGAATCTGTGAGCTTACAAGGCCACTGGAAGTTGCACCATATGTCCATAGCATCCTCTGGCTATAATGGTTCTGCTTTTTCTGCGTCTTCACTGAACTGTGTATGTGTGGCAACCAAGAAAACAGATTGACCCAAGAAATGGATGTAACAAGACAGATATGGTACAAAGACGAAGTGGTGAGGACACTTCGAGTCTTTTTAACAAAATGGAGAAAGGGATGAACTCCAGGAACAAGGCTGGAAAGAGCAAAAGTGGAGGCATGGGGGTAAAATTGATGGAAGAAAAACAGAGAAGTCAGAGGAGGAGAGGGAAGAAGTCAGTGGGGGAGAGGAAATATCACTGATGCCCAGTCTACAATGTCGTGTGAGTCTTGCCATGAGGGGTAAAGTCCCCAGGATGATGTGGGTAGAAAGGAGTATCCTGAGTGAGGCATCAGCGTCCCCAGTGAATGGCGAGTATGAGGCCAGAAGCTGTCAGCCGTAGGTATGGTGAACGTAGCCTGGACTTCAAGGTTGGTACTTGAGAGTAGCAGAGGAATGATCTAAAAGAAGCAGTAGAGACCAAGGGTGCTGCTGCAGCTGAGGGCTCTAAGATGTTTGGGGTATAAAGGAAAACGGGGTCTCCACTTCAGAGAGTGGGTGGGGCTCTTCTTGGGGTTCAGCCAGGTTTCCTGTAAGGCTGGGAGGTGGAAGAGTTGGAGATGATACCACTACCTGTATGATAGCAGTGCACCGGTTAGGAGGGAGGGAGTAGCCACCGGAAATGAGGGAAAAGAGGACACTTGGAGGCCCACACCTGGGCTGGTGACAGGATGGCTGGGATGAGGGGCAGGGCACTGGGGTTGCTGGTCTCAAAGTTCCAGGCAACTAAATATGGAGACCTTCTGGGGTCTTACATCCAGACAGAATATGTGCAAATTTGTAATGGGGAATTTCACTACAATGGAGGTGGGAGTTTTTCCCGCAAAGGGAACACTTACCCCTACCACTTGTAGTCAATCGCAGACCCAACAGGAGGAGCTGGACTTGACTTTACAGGGACTTGACCTTGCATGGACTTGACCTTGCACGGACTTGACCTTGCACGTTTGGATACCACTGTCCTACTCCTGTGGAAGGAAGAGAAGCTTTCCTCATCTCCAGGCAACAGCTCAGCCAATGAAAAGCCACCACACTTGGAGCTCCCAGTTTACTCCAATGGACTTTTAATTTGCAACAGGCTTTTTCAATTACCCCCCTTTCTCCTTAAAAAGGGGGCTTTTTAAGGTGGCTCTTCTTTGGTTTCCCAGACTTGCCTGCAGTTTTGCTACAGCTTGTTTGCCCCAGATTGCAACTCTCGTTCATCCCCGGGTGAACCCATCTTTCACCAGCAAAATAACAGGCAGCTTCTATTTTTAGGGTCAACAAATGCGATGGGGAGTTTTGCTAATGTCCTGGAGGAGGAGGAACAGGAGGGTCTCCAGGGATCCTGCCCGGAAAAGATTCCTACCCAGGAGGATCGAAGAGCTTCTCGGAGATTTACCACTTCCTGGAAATAGTTGCTTGTGGTTTAATTAAAGGACAAGGATTTTACCTGTAGACTCAGTAAAGGGTGAAGCTTATGCCTTGTAGGTCCCTCAATAGATATTTGTTTAACTGAATTGAAATAAAGAGTCCAGCTCATGTGTTACTTGTGGAATAATAGAGCATCAGAGCTGGAGAGAACCATAGGAGAGACACATGTTGTATATGCATCTTGTATATACATTGTATATGCATCTGGTACATGACAGCCCCCGCCACGGTATGCATTTTACCGACCTTCACGCTTGCCCCATCCCCCATTCGTGTTTGTCCCCCACCACTGCCCCAGGGTTGCCTTTCCGCTGTCTCAGATTGTTGTGACTTCCTCAGACTTGTCTAGCTCTTTCTATCTCCCTGTATATGCTCTTATCTCTTCTTGGAAGGAACCTTCCCCATTTCTGTCTGGCTACTCCGACTCATTTTTCAAGCCCTTCCTGGCTCTCCCAGGCATACTTAGGGGGCTCCTTCTGCTAGTTCCTGCTACAGTCTCTCACACTCCCATCAAAGCAATAATCATGTCACAACACAATTGCTTGCTGCAATATAGTGATTTATAGCAAATATATATTTGGTCATTCAGACGACCGGAATATAGTTTTCGTATATATTTGGTCTTTGTCCACACTTCCTGGCTGACAGCTCCCAACACCCTATTCTGTGTCTGTACGCCCAGCTCTTCGGAGCCTCGGGGTCTCAGAACGTGATTAAAAGCATGGATTTTGAAGCCAGATAAAGTCTGGACTCAAATTCCAGGTCTGCCATGTATCAGCCACCAGCTGCTGTCCTTGGGTCGGCTACTTAAACTCTAGAAGCCTCAGTGTCATTATTTATGACATGGGAGTGGGAATGGAAGTGGCGGTGATGGAGGGGAAGTGACAATGCCTGACATCAAGTGAGACCATGTATGCAAAGCTCTTTGCACACAGCGAAGTCTCAGTGTATATTAACCATCACTTTTCTTGCTGGTTTTTAAAAAAATAGGTTCAGAAATTCTCTTACAACTCGGATCTCTTCAAATCCTGGTGAAAAGATTCACACCACTTTAGAAACCAGGATCCTGAATTATCAGTTCACGATAAGAATGCCAAAAAGACCAGACATCGTGGTACCTTCCTGACCTCCTCCCTGGGGACAGTGCCAGGGACATACTGGGAAATTCTCATTACCCGCCTTGCATTTTTTAAATTCTGTTAGGACTCTTATTCCTGTCTTCGCCACGTCCTTTTAGCTTCTTTCCATGGCATGTCCCATTTCCAAGCTAATCACATTGAGCTATGATCGTGAAAGTCTCCCAAATTTAAACCTTCCGTCAGAGAGGGCGACCCTTCCCTGAACTTTTGAGTCCAAGATCTTGGGCTCTGTCTTACTCTGAGAACGGACCCCCTCCCCCTTCACCCCCGCTCCAGTCCATTGACGACACTGTTTATCCTCAAAGGATAGAAAAGCAGGTTTTTATTTATGGGCCAGATGATGTATCATATAGAGTTGCAAAGAATTCCCCACTGGAAGTTTCGGCAGCCAAGGGCCAAGTGCATTCGTCAAAGACGCTATTGATACGAGGGAACAGCAGCAAGTGTCCTCAGCTGCCCTGAGAATGTCTTTCCTGAGGTATTTGTTTGGAAGTAGGTCTGACATTTCTGACATTTGCAAGAGAGCCTGGGGGACTGGCGTCCGAAGCAAGGAAGCAGCTGGTGGCTCTCTCCCACAATCAGCCCTGAAATGTTGTGAAATTCTGTAGTTTTGGACAGCCAGCGCCGGGGGCCTGAGAGATGTGACAGCGGGTCATTACAGATGCTTAAATCGCACCTGGTTCCTGGCCCCCGAGAGCCAGCCAATTTTTCTGTCCTTCCCTCTGTCTCTCTGTCTCTCTCCCTCTTCTGCCTTTCCTTGTACTTTCTTTTCTTGTGCGTGTGTACCTACACCGAACTTTAATAAAACCTCTAATGAAGGTTAAATATGGTTAGGATAAAAAGTGCTTTTGTTGTAACTCCTTTTAAATTAAATAAAAGTTCTGAAAGGTCAGGACTGTATCACCGGAGTATCAGGAAAGAAAGAGTAAATCTCAAACATCTTATTTGAGAAAAGAAACTTCAAATCTGGTTTCAGGGGAGGGGGGTACAGTCCCCACAGAACTAAGTTTCACATTTTAGCCTCGAATTCCGGTGCTGGTGGTTATGTTTTCTCCTAAGTAAGAAAACACAGAGTGTGTTGTATTGGGGGGTCATGTTCACCCAAATTCATAAGAAAGCATTCTTGCCCAGTTCTTGTTCTGAATGGCCAAGCTACTCTCGTGGGTAAAAGGATTGAGCGATCCTGTAAAATGCAGGGATCGCCACCACAAGGCTCAACATTGGCAATGATGAAACTTCGAAGGCATCGGGCTCAATGGCCCAAAAAAGTATCACCATGACAAGGGTGTGGCTTTCCAACTTCAGTTAAAATGACTTTTTCCCGAAGGATGCATTTTGGGTCTTTATGTCGTCTTCGTTCGACTCATTTCCTTCAGTTGATGGGATATGGCGGTGATGCTTATCAGCTCGGTCGAGACGGTAGGTCAGGGAGTCTCTTACCTCTTTCCTCTGAGACCACACAGTGACGCTGCCAACATCCCGTCCTCACAAACCTGCCTGGCATCCCTGCCTGGCATGGAGACTCCTGGGCTTCCCCTCTGCTCCCTCTCCCTTCTCCCCACCTCCTACCCCTTTCCTTAACCCACTTTCCCATCTTCCAGCCTAGAAATCTGCTTGCCGTCTCCATCTTAACAGAGGGGAAGTGTTTCACCCCTGGCTGGGGGTGCGGGCAGGGGGCGGACGGGTAGGATTTGCCAAGGTCTGTGGTGCCAACACATCCACTGTGGGTGTATTTCAAGTCAGTTTAATAAGAAGCTCACATAATTCTGAAAATTCAATAACCGGCTCTCCCAAAGGTGGGAGGCTTCCTGGGGGCATCTCTGCCACCTTGTGCTGGTTCTGCACTTAACTCGGAGCTCTCGTTCTCCTTCTCTGGGTCATAGAACTTCTCAAGGGGCAATCCACAATCCCTGCTTATATTTCCTAATGCTGAAGTCTCTCTCGGCAAGCTTTGCAATCTGGCTTACACCTCTTTGAGACCATGAGTAAATTTTGTTGTTGTTCCTACAAAGGCTATCCATGTGAAATCCAAAAGCAAAGAACAAAAAGAATCCATCAACAAAAATGAGTCGGAGTATGTAAGAGACCCCATCAGTGAGCTTTGAACTGCAAACCGATGCTCTTGTTCCTTGTCTTCCTTAGCCTCTGTACCCCTGATCACTAGAGGTCTCCCCCTCCGCCAGGAACTCTTTTCTCTTCTTTCTTTGACATTTTTTTTTTAAATTGAAGTATGGTTGATGCACGATGTTACATTCATTTCAGGTGTAGAACAGAGTGATTGGACAACTCTGCGTGTGATGCCAGGCTCCCCGCGAGCGGAGCTCCCATCAGTCACCACGCAGTGCTCTCCCAACACCATTGACTGTATTCCCTCTGCGGTGCCTTTCATCCCTGGGTCTTACTCATTCCACAACCAAGCCTCAACCTCCTACTCCCCTTCCCCCATTTTGCCCATTCCCCTCACGTCCTCCTCTCTCAGCCATCAGTGTGTTCTCTGTATTTACAGGTGTGTTTCTGCTTTTCGTCTTTCATTTGTTTTGTTGTTCCTTTGTTTGTTTTGGTATTTCTCTTTCTGTGTCTGACTTAATTTCACTTAGCATAATACTCTCTAGGTCCATCCATGTTGTCACAAAGGGTAAGAGCTCATCAGTTTTATAGCTGAGTAATATTCTATGGTGTATATATATATATATATATATATATATATATATTGTAACTATTCATCTGTTGATGGACACTTGGGCTGCTTCCTTATCTTGGCTACTGTAAATGATGCTGCAATAAACATGGTAGGTACATATATCTTTTTTAATTAGGAGGTCTCCTTTCTTTGGCTGTGCCTTCCTGTCCTTCCATTTCTCCAATAGGCATTCCTCCTCTCCCACATCTCCCTCTTCTGTCCCCACAATGTCCAGGTCCCCAGAGCTCTATTTCACTTCTTCCCTTCATGATCTCCATCAACCTTGACGTTGGTGACTCACAAGCAGATCTTTCTATCTGGGACCTCGCTTTTGTGCTCCAATTCAGTGTCCCATTTGTCTGCAGTTCCTTTCCTCCCAGATATGTGAACAGTCCAGAATAGCCCCCACCAATTTGACATCCACATCTTCTCTGCTCTCTACATGTAGTCAGGGGGCTACAAATACCATAGAGAGAGTTCCTCGGCGCTCTTCACACATCTATCTTGCTTCTTGAATCTCCCAGCTACCTCTTACTCCATTTCACCTCCACGGTTGAGACCATCATTACGTTTTGTCATACCTTCTGGCTTCTGGAATTGATGAGTTCCTCTTCAATTGAAAAGAAACCCAGATATTAGATTTTTATTTATAAAACATAGCTCCAACCGATCTCGCCTTCTAACTCAAATGCCTTTGATTCTATAAGATTTCACCTTAGCCTGACATCAAGGTTTTCAGTGACATGACCAACCCCTGATGATCTCCCAACATTATCGACCACTCCAGCGTTCACCTGCCCTGGACTTGTCCATGTTGTTCCCTCTGTCTGCAATTCTTTACCCACTGTTTCTACCTATCTAAATCCACCCATCTTCAAAGCCAGGTTCAACTGCTACCCCCACCCTGGAATTTTCTTCTGAGCTCTCCCCCATCCCCCCCCACTTCCCCACCTAGATGTAGATAATTGCACTTCCGTTCTCTGAATTCAGGACACTTTTCTTGTGTCACCTCTCTTTCTGCCTCGAGGTAGAATAATTTGTGAATGAAAGGAGGAAAACTAACAGATCAGTCATTGCATTAGGACTTTTGATTAGTGCCTTCAATGTTTACACAACCCTGGGAGGTGGGTCAGATTACCCCCTGTTACAGAAAAGGAACCAGTGGCACCCTGAAACTGAATTCAGACGGCAGCCTGGCTGACTCTACATCTGCGCTAATAGATGGTAATAGACTAATAGTGGTAATAGACCACTCCATCATGTCTGCCTTAACTCTACTCTCATGGTAACTTCCTTGAGACTAAGGACCATATTTTTTTCATCTTTATACACTTCAAGGCTCCCAGCGCAGGGCTTGGCACCCGGCCGGCACTCGGAACGCTGAGGGACTGAATGAAGGATGGGTTGACCGATTGGTTTGCCCACTGCTCATTTCCCAGCTGTGCTGAGGATTGCAGCTGTGCATTCCAGAGTTACACACACTATAAATATCTCACCGCCCATTCACGTTTAGATGTTTCTTCCTGCTCTCTGTGTCCTACTTCTGTGTCTCTCTTTGATTGGCAAGTTTTGAAGGAGGCAGAGATTGAATCCGTGGTTCTTTTTTGTCCAGATCCTGAGCCTAACAATCAACAAATGATTTCTGGTGATGGAAAAAAGTTTTTCAGAACGATTGTGCGCTGCTTTTTAGATCAATTCCACTTGCATTTCCTCCACCTCATTGTGACAGATAGAAATTGCAGGCAGAGTCCACTGTGACAACACCTCTGTTATGACAATTATCTATTCTCAAGACCCCCAGCCCATGGTGACCTAGTCTACTCCTCCCACCCTGTCCCTCCCCTGCCGCCTGCTGGCTTCTCAAAGCCCTCATTCCTTATAGGAGTCTACACAAGTGCAGGGGCGGAGCTTCCCACAAACCACACCCATGGGCGTGACTCTCCTGCCAAATCTTCCCTGTTCTTGGTTTCTTCTAGACTCAACTGATCTTACAAACTCACTGAGACTAGAGAACCATTCACAGAACTACTGCATTATTCCTTACTCCTTCCATTAAACAGTACCCTCAGGGAATACTTTGAGAAAGTAACTGTGACGGTGGGAACTCGGGTCCTCGGGTCTCCTGTTGAAAAGATATTTTAGGGCAAGGCGACTCTCTGAGGAAAATCCCACTGCACCCGCTACCTGTCTGGCTGGTCCCACCCACACACCACCTCCCGGAGCCTGCCTTCAACTCATCATGTTGGCAGACAGGAATTGATAAAGAATCCAATTCTCATTGTCCTTCCGATATGCAATATGACTCACAGACCAGGCTTGTAAAACTGGTGACAAACAGAGATGTGATTCTCCCAAGAAAAAGAGTGATCTATGGCCTCCGTGGGGATGGGCACTCCCCAGCCTAAGGAAGTGGTTGTCAAAGCTGGTCAAGGGGCCTCAAAGACCAGCAGGGACAGTGTTTCTGTTCTTCTCACCTCTCCTCTATCGGTGATGTCTCTGATGGAATGTGATACCGATCTGTCCTGTGTGCCATACTTTCCAGTGTTTTCTGACACAGACCAAGGGGCCCCAGAGGGATGGCCAAGCTCCTAGGCAGGGTCAGAGCGAGAGGAACACCACGCTCACCCTATCTTGCAGATGGTAGGATGAGCAGGACCCCTGCACAAGCTTTTGGTTATTCGAGAACACCAAAGAGCCTCTGGCTCTCTTGGTATGTCGCTTTGATATCAGAAAATCCTTTTTTTTTTTTTTACCTCCAAATTGATGCGTAAATCCCACTGAGGCCTCAGATTTGTAGTGGGTAGATTTCATGGGCATCCATGCGCTGAGCAGCTGTTGTGGGATTTCTGATTTTTGAATGCACATTCATTCCCATGAAGAGCTCCAGGGACATCTAAGCCCTTGGATGCTCCCTCCTCTGCTTGTACTCTCTCTGTCCTCAACACAGAGGTGACTGTAGCTATTACTGCAACTGTTTGGGGCTTGTTCAGTAAAAAGTCCCTTTTAATCCAGCGTTACTAAAATATGCCCTAGTTTGTTCTCATATACTTATTTGAATCTCAGTGTATGGCGGGATGAAATGTAACACTAAGAAGCAAATGATTCTACTGTGACTATGAATAAAGTTATTATTAGCTTCTTTTTGGATATTGGAAAAATTTTATTTGTGGCAAGGTGATATACTGAAAAAGAGAGAGTGTATATCCCTAATATAAGAGTTAGGAATTGGCCAGATAAATGTCAGATATCATAGGGAGACAGGTAGGTAGGTAGATTATAAGTACATTTTATATATATATCTATATATATATATCTATATGTACATAGTTTTATATTTCTATATGTGATACATATGTATTTCAAAATGTAGAGAGATGCTAATCTCAAGTACTGAATGATGGGAGTTCAAAACTCCTTTTTTCTTAGGGAGAAAGAAAATGGAGGTCAGGCTATGAGACACAGGAAGATGGGTTGATTTCCCAATGGAGATGGGGTCTGATCTCCTGCATAATTAGCCAGAACAGCCATTTTTCATGTGCTGGCTCCTGGCCCTGACATTGTGGATTCATCTATGGGGCTCACAAGTTCAAGAGAGAAGCAGATGTTCGGGGCTGTTCCCAGCATTGGCAGAGGCAGGCCACGGTCAAGGCTGTGCTCCCAAGGCAAGGCCATGACAGTGCCCTAGGGAATTCTTCCTGAAACACTCTGGGAATGCAGCCTTTGGAAAGGCCTGGCACTTACACACTTGACCTTTTAGCTGCATACAAGCAGGAAGGAATCCCCAGTAGCGACAGCATCCCTGAATATGCCTAGCAATCCCTAGCAATATGATTTGCAGGCAGTGTTCAGGAATGAGGAACTCTGACACTTAACCTTTTAAACTCTTTAACATTTTGCACAGTTTCTTGATCTCTTAATCATCATCATTATGATAAAGTACAAATGAGATCTTCACTTTAGAAAAAATAACGTAATCCAGAGGCCGGTCTCAGGCCCAGCTCCATCGGATGGTCCTGTAAGCTTGCTGAAAATACAGAGCCCTACCTCACACTCTGAGCTCTAACCTGGTAGACTTGGAGCGGGCCGGGAAATCTGCATTTAAACCAGCTGGTGTGTGGCCAGATCTGGGGCCACTGGCCTGGTTTAACTCCCCATAAGCTTAGAAATCCCTTCCACAATATCCCCAAGCCAAAGAGTCTTTGCAGCGTTGTTTCTCTTACTGAGCTGGAATCGGCCACAGAGGAGTGTGGCTTACTGGTTTACCCCTTGGCACAATAAATCAAAGCCCTCCAAACTCGGGGGTTGGGAGCACAGCCCAGGGCAAGAGAGCGGGTGGGCTGTGAATGGGAGTGTGTTTGTGCATGCATGTGTGCAGATATGTGTGTGTTTATACATGAAAGCACACTTGCATGTGTTCGGGGTATTGGTTAGAGCAGACATGATGCAGAAGTGAAACTAACATTTACAGATCAACTGGGCACTTGGCACATCCCGGTCCAACAGCTGGCAAGATCCAAGAAGCAGAGACTGGGGCAGGATGGGAAGGAGGGGCATGCAGAAGCAAGGTGGACATAGGACTGCCTTATTCAAGAGCCTCCAACCTCAGTGTTACTGGCCTGATCTTCACACCCGGAGGGCTGGAAGGGGGGACAGAATGCCAGAATCAGGGAGCAGCTGAAGTTAAAGAAGATGGTATAGGGAAACCTCAGAATACCCAAGAGACTAAAGCAAAAGGAAGTCAGCCATTCCTCCTTGTAGGAGGGAAAGAAAAGGAGCTGTTGGTTTATGACATCAGAGTGGGATGAGGTCCCCTTAGTTCAGAACTAACACTATTTCTAGGTCCCAGTAATGCATGGGGCAAGGGCTGTCTTGTGCCTGGGCTCCTTCATTCTGAGGAGGGGCAGGGACTGTGCAGAAGGATGGGTCTCATTTGAGGTTTTAGTTGCAACGCCAGAATACTTGGATCTCCCAAGTATCTCTCTGTTTTCATGGATTCTTTACCACCATGGTTGAGTGCCTTTGATTGATAAAGTACAGTATCCCAGAAGTGGTCTAGTCAGTATGGAATAAAGTGGAATGAATATCTTCTTTGTTCTGGGCATCAAACTGCTGTTGTAGCTGCCACATTGATCATTCAGCTTTTAGTACGAGCTGAATACTAATGGTTTACATTAGTAAATGTTTAGTAATGGTTCGATGGTTTACATCAACCTTGAAGACACTCAAATCCTCTAGAATATTTTCAGATCTGAATAGAAGTCAAGAATTTACATTTTTTTAAAAAAAAGATGTATTTATTTATTTGAGAAAGAGAGAGCATGCAAGGGTGAGGGGTAGGGGGAGATAAAGAGAGAGAATCTCAAGCAGACTCCCCGATGACCCAACACCGGGCTTCATCTCACAACCACGAGATCATAGCTGAAATCAAGAGTAGACGCTTAACTGACTGAGCCCACCCAGGAGCCCCAAGACTTTATATTTTTTCTTTTTCAATTTCATCTTTTAGTCTTGACATACCTTTTCTATATTTTGAAGGATTTTCTGAAGCCTGCTCCATGGCCAATGTATTAGTTAGCCCCCATGAGTTGCTGTCATTGACAAATTTGATCAACATGACTTTGATGTCTTCATATAAGTTTTTAAAAAGAGTTTAGACAACACAGACTTGATATACATCTTCGTGGCACAGTAGAAGAGACCTCCCTCTACCTTGATGTTGAATAATTAATATTCTTTAACCAACTACAAAGTCGCCTCCTTGTCCTATCACGTACAGCACTTTGCAAATGACTGAATTACAGCATTTATCAAAGTGTATCATAATTACTTCTTTACATAGATGTCTCGCTCACCATGCTGAGTTTCTCCAAGGCAAGGACCATGTTTTATTTATCTTTGTGATTTCAATGCAGAGCACAGTAAGTGTGCAATGTACATGATAGGGATGACTTGTCTGGCCAACAATTCCCCAACGTGTCCACAGAGATGAGTATCAGGAAGATGCTTAAATCATCTTGCCAAAATAAGGTACTCTGTTATCCTGCAATTCAATCTATCAAGACATTTAATGAGGTACGAGGTTACCTGGACACAAGTTAACACCCCAGGATCATTCATTCTTCTCCTTAAAGTGCATGAAACATCAACAGAATGACATGCCATCCATTTGTTAGTGTAACCTAGACATTTGTTAGTACTCAAGGTCACATTCATTGGGTCTTTGTTTGTGGTATCCACCTTGTTCTGTATCCCCTGCCCTCACTTTGAATATCCACAGTCCTTTTGCCTCTTACCAATTCCCCATAATTGCTCCAAGATTCCTAATCATCTCTGTGCCTCCAAGGAGCCTCGTGCTGGCTTCCTGAGAGGTCCTCCCTTGGACCTGCCTATCAATGCCAGCTGCCAATTTCCTCCCCTTTCTTGAACCATACACTTCCCTGTTAACCAGGACTTCACATGGGTCTGTGGCCAGGTCTGGGAGAGAGAGTGAGAATGCTATTTGGGCGGCCCATGCCCTCTTCTCATGCATGGCCTGGTTCAGGGCAAGGAGCCACTGCAAAGGGCATGAGGTCACTTTAAGCAACCCCCGCCAAGGACCTCTTGAATAACCTTATGGGGAAAAGTCCTCCCCAAAACCATGGCGATTGGATTTCCTGACAGCCCTGCAAGGAGGGGTAGGAGAAGGCTTGATGGGATTGAGAAACGTTGAAGAAAATGGTTTGTCTTCCCTCAGGAATATCTCAGAGCTAACTCATGCCATTACATAAGTCTTTCTTCCCTCCCGGTGTTTAGATCATTTTCACTGATGGAGAAGACAGGAGAGAAAACTAGAATGTATTTCTGTCGCTGCCAAGCTCTCTTTTACCATCAGACCACCAGCCAAGAAGAGCTTCGAAGCTTCTGGGCTTCATGCTTCCCAAATCTAGTCTCAAAATTTGCACGACTGTGTCCTGTGCATTCATTCTCAGCAGTATGCATCTATCTTATACATTCATTCATGTATAAGGTTATCCAGCTGTGGGCCAGGCACTGGACTAACTGGGGGCACAGCCCTGAGCAAAGCCATCAACCCTGCCCCCCTGGAGCTGGCCGAATACCAGCAGACAGACTATAAACAAGACAAATACGCCAAATAATTGATATGTCGGACAGTCGTAACTGCTGTGGAGAGGAACAGAGTAAAGAAGGGGATTGGGCGTTGGGGCGTGAGGGATGGGAGTTGAGATTTGAAACAGTGTGGTCTGGGAAGGTCTCACTGAGAGTGGCCTCCAAGGTGGGAGTACGGGCGGCCATGCCAGTGCCTGGTGTGGGGGGTGGGGCGACCACCTACTTGCCTGCTCTTGGAGGCCACAGTGACTGGAGCAGAGAATTGGAATGTGTCCTATTAAAATTGGAGTTCCACAGAGAACCTGACAGTTTCTCCCTCTGTGTCAGAATGGACTATTCTGGACTCCTACAGAAATGCTTTAGAGGCCATGGAAGTAAGTAGCCAGGATCATTGTCCCATATAAGGTGGCCTCAGATGGCTGTGCTTTCTGAGTTCTTGATATCGGGCCATCCACTGCCATTTTGTTAATTTATTACATAACTACTGAGTGCCTATTATACGGCCATGAATAAAACATGTCCAACCCTGACATCGTGTGCTCGAGGATACTAAGAATACAAGCGATTGTTCCAATAGAGGACATAAGAGGGAAGGGGGCACACTGAGAGACGCAGGTGGCTTGTGGTGGGAAAGGATGTCCAAATCCCGTCTTGAGGAATGCTCGGGAAGGAGAGGGTCAGGAGAAGAGGTGAGGCAGAGCTTTCGAGACAGAGCACGCCCAGGGTACCAGAGATCCCTGCACAGATTTAAGACGCTCTCAGAATGGTTCCAGTTGTCTGTGGGGGGGTGAGGCGGTGGGGTTGCTGGGGGTTTGTGGATGCAAGGATGGCAGAGACATGTGAGTGGTGGGGTCAGCACAGGCCCAGTTATGTCCATTCTTGTCAAGACTGGAAGTCACTGTGCAGTTTGACTAGGGAAGTCACACGGTCCGATACGCTCTCTGATGACGGGAGGAGAACAAGAGTAGAGAAGAAGCAGGAGCAGCAAGACCGCTGGGAGGGGACAGTGGCCTGAACTTGGGTGGTGTCACAGAGCACAGAGACGAATGGACAGACTCAAGACGAGGCGCCCAATTTGGTCTTGGGATTGATTTGTTGTCTGGTGTGAGGGAGGGGTTAAAGATGGCACCCAAGTATCTGACTTGAACAGTGGGGGGCGGGGGGTGGGCCATTTCCACTAATAAGACATCAACCTCTCTCAGTTCTAGCTCAGGTCTCCTGGGAGCATAGACTGAGACAAGGATTCTGATGCCCAAAGCAGCCAACCCTGTGTACCCCTATGTGAGGCGGCTGTTGGCAGTGGACTGCCTGGGCGTGGGGCGGGGGGTGCTTCTAACCTCTCCAGTGAGTTGGAGCTTGTTCTGGCGAAGACAGTTCTCCCAAGAAGGGGACACCTGTGCATCCACAGCAGCCAATATCCCCAGGTGCTAGGGACAGGGGGACGATAAAAGGGGCTTGGGAGGGGCACCCACTCTGCTCCCAGACTCTTCTCTTCTTCTTTTTTTTTTTTTAAAGATTTTTTATTTATTTATTTATTAGAGAGAGAGAGACTGAGAATGAGAGGGGAGAAGGTCAGAGGGAGAAGCAGACTTCCCGCAGAGCCGGGAGTCCGACATGGGACTCGACCCCGGGACTCCGGGATCATTACCCGAGCCGAAGGCCGTCGCTCAACCAACTGAGCCACCCAGGCGCCCCTCTTCTCCTCTTCTGTTGGCTAAGAAACCAGACCAGCAAAGTGACTTGGAGAGTGCTATGGACTGAATGTTCTCTCCTTCCCCACCCCCTTGGGGGGATATGATTATCTTATAACTCTCAAAGTGATGGTGTTAGGAGAAGGGGCCTTTGGGAAGTGATTGGTCATATGGGTGGAAGCCTCATGAATGGATTAGTGATCTCATAAAAGGGAGGTCAAAGAGCTTGCCCCCCGCCGCCCTCCCCAACAGCATGACTACCATATAAAGATACAAGAAAGTGACCTGCCACCCTCAGGAAGGTCTGTGCTCACCAGCACCTGACCTGGCTGGCGCCCAGATCTCAGACTTCCAGCCTTCAGAACCATAGGAGAGAAATTTCTGGTGTTCATAAGCCACCCAGGCTTTGGTGTTTTTTAATAGCAAGCATATCATGCACCAGAGAAGAGAGGTTGTTCTGATTGAGGGCCTGATTTCATTTGCTAGTGAGTGATTTTAAAACCCTGCCTTTAGAAATCTGCATTTCCACTTCAGATTTTTCTGCTCCCCATCTATGACGTTGTTAAGTTTCCTGGAGAAGTGTGCCCTGGATAAAGGAGCTGTTGTTTGGGTCCCCAATGGATTGTCCTAGTTTTAGTTTACTGTGCAGAGGCCGGTCATCGGGAATCCGGGCAGCTGTGGCTCAAGTCTTCCCAAGGCAGCGTCCAGGTTTTAGTCTACGCGAACAGCGCCCCCAGGAGCTCCGGGGGTGGTATAACCAGCGCTGCCTTTCACAAGGGGGTCGCGCCGAGGGGGCTGGGCAGGGATGCTCTGAACTTGCCACTAAAGAAACGCACAGCGACGTTCCCCTGGGTTCGCTCCTGGCCCGTGCATTGTTTCTGGCTGGAACGGAGCCGGCAGAGTAGATGGGGAGGGGCTCTGGGCACGGGGTCCTGCCAGGCTTGCTGCTCTGGGAAAACACAGCGACGCCAAACACGGATTACAAAAGTCCCAAGTGCCCTACGGGAGGCCTGTGCCAGGCTTCCCTCCCACGGCATTTAGTGCGTGGCTGTGACCTTGCCCTCCAGCTGGACTGTGGCTCCCTCACAACATTGCTGGGATGCGTCCAGGTTGCCATGGGAACATGCGGGGGCGCTACCCGTCAAAACCTAGACCCCTAGGAGCTGCTGCAAGATAAACCACACGGACAGGGCCAAGTGGCCTGCAGCACTGTCTGGGCGGCCCACGGCTAGCTGGGAAGGGATCTAGAAGGGACCTGGGCCTGGCCTGGCTGCTGGGGGAAAATGCCCCTTCGTCCCCGGAGGATTCAAACCCGGCTGCAGCACCTACTAAACACCCCACTGTCAAACGGGCACCATCCCCATCCCCCAGGGTTGTCGTCGGGTTTAGATGAGAGGACACGGTCAAGTGCGGAGCCTGGCGAATGCCCACTACCCCTTACGTGCCAGCTGGTGAGGGCAGGAGATAAACCACTTTTCTACGGATAGCTTGGTGCCCTTTGCGGATTCCCGGTGTCTCTGCTGGCATTAGGGGCTCCGTAGCTTGGTAAACACCGGGGATTCGGCTTCTAACAAAGGGATCTCTGCTTCCCTGAATGGCTCATCCCTTGACGTTCAGTCTAATTACTCCCTTTTCAGTTTGCCCGCGATGATCCGGCAGTACACAAGAGCTCAGCCTGGTAAATACCTTTAATCTTGGCAACCAGGTTTCCTCTTGTGTACTCCTTTTCCTGAACCAGAATGGAAGATTAAAACAAAACAAAACAAAACGAAAAACCTCTAGTAATACTTAATCATTGTAGGAAAAATTACATAATACAATAAACAACCAAAAACACAATTACAGTAATCTACATCTTTCCACCCAGAGACAACCACTGTAACATTGATTCTAGACTTTTTCCATGTAAATATATGACCTTTTAAAACAAATTTGACTCATCTTACACAGATGACTCTTTACACTGTTTTCCAACACATATATGCTGAACATCCTTCCAAATAAGTAAAAATAGAAGTATAATCCTCAGCATCATTTTAAATGGTTGCATAGTATTCTTTTATGTGGATATATTATACTTATTTAAGAGGTTCGGATTATTTCTGCTGCTCTGAACACTGTAGTGAGTAATTTTGTGCATGTATCTCTGTGCTCTCAAACATTTTTTTTGTAAGAACAAATTCCCGGAGGTGGAATGGTAGGAAGAGTATGTATTTTATGAAGGCTTCTTATGTTCCTTAGAAATACCTTTTCCAGGGCCCCTGGATGGCGCAGTTGGTTGGGCGACTGCCTTTGGCTAGGGTCATGATCCCGGAGTCCCGGGATCGAGTCCCATGTCGGGCTCCCGGCTCTGTGGGGAGTCCGCTTCTCAATCTGACCTTCTCCCTTCTCATGTTCTCTCTCTCTTTCCTAATAAATAAATAAATAAAATCATTAAAAAAAAAAAGAATTAAAAGAAATACCTTTTCCAGTCCTTGCAATCTGAGGACGTGGGTCATTCTCCTCATACCTACACCAGCACTGGCTAGGCTTTAATTTTTTTTCCAATTCATTAGATGAAAAAATGCATTCTTGTACTGTTTTCTTCCTTTTTGTTTGATTACTAATGAGAATGATCACTTTTGACACTTACTGGCCCTGTATCTATGCTGCTTATTTTATTAAACGCCTCTTCATTACTAGTCTCAGCCATTTCCCCTCACTCTTTGTTGTTCTGTATGAGCCTTCTATAATAAGCTCTTACACAAACCTCTGCCCAGGAAATACCCCCCTTAGCGGGGATGAGACATTACTGCGTGTTTGTTGTTGAAACTGGCACTCATCAAGAGGCCTGTGGCCTTCACGGGACTGCATTACTTCACATAGCCTAGTGTCATTAAGGGTCATCTGTCCTGCAGCCCGTGTCAGAATGTCCTTCCTTTTCGAGACTAAATACTGTCCCTTTGTACGGAGAGATCACATTTTGTCTCTCCATCATATGTTTGTGCGGCCCACTGCGTCTTGAGGAGCGAAATGCACAGGATTCACTGGAGATGGGGCTAAACACGGATTTTAATCGCTATTTCTGGGATGAGGCTTGAGACTGCAGCGAGTTTCTGGACCACCTGCCCTCCCGAGCCGGCTCAGTTCTTCAGCCACTGTGTCCCATCCCATTGTCGAAAGAAGCGGCAGCACCAAGGGTTGATCTTACAGGCAGCTTTTTAAAAATATAAATTATCCATTCTTTCCTTTCTAGCCAGTTCCAACCCCCCCACACACACACCGCCGCCCCCAGCTCCCCCCCCAGCTCCCCCCCAGCTCCCCCCCTCAGCCCCCTCCCACTGCCGTCTGCCAAGTCTGAGCAGCCCAGCCTGGGTCTGAGTGCCTCTCGGCCGCTGGCCCAGCTCCCCACTCCCTGCAGGCCTCTCCCTTGCTCCAACCCCCAGTCTTGTTTTTAATCTGTTCTATATACTTGACTTCTTTCATTTGGAATGAAGATCCTGAGGCTAAAAGCCTGTATCCCGCGTTCATTCGTTCAACAGATATTTATCGTTACTTTGTGCAAAGCACTGTTCTTTCTAGAGACAGAGGCTACAGCAGGGAGCCCAAGAGACCCAAATCCCTGCCTGTTACTAGCTTTCAGGCTGATGACATAGATAATAAACAAGAGAAACAAGCAAAATTGTAGCCAGTGATACATACCAAGCATGAAAAATAAAGCAGGGAAGAGAGAGAGAGGAAGTTGGGGGTAATGCGGATATTTTTAGGGAGGGAGGCCAGAGCAGGCTTCACCTGGAGGTGAAGTGTGGTACAGACGGGGGGGGGGGGGGGGCAGTGAGGGAGCCAGCCATGTGGGGATCTACAGGCTCGTTCCAGGTAGAGGGAACAGCAAATGCGGGCATGCGGGGGGCAGGAGTGTTCAAGGAGCATCAGGAGGCCAGTGTGACAGGACCGAACGGGTGAGGGAGAGGAGGGAAGAAAATGAAGCCAGAAAGCCAGCAGGGTGAGAGCATGTAGGTCCCTGCGGACCAGGCTGTCCCATAGAGACGTGAGAGCAACATGTGCATTTTAAAATTTTGTCGTAGCCGTACTAAAAAGGTAAAAACAAACAGGTGAAATTGATTTAATGCATTCTACTGAAGCCAATGTATCTGAAATATTCTTGTTTCAACACGTGGTCAATACACAAATTATTGATGAGATATTTTATTTTATTTTATTGGGGTATTGTCTTTGAAACAGGGTGCATCATTTACATTTACGGTACATCATGATATTGACTAGCCTCATTTCAAGGGCTCGATAGGCACCCTTGCATCATGGGCAACCGAGTCTAGACCATGTGAAGATCTTGACTTTTCCTCTGAGAGTGTTTTCAAATGTAGATTTTTTTTTTTATTATTATTTGGGTATGGCAAAGCCCATGGATCAGGAGACAACAGGTCGTTGAAGATTTTGTTAATTACAACTACAGTTCCCAAGAGAAGGGGCGTGCCACTCCACAGGGACCACACCAGGAGCACCAGGGGCCCTCAGGAGGCAGAGGGAGAGAGGAAAGCAGAAGCTATAGGGACTTTCTTGTGGTTTCTATGGGAAGCAACAAGAGAGGTTTGGGATTGGTAGTTTGAGTAATTCCAGTGGGCTCTAAGGCACGGGGCTGCCCCTAGTTGTCCGTAGCTGGCCCTGGGGTGATTAGGACAGGGGTTTGGTGGCGCAGGAGGGTAACAGTTCCCAGGAGGAGGTGGTGGGGGTGTGGGTTCTGAACTGGCTGATTTGCATATGAAAGTGTCATCCTAGGTGGACAGGGGTCTGCTCTCTCTGCAAATTAGCCAGTCCGGGGAGGGGCGGCAGTCTCTCCAGGGTCTGCAAGTCCTCAGGATGTCAAAGCCTCGCAAACAGGAGGCTAACTCATGAGAGAAACAGGAGCACTGCAGGGTCGGAGCCAAGCAGGGGTGTAATCGGGCTGCTGCATGGGCAGGACTGGCTTCTGGCGCGGAAGCCATGGAAAGGGGACAGGGTGGACAGGGGACAGCGAGGGGGCAGTTGCAACAATCCAGGGGCAAGGAGGTGGGGGCTTGGGTAAGGGTGGAGACTCTGCGTGGTGGGAGGGGAGGGCGGGAAGCAGCTGCATTTTAGACAGACAGACAGACAGATCACTGAAATGACAGCTTGGCATAAGCAACAAATTGAAAATAGGCACTAGCCAGCGTACTTTTAGGGATAGGATCACACATTTGTGGAAGTGCTTAAATTCGATAAAATTCCGGGAGCGTTCAGACAGTGAAGTAAGAGTAAAACAGACCCAGAGTTATGTTCACTTGGCTCTCACTGCCTCGGGACGGTCCCTCTGCCAGGCCTGGTTGGTCATCACATTTCCCAGGTCAGAGCCGGGGCGTTAGAAGCTGGGCTGTCCCCAGATGGGTCCCTACCCAGAGAGGGTACACCGTCGGGAGGAGCAGAGCCCCTTTCACTCCCATAGGAAGCCCTAGGACTTGGCTGCAGGAAAGGCTGTTGTAAGAGCCACGCGCCATTCTGTGATCCTGACTCCATTCAGAAAGCAGCCGCTGCCGACCGGGGTCTGAGGCTCAGGAGTCCATGGGGCTCCTTCCGCTCGGCAGACCCCGCACCCCCCACCCCCCACCACCATGGCTCATCCCAGCATCCAGGCAGGAGACACCAAAATGACTTGTGCATATTTTCTTCGTAATCTAAACAAAAATGCTTTTGATTCCTGGGGTCTTACATCCCTTGTGCATTGCCATTAACTCCAGCCCAGCTGCGGGAAGCACAGCCTGTGGGGTCATTTCCCCTTCAGGTTAAAACCCAGAGGGGGGGGGGCGCACCTGGGTGGCTCAGTGTTGGGCGTCTGCCTTCGGCTCAAGGTCATGATCCCGGAATCCTGGGATGGAGCACCGCATCTGCTCAGCGAGAAGCCTGCTTCTCCTTCTCGCACTCCCCCTGCTTGTGTTCCCTCTCTCGCTGTGTCTCTCTCTGTCAAATAAATAAAATAAAACAGAACAAAAAAACAAAAAAAAAAAAACCCAGAGGTGGGGTAAGCCAGACCTAGAGCTCACTTAGGCGTAAAGATAAAAATCTCGAGTCAGATAAAAAGCACCTCTTTCCCTGCAGGCAGGCAACACGGGATGGGGACTCTGTCCTAGCCAGGTGTGTCTGTAAAGCACGGTGACTAGTGTGTCCGTCCCTATGCCGGCAATCCCAGACGGCAGGGAAGTATGCGCAAAGTTGCTCCCCGAGGAGTTGTATCTTGTTCCGAAGTTTCTCCTGCACCCAGGACATAGCTAGAACTCACTTCTCCCTGGCGGTGGCCTTTGGAGTCCAGTTAGGCCCCCCTGGAAGCCCCATCTCATTTTTTAGAACAAAAATAATGGTATTATTCATTTTGATCTCACATACCATCTATCAGACTTTACTCTGAGTTATTATTTTTTTTTAGGATTTTTGTTTATTTGACAGAGAGAGTGAGAATGAATGGGTTGGGGAAGGAGCAGCGGGAGAAGAAGCAGACCCTCCCCCAAGCAGGGAGCCGGACTTGGGGCTCCAACCCAGGACTCCGGGATCATGACCCGAGCCGAAGGCTTACCTGACTGAACCACCCAGGTGCTCTGGATTTTTTTTGTTATTGTTAATTTCTAAGCTCATTAAAAAAAAAAAAGACTGTATTCTGAAGGCAATTGTATTCAAAGTTCACCCAAAAATTCATTATTTCATCACTGATCCTCATAGCGTATATCGTTCCAGTTTCATATGCACATAATCTCTTACTGAAAAATTACTTATTGAAAGATTCTTCCGAATTTCATGCAAAAAAAAGTTTATAAATCATACGTGCTCACGTTGATGAATTTGTGGAACTGGACACTCCGTGACAACCGGCACTCACACTGACCTACAGAACATTAACAAAAGGCTCAAGGGGCCCCTGGTGCTCCTTCTGGGGTAAGGATCGTCCTGACCAAGGCCAGGGTCAGGTGAAGCAAGTGAAGCCCCTCGGAGGCACTCACCCTCAGGGTTAGCACGGAAACCTCCTTACATCTTGCCCTAGTCCCCGCCTTGATCCTGACTTCTAACAGCACTGATCACTTCCGCCTGTTTCTGAGCTTTGCAGAAATGGCACGATCCAAAAATGCTCTTTTTTTTTTTTAAAGATTTTTTTATTTATTTATTAGAGACAGAGACTGAGAATGAGAGGGGAGAAGGTCAGAGGGAGAAGCAGACTTCCCGCAGAGCCGGGAGTCCGATATGGGACTCGATCCCGGGACTCCGGGATCATGACCTGAGCCGAAGGCAGTCGCCCAACCAACTGAGCCACCCAGGCGCCCCAAAAATGCTCTTTTGTGTCTGACCTCTTTTGCTCACCATTATGTTTGTGAGATTCGCCCACATTTTTGCTGGGAGCTGCGGTGGATCACTCTTGCTGCCATAAAGCCGTGATTCTCGATCCTACATGGACACCGTCGTCACCTGGGACTTCCTAAGACACAGATTGCTGGTCCCTGTCCCAGAGTTTTGGGTTCAGTAGTCTGGGACAGGACCTCAGAGATCGCTCTAACAAATTGCCCCACGATACTGCTTCTGTTCTTCCTGGGACTATACTCAGGGACCTACCGCGGGATAGCGTTCCATGGTGGGAACATCTCACCATTCGTTTGTCCATTCTAACGCTGATGGGCAGGTGGGTTTCCAGTATCGGGCTATGAAGAATAGGAATTCTCCAAACAGTTTTGTCAATGCCTTTTGGTGAACTGTCTATGCATTTCTGTTGGCTCTGTCCCCAGGAGTGGAATCACTAAGTCCTAGAGTACACGTAGGATGTTTTAGAGAAATACAGTTTTCCAAAGTGGTTGTTTGGAAACCACTTTACACTCCTACCAGCAAATAATGTGGATTCCTGCTCCACACCCTTGCCAACACTCGATATTACCCACCATTTTTCTTTCAGCTATTCTGGTGAGTGCGTACCAGAATCTCACTGTGGCTTCAATTTGCTTTTCCCTGGTAATGAATAAGGGAAATCATTTCATATGGTTACTGGCCATTTGGCTAGCTTCCCTTATGAAGTATCTGTTCGAGTCCTTAATCCATATTTCTAGTGGTTGTTTGCCTTGTTCTCATAGATTAGCAAGAGTTCATGATGACAAACACTTTTGTCAGTTGTGTTTACAATACCTCCTCCCATATGCTGCCTTCACTCTTTTCAGTGTCTTTTAATGAACAGAAGTTCTTAGATCTAGGTAGTCCAATTCACTAACTTTTTTCTTTATGGTTAGCACATCTTTGTCCTGATTAAGAAATCTTTGCCCGTTCCAAGATTCCAGACACATATTTATCCAATGGAAGCTTGAGTGTTATGGCGCCCAAACTTTGGACCCAGAGCTGTCAACCATGGCATGTGTACTTTCAGCAACCATGGCGTATGTCACACGTTGTCCCCAAGTCTTCCCACTTACGCTCCATCCACATCTTCTTTGCTCCTATCCTGCTCTTTTCCGTCTCACCGTCTCATCACTGGTTCTTCCTTGTGGCCTCAAAGAGCTCCTGCAAAGAA
>CM052810.1:66526504-66552427 GCA_028533885.1 Nasua narica | reverse complement strand
CCACAGGGTCAGCTGGATTCAAGGGCAGGGGAATGCAACCCCACCTCTGGTGGGAAAGAATGGCTGGCCATCTTGAATCTACCCATTTTCTATCTTGTAGTCTAGACATTTGTGGATGACTCTCTGTCTCCTGCTGAAGTCTAAGCAGCAAGTTCTTAGGAGGCAGGGTTCCCGTCTGTCTCATCTTAGCAACCTCCCAATGGAACTCAGCTCACTGCCTTGCACATAGCAGGTGCTTAATATTTATGCAATAAATATTGATAAGAAACAGACTTCTCAATGATCCAACCTGCTCGCCTTATTTCTGAAGACTCTGAAACCTAAGAATGTTCTTTGATAGTCTCAAGGTCACAGAGCACCATTGTGTTAATCCCAATGACAGTCCTGTGAACCAATGTTCCAGCAGAAAGGTGTGCCAGGGCCCAAGGAGGGCTTCTAGGGGTGGTAGGAACGTGGTCTGGAAGGGACTATTGACTTTCTCATTCAGTGCCTGTGTTTTTGAGTAAAAATCCTGCTTTGGTTAATTGGCTAACCCGGGTCTGAATGTATCCATAAAATAAGCCGGAAATATCTCTTTTCTCTATCTGCTGTGAGGATGTTAGATTTAAAATACCATGGGAAAGACATGGAGGGGGGACGGGTCTGTGCTTCTGGAAGTAGCAGCAGAGATGGTCAAAAGGATGACCTCTCCACTTTGTCCCTCACTGGTCCTCTGTGACTGTGCCCAGGAATCCATACCATGAGTGTGGTCAATGTACAGGCCCATAGTTAGCAAGTATTCAGGGTCCCGAATGCAGCTTGCTCAGAGCTGAACAGGAGGCTTGAGCATTTTTCCTTCAGCCCAGCTGTGCCCGGTCAGAACTAATGCCCGTGTCTTCTGCTTCATGGGCCAATTTACTCCACTTCAATTTTGGTCCTCAAGATTTTTGTTTTGACATTTAAAAAAAATTGCCTCGTCAGTCTATGGGCCCTGATTCGGGGGATGGTTCTGAATGAATTCTAATGAATTAGTGTATCTTTCTGGATCTTTATAGAGATGTAGGAAGATAAATTGCATCTGTCTTCCAGGAGAGTTACAAATTCAGCAGAATGTCAGGCTGGGAAGGCGAGACGGGAAGCATCTCTGACAGCAGCTCCAACCAGCAGCCAGCACAGGCTGGAAAACCGCAGGCTCTCAGAAGAGGTAGATGGAACACAGGTGAAAGATATTAATGAACCTTGCATTCCGGACCCCTGGGAAACCATTTGCTCCTATTAGGGAGTACTTTCTATCATTTTGGCCAAAGACGCAACATCTCACTTACCCGGCTGTCATTTAGATGACCATCTCCCGTATCTGTGATGCTGTCAAAACCTGGGAGGAGGTGCTAAAGTCCAAGCATCTTGGAGGTGCTAAAAGGGATGTCCCAGAATTTGTGACAAAACTCCATGAATTTTTAGACAGAATTGCAACAGACTTGGTTATGTGATGTCCAATTCCCAGCCAGTAAGAGCACCTTTGGAAGAAGGCAGGAGGCTTCTAGACGAAGAACCTGAAAAAGTGGAGGGAAATCAAAACCAGATGGGGGAGGAGACCAAGACAAAACCAAAACAAGCCCTAAAAACAAGCCAAAGTCCTCAACAAGCAGGGCATCCCGGGGTGGGGGTGGGGGGTGGAGGGCTGGGAGGAGGCAGATAACTCTGTACTCTCAAGTACCTGAAGGCAGACCAGCACTACATTACCACCTGATATAAAAATGAAGATAGATGGGGTGTGCTGATACCAACAAGGGTTAAGATATGCCCATGACATTGTCATTTATAGAAACAGCTTAGAAATGCGTCTCTCCAAAATGATTAGACATTTAAGTTTTTACACTTAAAGGAATAGATTTGAGTTATCTGGAAAATGTGTGAACTATTAGCCTGGTAGGGCTGCCATAAGCAAATACTACAGGCAAGGGGTGCTCAAACACCAGAAATCTGTTTCCTCACGGCCCAGGAGGCTGAGGGTCCAAGATCCTCCAAGGAGATCGTCCAAGCAGTCTGTCCAAGCAGACGTGGTCTCTCCAGAGGCTGTAGTAGATCACATTCTCCCTGTGTCCTCACACGGCCCTTTCGCTGTGTACCTGCATTTCCCATGTCTCATCCTCTCGTTATAAGGACACAGGTCATATTGGATTAGGGTCCAGCCCCTACGACCTCATTTAACCTGAACCACTTCCTTCAAGACCCTATCCCCAAATAGAGTAATATTCTGAGGTACTGGGGCTTAAGACTTCAGTGTATGAATTCAGAGGGACACAATTCAGTCTGTAAGACTAATAAAACTTTCCTTCTTTTTTTGTGCTTTATTCTGCATCAACACAACTAATTCAGCCTTGGGGGAAGAATTAGCAGAGCTACCAGGTAATCTTTTCTAGTTATTCTAGAGCACCTGACAAGAAGGTGCTCTAGAACAGGGAAAACTGTTTTTATGTAACTTTTTCAATACATCACCATCTCTCTCTCCCTCTCTCTCTCTCTCTCTCTCTCTCTCTCTCTCTCTCACACACACACACACACACACACACCTAGGAGATCAAGTCTTATTTATTTTATTTCTTACACATCTTTGAAACTTCTCCCCTTCCTGCCACTGCTTTCATTCAGACCCTCATCATTTTTTTTCCTGAATTATAGCATCCTCATCAGTCCCCCTGAAGAGGAAGTGATTTCTCCAGAACACAGGTCCCATCATGCCACTTTCTGCTTACATCCCATCAGCAGTTACCCTGTTTGCTTTCAGAATTAAGTTCAAACTCCTCAGCAGGTTTGAAAGGAGGCTGACCAAACTGACATTATCAAGTGCTGGTGAAGGTGTGGAGCAACGGGAACTCTCTTACGTTGCTGGTAGCAAGGCAAACCAATACAGCCATTTGTGAAACAGTTTGGGAGTTTCCTGTGAATTAACATACATTTACCATAGGACCCAGCATCCCATCCCTACATAATTACCTTCAGAAAAATGAAAATCTGCATTCACATAATAGTCTGTATATAAATGTTTATCATTCATGATTGCCAGCACCTGAAACAAGCCAAAGTCCTTTCACTGGTGAATGGATAACAAACTGTGGGACATTTATACAATGGAATACTCCTTAGCGATAACAAGAAAAACATTCCTGACAGAAGTAACAACATGTATAAATTGTATATGCGCTGTGCTAAGAAGTCAGATTCAAAAACCTTCAGATCTGGTGAATCCATGTATCCACACTCTTGCAAAGGCAACAAGGGACAAAAAGACCACTGATTGCCAAGGGCTGAGCTGGGGGAGGGGTTGATTACAAAGGGCGCAGGGGTATTTGGGGAGAGGTGTGGAACTGTATCTATATCTCGACCATGGGGTGATAGTTACATAGTGTATACATTGGTTAAAATTCACAGAACTGTCTACTGAAAAGAACGAGTTTTACTGTGTATAAACAGTTCCTTAATTTTTATTTTTTTTAAGATTTTATTTATTTGAGAGAGAGAGAATGATTGTGAGCAAACATGAAAGGGGAAAGGTCAGAGGGAGAAGCAGACCTCTGCTCAACAGGAAGCCCAAAGTGGGACTCGATTCCGGGACTCCAGGATCATGACCTGAGCTGAAGGCAGTTGCTCACCCAACTGAGCCACCCAGGCGCCCCAGGTTCCTTAATTTTTAAAAATTAGAAAACAAAAGCACTATCCATTTGTCCTCATGAGACTGGTACAGTTCAGTTTTATGTCTATTGTCCCAGGGTAATTTATTCTAGTTTCTTCCTTTTACTCTAAAAAATGTCCCCAAATTGCACAACCACAGGTGCCCAGGATAAACCCAGAAAGCAGCCCCTGAACTGAGGATTTGTGGATAGATACTTTGTTTTGGGAAGTGATTCCACGGAATAGGAATGCAAATTGGAAAAGAGTGAAATGGGGAAAGAAGCAGAGCTAACACTAAGGGGTGACCCTCTGTGTGTAATGAGGGGCTTGTCTCCACAGGTTCTTAACCCTGTGTGGTTTGGAAAAGAGGAGCCTTTCTCCCCTGCTCTCTTCCTGCATTGGTCCAGCACGGTCCATGGAGGGCCATCTTTTAGGTTGTGCATCCCACAGAGAAGGTGGGTCGATGACTCCTATTTGGCATCAGAGAAGCCCTAGGAGGCAAAGGGAAGATACAGGCAGAAACTGAGATGTGGCTCTGTCAGGCCACATCTGAGTAAAGGCAGTTGCTGCAGCCGTGGTTGGCGTAAAGAGTAGGCTGAGAGGACGGGAGGTGGGATGCAAGAAATGTCTGATTCAGACATCTTACTTAGAAGGCCCTTGAGCACTGTGTCTTGATTTCTTTTCCGATCTGACCTCCAGCTAGTCCCACTCATGTTCCCATTGCAACCACCAGACCCTGAACACTTTGTGCTCTCCCTGGCCTGTGAGACCCCAAGCTAGTTCTTCTTTAGGGCTCCCACCTAAGATCATAGAGGTTGTACACTCTCCGAGGGCTCCTGGTGCAGGGGACAAATTGGGACTGACATCCAGCCCAGTCTCCACTTACTGAGACAGGTGCCCACAGAGCTGTATCATCCCAGAGAGAGTAAGTTTTTTCCGACTGGCACCAAGGCACCCTCTAGCCTGGAAACAAGCCCGCTCCACTTGGAATGTGTCCTCTGGTTTCCACATCCTCGTGTCTCATGTCCTTCTCTGCCTGTCTACTATTTATCCTCCAATAAATAAATAAATAAATAAATAAATAAATAAATAAATAAAAATCTTCTCTGGGGAGCTTTTCCAGATCCTTCTCCACCCCAACCCTAAGCTATTAAATACCCTTTGTTATGGGTTGAATTCTGTTCTCCCAAAATTCATATGGGACTCTATTTGGAGAAAGATCCCTTAAAGAGGTTATTAAATTAAAATAAGCCCTCCCCCCAGGGTGGGCTCTAATCCAATATGACGGGTGTCCTTATAACAACAGGAAGAGACACCAGACATGCACAGAGGGGAGGCTACTTGAAGACACTGGGGGAATGTGACCTACAAGCCCAGGAGAGAGGTCTCAGGAGAAACCAACCCTGCAGACACCTAGATCTTGGACCTCCAGCCTCCTAAACTGTGAAAAAACAGACTGTGGTATTTTGTTATGGCCACCTGAGCTGACTAATTCAATCCTGTTCTGTGCCTTTGTAATACCTTGAGCATATGTCTATTAGCTTGTATTCCAGAGTTTGAAAATGCCTGGTGTCCCTGCTTCTTCTCCCCACTGGATCATGGGCTCCTTGAGGGTGGCATGATCTTGTTAGCATTCACTCCCTATCACCCAATGCAGCACTCCACATCAGTATTTGTAGAATGAATGACTAGGCAAAAAAAAAAAAATCCTTATCTCATTTGGCATCCTGAAAGACTGTAGCTGCTGGTGCCATTAGAGGCTCAAATGAAAGAAGCAAATTTTATGAACAATATATTCAGAAACACAGTTTCGTCCCATAAAATGTGTACAATATAGATAATACGGTGTCACCAGCGGGAAATTATGGCTTCCCATTAGCGAGGGCCTTGGCTTCTATCTGTGTTCCAAATTGAATTCCTCTCACTCTTTACCTGGGTCACTGTGCTGTAACAAAGACGAACATTTTGCTGCTTCCTCTCCCTGCCTCTCACCCCTGCCATCCTGCCCACCACACACATCCTCAGCGTGCTGGGGCAGATTACTTGCTGCGGCCTGTGCTGCCCTTCTGGCTGGTTTCCCACTTCATTCTGACAGCTCTCATTCTGCTCTTAGTTGGCGCCAAGGCTTCATCTCCTCCAGGAACTCTCCCATGACTGTTTCGGGCTAGATCAAACACTTCCGAATGCTCTCTGTACACCCAGGAGTTCAGCTGTCCTATCTTTACCACAGTATATCACAGGTACCCGTTTCCACGGCTGTCTCCCCAATATACCATCAATGCTTTGAAAGCAAGAACTTTGTTCTCTTTCATTAAAAAAAAAAAAAGAACAACTTTATCCATAGTGCCTGGCAATATATTTGGCTTATAAGTCACTCAATATGGGAAAGCTGTTATGGTCATTTCTAACAAAATAGTAGTAAATCATGGGAAGGACAGTTAGGTATCATAAAAGTCAGTATGAATTATTTATTAACTACATATTTTTTCTTTTCGGTTTTGCTTCTTTTTCTTCTAATTGCTTTTTAACATAAGTTTTTTCTAACTGCTGATCTCTAAGATTGGTGAGTAAAAATAGGAAAAGGAAAAGACAATTAAAGTTAAAGAGAGTGAGGGAAAACATACTTAGAGACACACACATACAAGTACAAGTGAGCTCAAGGATTTTATGTGCTTAAATACCCAGACTGCAGCACTCATTCCCTCAGTACCCTGAGATGAAGTGTATTTAGTCCATAGTCTCCGAAACTAGAGATGCAAAACGTATCTCTTTCAACAAGGGTCTGAATGGATTAATAAATGCTTACAAAGTTCTTTAAAAATGAAACTTGGCACACAAATCTTTATTAGGATTAGTTATGCTCTGTACAATAAGCCTTAGATGTGAAATTTATGTAATAAATCAAGTAACATGGCTCAAAAGTAGAAAAGCATGTGCAAAATACACATTCAGCATCCACATTAATCATCTAATCAACAACTCCCAAATACTCCTTCCTGACTGAGCTATCAATTAATCCTTTGTATCCTTTCCAATGTGATTATTGGCAGTGTTGAGCTTTGTGAAGTATATTTTAATGTACTTCTAGAAGATTTCCCCTTTTTTGTGGTAGATACACGAGAAAGACTCCATTCTGATCTTTTTTTACCCCCCAGTGGAGGAAAAAATTGACAGCACTAAGAAAATTCATATATTTTATTTTATAAGATTTGAAATGCTGGGTTTTGCCATTATGCATCTATTGTGGAGGAGACAACCGAGCCATTAGAATGATAATGATTTCTTCTGTCACTTTTCTTCAGTTTGGATGAGAGTCCTTAAGCTCTTTATAAGAAAGAGCTACTTTCACTACTCTGAAACAGGGAGATCCTTATAGGTGATAACACTCCTATTTTATGATAATTGCTTATTTAATGTCTGTCTTCTCCCTCGGATGATAGCTTCACACAGGCAGGAACTATGCCTGCCTTCTCACATGATATTTGGCCACACAAAAGTGTGGAGAGGGTAGGTGAGGAGAAAGGAAGTACGGATATTAGTGATATTAATACTATCTAAGAGAGAGAGGGAGAGAGAGAGAGACTTGGAAGAAGGGAGAGACTGATGGAAAAGACACAGTCTAGAAGGCTATAGAACAAAGTTTTGAGATTGAACAGAAGGTCGCAGTTTGCTAAGGTGACAAATTCAGGTTCAAACTACTCAATTTTGTACATATGGTTTTGCTAATACTTAAACCTTGTGATCAGAGAGAAAAAAAGGATAACATGGTTATTTCTGAAATTGCTTGCCCTAAAATGGCTTACGATAAGTCAGGTAGAATGCTGAGCTCTCTGGAATTCAGTCTCGCTCATTTGGGTGTGCCAACAGCACCTTGGTGGTATTTTGCCCAGAGCTATTTCTCCGTAAGGTATGTGGACTGATTGTTGACGCTATCATTAGCTATCATTTATGGAGCCCTTCCTCTTTGTCAGGTTGGGCTCAGAAATTCCCATTGCTCATCTCCAGTGCTCACTACTGTGCATCAGAAACCTCCTTAGAGCCACTTTGCAGAATAAGAAAACTGAAGCCCAAATTCCACACAGCTATTAAGAGGCAGAATGTGGATTTGAACCCCCTTCCTCTAATGATCTTTTCCCTACGTTGTGCTATGTTTGGAGAAAGACTGCTTTCAGGACTTAAGCGTGTCACTTGAACATGTCGTTTAACTTTCATGAGCATGCATTTCCTTGTCTGGAAGGTGAAGGTGTGAAAATAGCTAATCATTCAGGTCTATTTCCCTCTAAAACTCTACAAGTAAAAGGAGGCAGGGAAGATACTCCCCGCTGTGTTGGAGCTGTCCATGGTCCTGACAAGACTGGAACCAATAAAGCCATAATCATCTTATCAAAAGAAGCAGCACAAGAGGCCAGGACCGCCTCCATTAATAAAGATCTTACTCTTATTCTCTGGGTCTCTTAAGTAATTAAGCATGCTCTCTCTTACTGCTGAGCGTATGGATTATGCCAGGAGCTAAGCCACTGCAAATTAAAGACGCAGGTAAACATGCACACCCTCATCCCCCCTACACACACACCTGAAATAGTCCATGTGTTCCTGTCAAATGAGCTGTAGTCCATCTTGTCCCCATTTTTTATTCTTTTGCTTTGAATTACAGATTCTTCTTCTGGGCAACAGATGTTCTTGAGCCTGATCTTCCAAGCTTAGCCACCCTAAGAACCAAGTGAGATTAATTGAACAAGTTATTTAAGAAACCAAACAATTGGGGCACCTGGGTGGCTCAGTGGGTTAAAGCCTCTGCCTTTGGCTCAGGTCATGATCTCAGGGTCCTAGGATCGAGCCCCACATCGGGCTCTCTGCTCAGCCGGGAGCCTGCTTCCCCCTCTCTCTCTCTGTCTGCCTCTCTGCCTACTTGTGATCTCTCTCTCTGTCAAATAAATAAATAAAATCTTTTTTTAAAAAAATAAAAGAAACCAAACAAGTTCCTTTGTTTTAGTATATTTTCATTCCTTTTTCCATTTATTCATAGGGATATGTATCTCACATATATTTGTGTGTCAAGGGACATATATTTATCGTGTAAGCAGTAATTAAAAAAAATGTGGTGGATACAGGGATGTGAAAATACAAGATGAGTGCCCACCTGTATGTTTTTCTCTGTTGATCATGGGTAGTCACGGAGTTTTATACCATCATTTTTCATCATTTACAAGTTAAACCTCATGTATAATGTAAATTATAGAAAAGCATTAATAATAAACCTTTGGTATTTTGAAATCTTTTTTACTCTCTGATGGCCTTTGAAAGGTGTGTGTGTGTTTTTTTTTAATAGCTATATTTAAAGGCATAAGGAGTTCTCTCAAAACACAGTGTGTCCCATTAAGGATTAATTTTAAACTAGAACGTGTTAATAAAGGTATATTGGGCCACAGTAAAAGTAAAATTCTAAAAACAACAAGAGGTAAAATTATAGCTAGGCACCATTTTTAGTGGGTGCTTGAGTCCCCCCCCCTTTTTTTTAAAGATTTTATTTATTTATTTGAGAGAGAATGGGAGAGAGCGAGAGAGAGGAGAGGGTTAGAGGGAGAAGTAGACTCCCCACTGAGCAGGGAGCCCAACATGGGACTCGATCCCAGGACTCCAGGATCATGACCTGAGCCGAAGGCAGTCGCTTAACCAACTGAACCACCCTGGTGTCCCGCTTGAGTCCCCTTTTTAAGTTCGGTGTTCATTCATATATCTGCATATATAAATACGGTTTTACATTTTCAAATACACGCACATATATTTCCTTACATGCATGTATAAGTAAATATATATAGCTAAATCTATGCTGCTTCCACATAACGCCAAGAGAGGATTCATTGGTTTCTCTTCCAGATTACCTTCCAGAGGGATTTGCAAGAGGAAGAGGGTCTTCAAAGGGAACTTTTTTAAGGTCCTTAAGGCAAATGATGAGCAGGTAAATTCCTAAGTTAAGCCATAGGAAAGAGTCAAAGAGCCTAGAGCCAATACGGTGCTCATCCCAGCCTCAAAGAGTAAGATGAATCTTAAGGAGAGGAACGTTTCCCCCAATCCATGCATAGAAAGACAGACTCTAGGGCTGGGAGGTCTGAAAGGAACTGAAGTCTATCTGGGCTCCTAGAGAACTTGTAGGTCTGGGGATGTTGGAAGTAGCCGCTGGAGCTGGGGCAGCATCATCCCCTACCCCGAGGCTGGGCAGAAACAACTACCAGGACATGATGGGTGGCCAGCACCCGGGTGGCTGTGCACGCGCCTGGCCAAGCAACAGCGGCCAGCGAATTCCTCAGTGGGCAGCAAGGACCTAGAGAAGGCATCAATTCGGCTGTGTCTGGGGGAATCAATAGCAACCTCCAAATCTGTTCTGACATGCTTTTGCCACATTATTGCCTATACTTACCTAAATTTAATTTTTAAGTAAATTAGTAATGCACAAATATATGCTTCCCTAGAAAATGTTTACAAATAGAGAAAGGCGAAAATCCCATTTGCCATCCCCCTAAACCTGGTTCTCCCCTCTTTTTTTTTTTTTAAAGAAAAACCATGATTTAGTCCTGCCATATTAAGGAACATCTATCCAGAAGAAAAATTATAGAACAGAAGTCAATGAGATTACAGGTTTTAATATTGTCTTTTATTAGGTTAAGAAAGACATGAAACCCCAAGAATATAGGCAATGCAGACAGGGGAAGGAAAAAAAAGAGCTTCTGATGAGATGTTGGAGATATTTACCTCTGTTAGCCTGGCCTTTTAAATATAACATTTCTCAATGGAAGGAAAATGGAGTGAAAGGTTTGGGCCCACATGGCTGATTGATGTATCCCCCCCACCATGTGTTTCTGGACAGAAAAAAAGAATGAAGGAAGGAAAGAAGGAAGGAAGGAAGAAAGAAAGGAGGGAAGGAAGGAGGGGAGGGAGGGAGGGAGAGAGGGAGGGAGGGAGGAAGGAAGGAAGGAAGGAAGGGAGGGAGGGAGGGAGGAAGGGAAAAACCACATTCCCGAGGTTGTAGCTACATAGGGCAAGGCTCTGCTGGCAATGTCTAATCATCTTCCTCAAAGCTGTCTCGTCTTCCACATTGATGATTCAAGGTAGTTAAGAGGTAAGAGCTTGGGCAGCCTTTCACGAGTGGCCTATTAACAGTTTATCAGTAAAATTCCCTGATTTGACATGTTTCATGAAGCAGACATGATTCCTAAGGCACCAAATAAATCGTCAAGGCCTCCACGTGTTAGTTAATTTCTTATTCACATGTTTTAATGGAGCCATGTGATTATCATTATTTGATTTAATGAGGCAGGTACTCTGATTGCTGTGAAATAGCAATCTGGTAAATGGCACTTTCATGGCCTCCTAGAGTTAGTGCCGATTCCCTCTGGTTTACTGTCCAGGGACGGAGTCCCCGTCTCGGGGGCGTTTTGTTCTTTGCCCACATGGTGCGTAACTGACAATGATGATGATGACTTGGCGGTTCTCTCAAGTGTCAGGCGGGTGAGGCGGGAATCCCGTCACATCCAGGGGAGAAAAGTTGAAGATGAGTGAGCTGGATTCCCATGACCAGTAAATCTCTAGTTATGGGACATCTCCTGTCTTTGCAGCCAGCATCTTAAGAGCACCTTGCAGGACACTCGGATTTCCAAATCTCTAGGGTTTTCCCTTTCTGCAAGAAAATACTCTGTGGGTCTTTAAAGAAGAGGTCACCCTTGCTTTCTCTCCCAGTCCCCGATGCCTGGGCAACTTGGCTTATGACAAATGTGAGCAAAGTATTTTGTAGACGTCATTGGCAGCCATGGTATTTTGGGGCTGATAGAATTTTCAAAGGGTTGATTCAAAGAGATGGTAAGTTGGGGATTATGATAGCCACACAGCTTAGGGGGAAATGGGTCCATGGCCTGCTGCCCGGAGCCTATTCTGGATTGCCCAGTTGGGTGTGGGCATTACAAAGAACTTGGGGAGAAGAACCCTGCACACACATATCTTGGGTGAACCTACAAAGCTGGGGGGTTGGTCCCTGGATAGGTGAACCCTCTTCTAGCCATTAGCTTCCAGACTGGGAATCAGGTCTATCTATTCAACAACTGAGGAACTGTGATGGCTGAGGGAAGTCAACAAAAGTATAACCTGGTCCCTGCCCTTGAGGGAGTGAGAGTTATGTACCCAAGCAGTCAGAGACGAATTGTTCACCTTGCTGTCACCGGCACCGCACAAGCCTAGCTGACAGTAGGTGCTCGATACAGATGCACTCACAGCTGTAAGTATGACCAGGATGCCATGAAGGTGGGCAGGCTAAAGCCACAGAACGTGTCTGCACACGGGGGGCAGAGGTGGTGGGATTGAGGATTATCATTTGCGGTGAGGAAGTGTGGGTCGTGTCTGAGAAGTGCAATTTGGCCACGTGGACAGTTCAGGTTTGAGAGCACTGGCTTGGGAGGCAGGCAGGCCTGATCCAAATTCTGACTGCCCCTTACTAGCTCTGTGACCCTGGGCAGATTCCTGCATATTTCTGAGGCTCCGTTTCCTCATCTGTAAAATGCGATCAATGATACTTTGAAAGATTGTTCTACAAGTGAAGAAAGATGACATATGTAACCCAGCTTTTAAACCAGTGCCTGGTACAGTCGATAAATAGAGATGCTTACTCTACTGGGAACGATATCAAAGAGTGATATGTGGAGGGAACGGCCGGTGACTTAGGGTGGATCCGGGACAGGTGCATCAGCCAAGAGGAAGGAGCTGGAAGTAGGTAGAGCCATCATGAGAGAGCCTTGTAGGTCAGAGTGTGCACTACGTGCAGAGACAAGTGGTGGAAGGTTGAGTTAGGACAGGAGTGAGGAGTGGGCTGACCGCCCGGAAAGTCAGGGACTGGAACAGAGAAGGGAAGAGGGGGTCTCAAGAAGCCCATCTCCATGGGTGCCTGGGTGGCTCCATCGGTTAAGCCTCTGCCTTCGGCTCAGGTCAGGATCCCAGGATCCTGGGATTGAATCCCGCATCCGGCTCCCTACTTAGCAGGAAGCCTGCTTCTCCCTCCGCCACTCCCCCTGCTTGTGTTCCCTCTCTTGCTGTGTCTCTCTCTGTCAAATAAATTAGTAAAATCTTTAAAAAAGAAGAAGAGAAGCCCATTTCCACCCCTTACCCCTCAACTGATTAGAAGAGAGAAGCCAACAAGCTCAGAAATACTTGCTCCCCAGCCTGTCGGCAGCGCCACAAGACCTCACAAACTTCTCTTAGCTCCTTGTATTGTATCTTAACAACCAAGGGTATTTTCTTGTGCTGGGTTTTGATTAAAGGCATAGAGTGAAGATCAGGCTTAGGGGAAGCTGGCCCGGAGCTGTGCACACGGTGGGCTGTCCTTTAATTGGGATTCGTCTCCCTACTCCAATTCTCGCACTTGCTGTCAAGAAGATACACGGAGACACTCATTTTCTACTTACAAAGGTTCTGTAATCTTTTAAGGTGATTAAAGAAGTTGTGGGGAATATGAATATTGATCTGAGGCGGGGAGAAAAAGAACTTTCCAAAACAGGATTTCACCACTTACCAGCTCTTCGATCCGAGAGGAGCTTCCAGACCTCAGTGTCTCCGTCTGTAAAATAGGGATGATGGTGCCTACCTCACAGGGGCTTCTGGGAGGACTCAGGAGAGCAAGAGCATGGAGCTCCTGGCACCCGCGGAGGCCTTCGGGAAATGGTAAGGGAGCAGGCCTGCCCCTCCTGCGTGGGCTGGTGATGGCGACAGACACCCAGACGCCTACCAGTGAGGATTCGGAGATATGAGCTCCAGAATAGAGAAGCAATAACTACAACACATCCCTCCCTTCTGTCTCTTAAAAAAAAAAAAAGAAAGAAAAAACCTCCACAAAACATAGCAACAACAACCAAACCAAAAATAAAACAACAACAAAAATTTCATTCATTCAGCATTTCTTTTGCTCAGTGCAAAATTCCAAAATGGGCAAAATTTATCTTTGGCTTTTACTGTCCTTAGCTTAAAAAAAAACTGTAATAAAATACACATAATGTAAAATTTACCTTCTTAACCTCTTTCAAGTGGGTAGTTCAGTAGTCTTTTTTTTTTTTTTTTAAGATTTTATTTATTTATTTGAGAGAGAGGGAGACAGAGACAGAGATAGCGACAGAGAAGAAGAAGCAGGCTCCCTGCTAAGCAGGGAGCCCAACGCAGGGCTCGATCCCAGAACCCCGGGATCATGACCTGAGTGGAAGGCAGACGCTTAACCAAATGAGCCCCTTAGGCGTCCCTGTTGTTCAGCAGCCTTAAGGTACATTCACGTTGTTCTGCAAACCAATCTCTAGAACTTTCTCAATTTGAAATGCTGCAACTATGTCTCCGTTGAACACTAAGCCCCCATTTGTCACCTATCCTGGCCCCATTCTACTTTTTAATTCTCTGAACTTGGACATTCCAGGTACCTCACATTAGTGGAATCTTGTGATATTTGTCTTTTTGTCACTGGCCTATTTCATGTAGCATAATGTCTTCAACATTCATCCACATAGTAGCCTGTGGATTGAAAAATATCCCGTTGTGCATATTAGACTTCCTTTTGTTTACCATTCACCTCTCAATAGATATCTGAGTGGTTTCCTCCTTTTGGCTATTGTGAATAATGCTGCCGGGAACGTGGGTGGACCCATAAGTCCCCTTCTCCCTCTCCCTCTCTCCCTCTGTTTCATAATCCAACCTTTGGATCGCACCCTTATTCAACATTCTGCCGTCAGGAAAGAAGATGTGAGAAATCATTAACACCTTAGTGCAAATGTGCTTGATGTGTTACCTCTAAATGAGAGCATCTGAATTTTAAAAAGAGGACCAAAGGGAAAGGAACATAAGGGAATGAATATCAAACGGTGGAGTCCCCGGGTGTGGGCTCTGTGGGCTTATGGGCATCTCAGAACCCAGGGGAATTCTCTACCAATAGAAGCAGGACTCTGCTCCCGTTAGCCCGGAACTTTCTTGTCTTACGTGCCAGCTCCAAACTGAGTCCATCTTTACCAGGAAACGCAGGGAGGAATTAGAAAAATTCAGCATACGCTCATCTGTAGCTGTAATCATTTCGTGTCACGCTGGAAGAGAAAATCCTTATACCGTGCCGGAGAGAGCTCATTCCCTCTGAACTTTGTGGTTCCCTTCAGACCCCAGAACATGCCTTCCCACTGAGCCGTTCTCCCTCGCTGCAGCATCTCCGGGGCCACAGCTCCCGCACGGCTGTAATCCTCCCCGGAGAGGGTTTACTAATCTCTCTTTATCTTTTCCTTAGGACACGCTCCTGCTCTGCTTTGCCGCACCTGTCAATTCGTTTCCTCTCCAAGTTCACCACCACGCTCACGCTGTTGCCGGAAACGCAAGTCCTCCCACGAGTAAAGATATGCAACCTAGGAAATCTTTTTCTTCCTACAGACTTTACCCACTGCATTTTCAGAAAATGTTACGAAAGCTGCAAGAATTCGTGGTGGGTTGGATGGAATCTCTCTCTTCTTTTTTTTTTTTTTAAAGATTTTATTTATTTATTTGACAGAGAGAGAGAGATCACAAGTAGGCAGAGAGGCAGGCAAAGAGAGAGGGAGAAGCAGGCTCCCCGCTGAGCAGAGAGCCCGATGTGGGGCTTGATCCCAGGACTCTGAGATCATGACCTGAGCTGAAGGTAGAGGCTTTAACCCACTGAGCCACCCAGGTGCCCTGGAATCTCTCTCTTCTTTTCTTCCGTTACAATGTCAACAGCCATGGCCTGTCACGTCTACCCCATTGCCAGGACCTATGTGCTTCCTTTTTACAACGTTTCCTGCATCCCTCCCCTCTCAGGGCTGAACACAGAAAGAGGGCTGGAGGGGGGCCTGATGGGGGAGACAGTAGGGAAATGCTGAGGCCGGTCTGGAAGGAAGATGCAGAATTTGGAATCGAATGGGATGCCTGGGTGGCTCAGTGGGTTAGGGGTCTGCCCTGGTCTCAGGTCATGATCCCAGAGTTCTAGGATCGAGTCCTGCATAGGGCTCCTTTCTCAGCAGGGAGCCTACTTCTCCCTCTCCCTCTGCCACTTCCCCAGCTTCTACTCTCTCTCTCTCTCTCTCTGACTGACAAATAAATAAATAAATGAATGAATAAATAAAATCTTAAAAAAAAGAATTGGAACCGTAACCAAGGTTAATTTCTGAGCATTGCAGGGAGGGGCCGGGACTTAGGTGGGCAGGAATGGCAGACGGGTGAGCAGGGGCGCAAGTGGTGGGGGAGAGGAAGAGGGAGGGGGAGGGGTCCCGGAGTAGTGGACCTGAATTCTGGAACTGCATGGAAGTGAGAGGGCAGGAACCAAAGAGCTAAGGAGGGAGAAATGGAGAAATGAACTTAATCCCGGAAATAGCTTTTCGCTGACTGTTTTTATTTTATTTTTTATTTTTTGTTGAGCGGGCTCCCACCCACCATGGGGCTTGAGCTCATGACCCCGAGATCGACAGTCTCATGCTCTACCTAGGGAGCCAGCCACGCACTTCTTGATGACTGCATTTAAAAGATACGGTATATCACTCAGCTATGTTTTGAGGGAATTTCCTTTCTTTAGGGCTTCCGATTCCCACTTAAAACTCTCATGGTATTTTAAAAATATCTTCCTGTCTGAGTTAAATCAGAGTCTCTGAATTTAGGCCTTAGGCATTCCATGAGAAAACAGCAATTCCCTGAGTGATTTTAAAGAAGCCAGAATGAACCACTGCTTTATTTTTTTAATTTTTAAAAAATATATATATTATTTATTTGGGAGAGGGAGCAGGCACAAACAGGGGGAGGGGCAGAAGGAGAGGGAAGGGCAGGCCCTCTGCTGAGCAGGGAGCCCAAGGTGGGACTCGATCCCAGGACATCCCAGGACTCGAGATCATGACCTGAGCTGAAGGCAGACACTTAACTTACTGAGCCACCCAGGCATCCCTGAACCATTGCTTTAGCCTCTGCCCATGTACGCCTTTCCTCCACACTGCTTCCAGATAAATCTTTCAGTCTGATGCTTTGAACCTTTCATTTTCTCTCCATTTACCTCTGACATTGATGGGGTTCCCTGGCCTGTCTTTCGAGACACTTTGTGTCATGGGCAGCCCATGTCAGCCTTGGCGCTGTGGCTTGCCTGCCTTCTTCTTATGCCTCACTGCTTGGTTATGTCCTGCAGCGCAGGGGCCCTGGGCGGGACGGGCCTGGGTACAGGTGCGGGAGGGAAATCCCATCTGGCGGGCAGAATTGGGTATCTGAAGGGCATGCGCGGAAACAGGAGGGAGGCCACCGTGGGGACTGGAGGGGTCGCACGAGCCTGGGTGGTCATAGTCAGAGGCTCAAGTAGAGAGGAAGATCACAGACCAAAGCAGGCTCCCAGCCATAGATTTGTGGTCCTAGGGCCTTAAAAGGAACACTTATCAAGCCCAGCTGGGCAATGTCAAGCCCAGCCCCAGTGATGCTCTGTCCCAACTGTTCACAAGAAGGATCCAGAAATCTGTCATCCCTGCCCTCTCTCCAAGGCAACAGCATCTGCCCAGGATGGCCCCCTAATCAGCAGGATGGGCACAGTCCTTGGCTGCTGGACTCTGGAGGCCCAGAGCCCGGAAGACCGGCTGGAAGACCAAGGCACTCGTCTGGGAGTGCTCCCTTGCCTCATTCCTGGCAGCCTCCTTTCCCGGGCTTGGCCTGCCTCCTGCTTTCCCGCACCTCCACGGCCTGGACCCCTGGGCTCTGACCTGGCACAGCGTCTGCCCCTCCCACGTGCTCCGCTCTGCCCTTCTGAAGTCTCAGCTTAGCGGTAAGCCCTTGCAGAGCTCCTCGGGGCAGCTTTACCGGCTGGGAAATAGGCTGAATGAGTTACCCGCCCCTCCTCGCCACCCCACCTGAGCTAGGTTTATCACTGTGATCCCATTCCAAAGCTACAGCTCTGCTTCGACTTCAGCCTGCATTCAGTTCCACCGCCTTCTTGCTTAGTTCAGACCCCAAATGGCCCCTCCCCTGCCTGCATATTTTGCATCCAGCTCCCTATCAGAAGGTAATGCTTAGAGGGAACAATTTAGGCTGAGAGGGAACAATTAAAAATCACGCTACAAATAAATATCTGTCGATGCTGGTGTTGGTGCAAAGTGAAAAAAAAAGCACACTGAAAGACAGTGTGCATTTTTTGTGTTCAGCCCAGCTGTGGGGTGTAGATCATGCACAGAATCGGTCTACAAGGGTATTCGGCGATATGTTAAGAGTGGTTGTCTTTGCGGGGTGGAATTACGGAAGTCTTTCCGTTGTCTCCTTTTTGTTTATCTCTATCGTCTAATTATTCTACAGTAAATAAGAATTGTTTTTTAATAAGGAAAGCAATAAGAACTTTTTTTTTTTTTTACAAATAAAAAACACAAGACAACTTCGGGGATCCTGGTTCTCAGAAGCAAGACAGAGGTCCATTGGCGAGCACTAGCCCAAAAGCAGAGTTTAGTTTAAGAACCAAAGGTTGCAGCCGAATCCCAAAGTGTGGGGCCCACACACCTGAGGGTGGGTGCTTAAGACTTAAGGGAGTGCTTAACACTGCAACTATTGGTATCTTGCTTGGGTTTGCATTCCAGCTCACCACCTGATCGCTGTGCAACTCTAGGCAAATTGCTTAACCTCTCTGTGCCTTGCTTTTCTGCTACTGAAAATGAAATAAGATAGTTTCACGGACAAGCTTATAGGAATATTTTGGAGCCGAAGCGGATCATATCATGTCACAAGTATTTCAAAGGGTGCCTGGGACACAGTAAGTGCACAATCCATGTTAGCTATTACGGGAAGACAGGCAAGGAGGTTGGGGGGAGGGGGCATAGCCCAGTTACGTGTGTACTTGTTTCATTCTCTTTTTATTTTTATTTTTTTTATTATTTTTTTTTTTCATTCTCTTTTTAGAACCAGACCAGGAACTCGTGTCGTGCCTTCCACGCCGTGGCTCACATTTACTATTTTAGTCGAACCGCACGTTTTGAAGACGATCCATTTGTCTTACCAAAATGCTAACTGCAATCTCCCACCTGGGCCCCTGGGAAGTGCTGAGATTTACTCCCTCGGTGGAAAGCTTGTTGCTTGCCACGTAGAAGGAAGAGTAACAGTACATTTAAAATCGTGAACTTGGGTGACACGGAAAGGCTGACTGTATCAAAGACCGGGCCCATTTCCATCTTTGTTATTTGCAAAGTAGGTTACAAATAAGATCACAGGTTGTTGGAGGAAACCAGTATCTGGCCACAAAGTTGCAAATGTTGCCGATGGCATCCAAATGCTAAAGAGGGATGGCATCTCGATCCCAGCCAATTTTAACTGGAGGAACTGTGCAAGGCTGTGTAGTTGGCCTGTAGTCAGCAACGTTCTATTTGGAGAAGAAAAATGCTAAACTTGCGAGAGTTTTGTTTTATATTTACCTCCTACATGTCTTGGCAAATAAACTATATGTCGTTTGTTATTTTCTATCTAGACCATACTTCTTTCTCAAATGTTTTTGTATTACCTTTGCCGGGGAGCCCTAGAATCTTAATTGTAGTGTTGCATCAGCATCTGTCAGTGGGCAGTGGTTAGAGGGTTGAGCATCTCTTCGCACGAGGCTGTATGTTAGCCGCATACACTGAAGGGACATAGCTGCAAATGAGAGTTCAATGTCACAACGCATTTGATCTGGGTTAAACAGCATGCCGCACCACCTCCTGTTCAAAGCCCACTGAAAATTGATTAGCAAGCACTGTCGTTGCTCTGGCTATAGAATAGGCTCTCAATAAATGCTTATCGACGGATTGCCTTGCAACGCTTATTTAATGCCAATTTTTGAAAGACAATTAGTCGAGCCTACCAGAATAGCGTCTGCACATAAGGAGCCTGCGGTGCTCACAGGACAAAGAATTGCTGAATTGGGCTGGGGCAGTGGAAAGATACAAAGTACGTAAAGAGAATTAAAAGGCAATGGTGGGTAGCAGGGATTTGGGACATTGTGTCGGTCCCTGTCCCGCCTAGAAAGGTTGGACCTACCTCTCTAAGACTTTTCTGAGCAGCTGGATGTTGGAGTGAGGAGGAGGTATTGGGAATGTAATCTGGCCCAGCTTTGACCCCAGGGGCTTTGTTTATCCAGAAACATTCCTGCTTTTCTCCTTGGCTCTTGGGACTTCCTCTGCGGGCGGGGCGGGCGTGGGAGGGAGTCAAGCATAAATGGATAGAGATGGATGTCCGCTGCTGAGTTTGAAAACAAGCCTTTAAATCTAGGACAAACGGGCCAGGTTGTTGGGAGGGGTATTGTATTACTTATTGATTCAGAAAGATTTCAGCTTTCATTTATACTTTTAAAACTACGGCAGGGATCATTTTAAAAGAGAAAATGACTTCATTTTGAATCATTTGAAGATAAATGCTATTATTACAATGGTAGGTGGGGACAAGGTGGGGAGAGTGACAGATTAATGCTCTCTTGTTTCAGATCTGAAGACCCAATGCTAGGAAAAGGACGAGAGGAAGACATGGGGGCACATGGAGGGAAGACGGGACAATGCTTAGCGAGCGTAATTGCCCAGTGCCCAGAACCCTCACTGCCTTCACAGCGCGTGGAGAACATATCTATTGTGCCGTAAGTTTCACGGCACCGCCCTGAAGGTTCTTTATCTTTCAAAAAACTGGAATTACAGAAAGATTGTGGGGCACTCTTAGTTTCCCTAGCCTGGCTGAGCTTGACCTCTTGTGGTTTCCACTGGCAATCGAGTGGGAAACCGCTTTTAGCAAGGCTTCACTGCAATAATCTATAAGTCATTAACTGTAGCTATATTTAAACCTACAAGAATCAATCTCTAAGATCCCAGCATTTGTTATTGGCATAAAGACTGGTTTCTCAAAAACTCCCTTAAAAACAATGATTTCAGTTCTGGGGGCGGGGATTTGCACTAGCCCATCTTCCAATCATTTTCGATTCATTCCCTGGGGCTGGATGCACGCTTCATCACGTTCTTAAGAGTACCTGTCACTGGGAGGTCTCACAAGCAGGATTGTGATGAATCTTGTGTATTGGGGCAGATGCAAAGTCAGAAACCACTGTATAAACATAAGTCGAAGCCAGTGTTTTCCAGGGAGACTTTATTAATGATGCTGTTGTGTGTTCAATTGTGCTCCCCCATTCATATGTTGAAGTCCCAAACCCCAGGCCGTCAAAATGTATCCTTGGTGGGAGATGAGGTCTTTAATGAGAGGATGAAGTTAAAATGAGGCTTTTAGGGTGGGGCTCTAATCCGATATGACTGAACTCTTGATAAGAAGAGAATGAGACACCAGCAGGTGTGTGCCCAGAAGGAACACCAGTGAAGACGCAGTCAGAGGGCGGCCATCTATGAGCCGAGGAAAGAGGCCTCGGGAGAAGCCAACCTTGCTGGCACCTTGACCTTGGACCTGCAGCCTCCTGAACGGTGAGAAATAAATTTAAGCACCCCCCAGCCCGTAGCACTTTGTTACGGCAGCTCTAGCAAACTCATACAAAGGCTAAATCACTTCTGGGTATGTTTATAGCTAAGTATTAAACAGACATTTTTTCATGATACTTATTTTGTACAGAAGCAGATCAGGAAGTGTTTCAGATAGGGTACTGTTAGAAAGAGACGGTTCACTCCAAGGATGTCATTGAAGAGTTTAAGGAAGGGATGATTTCCAGGGGTGTGGGCTAGCTGGAGGGGACTGAGGAGGATGGGAAAAACCAACAACTGGCAACAGTGGGACGCCATTAGCACACCCGATCTGAGGGACAAGGGGAGGAAAGTGTTGCTGGAGCCCCTGAGTGAACTGGAGCTGTGGAAGAAAGGCAGGTAGACAGAAACAGTAAGCGTAGAGAGACAGGGGTTGGTGGGGGTAGGGGGAAGATAAATAAGCTGCCTTCGCTCTCCTCCTGCTCTCTTAACCTCTGCCAATGGCTCCCATTCCCTGAACTGTGCAGTGATGCAGACCTTCAAGGTCAGGCAAGGAAGGGCAGAGAACAGATGAGCGTGGGTGCAGAGAATGGTTATTCATTCATCTCTCAGAAGATCCACCCCAGAGAACCTGCAGCATTTAGAGTGATCCCCTCTCATCCTGTTTCTTTGCTTTCTCCTTCTCTCGCTTTTGGTATTTTTCTTAGTTGCGGTTTCTTCATTTTAAAAGGGGGGGCTATAAATATCTTCATGAAATTGTTGTGAATGAAACAACCTATAATCTATTGAAAGCTCTTGACACGAAGAGGTCCTCTGTTAATCTCATTCGTTCTCTTTCGCCCCTAAGTAGCCCCCTTCCCCATTTGTATCTTCTCCATGATCTTCTTTAAACTTTTGGTAGGTCCATGCTAGATTCTCCTGGGTGGTTTTGTCAGCAGGTCAGTGTACTCTACAAAAACAGGACAGGAATAGGAAAGGAACAGGTAAGAAAGCACTGTTGTGTAGTGGCCAGAATAGAGATAAAATAAATGCCCATTAAAGAAATGGAGGAAGAAGAAAAAGTGCAGCAGATCAATCACAAAAGAAGAAACAGGTGCTCTCTGGTTCTTTTTCTTTCCAAGGTCTGAAATCTCATTCCTGTTGAGGGAACAGGAAGGAGAGTTGGGTGGATGGCTGGGTGAATCAGTGTTTGGAAGGATAGGTGGGTGGATAGATGGGTAAATAGATGGATGGTTGGATGGAATGATGGATGGATGGGTGGATGGATGGATAGATGGATGGTGGGTGGATAGATGGATGTATGGTTGTTTGGATAGATAGGTGGTTGCATGGGTGAATAGATGGATGGATGGATGGATGGATGGATAGATGGTTGGATGGGTGGATAGATGGATGGATGGTTGGTTAGATATGTGGTTGCATGGGTGGATGGATGGATGGACAGATGGTCGATTGGATAGATAGGTGGTTGCATGGGTGAATAGATGGATGGATGGATGGATGGTTGGATGGGTGGATAGATGGATGGATGGTTGGTTAGATAGGTGGTTGCATGGGTGAATAGATGGATGGATGGATGGATGGATGGATGGATGGATAGATGGAGGCTTGGGTTCCTGCATACCTATATATAACTACTCTGTTCCAGTAACAACATTATGATTTGGGAGGCACAGAAAGAAGTGCTAAAGATCCTAAGCCAGAGTAGGGAAGGAAATTTTTACAGGGGCATCTGGGAACTGTTTTGCCAGGTTATCTAGTTGTCAAGAGTGGATTGGAGGGTGAAAGGGGTGATACAAAAATACAAGGTGAATTTTAGCTCTTGGTTTTATTTTTGAAATGAGAACCATAAATAGCCACAGTCTTACCCAGTCTTCGTCCTTCTTGGCTTTTCATAGGGAACTCTTACCTAAGCACATAAGATGAATAGTCAGATCTAGGCTTCAGATAGACTTCATGCCAAGAATTAGGAAAACTAGCAAGAGTGCTCCTCACTCAGCATGATGTCTTTCTTTGGCTATCCCACGCAAAGAAGGGGGCAGTTCCTGTCCAGAAGAATGGAGCCCCAAGAGTGGGTGTTCCTTGGGATCACCAAAAGAGTTAAGTGATGAGTTCTCAATAAAAGTGCCAAAATGTGGCTACTAATAAGAGAAATTAAGCTAAGAGCTCATTGGTTTTAACATGTCTAAGGTAATGTCATAACACAAGTTGTTTTTTCCCCAAGACTCTGCCATTGTTGGTCTGTGTTATGTTGCTAGGAGCAAACAGGTACAACCATGCCCATTGGGTAGAGCACGCTACCATGGGGACTGCCAGTTGCTTGGTGACGTGAGCACATGAATGAGGTCTCCGGTCTGTCAAGAGGAAGACTAGATTCTGGAGCGGAAGCGTCCCAGCACACAGTGAATGTCCAGTGAAGCTCTGCTTTCTCTCCATGTTCTTCCGCTTGTTTTCATTTCTCAAGGGCAACCTGGTTATGCACAAATTCTACGCAGTTTAGACTAAGCAGCGTGTCTTCCACTGACAAGTATAAATAACTGAAGAATGATTTCTGAGATTGAATTAGGCACCCCACAGGTGTTTGAGTAAAAGAGGCAAACCACCCCTGATTTCAGACGGCACCCGAGAAGAGTCGTGACTGTCAGGGAGAGGAGATCTTGTATGGGAGGTAACAAGCATGGCCTTGGTCAGAGTCCTTCATCTTTTATACTTTCTACCTTTGCATTTTAATTTTTTACTTTCCAAGATTTTATTTATTTATTTGACAGAGAGAGAAACAGTGAGAGAGGGAATACAAGCAGGGGAAGTGGGAGAGGGAGAAGCAGGCTTCCCGCTGAGCAGGGAGCCTGATGGGGGGCTCTATCCCAGGACGCTGGGATCATGATCTGAGCCGAAGACAGACGCTTAATGACTGAGCCACCCAGGTGCCCTACTTTTCTAGATTTTAAACCTAAATTATATTTACCCAATCTCTATTTCATTATTTACACCTTTTTGACTTTCAGTCTTGATGTGGCTTAATTAATTCTCTTAAAATGTTTAATTGATGTTTTAAAGTACTATGAATTAATCTTAACTGCTTAGACTTACTCTCCTCTTAAACAGCTGCCTTCCTTTTTATTCATTCCTTTCTTTTCTCTGATATTTTAAATACTTTGTGATTTCATTTTAGGGATCATGCATAGTTCAGAATTTGATTTGGGGAATCACAGGACCAGACAGGAAACAGAAATATGTGACTTAAGCCAGATGGAAGACGACAGCGGGGCCAATGGCACAGGTCCCTGGAGAGAGCACTTCCTGCCTAGAAGATCCAAATGAAGAAAAGCAACACTGATGCAAATATCTGGGATGAAAAGCAGGAGTTAATGGTGCTAATTCTTGAGCAGGATTATAGTTTTTTTTTCTTTTTGTCTCTGTTTTCAACATCTTTACAAATGCCAAATACAATAATAATGGGAGGAGAGTAAAAACAAAAGCAAAAATCAACATAACAGAAACCCTTCAGCCAGCCAGACGTGTCTGTATATGGCCTGCGGGCTCCATGCGTGACCTTGATTTTCCTAATGGCAGGACAGAAGCTCACATCGCAAACAGGGGAGGCTGGAGGCCCCGATTCTCACTGCGGCTCCCCATCCTGCCCTCCTCCTCAGGCTCCATGCGTCTCAAGGAGAGTTCTCCCCAAATCTTTACTTGTGGGGTCTCCAAGCTCCTATCAGCAAAATTTCTTACCAGTGCAACTTAAGGAGCACTTTGTACATTCCAAGTGCTCCTGTTTCTTCTGAGCAACTGAATTCTTTTTATTTAATAGCTACTGTGTGTCATGTTTCATTCTTTGGGTTGGCAGCTAGCTCAGAACCAAATAGAACAGTCGCTGTTCATGATTTTAGTATTATCTTGCAAATGTCCAACCCACAAATGTTTGTTCTTTGATTTCCTCATTAATTTGTAATCCTGTTTTTGTTGAATATATACTGTCAGGTACCTTAAATTTTCTTGTAATAATACAGTGTATACATACAGTGACTAAATGAACATGACCTGCCTCATTCACTTCCTCAGTCTCATTTCTGTAAAAGTCTTTTCACACTGTTCTATACACAAAACACACACACACACACACCCCCCCCCCCATATGCATCAGTTTCCCAGGGCATCCTTCCTGCTTTGCATTTGGTATCACTTTTGCCCAGAGTTGGCCCTTTACTTACTTTACTGATTCCTACTCATTTTTCAGAGTTTGAATCTCCTGCTCAAGCAGCCTCCTTCGGTTTCCTTCCTCTGTCCTTTCCACTGAAGAGACTTCTCCCAACACCCATAGAACCCTCTAGACTGTAATCGACTGTAATAGTCGATTTGCTTCTCTTGATCTTCTCCACTAAACTGGGAATTCCCTGGTGGCTGGGATTTTTACTTTTTTTGAACATTCCCATTAAGTAAGCGCAAGTAAAATGTTCTCCGGACACGTGCGCACATTGAAATGAGTGACAGAACGTAAAATAGAAATCTGTGAGAACACTTCCAGAGGTATGGGTCTTTGTTTGGGTGGATTCATCTAGTCTGCATAGATTTGATCTAATCATTTCATCATGCATCAATGTCAATGGATGACACCACCTTAAGTCGCTTGGATCCCCCTGGAGAGCAAGGTTTCACTCACTTTATTAATAGCTGTCGTGATAGATCACTTGGTTTGCTACACACTGACCTTACATTCAGTTGTGTGGAGAGATGGATCGGGTTTTTCAGATTCTAAACCTTCACACAGCTAGTGTTTGTGCATTTCTTTCTCTTCATTTATACAGTAGCCAATACATTTCCTTAGCATTCACCATAC
>CM052810.1:66471830-66526404 GCA_028533885.1 Nasua narica | reverse complement strand
CCCCCCCCCCCCCCCCCCCCCCCCCCCCCCCCCCCCCCCCCCCCCCCCCCGTGTGCTCTCGCCTTTCCTCTCAGTTGGCACCTTCACTGCCTGTCACGGACTTTCTTCCATGATCCACTGCACCTGGGTGAGAGGAATCTTCAGAAGGCCCTTCTACTCTCCCTCGCAGTCTTGTCCACAGCGCTGGGCCGAACCCCCGGGGTCACACACCTTGTTGAACGGACAAACTGTTGTCCTCTGGTGAGACGCCTCACCATCTTTGTCTGAATTCCGTACAAGATACTAGTGACCCTACAGAGTTACACCCTAATCTCTTCTTCCAGCTTCTCTGCAACTTTCTTGTCATTTCCCAGTTCTGCGGTTTCTCCCAACTCTGCCATTTCACACCCGCGGTGGGGGTGGGGGGCTCTTGTCCAGCTATCTCTGCTTCGCGGCCAAGCGACCTCTGCCCCTCAAGTTCAACTTGGTTGGTACCTCTTCCCTGCTTCCACTTGGATAGGTATATTTTCCCTCTCCATGATATTCTGGTGGGATTCAATTTATAATTTACTTCGCTTCTAGAATCTACTACGTTTTTTTTCTTGACTTACATTTTTGTTTGTTTTGCATTTGAAAACATACTGAGTTTCCCTTTTTGTGCTGGAGGGATTCTCTTTGATGGCAAGAAAAACCATTATTCTTGGCTTGGCATCTTCCAAAGCATCTTGCAACATATATCTCCTTTTAGGAATGCTTACTCAACATAATTAGTCCTTTGGATGTAACTAAGAAAACCCAATTATCTCTTAAGAGTAGTGAGTGCTACAGGATAGGACATGGGGATCTCAAAGAGGAATAAAACACACCCCCCCAAGAATGACTCTGACTGGGAACTAAGGTAATCAGGAAATCTGGGATTTGTTGAAATAAAAATCCTCTGAGACCCCAGGCAAGTCATATAACTTCCTTGTATCTCAGATAACTGGTCTGTCAAATATCACATCTTCAAGGCTTTTCCAAGGAGAAACAAACTTTTAAAAAATGCCCAAATCTGTTAAAATCTTTAAATTTTATAGGAAAGGCCTTTGTATGATTAACCGCCATACAAATGGGTTTGGGACCCAGCAAAACTCCCAGGCGCCCATGGCCAAGGGGTACGAGTGATAACGGAGGCCAGTTCTTCAGGCAGCATCAATCTGGGAGTTCCTGCCCCGGTTGGCTTATGTAACTCTACCTGACCACAGCACAGAGATAAAAGCCGTCCTGGGCAATTGCAGCAGGTAATTATGCAGGCTGTGCATTGAAAGACAGCATTGTATGTCTGTTTCAGGAGCAAATTAGGAACAGCAATAACCCAAGCAGTAGAATGAAGATTCTGCATTCTAATAACTGAATTTGGAGCAATTGCTCTTCAATTTTTGTAATAATATGAGGGTAAGCTACACGTGGGTCTTAAAGCCACAGAGGTCTCAGACAGGGATGAGCAAATGGGAGGAGGCTCTCTATGGGACCGGCACTGGGCTGTTCCTCCAACAATATCAGGCTACAGGATTTGTTTAAAAAAATTTTCCTGTTGCAGTAGATAGGTGTATCCTATAGCCTACTGGCCTTTTGTTTAAATGTGTAGAGTGAACTTCAGTTCACTTCAAACGCTCTGGCTTAGTCATTTCCAGGTAAACCTTCTGCATTGTTTGTAAAATACTGATTGGAAACAGATTTCCTTCAGGTGGCGAAGGAAATGGATCGCATCAATCAACAAGCACAGTCTGGAGAGGGAGAGGGTTGAAGAAGAGGAATCGTTGATGTTCTCTGGACACTGGCAATCGTACAACGACTTTTAGGCTCGTGTTATGTGAGGGAAATGGACGGGAGCTCAGAGACATTAAGTTCCGTTCCTAAGTAAATGGTGGATACGGAGTGTGAATCCGCAATGGTTTCATTCAAGAGCTCATGCTCTTTGCATCCCATCCCCATGCCTCCTAATGTTCTGGGGTCCAGAGTAAGCAGACAACGAATGGCATCTACTTATGGCCCATGCTCATCTTACTCTAACACTTCTGCAGCTAGGGAACTTTGGGTCCAGGGTCTTCCTCCCCTCTCCCCCCCCCCCCACAAGGTTAGGACTGTGTGTCTATTGGATGAGGGTCAAGAAAAATGGACAAGCCTCCCATCCACAAGGGCAGGGTGGACATAGGCAGCATACACAGGCCATGGTGTTTGGAGCTGTGCCCACGGTCACCGGGGCACCTTAGTTCTTCCTGATGCTATTGTCATCAGCTTCATGATAATAAGAAGCCCATGGAAATTTCTGAGCCTGATGCCTTGGAGCCCTCTGTCTTTATGTATTTATTTATTAAAAAAAAAAGATTTTATTTATTTATTTGTCAGAAAGAGAGAGAGAGCACAAGCAGGCAGAGAGGCAGGTAGAGGCAGAGGGAGAAGCAGGCTCCCTGCCGAGCAAGGAGCCCGATGCGGGGCTCGATCCCAGGACCCTGGGATTATGATCCGAGCTGAAGGTAGCTGCCTAACCAACTGAGCCACCCAGGCATCCCAGCCCTCTTGTCTTTAACTGCTATTTGGATTGCTTGCATATTAGTTTCCCCTAGGATATCATGAAAATCCATTCAAATATTAACTATGTGCCTAGCATGTGTTAGGAGCTAGGGGTTCAAGATGAATAAAAGAGTCTTTGCCCTCCAGGAATTGCCTGCCTGGTGGGGGACGATGAGATGTAGTAGGAGAGGCGGGCGAAGGAGTGTTAAGGGGAGTCCAGGCGCCCGGTGTGAGAGACCTGGTGGGAGGCTCTGGAAAGGGCAGCGTTTGAATTGCCCTGTGAAAAAACTAGCTTTGCTGGTGAAGAAAAAGGCAGGAAAGGTATCCAGACAGAAAACGTCCAGGTGGGCGCCTGGGTGGCTCAGTTGGTTGAGCAGCTGCCTTCGGCTCAGGTCATGATCCCGGAGTCCTGGGATCGAGTCCCACATCGGGCCCCCAGCTCCACGGGGAGTCCGCTTCTCACTCTGACCTTCTCCCTTCTCATGCTCTCTCTCACTCTGTTTCCTAATAAATAAATAAAATCTTAAAAAGAAAAGAAAAGAAAACGTCCAGGCACACAGGAAGAGTGGAAGGGGTGCGGGAGGCTTTGGGGAAACAAGTTGGAGCTGGGAATTATTAAGGGTTTTATTTGACTTACCTGGTAGACGGTAGGATCCTCTGAGGGTTTTAAGCAGTGGAGAGATGCAATTAGATCTGTGTTTTAAAAATCGCCCATGAGGGGCGCCTGGGTGGCTCAGTCGGTTAAGCATCTGCCTTCAGCTCAGGTCATGATCCTAGGGTCCTGGGATTGAGTCCTGCATTGGGCTCCTTGCTCGGCAGGGAGCCTGCTTCTTCCTTTGCCTGCTGCTCCCCGTGCTTGTGCGCGCTCTCTCTCTCTGAAAAATAAATATATGAAATCTTAAAAAAAAAAAAGAAAAAGAAAAAGAAAAAACGACCATGATATAATGCAAAGACAGACCAGAGGGGAATGAAGCCATGGGAAACGTATTAGGAATGCTATTCCAGCACAGAAGATGATGGCAAAACCCTCAACCCGAGTGGTGGCAATGTGAAAAGAGTGGGGGGACAACGTGAAAAGAGTGGAAGTCCCAGCTGTGGCATCAGAATGGTGTGGACACATCATTCTGCTGTCTCATTTAGGGCTTTCAGGGCTGTCCCATCGACCGGAAAAACAGCTTTCCTGTGAAAGTACCACTTGAGCAACCCTGGTAAATAACGAACTTTCTCTGCGTCTTATCTGTAAAATGGACATAACACCATATATCCCACAGATACTGTATTAAATATAACAAGTAAAACCATATGGCAAGTAGTGAATTCTCAACTCACATTCGTTATATTCACCTTCCCATTTTTTTTCCTCACTTAAAAATTAAAGTTAGTACCAATAAACTGCCCTGCCCTCATGAGACTATTGGGTAAATATATTCCAAGTTAAGATAAAATTCCTCATTTTTCCCAGGCAGATTTTATTCTGGGGAGATGTGGGGATGTAGATGTGTGTATTTATTTCACTCTGGTGCCAAGATCAAAATAGATACTCTCCTTCAAAAAGAAGCTAGACTAAGTGAAGTATGTTTATAAAGATTTATGTATGGAGTTAAATTAATTCTTGAAAACTGAGGTATTTGTAGTCAGAGTTTCATTTCATTCTGAGAACAAGTACAAATGAACATGTCGAAAGTATGACAATTATTATGCTTTTAATTTGGTTTCTTACATATTCTAATTATATTCTTTTAATAAGTAACCACTCTGGTTCTTTAGTTTCCCCGAAGTAGGACTGAACTCAGTTCCTCATGCGAAACAGTTCTTAATTTTTATGTAATATGACATGCTATTAAGTAAGAAGAACGACAACTGTTTTTTCACAAAAGACTTAGGAATGGTAAAGGAGAACTTAAGCTAATCCCTGGGCAAGTATCTAATTTATAGAGCCTCCTGGAAAAGACACTGCATCATCACTACCCACATCATCTGATTAAAGTCAAGATGACACTAGAACTACCTTTTAACTGTGGGAATTTATCCAAGAGCTTGACCAGGCAAGGGGAAAGAGGAACAAAGATGACACATTTCAAGAGGTTTTAAAAACATCGTTGGGAAGATCTTCTTAGGAATATGTTTGAGAGCTTGTTCAGTTGTCATAATAACACGAGACGGCAGGCATTCGGCTTGCTGGTGGGTCCAGAACCGGCTGCACCTCGGGCTTCTTGCATATGGTTTCACAAAAACGCAAATGATGGCTCACTCACCTAGCATCACCAGAACTCTCTGTAGCGTGATGCCATACCACCAGCCTCCCTTGCCCCTGAGTTTGATTCTACTATTTCCGCATGATACCAGTTGATGGGGATCAGGACATTCTATGTCAGACTGGACGGTTGCCTACAAAAAACAAAAAGGCATACGATGCATCTTGAGTAGTTAGACATGCCTTGTCTCCGTGGTCCCATTTGAGATGCTCTGCTTTTCTTTTTTTATATACCAGAGCAATCAAGACATTTTTGCTCTTGGAGATACATGCCGAAGCATTTAAAGTGTCTTGGTGTCAGAAATTTGCCTTCGGTGGTTGAATGAAAAAAAGTCATGTGCACAGAGAGAGACTCTGACGAAGAATGAAGAAGCAAATATGGCGGTGTGTAGATATTTGCTGAATCTGGGTACGAGGTAGACAGGAGTTCATTGTACCAGTCCTTCAGTGTTTCTTTACATTTGAAAATTTTTCGATATAAAAATTGGGGGAAACCCCTAAATTGAAAAAAAAAGTATGTGTGACAAACTTTTTAAGATTTAGCAATAGTTGAAGGGCAATAGAATTTGCCTGTAAATGCATTAAAGACCCACAAATAAAATGAAGGTTGACGTCTCCAAAAAACCTTATTTCCTTTTTATTATGCTATTTTCTTTATGTTAACATTATTATGTTAACTATGGTTCCCTTTTTTAAATGATCAAAAGACTTTATTTTTTAGTTTATATTTTACTTTTTTTAGTTTTATAGTTTTAGATTTATAGTATAATTGAGCAGATAGTACAGAGTACATAGACTCAGCCTACCCCTACCCCCAACCCCTCTACCCTCGCACAGTTTCTTTTGTTATTAACACCTTGCAGTAATGTGGCTATAACTAATGAACCAACGTTAACAACACATTTTTATTAACCAAAGCCCATAGTTTACCTTAAGGTTCACTTTTGTGTTATATATGCTATGGATTTTGACAAATATATTATGTCATGTATTCACCATTGTAGTATCATACAGAATAGTTTTCGAGCCCTAAAAACCCTCTGTGTTCTACCTATCCATTGCTTCCTCCCCTAACCCCTGGCAACCACTGATCTTTTTAGTCTTCATAGCTTTGCCTTTTCCAGAATGTCATAGTTGGAATCTACAGAATGTAGCCTTTTCAGATTGGCTTCTTTCACTTAGTAATACACATTTAAGATTCCTCCATGTCTTTTCATGGCCTGATAGTTCATTGTTTTTCATCATTGAATAATATCTTATTGTCTGGATGATCACACTTTGTTAATTCATTCACCTACTGAAGGATTGGTTGCTTCCAGTGTTTGGTGATTATGAATACACATTTATGTGCAAGCTTTTGTATGGACATAAGTTTTCAACTCATTTGAGTAAATACCAAGGAGTGCGATTGCTAGATTGTATGGTAAGACTATGCTTGGCTTTGTGAAAAACTGCCACATTGTCTTCCAAAGTGGCTACACCATTTTGCATTCCCATCAGCAGTGAATGAGCATCCCCACTGCCCCATCCTTAGCAGAATTTGATATTATTAGTTTTTTGAATTTTAGCTATTTTAGAAGAAGTGGTATTTCATTATTGTTTTAATTAGCAATTCTCTGACATATGTTATTGAGCATATCCTTATTTTCCATCTGTATATTGCCAACTCTAACTCAGTGAGATGTTTGTTCAGATCTTTGGCTCATTTTTAAACTGGGTTGTTGGTTTTCTTATTGAGATTTGAATGACTTTTTTTTTTTAAGTGGGTCATCTCGTGAATAGAGTGAGGGTCCAATCACATATTCATTTATGCCACAACTATGGCAGAAACTGGACTCCCCTTCTCCTTTACTAACAAAAACCTGACATTGTTGCAGACAACATCCCTGGCCTTAAATACTTGGTATTTCAGACTCAGACTAGCATTGAGTGGAGGTCAGGGGCACGTGGTGCAGAAACGGTCAGTATGACACAGTGTAGCCAATAAGTGCTGTTTGGGGCTTCCCAGAATAAATTGTTAAAAAGGAAGACCCAGTTGGCATGCACTTCTTTGATCTTTTGCCCTTTACCCATATCCCTGCCATTTTCCAGAATGTGATACATTCTGTGATCACATTCTGTGAGAATGTGATACATTGCTCCCCAGAATGGGAGCAATCATCTTGTGAGGAGGCAGACAAAGTCACTGAGAAGGACAGCAGAGCCAATGGATAGAAGGAATCTGAGGGACAATGACACCATGGAGATGTTGCAGAAGCCCAGGGCTGTCTCTAGACTTTGTTATGTGATGAGAAGCACCCTCTATTTGGTAGGAATTTAGTCAAGTTTCTGTTACAGGCAACCAATTCACTCCCTGATATGGCAACATTTTTTAAGCACTGTTAAGTGTGAGACGCTATCTCCCTAACAAGACTATTCTGAGCAATTTTTATTTAAAGGACTGGTTCCCAGAAGTACTACATTTGAAAAAATTTCTGTATATTATAGACACAATGCTAAAGATGGAGTTATATTTACACGTTCAGCACTGCATTCGATATTATGGGAAGAGGAAGCAAGAGTATAAAATAAGTACCTTACCCTCATGGAACTTACCGCCTAATTAGAGGTAAGACCGACCTATATGAAACAATTCTGAACGCTTCAGGACAGTACGATTAAGGGCTAATAGTGGATGTAAATTGAGTGTAGCAGTGGTTCATGTAAGGTAGGCTCACTGAAGAGGAGAGGAGCAAGGGAAGTGTGATTAGCAACTCTGAAAACACATTTTTTGTATGCTACAGCTTCATATTTTTGAGTTTTAAGTCAATGACCTAAATATAGACATGGTAGCTACTGCTGGGTTAAGTGAAGACAAAAATGAAGGAAAGTCATTTTAATTTGTATACCAATTCAGCTTTGAATTTAGAGGAAATTTATCACTCTAGTAACCATATTTCAAATCCAGAACATTGTAATAATTCACAATTCTATTTACCTTATTAATTGTCAGTGTATTTCATGTTGACATGAAATGGAAACTAAGTATATGTTACCTTAAAATAGGGCTTTTGAAATCCTTCCTTTGGAAGTAAGGAGGGTTAATAGATTAATATAAAGAGGGGCTGGGGATTTTTCTTCCACACCTCTGGTATTGCAAACATTGTTAATATTGTTAGCAACTGCTATTGGTTTTTCCTGGCTCCTAGTTGCTGTAACTAGCTGTAACAGATGTGGACAGTTATCACACATCCGTATAGACAAGAGCAAGACAACCTGAATTAGTTTTTCCTGGATTCTTCATTGGGATTTGAACTTTTTTCTTAAGTTTTCCAATTTAGTGATGTTACTTGTCAATCAAAAAGAATAAAGGCATGCAAACCAAAATATAGATAACATTTCTAGTTAATGTTTTTAAACTCCTTTCCTTCAGGACCTAGGAGAACGTACTTGGCTTTTCTTTCTTTTCTTTTCTTCCTTTCCTTCTTTTTCCTTTCCCCTTCCATTTCCATTCTTAAGTTTACGCCTGAGTCATCAAGTACCACCTGGCTGTGTTTCATTGCCACGGGGCTTAGTTTCAATGTTATGCCATGTTTAATAGGCATTGTGAATTTTCTCACATGTGGGGTGGAGGGAGACTGGAGATAGGGTGATTAAAAAGGGAAGAATCTGTAGAAGGATATGAGAATAGGCAGAATGCTAACGGATTTGAGAAGGGCATATAACCAACAGATGACGACGGCTATAATCCTCTCAAGGTTGCCTGAACCCTTAACCCTGCAGGACCTCTGCCTACCTACCAGTAGATGGACGTTTCTGCAGGGGCCCTCAAAACCCAGGTAAGGTTAGGGTACGGGTGGAAACTCAAAGGGACTGCGGTGGGTACATCGTCAGCAAAGGTGATGGAAGGGTCCCTTACGATAAACTCTTGGCCCAAAGTATCCCTACCTCTCCACTCCAGAGGCACTCGGGCCAAAGCCTCAGCAGGAATGGGGCGGGGGGGGGGGGCGCGGAGGACCGATCGTGAGAGCCACCTCCTCCGCAATCCCCCGCCCCTCGGCGCCGACGCTCCGCGCTTCTTCCGTTTCCCCATTGGCTGAGGCGCTCGCCAATCCTGGTGAAGCGGCTTGGTGAGAGGCCTCTGGTTGGTGGAGCCGGCGCTGAGCCCCCCTCTTGCTCCGGCCGGGCCCCCAGCCGAGAGGGGGCGTGGCCGCGGCCGTGGCCGGGCCGGAGGCGGCGTCGCTGGCGCCGCTGCGTGCGGTGTGCTGCGGGGCGGGGGCGCCGGGCGGCCGCGGCGCGGCGGGACCATGGAGCTCGGAGCGCAGCAGCCCCGGCGCCGGCGGCGGAATCGCGGACCGGTGAGTGCTGACTGCGGCCGGCCGGACTCCTCGGTCCTGGCCCCTTCGCTGCTTGGCTCCAGGCCGAGCGTCTGCCCCGGGGGAGGGGCGGGCGCGGGCCGGGCCCCCACAGCCCGGTGGCCAAGTGAAGTTGCCGCATCGCGCCGGGCGCGCTCGGGCGGGTAGCGGGGCCCACTGCGGGCCGCGGCGCCGCCCCGCGCCTTGCCCTGCAGCCCAGCCGCATCCTCCGCGCCGGCTCCCGCGCCGGCTGGGGCTTCCCGCCGTCGCGGTGCGGCCAGGCGGCCGCTCTCGCCCGCGCCGTCCCCCAGCCTTCGGCCCCGGTGCGCGCTCCCCGGGCTGCGGGGCAGGCGCCCGCCATCCCGGCCGCAGGTGGCGCCCGGGCCTCCACTGGCGCCCCACGCACAGTGCCCGGGGCTGCCCCGCGTCCGGGACTTAAACATCCCTCAGTACCGCGCGCATGTGGCCCAGTCCCCGCTTGCCCGCCGCCCCGGGTCGGGCCCGCTGCGCGGCTTCGCCCTCCCCGCGCGTCTGCGCCGGGTGCCCCCTCCCCCGGGGCTGCGGGCCCGCGGGGCTCCAGTCCTCCGCAGCCAGGCTCGGCTCCCGGAGCGCAGGGCAGGGGGTCGTGCAGCCGGCGAGGGGCGCGCTGCAGGGCGAGGGGAGAGGGCTGCGCGTCCGGGAGCCGCTTCGCCGGCGCGGATCATCCCGGGAGACTTTCCCTGCGCGGCGGGCGGGGGCCGCGGCGCCTGGCCTCTCGCCCTCCTCCGCGCCGGAGCTCCAGAGAGTGGAAAACCTTCCCTTCTCCGTCTGTGGTACTTACAGGCAATGGCGATTTCTTCTTGGTTTAGCCTCTCTGCAAGGGATAGTTGCGTGGCAGAGAGTAGAGTTCTTAATTATTAAGAAGCTAAGCGATGGGCTTACGGATGAATGGGAGCATCTCATTTTCTTAGCCGCTGTGGGCGTATTAGGAATTCTTTCTCATTTGGGGATCAGTTTTAAATTCGCACTTACTACCAATAATAATTTTTGAGTTTTTAAAACCCCGAAAATTTAAAGGGCCGTTTTTGCTTTGTGACTGTCCAAATCAAATGCATGCTGGGGCATGAAATTTTAAGATTCTGAGTCCACATTTTACGAGGGGAGGGGCTGAGCATTTGAAATATTTTTCATTTTATAAAAATTGGGCTTGTCTAAACTTAAAATGACTCCGTCTCTATCAAAACTAAGTTTAGAGTGTTATAATTGACTTATTTTTCTGTTGCCTCTAGGGCACATTCTGTTGAGCCTTGATTGCTTCTTTTTTGTATATGCTTTACTCAACTTTCCTTTTCTAGCAATGAAACAGTGCAGTGATTCTTGTAAGCTCCTTCTTTTATCTGCTTGAGAGGTTAAACAAAGGAAAGCAGGGTTTGACCTTTCCCATAGGCAGTTCTTATTGTGTCTGGTCTCCTTTCTAATAGGGCCCCCATAGTGCTCATTTTTCTTCATTTTTGAAGATCTTAATTTGTATTCCCTAAAGTTGTGTCCTTTTGGATGTTTAAAGCTCACTAGGTTGGGAAGTTTGACTTTATATATTTACAATCTGACCTGTATTCACTGTTGTCTTCTAGCAGGGAAAAGAAGCTTGTTCTGGAACTATCTACGTATAAAAATTGTTCTTGCAACTTCCAGTGGCTGACATGAAGTTCCTTTATAGCATTGTTTTATCGGTTTCCTTAAAATTTATGACCTTATAGTCAATGATGTGTCACTCTTTTAAAAAGTTCTGAAAATAAAGGTGGAATGCACTTGGCTAAGCGGTTGTGCCAACGCTGCAGCCTCCTGTCTCTTCTCAGCGTGTCTTTGTAGCTCTGCTTTACAGTCCCCAGGGTAACCTGCATGTGGCAAGTCACCTTCCAGTTTTCGGAATGTTCCCATTAAAACAGTCGCTTATTATAGGTATTAGAAGAATGGTCTGTCCTAACCGGCCAGCGTAAGTTGTCTTCCTTTAGAGTTTCCAGAACTTTCTTTGAACGATAATTACAGATTATATTTCCCACTTATATGCTATTGTTGTTCCTTGTATTTTCTTGGGACTGCTTCCACACTGCTCTGCAGACTTAGATGCTCACCTTCGCAGTCCTTTTTTTCTTAGAAGCCAGTTTTCCTCTTTAAGGTCAGGTTTTCTTGGGACCTGCTCTTGGGCACGTGGAGCCAAATGCTGCTTGTAAGTGCCTGGGCTCTTCAGGACTGGTTCTTTACGCAGGATACATTTTATGCTGGCAATACAAGAATAGTGTATGGCAGTCGTACATAAATAAGGCATATTGTAAAATCAGTGGAGTATCACTGTGGAGATACATGGAGTAACAAGTCTCAGTTCCTCTTTTCCTCCTCTTATTGCTGCCCTGTCCTGTTTCTTTCTCCAGAGGTAAGCACACCTAACCAGCTGGGTGTGGCCTTCCAGAAGTTTTTCAATTGGCTTTTTTTCTTCAGAAGCCCTTTAGTGGATGCTTGCTAAGTACCTGTGCTATTTCGATACCGGCATTGCAGAAATAAGAGATGGAGGCTCTCAGGATGTTGATAGTCGGCCGAGACAGATAATTTCAGTGCAGTGCAATCAGTGCTGTGATGGAGTTAGTAAGCAGAGAAGGATGTGAAGCGTCGCACGAATGACCTGGTCCGTTCATTTGCTTGCTTTATGCAGTCGCCGTATTTCAGAGTTGATCCTATGTGCTGGGGATACAAAGATAAGCAAGGCGGATACCTCCTGCAGCGCGTGTTCAGCTGGGTTCTTGGACAGTTTTAACCATGGTTACAGTGCAGTGTATGGTACGTGCCCCGAAAGGGGTCAGCTAGAGGAGCTCACAGGATGATCGCAAACCCAAGCCTCGGGACTATTCAGAGATGAGAAAAGCCTCCCAGAACGATATGAGAGAAGGAAATTGATCAGAGTCAGGGCCGAGGAGAGGCTTGATAAAGGCTGTCAGAGAGAGAGTGCATTGGTGCCCCAATGCCACTGAAATGTATGGTGGTACGGCCAAGTGCAGAAGGCTGGGGAAGCAGCAAGAAATGGGACCGAAGTGACTAGGGGCGGAGCCATAGAGGGTCTTGTGATTCTTTTTGTAAGGAGTTTGGACTCCTCTATAGGCGATAGGAAACAGTTGCAGAATTCTGAAGCAAGAGGGCATGATCAGATTTGTCCTTTAGAGAATGGATGGGAGGGAGCAAGGGCAGAAGGGGAGAAGGTTGAGGAGGTGGAGTTGCTGGCACTTGGTTCTTGGCTGGGGGTTGTACGTGCGGTGGGGGAGTTAGGAGAGGGAGGAGTTCAGGGCAGTGCCGAGCCCTACCTGGCCAGTTGGGTGGATAACGGTGCCTTATGGAGCAGCAGTCATTTGGAGGAAAAAAAGACAGGTGCGCTTGGCCTTGTTAAGTTTCAGGTGGCTGTGGGACACAGTGTGTTAGGGATCTGGATGTCGGGGGTGTCTAGACTGGATGTAGACGTCTAGGAATCCTTAGTACCACAGTTCCCGAACCGTGTGCTGATGTGATGCAGTGAGCTGACGGGGAGACTGCAGGATATCGAACTGTAGGAGGAAGCTCAGCAGTACATAACATCTGTCCAACCCTGTGGGAAAGACCCGCTCAAAGTCATCAACGGTTTCTACCGTCCGTTGCACTACCTTCCTTTTGATGATAGGTTTGTAAGGCTGGGTGTTCAGTGGTTGCATTCCCTGTGAAAATCAGCGTGGAGCAGGAAATGAACGAGGTGATACCCAGTCCAACTCCAAGGTTTGAGAAATTGTACCTGTGGTTTGTTTAATAATGACAGAAAAAGACTCATTTTCTCTCCACTGAAGTGTGCTTTTAAAAAATGAGTAACAAATTGTTAGGGCAAAAAATACTTTAGATATTTGAACTTATCCAGTGATTCAATTACTCAGACATTCCTTTTGGCCTGAGACACTAAGAGTGCAGTGAACAGAGAAAGTTCTGTTCCAGAGAAAGTTCCAGAACTTTCTGGAACCTCTGCCTTTGCCTGTATTTGTTGATGGAGGCTGTTGGAGTGGATGAAGTTATTCAAGAAGCATATACAGTGAGAAAAGGAGGGGTGTAGAATGTAATCTGAGGAGCTTTTGTGTTCAGAAGATACGCAGGAGAGAATAGGCTCCCACATTGAGACTGAGGAGGACAGTTGTGTGTGCATGTGTGGGAGGGGGGCATGAAGAGTGTCTTAGAAGCCATAGTCCAAGAGAACATCACAAAAGAGGGATGCTAACCCAGGAAGTTAGTAGTAATATAGACGGTGGCAGTGGTGACACAGTGATGGGACACGAGCGGGATGGCCAGAGGGTTTAACAGTGGGAACCAGGAAGCGGTGCTGGTGTGTGTGGACGACTCCTAAGAGGGATGGTGGTGGTGAAGGGTGGCTCCAGGAGGCTGGGTAAAAGAGGCGGGGTGCTTCTTTTTTGTTTTTGCTTTTTTTTTGAATGGAGGCATTTGAGCATGTGAAGGAACCAAGAAGGAGAGGGTGCTCGCTAGCCAGAGATCCAGATAGAGAGTGGTTCTAAAGTTTCCATCGGGTTTAGCCCTAGGATCTAATTACTCGTTTTCACAAGAGGAGTCTCGGGGGAGCCTTACTTTTGTGGACTAAGGAGTGAATGGCACTCAGGCGGGGAAGCTAGTCAGGGTGTGCAGTGCTTTCTAAAACTTGGTTATGAGGAGGAAAGAAGGGCATTCACTAGAGAGGGACATTTGGTACAGGGTGAATTTTTTTTTTTTTAACAGTGACTTCATTTTATTAACTTTTTTTTTTTTTTGGAAAGAATGCTTTTTTTCCTTCTTAAGACATGCTTTTCTTAGGACTCATGGGTCCTTCTCAGGGGGGGTGCTCTGGGCAAGGCCGTGACTTTTGCCAGGTCCTGGTGTCCCCTGAAGGTCGTCTTGTCTGTGACTGTGCTGCCCTGTTTTCCTTTCCAAGTGGACGCTTTCTGCTCTCAGTGTTCTGCTGCTTACCTCAAGGTCAGTTTTGTTTTGCGCAGGAGCCTATCCTCCCATCTTAGCCGATGTCCTTAGATTAGAATAATTTTTCCATACTCAGGTTTCACCCTTAATCTTTGAAGCCACCCTGTTTTTCTTCTCCCTGGATCTGTGTCTCTCCTCTTCTCTTCTCTTTGAGGTCAGCTCTTTTCTTCTGTTGACTTTTTGTTTTTAATTTAAACATCTCAGATATCCCAGGGTAATTTCTCCTCTTTCAGGTCTGGTAGGAGCTTCTGGACCTCAACTCTGAGCTCTGTATCTGGGATCATTTCTCAGAGACTTTTTGCTTAGGGAGTTTTCCCTTGGGCCTGTTCTCAAAGTGCCCTCCGACCTCTCGGAAGCAATGGTCTTGAAATTGATCTAAAGATGTCTTCTGCTGTACTGTATATTCTTGCACTATTGAGGAGTTTTATTTATTTTGATATTTTTCTTTTAGTTTTTGCTTTGCAGTTCTTTGCAGCAGTCCACACACATTTGAATGCCTACCATGGATCCTTCTAGTTATTGGTGATAACTGTTGATAGGACCAAGCTCCTGTCTTCAAAACCTAGAGAGGGAAAGCAGAGGTAAATTTCTTGCTAACTGTAAACTCCTTGTGGGCAGGCACCAGATGGCACGGTGCCTTGTATACAGCCAGCACTTAGTAGATGTGTTCCAGCTCTCTTAAGTAACCTTTTAAGCATGTGGTCACGTGATACTGTTGTTTGGGTCACAACCTTAGTGGGCCAGGGGTAACACTCAGTGCCTCCTTCGCTCCAGCTGGCCATTTTCCCATAGCCTTTGTGATCTCTGGTCCTGGAGTACTTCCTTTTACTAGCGACTGAAAGCTGTATTGGATTTTTAAAGTTGTGCTCCAGTGCCTGCGGAAGATTTTATTACCATGCTGCTGCGGTTCCATTTTAGCTCATCTGGCTCCTCTCATTGCGCGCGGTTATCCATTTCGTGCACACAAGCAGTTCAGAGAAATTATATTGCAATAGAAAAGTATGGATGTGATTGACTGAACTAAGAATCCACGCGGCCATATTTTATCAGCTAAATGGAAGAAATGGTGTATTCTTTGCACATAGAAGATTCTCAACAAATATTTTTTCATCACCTGAACGTGTCCTATGTTTTGATTCAGGACCGTAGAATAAGCAGAACACTGTCACTAATTTTTAAAATTTTCAATTTTTAAAAACCTGGGCTGAGTCATTTTGCCCTACTCATGTCACACTTTTGTTTTCAGCCCCTCAAAATATGTACATGACATCCCCGTTCCCCATTTTGTAATGTAGTCCTGTGTTAGAATTATTACCTAGGCACAGTTCAGCTCTGCATTGACCTTGTAACTTTTTGCGGGGCCATATTCTATGCTATTTAGGATGAACACTTATGGAGAGATTCATGGATTTAAATTGTTCCCTGTGGTACATGGAAGGAACAGTGCCTAAATACTTAGGGGGTGAAGTATCTAGTCCAGTAGAGGGATGACATTAACCGGAAGAGTGGCAAGAAAGATAGGGAGAAGCTTATGTTATGTTTGTATCATTTTGACATTCTGAGAGAGGCTTTTCACTTACAATGAGGAGGAACAAACAGAAGTGCCTTCCATCCCTTCAAAAGTGGGATACTAATTTTGGGGGGAAAGATTGTAGTTTTTCAATATAGGTATGATACATGGCCATTTTCAGTAGAAGTAGAAAAACACATTTTGTTTATAACCAAACCTATAGAATTTAAAACATATCGTGGTTCTTGGTTTTCCATTGTATTTATCTCCTGTTCTGTACGTCTTTTAGAGTTAATTATCCTGGTGTTCGATTTAAAAATCAGAAATGCACAGAAACCCCTAAATTCCCCAGTCACTTGTCTTCAGGTTTTAATTACACACTGCAAACAACATTGTTTCCAAAGGCTTTACTAAAATGTGAATTGTCCTTTGAGATATCCCAGGGAGGAAGATTATTAAAACATTACTCCTTTTTTTTTTTTTTTTTAAGGAGCATGGAATCCAACACAGGGGCTTAAACTCACAACACTGAGATCAAGAGTCACACACTTAACCGACTAAGCCACCCAGGCTCCCCAAAACATTACTCCTTTTTAAAAGCTGGTATTATAATATTGAATGATTGCGAGGCTTATCAATGATAATGAAGTTCATAACCGAGTTATAGTTAAAATTTTCATAGCTCATATGCTGTTTGTCTTTTACATTACATAGACTAATTAAAAAGTTCTTCCATTTCTGACATGTCTAATTTTTCCCGTACTACTTCTCAAAAAAAAAAAAAAATAGGCAGAAACAACAAAGCCTCATAGCATCACTTGATAGAATTATATAGGGATTTGGTATTACAGGGGTTAGAACATTTTTTCTTTTAAGCTACATTTATGGTTACTTGTTCTTCCTAGAAAGGAATTTAGAAAACGTGTGGTTTCATTTCTTAGGCTCTTTGGTTTCTAATGATTGTCCAATTCCATTTGAGACAAAATATATTGCCCTGCATTTAAGTATTTACCCGGTATTCTTTCTTTCTGGACCTTATACAGTTTATTCAACTGTGTATACGTGGAGGTTACAAATAAGTTTTTGTTCGAATGTTTATATTTATCCAAATATGTTTATGGAGATTTTTGTTGTTGGAGATGCTTGTGGTTTTACTGAACACAAACAGTGGAGGTTTGTCCCTTATCCCCCATTACATAAAGATTTGAATTAGCTAATAGGAAATACTCATGATAATAAAGGTGAATATAAGGAATGGGAATTTAAGCTGTATGAAGATCATGAATGAAAACAGTAAAACCTGTTCCTTGAACAAGGTTCCAGCCTCCCAGTTCAGTGTTTTAGTCGTAGAGAGCTACATGCTTCACTCATGCAAGATTTCAGTGACTCAGCCCCAAAAAACATCTGTTGCTCACCCATGTGACGCCTAGTGTTGGGGTCCTCATGGGGTGGTCTCCCATGGGGCCGTTCTGCTAGTCAGGCTGTTCCCACTTGTGACTCAGCCTCCAGGAGAAAGTGGGACCTTCCTCCTGCTCAGTTCCGCAGGTGGGTAGGGAGAGAGCCAAGTCCTGGGGGAGGTTTTATTGGCCAGCACGCACCACTTCTCATGCCACTGGCTGTCCTTAAACGTAGGCTGACTCTGAACCCCCAAGAAGAGAAGACACAGATACCGATGACAGTAACCGGTCTGCAGACTGGCACTTGAGGGAGTGTCTTGATGGCCCATCCTGATGGTCAGAAAGAAGGGAAGACGTCCTCCGCTCTACGCTACAGTTTCATCATCCATAGAAAACTCACGAGTTTCCTTTCCTTAATAAGTTCCCTGAACTCACACTTGGAGTTTTGTTTTGGTTACACCAAAAGCTGTAGTGAGTGATGTGTAGCACAGAGAAGGTGGTTTTTATTTTTTGATTTTTGTTGTAAGTAAGCTCCACACCCAGTGTGGAGCCCATCACAGGGCTTGAAGTCACTATTCTGAGATCGAGACTTGAGCTGAGATCAAGAGTTGTACACTTGGGGCACCTCAGTGGCTCACTCAGTTAAGCAACTGCCTTGGGCTCGGGTCGTGATCCCAAGGTCCTGGGATCGAGTCCCACGTTGTGCTCCCTGTTCAGCAGGGAGTCTGCTTCTCCCTCTCCCCCTGCTCGTGCTCTCTCTCACTCACTCTCTCTTTCAAATAAATGAATAAAATCTTAAGGAAAAATAAAAAAAGAGTTGGACACTTGTCCGATTGAGCCACCCAGGGACCACTAGGACATAGTTTTTATGAGGCTGATTCTTTTCTGGTTTTAAATGAAGTTGAAACACAACTTACTTAAAACATTTCTGCAGAGAGTCAAACTAACTTTTAAGTACTACTAGTGGTAAGAACGGATGCATTGCGTATCTGTCAAAGTAGCCATTCAGGAATATATATTAGCTTCCAGTGGATTTTTTGGTAAAAGATTTATAGAAGCTGGTTTGGAGTTATCTTTTCTGATGGGGTTGGAATGGTGGTATTTTATATTGTCAATTAAAGGTAGCCTTAGAGACCAAGAACAGAGAAATGATTTATTAATTCAAAGTCAATGTACTGTGTGCAAACCTTGTTCTAGGACAGGGGTTGGTAAACAGTAGCCTTTGGGCCAAACCTGGCCTTTTGCCTGATTTTGTAAAGAAAATTTTATTGGAGCATAGGCTTGCCAACTCATTTATGTATCGTTTATTTATTGTCTGTGGCTGCTTTCGTGCTATGAGGCAGAGCCGAGTAGTTGCGACAGGGACTGTCTAAACTACGAAGTACAAAATATTCACTCACTCTTTAGAACAAAAAATCCCAACCCCTTTTCTAGAGGGTGCCCTTTTCTTACGGAAATCACATTCTAGTGTGGGGGCGGGGGGTGCTGGTAGGAAAGATAAGTAAATAACATAAATATATGTAGTGATAAGGGCTGTAGAGAAAATAAGCAATAGGAGAAAGTATCAGGGACTGCCACTTGTCATAGTGTGGTCAGGGCAGTGGTCAGGGAAGGTACCCCTCAGGTGACAGTTGACAAAGGTATGATGAAGGTAAAGGAGTGTGCCAGTTATTTTGGCAACGAGCCTAATGGAAGGAGGAACAGCAAGTGCAAAGGCCCTTGAGGTGGTAGGAGGGTAGTATGGGTAAATGGTGTGTGTTTGGGGGGGGGAGGTTCAGAGGTAATAAAGGGCCAGATCCTGTAGGGTCCACGAGACTGTGGTGGCACTTTGGATTTTGTTCTGAGTGAGTTGGAAAGCCACTGCAAGTCTTTGAGCAGGGAAACGATACCATTTGACTTAGATTTTTAAAAGGATCACTAGGTGTGCAGTGTAGAGGATAGACTGTAGAGGACAAGAAAGAGTATGAAGGAGTGTGTCCGCTAGGCAGCGCTAGATGCTGAGGATATCAAGATGAACCAAATGCTTCCTTTCCTTGAGGGGCTGATAGTGTAACAGCTGAGAAAAACAGAGATCACTGTGGTGAACAGCTATGGATGGGAAAGCCAGAGGTGCCCCGGGATTGCATAGGAGGGGTGCTTGATCCAAGTGGGAGATATACCCCGACCTGGGAAAATGGAGAACGCCGACGAAGACTGATTTGAATAGGTGTCCATTCTGTACCCTAGCTCGGAGATTCTTGGAAGGACTGCGTGGACAGGTTGTCAGAGATTTGGCCATCAAGCAGAGGCGGCAGTGGGTTTCAGAATGTCACAGTTGCTGTCTGGGGCCCTGTGGGAGGGTGATTCTAAGATTGCATCCAGCCTCGATGGGATACAATGCAGTGGGCACTGAAGGGGCAGGGATGATCTTCGCCATCTTTGCCAGAGAGCAGGACCAAGGTAATTTTGGTTCAGAAAAATTGAAGGAAAGTCACAGTAACTCATGTATGGAACATATTGTGGAGCATTGCTAACCTTTCCCATGAGTCCAGCAGCATGAATTAGTTGCAAAATGTACCCCTGAGTAATTAAACAAGTTGATCTGCAATCAGGAGTTATTGGATCTGACCCAGTGAAACCTTGAAGGATGTCTAGAACAATGATTTTTATTATTTATTTATTTTTAAAGATTTTATTTATTTATTTCACAGAGATCACAAGTAGGCAGAGAGGTGGGCAGAGGGGGGGGGGGGAAGCAGGCTCCCTGCTGAGCAGAGAGCCTGATGTGGGGCTCAATCCCAGGACCCTGTGATCATGACCTGAGCCGAAGGAAGAGGCTTTAACCCAGTGAGCCACCCAGGCGCCCCAATGATTTTTATTTTTGAGATAGGCGATATGAACCCATTTTGGATAATAATTGTCTAAAAAAAATTGCTGCCATTTTTACTGGCATTGAGAAGGTTATTCACCGTCCTGTTCTCTTTCATAGCATGTCTAGATCATGTATAGAGAATTTTAGTGATTATAATACAGGCTTTAATAGAAATAGGGAGATGAAAGAGATACATTCATAATCATGGATTATTAATTACTTTTTTACACTACCCTTGTATCAGAGTGAACAAACTTTAGTAAGGATGTAGAAGATTTGAACAGCATAATTAATAAACTTGCCTTGCATGGCTAGATATTGCCCCTAACAACTGCAGAATGCACCGTGTATGTGGACCTTCACCCAGGCTGTCAGCTTGTGGGACAAAAGCAAGTCTCAAGATATTTCAAAGGATTGAAGTCAAGCAGAGCAGTATTCTCTAAGGTAAACTAAAGTCAATGGCCAAAAGCAAAATTGTTTCTAAATAACCCATGAATCATAGAAGATATATTAATTACAATGGGAATTTTAAAATATTAACAAAATATTTTGATCAGAATTAATCTAGAAATACCGCATTTCAAAATTTGTGGAGTGCAGCTAAAGTTGTACTTAGAGGGAAGTTTATAGCTGTAGATGTATGTTAGGAAAGAAGACAGACTGAAAAAATTTAGTGACCCGTGCATCCATCACAAGAAGTTAGGAAAAGAACAGCAGACTAAACCCCGAGGAAGTACAGTTGACCCTTAACATGGAGGTTAGCAGTGCCGACCCCTGGGCAGTCAAAAATTCACATATAACTTTTGCGCATGGATTTTAGGTCAAGGTCAGAAAACCTTTCCTTATGCCAGTGATTTCTTTGAGAATTTGGATAGCTTTCACTTTTTACATTTAGAGTTCTGCTGTACTTGGAGTTTTTTTCTGGCACGGGATATTAGGAATGGCTTTAATTTTATCTTCTTGCAAATGGCTGTTCATTTGTCCCAACGTGTATGAAGTCAAGACATCTTTGCTCAAGTCATTTGAGGTGCCACCATTGTTATATATTAGATTTCTGTATGTAGGTTGGGTGTATTTTTGGGTTTTCGGTTACATTTCTTTGGTCTGCCTGTTCAGGTGCTCCTACCACAGTTTTAATCGCCGAGCTTTGTTCCAGTATTTGGTGGGGCTAGTTCTCCTTCATAAGCTCTTGCTGTCGAGTGATAACTGAGTGTCGACCTGTGTAGCCCCATAAAGAAGCTTCTGAGTACCTTTTGTTGGAGTTGCATTCTATTTATGAATGAATTTAGGGAGAACTGACGACCTGATAAGGTTGTGGTGTCTTGACCAAGAATGGTGGGTCCTCAAGTCTCACTTGGTGTGCCTTCTAGGAATGTATGAATCTCTAGATTTCTTCGTAGACGTTTTGAACACATCTTGTTAAGTCTGTGTTCTTTTCTGTTGCTCTTTTGAATGGGGTTTTCTCCTCCGTTACACAGTCTAACCGGTTGTTATCTGTGTGTGTGTGACCGCTACTGCTCATTATTTGTGTATGTGAAGGTTTTGTGTTTATATCCTGCTGCCTTGCTGAATTCTCTTTCTTGAGTTACTGTTATCATTAAATTTTTTTGGTTTTCTAGGTGTCCTCTCCTGTCATCAGTCAGTAGAGAATTTTATGTCTCCTTTTCCATTGTTCATGTCTTTGTTTCCTCTTGTCTGACTGCATTGGTGAATGCTTCCAGAAGAGGCAGTGGGCATCCTGGCTTGGTTCTTGGCCTTCGTGGGCATGCCTCTAGTTTTGGCCCAGTAGGATGTTGGTGCTCCTGCTCTCCTGTGTACTCATTCATTCTCTCTCTCTCTCTCTCGGTAAAGTCACGCTAAGGAATATTCCTCCATTTCTATTTATCCAAGAGAGGTTTTTTCAAAATTAGGAATGGATGTTGAATTTTGTCAGGGGCTTCTTCAGCCTGTCTGGAGGTAATTGTGTATTTTCTTTTCTTCTTCTTCTCCTCCTCCTCCTTCTCCTCTTTCTCCTCCTTCTCTTCCTTCTCCTCCTCCTCCTTCCTCTCCTCCCCCTCCTTCTTTTTTTAACCCCATCCCCCCAGCCTCTCCCCTCAGTAATTATGTATTTTCATCTCCCTGTACCAAAATTCTGTACCAACTGAATACTCCCCATTCCTCCCTTCCCCCAGCTCCTGGCAGCCACCATTTTCCTTTCTGTCTATGAATTTGATTACTGTAGGTATTTTTTTTTTAAAAGATTTTATTTTTTTATTTGAGAGGAAGAGAGGGAGAGGGCGAGAGCACACACACACAGGTGGGAGAGGGGCAGAAGCAGAGGGGGAAGCAGGCTCCCCACTGAGCAGGGAGCCTCCTGCTGGACTCAGCTGGATCCCAGGACTCTGGGATCATGACCCGAACCGAAGGTAGATGCTTAACCAACGGAGCCACCCAGTGGCCCTAGGTCATTTACTTTTAGTCCTTATTTTTCTCTGCTTGACCTGTTTTGTGTACTGAGTGGTGTCTGTCTCTTATTTATAGAGAGTTTCTATTTCTTTCCTCATGGATTGGTTATAGTTTCTGTTATTTGGTTTACAGATGGTAATAACTTTTTTTGTGTGGTGAAATGATAGCTTTTAGCATTTATCCATTCGAATACTTTCTATTTTAAATTTTATTTTGTCTGGTATGATTGCAACCTAATTGCCTTCCATTTGCCTGATAAGTTTTTGTGTGTCCCCTTATTTTTAGCCTTTTCTCATTGCATTTTATTTATTTTAAAGATTTTATGTATTTATTTGACAGAGAGAGAGACCCAGCAAGAGAACACAAGCAAGGGGATTGGGAGAGGGAGAAGCAGGCTTCCCGCTGAGCAAGGAGCCCGATGTGGGGCTCGATCCCAGGACCCTGGGATCCTGACTTGAGCAGAAGGCAGAGGCTTAACCCACTGATCCACCCAGGTGCCCGAAGACTATATGCTTTCTATAGTTGTGAATGGCTAGTTGAGATTTTGATCCCCATTTTTGATAAAGAATAGTGGTTCTATATACACTCTTGATGTAATGGTTAAAAGAATGAGATCTGGAGTCCCATGGCTTAACTTCAAATCCTAATTTTAAAACGTATTAACTGTGTGATCTTGAACAAGTTATTTAGCTATATTTGCCTTGTTTCTTCATCTATATGATGGGTAATTATACTCCCACTATTGGTTAATCTGTTTATTATGTTAAAGAATACAAAGTCCCTGAAACAGGGCCGAGCACAAAGGAAGAACTCTACTAATGTTTGTTTTCAGTTGCTTTTTTTTTTTTTTTTTTTTTGGCCTTGAGTTGTTGCCATTTCTGTATAGGCCATTTTAATTTCTGTAGTGCTTTTTTGTCTGCTCCCTTTCTTTCACCACTTCTGTTAATCTTTTAAAGTCTTGCTGGAATATCTAGATGTGGAATTCTTTCAGAAGTTTTTCGAATCATTGCATTTTAAATATGTCTTCTCATATGTGCAGCATAGAGTTGGCCTTTGCTCTCTAAGCAAGTCTGAAGATTTTTTAAGTAGGCAAGTTAAGCTCCTTCACGTTTATTGTTATAACTGATATATTTGTTTTCAATTTGATTTTTATCTATGATATAATTATTGTCTGTATTATACTTACTGTGTTCACTCATTATTAGGTGTATTTTCCTTGAGTTTAATAAGAAAAACTTCATATCTAGAAAGGACTAAAATTTTGTTCTAGTAGTTCTTAATTATATACATTTGTAGTACTTTTAATCCCCTTCCCACTTTTTAACCTGTCCTTTTACTGTCTTCCATGTCACCTTTAAATGGCATTTTTTTGTTTCTCACCTGTTATTTATATGTAATAGTGATTTTATTTCATTTTTTTCTTTCTCTTTTATCTTCTCATTATTTCAGTCGCAATTTTCTACTTTGTCATAACGTAGGTTTATATACCATCCATCTGCCCATGACCCCAGTCTTGTTTTTAGTTTTAGTTCTACAATTGAATACATAAACTGTTCACTTCTTCATCAGTCCTTTTGTGTAAATTTCTTCAGTCACTCTGTTACCCATGGGAGAGTCTGCATTGTGTGAACGGATGTCTCAGTTCTTAGATTCCCCGTGAGAGATTTAGGTGAGGATCTACACACTCATACTTGAATAAAGACGGTCGGAAGCAAAGTAGCAAGCACAAAGTAGTTTATTAAGGACAGTAAACTCTCAAGATGGGAGAGTGGGCAGGCCTGGAAGTGGCAGCTGCACTGGGGTTCGTGGTGTCTTCTCATGTTTGCATAGGTTATGGGTCATAGTGAGGATGGTCGCCGACTGAGATTGTTTCCAGTCATCTAAGGGACCCCTCCTACTGGTTAGGAGGGGGAGTTTTTGGCCCTGCAAGGTTCTTGCCGGAACTGTCATGGCCGTCTTCCCCCATGGGGAGTTGAAACCACAGTGCGAATATGTTATGATGAAGCTCTAGGTTACCCTGGGACAGAGGTTGGAGAGGAGAGTGCATGTTCTGCACTTGCAGCTCTTGGTCTCTCAGCCCCCTGTGTTGGCAGCCATAAGGCAAAGCCACAAAGGCAAGATGTTGTGCCTTCAGGCTTCTACCTGTCACCTGTGTATCACCACCTGTGCCTCCAGCCCTTGTGTGACTAACTGCCTTGTTTAGATGGACTTCAAGCCAGAATGCATCCATTGACTGTAATGGATTAACTTCTTTCCTGTGCATCTAGAACATGTTAGTTGCGTATCTTTGGAAGAACTGAGAAAATAGTCTCTCAGATCATTCTGGGGTGTGCTGTGATTCAGACGATGAGTCCGAGTTGAGAAGGGTGATCAGGACGGGTACACGCGTAAGTATTTTTTGAGTTCTTGTGTGTTCAAGTATTTTTCAAGGCTTTGATAGTTAAAGGATGGCTTGGCTAGGTATAAAAACCTTGTTTTTGCTCTTTTCCCTTAAGTACCTTGACAATGATTTGCCACTTTTGTGTAAGTCTGACTTTCTGATATTCTGAGTTATCTTTTTTGTATCAAAGTCTTACAGTTTATTAGAGTACATTTTATTTTATTTTTTTAGATTTTTAATTATTTATTTGACAGAGAGAGACAACAGCGAGAGAGGGAACACAAGCAGAGGGAGTGGGAGAGGGAGAAGCAGACTTCCTACCGAGCAGGGAGCCCGATGTGGGGCTCAATCCCAGGACCCTGAGATCATGACCTGAGCCAAAGGCAGACACTTAAGGACTGAGCCACCCAGACGCCCCTATTAGGGTACATTTTAGAGTTACTTGTTCTTTTCAGTTTTCCACAGTTGGCTTTTTTAATGTGTAGCTTCAGGTCTTTTTTTATTTCCAGAAAAGTGTGTCAGATTATTGTTTTAAATGCTCTCTTTACGTATGTTAAATATCTTTTGCCAGAGTCTGGAGTATAAGTACTTTGGAATATATGTATCTTCAGTTACATGATGTTTGACTTCCTTTGCCTGTTTTCTGTTTCATTTGCTTCCTTTCTGCATACTCATTTCTTTTTCTTTTGGTGGTTTTCTCATTTTTTATCAACACCTTTCATTAAATTTTCATTTGAATTGATTCTCCTTTGGGCATCTTTTAATTTAATCTTTTGTAATATGATTTTTAATATTTCTAAATAAGTTGTTTGCTTTTGTTTCACTTCTTTTTCACACCGTTTCTGTTCTCAGTTTCTGTATTAGATTCCTATGTGCCTGTTGGAGGCTATTCAGTTCCGTTTTGAGTGTTGTGTTTCTTTGGTTTCGTGGCTGCTTTTGGGGTGGGGGAGAGAAGTTTTATTAGTGAAATGCTTTGATTTACATTTTGTTTTCTTATAGCAGTTTTGTGTGGGTATGGGCTTTATTTTCTTTGAATCCCTGTTTATTTTATGAGTAGGTTTTTTGGTTGGAGAGCATTCTTTCCAGTTGTTTCTTCCCCGACGTTCCTTTTCAGTGATGCTGGTTTTGATGGGTGGATGATTTGTCTTCCTTTGCTTTCATTTCTGCAATTCCTTAATTTCTCTCTTATTTCTTTCTTTCCATTTTCTGCCATGTCTCCAAGAAGTGCCACTCTCTCTCAATAGTGACCCTCCCTCACAAGCATTGCTTCGCCAAGGCTGAAACTTCGGGTTCCACTTACTTTCATGCTCCTTTCCTGTAGCCACTTCTGTGAACTAAATCTTGATCTGTGTTCAGTGACTTAGCAGTTTTTTTTTTCCAGAGGCTTGGGGGTCACTTAAGTCTTCCACATGTCTCTACTCTAATTTCATAGACATTTCATGTCCCCAGCCCTGTTCTCTCCACCCGTAGGCTTGCCATGCTGTATGGTGGAAGCTCTGTTGGAATGCAGTTTATTTCTCTACTTCCAGGTTATTTGAAGGCTATCGTATTCTGCCTCCTATTAATGTGGGAAGGCATGGGTCATGTGTGGATTTTTTGGCTCTCTTTTTAGATGTTTTGGATGGACGGGGTAGGGGGAGATTTGAAATCAGGTGGCCAGAGTCTTCTAAGCCTGGAAGTCTTGCCAGGCAAACATAAACTTGCTATCAGATATTGTCCAGGATGTCACAAGAAGAAAACTTATAGGCAGTGTCGTTCATGAACATACTTGCAAAAATCCTTAAAAATGACAATTAGAGCTGTTAGTATTAAAGGGTTTAATATGAGCATTTTGCATTTATTCTAGAAAGCAAGGTGGGTTTAATATGCAGAATCAAATATATCTCGCCATATTAATGAAGGAGGAAAAGTATACAGTCCTCATTAGATGCAGAAAACACTCAAATTTAATATCTGTTCATAATGAAAAACTCTTAAGCAAACTAGGAAAGAATACTCTTAGGAAGAGTATCTGCAAGGACAGCAAATATATTAATGGTATTAAATGATGAAATGCTTATTTTTTGAAATTAGCAATAAAATAAGGATGCTTGTTATTTATTCACTGTTATGCTAAGTTCTAGGTTCTATCCTTTGCGGTAAGATAAGAAAAACAAAGGTAAAGAATCAGAAGAAAAGAAAACAATTTAATATATGTAAGTAGTACTCTTGTATATTTAGAAACACCCAAAGTAATTGGACTTTATTTTTTTAAAATATTTTATTTATTTATTTGACAGAGAGAGAGAGAGATCACAAGTAGGCAGAGAGGCAGGCACAGAGAGAAGGGGAAGCAGGCTCCCTGCTGAGCAGAGAGCCAGATGCGGGGCTCCATCCCAAGACCCTGAGATCATGACTTGAGCCGAAGGCAGAAGCTTTAACCCACTGAGCCACCCAGGCGCCCGGTAATTGGACTTTAGAAGTGTTTTTAGCATGGTTGCTGAATTCTCTATAGCAATTGGAAAATGAAATCAACAAAGGTACTATTGTGACGTTAAAGATCCCAATATATAGGAATAGAGCTAGCAAGAAATTTATAATACCTTTGTGTAGGAAACTATAAAATACTTAGAATTTAAGGAATTTAAGGAAAAGATAAATAGAGACTGTATCATGTTCACGAAATGAAAGACAGTATTATGGAGATGTCAGTTCTCTCTAAATCAGTAGTCGACTCTGTCCAACCCTAGACCATAGCCTGAAAATTTTGGTGGGAGGCAGTGGAAATTGACTGTTTTCAAAATTTATATGGGAAAATAGAGGACCAAGAGTATCAAGACACTCTTGAAGAATGACAAATATCTGACCTTATCCAATACGAAGAGTTATTATAAAGCTATAGTATGTAAGCAGTGTAGTATTAATGTGTTTAAGTATAGACAAACATGATTAATGAAACTGAGTAGGACGCCCTGAAGCAGGCCCACACACAGATAGATGTTTGATTATGTTAAGTGTAAAACAGTCTGGAAAAGATGGCCTTTTTGATAATTGGTGTGTGATTGTTAAGATGGATATCCATAAATTACATTTGACCCCTACCTTATATCATACACAAAAATCAATTCCAGATAGACTATAGGTCCTAAGGTGAAAGGTAAAAAATAATATAGAAAAGCCTCATGGCCCAAGAGTTGGAGAACCTTTCTTTAAGAGGACACAGACTATAAATGAGTAGATGCTAAGTTGAACTAAGTTAATATTAAGAGCTTCTGTTTATTAAAATATACCATTAAGATTATAAAAATAATCCATAGGCTGGGAAAGAATATTTGAATCACATGTGAACTGACATGTCTCCTACCTAGAAAATTTAAAGAACTGGCAGAAATCAGTAAGACAACCAGATAATCTAATAGATAAATGGGTAAGAGACTTGAACTTGCAGTTTCGAAGAAGATGTGCAAATAGCCAATGAAGATATGAAAAGAAGTTTAAATTCAGTAATCAGGAGGTGCAGATTAAATAATAATGAGATATCGTTGCAGTCTTCAGATCAACTAAAATTGAAAAGACAGGCAGTCCATAGTGTGGAGAATGTGGGGCAGTGGGAAGGCATATCCTAACTGATGGGGGTGTAAATTGGTACAGATGTGTTGCACAACTCGTGGGGCTTGTACTGAAGTTGAAGATACCTTATGAACCAGAATTGGTCTTCTGTGTATACACTCAATAGCTGTGCGGGCACGATGGTGCCAGGATGCGTGGATGGTGCTGTGCACAGTAGCATTATTTGTAAGTAGCCCCATTTAGATATATCCCAGGTGTTGTCCATCAGCGGAGTGATTGTGTAAGTTGCGGTGTATTCGTGTGTTATTCAGTGGTAGAAATGAGGAAATGGAAGCTCCATGCCACAGCAGGAATAATCTCACAAACTTAATGTTGAGTGGAAGATGCTACACATAGCAGAATCCAAACTGTACAATTTTGCTTAAATAAAATTTTAAAGGGGTGTCAGGAACAAAGTGATTATTTTGGAGGGAGAAGAAGGGATTCATAACTGACAAGGGGGCATGAGGCTGACATTGCCCTATTTCATGACCCCAATGGTGGCTCCCTGGATTGGTCCACTTTGTGATAATCCTTCAAGCTGGAATTTCTTTTAATAGCTGGATCTGTTTTACATATCACATTTGTACCAGTGTTTGGATATAGTTTTCCTTTTCAGCTAGTGTCTGGTTTTTATCCAATTCACTTTTAAGTGTTAATCTTTTCAGTGAAAATCAACGTGGTTTTTGAGCCAGCTCTTCCCCCTCTTCCCCGTCTAATTTTTCTAGTGGAAGTCCTGCCTTTCTGGAAAGCTTCTGACAGCTGCAGACCTCATTAGTCCTCCTTTCTTTTATGCTTTATACTAGTAGTTCTCTAAGTGTAGTACGGGGACTCCTGGGGGTCTCTCGGACCTTTTAAGGGGTCATCGAGGTCATACTTATTTTCATAATTACACCAAAACATTATCTGCCCTTTTTATGCTCATTATTTCAGAGCATACAATGGGTTTTTCAGGTGCTGTGTGCCAGAGCCACAGTTACCTGAAAAGACTGTTAAAACACTCCTCTTTGCAACTAGGTGTCTATGTAGGACTGAATTGTTTTCATACACTGCAGTCAAAACAATGTATCCCAGTGAAATGAATTCAGAAAGCAGATATGAAAATCCAGCTTCCTTCTTTTCAGCTAGACATTAAAGGAACTTGTAAAAATATAATGGTGCCAATAGTTTTTTGTCTTGAGAAAAAGAGTAATTTTTTTGAAGATATATTTGTTAACACATAATGAATTTATTTTGTCATTTTCAGTGATTTAATAAATATTTAAAACATTTCTGTCTTAATTTCTAGTATTTGGTCAGTATTGATGAGCAGTGCTTGGGAATTTTATCCAGTTTATAGTTTGGAATAGTTGTATATCATATGTTTATGTAACTTCTGTTCTTGAGATCTTGAAAAAAATTGTAAAATGATGGGCCCCAAATGTGTACAAAACAATCACCTTGGGGATCTTAATTTCATCTTTGATTGTTGCTCTTATGTAGAAAAAGTTGATTGTTTTTTTATAAAATAACTTTTTGTTTTGAAACAGTTGTGTTATAGACTTGGGAAGTTGTAAAATAGCGCAGAAAGGTCCTGTGGGCTTCACCCAGCCTTACCCCCATGGTGACATTCTGTGTAACTACAGTACACTATCAAAACCAGAAAATTGATTTGGTGCAATCTGTAGACCTTATTCAGATTTCACCACTTATTACATGCACTCATTTGTGTGTTCTGTACGATCACCTTTATAGCTTCGTGTAACCACCACATCAAGGCACATGACTGTTTCATCACTATGAAGGAGCTCATTAATGCTTCTCTCTCTCTCTCTCTCTCTTTTTTTTTAGAGAGCAAAAGCATGTGCATGCATACAAGCCAGGCAGGGGGTAGTGGGTGGCAAAGGAGAGAGAGAGAGAATCTCAAGCAGGCTCCATGCCCAATGTGGAGTCAGATGCAGGGCTGGAATTCATGACCCTGAGATCATGACCTGAGCTGAAATCAAGAGTCCTACACTTGACTGAGCCACCCAAGCGTCCCCCCAACCCCATGCTGCTACTCTGTGGCCATTACGGTTGATTTTGGTATATTGATTTGTATCCTGTGACCTTGCTGAGCTTATGTTTTAGTTCTAGTTTTACTGTGGATTCCTTAGGATTTTCTGCATATAGGATTATGATATGTTCTAGTGATGAAATTGTTTAGCCGGTTTTACTGCCTTTCTGATCTGGATGGTTTCCCTTTCTTTTTTGCTTCGTTGCCTCGGGTGGAATAGAAGTGGTAAGAGTGGGCATTCTTGCCATGTTCCTGATTTTAGGGGAAAAGCATTCAGTCCTTCACCATTAAGAATGATGTTAGTTGTAGTTTTTTTTGTTAATCACCTTTGTCAGATTGAGGAAGTTTGTTGGGAGTTTTTAATCACAAACGAGTGTTGGACTTTGTAAAACATTTTTTCTGCATCTATGGAGATGGTCATGTAGTTTTGTCCTTTATTAATATTCTATATTTTCTTAATTGATTTTTGGAGGTTAAACCAACTTTGCATTCCCAGAATAAGTCACATTCTCATGACATATAATCCTTTTTATATGTTCCTAGATTTGGTATGTTAATCTTTTGTTGAGGATTTTTGCATCTGTATTCATGAGTGATACTGATCTGTAGGGTTTTTTGTGATGTTTCTATCTTGGTCAGTCTGAAGATTTGTCAGTTTTGTTGAGCTGCTTCCTTCTAGGTAGGATTTAACCTCAGAATTGTTTAAAAAATAATAATTATCTGATGTCTATGATTGCGTTTTAGACTGTGGAATTTTAGGAGGATGATTATCTGGGACTGTCTTTTTATTTGAGAAATGGATATTTAGTCCCTCTGAAAACAACAAGAGAGAAACTAGATTAAAACACAAAAGTAAATAAAATACCCAAGCTAGAGAAAGGGGAAGGATACTGATGATACGTTATCAGTAAATTAACTATAATCATTTTTTGGCTTACCTTTTATTGAGTAATTTTGGGTGGTAGACAAGTGAAGCTCAAATATTTTAATGTTCCATGGATTATATAGGTGAGTGGTCTGGGTGTAGACAGAGGTTGAATTGAAGTGCCAAGGGTAGGAAATAAGGTTGAAAATATTATTTCTCCAGTACTGAGGAGATATTTGTATTTTGGGTTGTTTTGTACATACAACAAAATCTCACATACATTGTCTCCTTGTTTATTTTATCATTACTGTTTTTGGCTCTGTGAATTCCTGAAAAAAAACAAAAAAAAACAAAAAAAAACACGACTATCTGGCAGCTTACTCCCAGTGATTTACAGACATGATAGATACCCTTGCAGTGACCCTTTGCTACCAGGCGGTGACATTCCTCATTGGTTAGTGTGAACACTGATTATGCACGGTCATCAGAAATGAATGATCTGGCAATGAAAGGCAATGAATGAATCCAGAAAAAAATGAAACCAAATCATGGTGGAAAACAGATGATTTCTAGATTGACTGCATTTCTGAAACCTTAGTTGCTGAAAATTGGAGATGTCTGCATTTCCTGTAATTTCTTACTGTGTATTTTTGGCTTTCCGGTATATAAGATTTCATTTAAGAAAAAACAGCCTCTTAAACTTTTCCTTTCAGAAGAGTATTGGGATAGATTCATTAATATGAATGTGTCTAGAAGTGGGCTTTCTCAGAGGTGCTGTAGCATAACGTGGGTTAAAAATATGTTCAGTTTCCATTTCTGTCAGGAACATCTGAAAGAATCTCAGTGAATGGCATTATACTCTCAATGGGCTTTGTATAAAACTGGCCAACCATTAGATTTCATATTCCTTTGTAGGTCTAATTAGCATTCAAATATTATTTCTAAGGTGTCGGATTTCATAGAGTTTAGTGCTTCTTGACATCTTCCCCCCTAATTTTCTAGTGTCAGCCTCAAGTTATTTCTAGTAATTTTGGAATTTCTTTTCTTAAAGATTGTGTTTGTTTTTATGGGCATTGATTGTTAGTGAAGTGTGGAACCCTTATCCAGGAGGAATGGAATGTGATTTCTCTTCCTAAATTGAGTAGAATTCGATTTATCCTAGTCTTCTCACCAAAGTGCTAAAACAAATGATAGGATTTAGCAAATTAAATTTAAATTTAAGTTCCCAGAATTTTTGAAGTGGTACGAATATGAACAATTACCTAGTTACAGCAAATTTTTGAAAAGTTAAATGGCTGGAAGCCTAGGGTGTCTTGAGTTGGCCAAAGCATTTTTATTTGTTTCCTTTCCCTCTCCCCCAGATAGATGCAGAAATGATAAATACTACACCTTAAGGTTTTATTTGCAAGCTTTCTTTCTGGTTGTAGGCTACTGAAGTCAATTTAGCATAGTTCTGTAACTTTTCTGAGTCGCTAATATTTTCTTGCTGCTGTTATAAGTTGCCTCCTTAGCTTCAGTTTTCTTAATTTGCAGTTTTTCCTTTCTAGTGAGATTTCCTGTATGTATTTGCTTAATGGCTTTATTATCCAGAGTTTTGCTTTCACTGATAATTGTTCCTTTAGGAAGGAAAAGTAAGGGGCAAACTTGATAAATTCATCTTGTGGTCGAAGAAAGCAGTGGGAGATGGGTTAGCTCTAAATGTCAGAGAAGGACAGGGAATAGTGACGCGAGTCTTGTCCAGTTTCGGACCAGTTAGGGTAGAGAGAGCCGTTGGAACCCTTCCACTCTCATTCGCTTTGTAGCTGCTTGGCATTCTCATGGCAAGTCACTGTGAGCCTAAAAGAATGAGAACAGCCAATTATTTTACCACCAAGATGGGTTTATTCGGGGATAGCAGAGAATTGCCATTTGGGACATGCAGCCCGTGGCAGGCAAGGCCCACAAACAAAGGAGAGAAATGTTAGTTTATGGAGGAGGAGGAGGAATTTGGGAGGGGTTGTTTGGAACCAAAGTCCCTTGGAGAGAAGCAAGAGTTCAGGGTGGTGGTGGTTTCTCTTTGGCTGAGTTGCGGGTTGGCTGATTCCTTGTAGGAGATGCAATGTTCATCTTTTCCTTTGGGGCCAGTGATTGGCAGTTCTTCCTGTAATTGATGTTGGGTGGGCCGGTCTCCCCTTTCTGGCCTCCCTGCTCCATTTTAGTGAGGTTTCCCCTTACTCGTTTTCACATTACAGAACCACTGCTTTTGTGGGTAAGGGGCCCCAAGTTATCATGTTGTCAGTGGGAGAGAATGAGAACTTGCTGGCTTTTGGGTTTTTATTACCTCTTCCCAGGGCGTCTTTGCCAACCATTTGCTACAGAGCAGCCTTTGGTATTGGAAGAACAGCCCGGACTGTTAGGGATATTGAGGAGGAAGGAATCTGTAGTGGTGCTTTGGGATAGGATGTTAGCAGGTGTGGACTGAAATATGTTTGCTTTTGGGACTTAGATTCAGAAGTAAAGGCATTTTCTTTGAGTATTTGGTCGGTTTGTGGCCGATAGACATGAAATTCTGTAGTACTTCAGATTCCCTTTTCCAAGTTCTTCAATTAAATTTGTGTTTCGCCTGTAGCAGATGTGTAGGGTTTAAGGATGCCTTTTGCCCTTGGTTCATTTCTAGCTCATTTAACGTTTCTAGACTTTTATTTATTTTTTTATTTTTTACCTGACTCGCAACAAATGAACGCTATCTTTTTGAAACAGTCGGCTGTACTTAAATGCAATCATGTGTAGATGGCTCCTCTGACTAGACCTACTCCTTTGTAGGCTTCAGGCTCAGGGCTAGATGATTGATTATCTCTAAGACGGGATGAGACAGAATTGCAACCCAATCAAGAGCAGGGGCTCTGTGGCCAAACCGATTGGGGTTCAGGTCCCGGCTTTGCCATTTTTCAGCAGTGTGGATTGGGGGGCCTTTGTTAACGTCAGTGCGCCATGCTCTTCTCATCTATACGATAGTACCTACCCCTCAGCGTTGAAAGGAGTAAAGGAGAACATGTCAATAATAAATAAAGGGTCGAGAGTAATGTACCAAGAATAGAAAATTGCCCAGTAGCCAGCAAAGGACAACAGCGAGAGTAAGAAAATTCTTGAGAAAGTTTCAGATCTGTGTGTCCCAGGTACTTTTGAAGAGAGGGACAAAACAGCCGAGGTGTCCTTTTTAGCTGTTATAAAAGTAATAGGATAGAATTCTGAGGGCATAATTCATCCACAAGAAAGAGGATGTCAGGCACCTCTGTGGATGTTTAAAACAGGGCAGAAAGAAATTAATGCTGAGTTAGTGATTTGGGATCTTGGGACCAAGAGGGTGACAAAACTCTGGTGCTGTGGTTTGGGCAGAGTTAGTGTGGGTAATCTGTGTTAGTTTTCTTAACGTTGCCTTCCTGTGTAATGATTTATGGTGTCAAGAAGTCTTAGGGATACGATTGAATTTGATATTTACAACAACACATGGTAGCTTATCGTTCAGGTGATTCTGGTTTGCATGGGGGCAAGATCCAGAGGCAATAGGGGGAGCAAGCAAGGATGAGAAGTGCAATTATTTTCCTTAAATGAGCGAGACGCAGAAAGGTTCACACGGTCACGCAGTAAGTCACTGCATCGGCTGGTAGAGAATTGCTGATTGTAGTGCAGGCCTCTTCCTTCTAGAGCTTGTGTTGTTCTTCTGTCTGCGGCCGACATGGGAGTGCTGAAGGACGGAGGATAGTTCACGGAGTAGACGAGGTGGAAGCAGGACCCCAGCTATCCTTAAACCCAATTGGGAATTCTTTTCTGCCGGGCAGTATTTTCATAGAAAATGCCTTACTCTATTAAAAAATGTTTATTTTTTAAATTAGGGGTTTGATTGTATTCCTTGTTTTTGTGGTTTCTTTAGGCAGCTTTTCAGAAAAGTAGCCCTGAACATGCTTGTCCTCTGGGGTTTGGACTATCTTTATTTATTTATTTTTTCAATTATTTTATTAATTTTCAAAAATTCCTTAATTTTTGAATGAGTCCCATGTGTTCGTTTTTCCTTTTCTTTCATTTGTTTAGTCTTATACCTTATTTTTCCTCATCATGATAAGTGTGCTCCTTAACCCTCATCCCTTATTTCCCTCATCTCCCCCACACACCCCCCTTTCTGGTAACTGTCAGTTTGTTCTCTGTAGTTAAGAGTCTGTTTCTTGGTTCGCCTCTCTCTTTCTCTTTTTCCTTTGCTTGTTTTATTTTGTTTTTCAGCTTCCACATATGAATGACATCATATGGTATTTGTCTTTTCTGACTTCATTTGCTTAGCATTGTACGCTTTAGATCCATCCATGGTGTTGCAAATGGCAAGATTTCCTTCTTTTTTTATGGCTGAGTAATATTCGTGTGTGTGTGTGTGTGTGTGTGTATCATCACTTCTTTATCCATTCATCTGTTGAAGGACACTTGGGCTACTTCCATGGCTTGGCAATTGTAAATAATGCTGCATTAAACGTGCATGTTTCCCTTTGAATTAGTGTTTTTATATTTTTGAGGTAAATACCCAGTAGCGCAATTACTGGGTTGTAGCGTAGCTCTACTTTTAACTTTTTGAGGAACCTCTATACTGTTTTCCACTGCAGAGTGGCTGCACCAGTTTGTGTTCCCACCAGCATGCAAGAGGGTATCCCTTTCTCTACATCCTCGCCAACACTTACTGTTTCTTGCATTTTTGATTTTAGCCATTCTGATAGGTGTGAGATGATATCTCATTGTAGTTTTGATTTGCATTTCCCTGATGATGAGTGATGTTGAGCATCTTTTCATGTGTCTTTTAGCCATGTGTAAGTCTTGGAGAAAAGTTTGTTCATATCTTCTGCCCATTTTTAATTGGGTTATTTGTTTTGGGGGGCATTGGGTTGTATCAGTTCTTTATATCAGTTCTTTATATATATATATACACACACACACACACACACACACACACACACATATATATACAAATATTTTCCCATTCAGTAGGTTGCCTTTTAGTTTTGTTGATTGCTTCTTTCTCTGTGCAGAAACTTTATTTTGGTGTAGTCCCAGTGGTTTATTTTTACTTTTATTTTCCTTGTCCCAGGAGACATAGCGTGAAAATGTTGCTATGGCCAATGTCAGAGAAATTACTGTTTCTGTTCTCTTCAAGGGTTTTTATGGTTTTGGGTATCACATTTAGGTCCTAAACCATTTTGCGTTTTGTGTATGGTGTAAGAAAGTGGTCCAGTTTCATTCTTTTGCATGTGGCTGTCCAGCTTTCCTAATACCATTTGTTATAGACTTTTTTCCTTTTGTATATTCATTCCTTTTTTGGAGAAGATTAATTGACCATATAATTGTGGTCTTATTTCTAGGTTTTCTGTTTTATTCCATTGATCTGTGTGTCTTTTTTTTTTTTTTTTTTTGTGCCAGTACTATACTGTTTTAATTAAGACTGCTTTGTAATATAACTTAAAGTCCGGAATTATGGTATCTCCAGTTTTGTCTTTCTTTTTCAAGATCGCTTTGGCTATTTGAGGTCTTTTGTGATTCCATACAAATTTTAGGATTGTCTGTTCTAGTTCTGTGAAAAATGCTGTTGGTGTTTTGATAGGAATTGCATAAATGTGTAGATCGCTTTGGATAGTATAGACATTTTGGCAAGAGTTGTTCTTCCAACGGTTTGGACTATCTTTAAATTATGTTTCTGTATTACATTTGTACCTAAGTATCCCCTTTCCTCTTCTTAAAGCCTTGGCAGTCTTTTGAAGCCACTCTAGCTTTGTTGTAGTTTGCTTTCATGATTAGGAGGGTGCATAAAAACCCGTTCTGTCTCTTCAAATAACCAGGTAGTAATAGGAGTCGCCACTTATGTAACCTGGAACAGTTTGGAGTGCAGAAGCCAGAAGGCTCACCAGAGATTTGAAGGTTTGCTCAGAAAGGTCCTGAAAACTCAATTCAGTAAAGAACATATTGGGCTCAGTGCACTGAATCTGTGACCTCCTGTAAGATACTGCCGTTTTCGCTCGATGTTTATTTAAACCTCTAACTTCTAAGAGGTACCCCTGGTGCTCTCCCACCATCTCCACTTCCTCCCCAAGACACTCACTTGGTTTGGCAGGTTTATGGAGATCGGCAAACAGTTTAACAAAGGCAATGCCTTCTAGGTGCCTCTTTCTCTGGCATCATGGATGAGTTACTTAGTTGTAAGGGGCCAATAAATTAGAATGCTGGGTTTTTTGTTTTTTTTTTTTTTTTCTATTGCTTTTTCTTGAGGGCTGATGGTTTCTGCTGGAATGCAAATGACACATCTTAGAATTTTATAGATCTTTACTTTGAAAATCCCTGGCTTTGGCAAATGAGAATGTTTTATTAATTCCTGGGAAATACTTGCTAAGAGTACTTCTCTGGAATGCTTATTTGTAGAGTGAAAGTGTGACCTTAATTTCCGTTACTAAGCAGTGATGATAATTTTTATGAAACAGTAGTAGGATCTGGAATTAACACTATATGGCCTCTGTTCACCTAATCTGTATTTGATACATTTAATGCAATTTATTGAGAGTTCTGTTTGTTAACCAGTGGAATTATTCATTACAGCAATTTATTAAGGACAGCTCATTGGCGTTGACTTATAATTTCATTCATTTTTTCATAATTAACCAGGTAAAAGGATGATGTATTTTGAGTTCAGCCTTTTTTTTTTTAAACATCTTATTTATTAGAGAGAGAGATTGAGAGCAAGCATGAGCAGGGGGAGAAGCAGGCTCCTCACTGAGCAAGAAGACTGAAGTACGACTCAGTCCCAGGACCCTGGGTCACAACCTCAGCCGAAGGCAGATGCTTAACTGTCTGAGCCACCCAAGTGCCCAGTTCAATCATTTTTTTTAAAATAAGGAACTTGTAAAATATTCTTCAGTTTTATGTTCAGTTATGTGGAGCACATTCACGGGCAGCAAAGAAATGGGATAATTATTCAGGAATTTCAGTTGCTAGTATTTATGTGTTTAAGGTACTTAGGGGAATAAGAGGTTTTGTAATCTCTTCGCAAAGTCAGTATTGCCTTGTAGACTGACCTTACAGAGAAAGTCATAACCATTTCAGAGTCTTTTAAGTGAAAAAATGAAAACAGTTATTACTCCTTTGGTAGTTGTGATAGCTCACGCTACAGGGCCAAGGGAATGGAGGAATGCCCCCATTCCGTACACCCGGCAAAGATTGTAGGATGGTGGCAACCTCCCTGCAAACTGGAGCTTCCATTGTAAAAGCCATAATATAATTCTCTCAAGCGGTATTTTGGGAGGCAAAAATGGAAGAAAAGCTTTCAAACAAATGGGCTGAAGTGACCTAGTGTATAATTATAATAAGTAATATGTCTAGGTCAAAAAGGAAGAATGAGTTGATAAAGAACTTGGAGAAATACCGGATATGGATAAAGGGGGATGGAAGTGCATGGAAACAAAAATAACATGGTTTCTGGATCAAGGTGATATGTTAACTAATGATCTGATTTTTGTTTTGTTTTGTTTTGTTATAGTGAGCGTGCCGGGGGTTGCAGAGAGAATTTTTTGTAAAGGTTTTATTTATTTGTCAGAAAGAGAGAGAGAGAATGAGCAGGGGGAGCAGCAGGCAGAGGGAGAAGCAGGCTCCCCGCTGAGCAAGGAGCCCGCCATGGGACTCAATCCCAGAACCCTGAGATCATGACCTGAGCCGAAGGCAGAGGCTTAACTGACTGAGCCACCCAGGTGTCCCAAGGAGAGAACCTGAAGTAGGCTCCGGGCTCAGAGTGTAGCCCGACTTGGAGCTTGATCCCACGACCCCGAGATCATGACCTAAGCTGAAATCAAGAGCGGGACACTTAACTGACCTAGCCACCCAGGTGCCCCTAATGATCTGAATTTGAATAGCAGCTGTTTATCCACCCCGGCTGGTGGTGCACCTCACTTAGCTGGTTCGCTGGTACAGTAGTGCCTTCAGGTTTTGAGTTGAGTCACTTAGGTATACCTAGATGTAGTTTTAAAAAGATCACATGGTTAGTTATGACTTGCTTCTAGTAAGAAGTTAGGTAAGTACAATTTTGGAGATTTGTGACTGAAACATAACGTGTTATTGCTGTTGGTAAGCAGATTCCCTTTCCTCATCGTTTCTTTGAGTAATAAGCTAGTTTCTGTAAGGCAGAAGACTGGTCCTTTCTCATCTTGGAGTTTGGCATGATGCCTTCCATAACAGTAGGTGCTCAGTCATCTCTGTTGGTGCTGTAAATTCGATAAGCATTCACTGCTGAACCTGCCCATTGCCAGTCTGGCCGAATACCCCAGAGCAAGCTTGTTCTGGGGAAACTACTAACCTCTGCATCACTTTACCATGTTTCTGTTTTGTTGAAATTAAACTGTGGTCCCAAAACGCATCATGGAAGATATGGCCTTATTGTATGTCTGCAAGTTTCTAACATGAGTCAAGGTGACTGCTGTGGGTGGTGCTGTTGATGCCTTGTGTCATAGGCCTAGGCAACATTTGAGGTTGTTAGCGTGCATTCTGTAGGGTTTGATTTTTTTGTTGTTTTAAAACTGCCTAGTGATTTGGGATCGTATGAAATACAGAAACAGTGCTCTACTTGCATGGCTTAGCACCTGGGTTGTGTGCTGGTTGGAATTGTAGTGCTTGGAGGGGACTTCATTAAATGCCTCATATTGACTTTGTTGATGGAATTTTCTGTGACGAAGCAATATTTTATGTTTTCAAGTAGCTTCATGATGGGCTTCTATTGTTTTCTAGTCATGCTTTGAAACACCTTGTCCACTACACGATTATTAGAAAAACATCCCCCTGTGTTTCTTTCAGTTCTTTAATGTTTTCATTTTGTATATTTTTGGTCCATTTAGAACTTCAGGTGGTATAAGGTGTGAGGTAAGGATTCAGTCTGGGATTTTTGTTCTCCCACAACAGGGTACTCAGTTGTTACACTACTGAGTATTGTACAATTATTATTGAATAATTATTGTATAATTATTCATTAAATACAATAGCATTTAATGAATACTTCTTACCCTAGTGATTTGAAATGCTACATCCATTTTTACCGAGTTCCTCAATATGCTTTGTCAGTTCCTGCACTTTCTCCTCTGTTCAGTTATTAGGTTAATTTCCTCAGGTCAGCACCACACTGTTTTAACTATTGTAGCTTTATAATATTTCAGTATTTGATAGGGACGCCCCCTACACTTTAGTCTTTTTCAGAATTGCCTTGTCTGTCTTTGCTTGGTTTTCCTTAAAGAACTTTAAAATCACCTTGTCTAGTCCCTTAAAGGAATTATTGGGGGTGCTGAAAAGAAAACCTCCTATGGTGAATGACCCTGGATTCTTAGCATCCCATCTGTACTGTAAGTCTGGAGACTTGGTTTTTGACCTAGTTTTGACATTAACTGACTCTGTAATAAAAAGTTAGATTTATGTTTTACAGTTCTGCAGATGTTTGTAGGTGCTCTTAAAGAATTACTGTGTACTTGCAGTTTTTTTTCCCTTTGCTTTCTCAATCAGTAGATACAACTGTTAGAAGAATCCTCAAATTTTTTTAGTATCACAGAGGGGTCCTTGATACTTTCAAAAGTTGGGAACAACAGGGGCACCTGGGTGGCTCAGTCGGTTGGGCGACTGCCTTCGGCTCAGGTCATGATCCCGGAGTCCCGGGATCGAGTCCCATATTGGACTCCCGGCTCTGCGGGAAGTCTGCTTCTCCCTCTGACCTTCTCTCCTCTCATTCTCAGTCTCTCTAATAAATAAATAAAAAATCTTTAAAAAAAAAAAAAGTTGGGAACAACTGAGAGTTCTCTAAGCTCTTTTCTGTTCTAAAATTCAGTTCTAAATAATAAAAGGTGGTATATCATCAATCCAATCAAGGATTGAATTTTAATCTTTGTAGCCACTGAAAAGGCTACTCTACCAAGAGAAGCTGCAGAAATGTTTCTTGGCAAGATCATTTGTCTGTTTCTTTCTTTTCCTCTGTAAGCAGTTGGTGTTTTGAAAGGAAGCATATTGTCTAGATTTTCAAAGTTCTCTAAAAACAGGATGGAGGAGTGCGTTATTTTCGAAGCCTCTAACACGATTGCATCTTAAGCAGAATTAAGTGCTTTTGAAAGCTTGAATTTGTGTTGTCATAGTTGAACATTATGATTGAAATAACTATGTATGTATCTTCTTTCCTTTCTGAGTGTTCATTGTTAGGTCCTTCGAGAGCCTCTGGTCAGAATGATTTAGTTTATGGGAGAAGACAATCAAGGTCGTGATAATTCTTAAAAGCCAAACTTTACATTTTGAAGGACAAGTCACGTCTATAATTTGTATAATTCTATAACAGATTGGAAAATAGCAACAAATGATGAGAGAAAATTGACCTTCATCTGTTGGCGAATGGCAGGCACCACTAAATTAAAGTGAGTTTTTAAAATGAAAAGATGACCTTTTTTAAAAAGATTAATTTATTATTTGAGAACAAGAGAGAGCAAGCACATGTGCATGGGGGGTGGAGGGATGGGATGGGGCAGAGGGAGAGAGAAAAGTACAAACAGACTCCTGGCTGAGTGCAGAGCCCTATGTGGGGCTTGATTTCAAGACCTGATATCGTGACCTGAGTGGAAATCAAGAATCAAATGCTTAACCAGCTGAGCCATTAAGGCGCCCTGAGAGATGACAATTTTTTTGGCTCCTTTTCGAAAATTACTTATAGAATTCATTGATTTAAAGTTGCTAGTTAAAACAAAAACAAAACAAAACAAAAAAAGCCCTAAAAAGATTTACCAGAAATCCTATGATTCTATGAAGAATAATATTCTGAAGTAGAGGGAAGGTTTGGGATATGTTGAGTCTAGTTATACTAGACTCAATCTATTTAAGAAATGTAAATAATGTTGAAGAAGGAATGAATATGATAATTAGATAAACCGATATAAATTACCACTATTGGAATTAGAAAGGTTCGGGAGAGGGTTTAGGAAAACAAAATATAAGCAGAAAATCGTAAGAGTGAAAGTCAGTTCATTGAATCCTCAAATGTTGCTCGTGTGCTAGATAGGAATAGAGTATCCCAGGAGTGTGAGACTTCTTCAGATAAAGAGCTTGAGTTTACATTTCCTTTTTGAAGAGTACACGTGACTAGAATCAACCAGAATCAGAGACCCAATTGCACATTCCCAGGAGGGAAAGTGGCCCCTTTTGGGTAGTGCCTGCCTTGGACTAGTCAGCCGTGCCCAGGAGGTGGGGGTGGGGGTCCCAAAGTCAGGGGCTTCAGAGAGTCATTAACCCCTCATGTTTCTGCTAAAGCCAAACAGTACCCTAAAACTGGCTTCCGGTTCAGTTGTCATCACAGATTGCATTTTGGGAAATATGTATTTTCTTCCTTGGAATCTTTGTGGTCTTTTGGATTCTTTGCAGTCTTTTTTTTTTTTTTTTAAAGATTTTTTATTCAATTATTTGACAGAGAGGGAGAGGTCACGAGGTAGCAGAGCGGCAGGCAGAGAGAGAGGGGGAAGCAGGCTCCCCGCTGAGCAGAAAGCCCGATGAGGGGCTCGATCCCAGGACCCTGAGATCATGACCCGAGCCGAAGGCAGAGGCTCAACCCACTGAGCCACCCAGGCGCCCCTGGATTCTTTGCAGTCCTAAAAAAAACTCAATTTACAGTGTATACTTCCACCAGTAAAGTGCAAGAGTGTCTGTGTCTCCCCATCCTGGCCAGCCCTGGGGTTTTTCATATTAATCTTTGCTAATCGCAGAAGCGACAATGGTGTAACACATTGTGGCTTTAATTTGCACTTCTTCAGTATCATGGAAGGTCGGCCGTTTTTTCATGTCCGCTTTTCCGTCAGGTCAGCCGTTGGGGTGGACAGTTACTTAGTTCCCCTGTTTTTGTTCAGCCAGATTGGTGGGCTGCGGGGAGTCTTTTGTTTGGTTGAGTATTACTTTGGAAAAAGTTCCAGCTTGTCCTGCCAGGCATCAAATTAGCAGTAACAGTGGTTCCTTGCAGGACTGGCTTAGGTGGATGGCGTGGGCAGGCAACTGTCGAGCATTAAAGGGAAGGGATCACAGAGCGAGGTGTCACAGTGGGAACCGCTGTGATTGGTAGACAGCAAACCGTTTCTGCAAGTGGAGCTCAGCAGGGATCAAGGACTGTATGGTTTAGGAAGGTACTTCCGGAGGCAAGCAGCCGCGTCCTCTGAAGGCTTAGGTATTTGGGCCTGGTGCGGCAGTGCCAACAGATGCATTCGCATGAGCGGTCCTGCTGTTTAACCTTACTTGAATGTTCGCTCTACAATTGGTACCACAGTACTACTTGCAGAGTGATTTCGCTTATACCTAGTATTTAAACCTTTCCCTGGGTTATTTTTTCAAAGCGCAACATAACTGGGCAGATTGATAAGTGTAGTTCTCTCAAAATTAAGTTAAAAACCATTGTGTTAGTATAGGCTGGTTGGAGTGTGTGTATAGGTCTGAGAGTGTTCAGTCTCAGGCTTTGGCTTGTCTTGAACACAGATGACTGCACTCCTTTGGGCTGGATGTTTCTTTGGATGTTAATATTCATGAGCACCGTCATCACGCTTCTTACATTGAATTAAAGCCAAGGTAGGGTTGTCGGAAAGCGTTTTTGCATTTCTTTGGCGTTACTTCCTTGACTGGCCTCTCTCCGTCCCTGGGGTTCTGCCAGGGCCCACGATGGTTTGCTTTGTTAGCTCTCAGTGTGCAGGAGTGAATGGAAAACGTAAACATACTGCTGTTCCCGTATGTCGGACTTTCCCCTTCCCCTTTGCAACCAGTTCCTTTGGGAAAGCTGAAACTCGAAGACCCAGGTCTGAATTGCATTTTAACAGTATTTCTCATTAATATGCTTTGTCAGTCCTCCGTTTGCAAGAAAAGGAGGATGTTCTTGGTTTGAAGGCTGACTGCTCTGATTTCCATCCTGTTAATTTCTTATCTGTGACCCTCTGTTGAAGAAGTGCCCCCCCCATTTAATCACACTCAGAAGAAAAGGTGAAACTTCTGATATCTTTTTTTTAATTGTGTTTTAATAAGATTGCCACCTCATCCTCTCTGTATAACGATGTAATGTGGTATTTACTTTTGCTTCAGTATTTTTTTTGAACTTGGACCTTTTTTACTTGAGAAAAAAGGCTAAGGCAGGCATCCAGTGGAAGTTGTTGATTATTCTCTTTACATGTCTTTGCTCCTACAGATGTCATCTTTAAAAGTACGTTTTAAACCAGAAATATCCCCTGGAAATTTACTTGCAGAAAGCAGTCTGGATGAGATTTAAGTGCTATGTAGATCTATATGAGATCACCGGGTGAGGTCACCAAGGAAAAGTTTCGATAAACACATTTGAAATCTGGGAATCTCATAATTCTCTGGTTTTTCCTATATAAAAAGTGGGAATGAAATGCCATACGAACTTCATTCTTTCAGCAGCTAGTTACTGAATACCTGCTATGTGGCCACGTACTATTCTCTGCACTGGAGGTAAATCCGTGAGCTAAATACTAAAAAAATCCCTACCCTACCCTCAGAGCTGACATTTTAGGCAGTAAAGGAGATAAGTTAGTTAATTACACACATACACAGAGCGTGTCAGAAGATGAGAGGTACTATGGAGAAAAAGAAGTCATTAAAAAAGTTGCAATTTTATGTCAGGGTTGAGTCAGGGAAGATGGAATTCAAATAGAGATTTGAAGGAAACATGAGGGATGTGGGGTGGGTGGCGAGGAACAGTCCAGGAGAGGTCATGGCAGATGCAAAGGTCTTAGGGCTGGCTGCTCCCTTGCGTGTAGAGAGAGTGGAAGGAGGCCAGAGCAGGGAGGTGGCCTGAAGAAGAATGAGAGAGATGGGGACAGAGTGGGTAGCAGGAGGGAAGGAGGCAGGCGCTGTAGCTCTCCCAGGTCATCGGAAGGGTTTTGGCTTTTATCTGAACGAGATGAACAGCCACTGAAAGGTTTTGAATGGGGGAGAGACATGATCCGACTTTCCTTTTGATAGAATTGGGAGCAAAGGATAGAGGCAGGAGACCAGCCAGGTAGAGGCGTCGGGTGAGAGCTGCCGGACACCCTGGGTTAGGATGGAAGCCGCCGAGGGGGGAGGAGCCGTCTGATTTGGATGGATTTAGAAGGCAGAACCACCAGCAGGATTTCCTGATGGGTCCCGTGGGGGGTGGTGTGAGAAGTCGAGGATGCGCAGGTTTTTTGACCTGAGCATCTGTCACTGTGGAGCTGCCGTTAACCGAGACGGGGCACATTGTAGGTGGCATTTAACGGGGCAGGTTAAACCTGAGCGCCTGTTAAACCTCTACGTGAAGCTGTCGAGGCCACTGTCCGGGATCCCGCCTCGAAGTTCAGGGGCGTGGTCTCCGCCGGAGACGTAAATTTGGGAGTTGGCAGTGTGCATTTGGCGTTAAAACCGTGAGCGGGATGAGACCAGGAAGAGCAGGAGTGCGGATGTTGGAGAGTGTGGAGAGCAGGAGTGTGGAGAGCCAAGGTCCAGGGACTGAGTTATGGTTCTTCAGTTTGGGGAAGCTTTAGGAGCCACTGGGTGTTGATGCCTGTAGCTCTTGGTTACTCCTCGACGTACTACTTCTCTACCTGGTTCACTGTTACATTTTAATCCCGGCATACTCCGCTTTACTTCGGGATAGACGTCTGGCTGGAGGACACATTAGGTAGTAGTTCTCAAGGACCTAGGAGGAGACACGGAGTTTTACTCTTCTGCTTTCCACATCAGACTGATTCTAGATTGTTCTGGGTTTTGCCTGATACTTTCTAAACTTTGCTATATTATGGCTTCAGTGGAGTTTCTGATGTCACCAAAGTGCTTTAACTTTTAGTCTCTGATGAGATACTATCTCATTCTGACAATTGACTTTTTTTTTAAAGCAAATAGTTAATATTAATTTAAATCACATTTACTTTTCAGGAAATATTTCAGAATACTAGGATTATTTTTGTGGTTTTTTTGTTGCTGCTGTTGTTGTTTTTAGAGTACATCCCAACAGTTTTTTTCATGGAATTACATAGAAGTTTTACTTTACAATGCTTTCTCATTTCTCTGTCTCTAATACAAAGACATTCTTTATCAATTACCTGCCGAAGGGTAATTTGATGAAGATAAATGTTCAGGGGTGTGTGTGTGTGTGTGTGTGTGTGTGTGTGTGTGTTACAGAGAAAATGTTTTCACAATGAAATATATTGTACAACTATGTCAGTATTTTTAGTGCTTTTCTTCAGTTTTTTCTTTTCACAAATTGATTACAACAGTCTGATGCTTGCATCACGGGAAGTGGTCCTTAAGTTTCAATAGCATGTTCAGTCCTGTTTCTAGGGCCGGTGTGATTTAAGTGAGTCCCTGCCCTGCTGCCGTGTAATTCTGGTTCAGTGCGTGAATGAATGCACTTAGGTGAACGTGTGTGTGTGCGCGCGTGCGTGTGTGCGTGCCTGTGTGTGTGTGTGTGTGTGTGGTGGGAGGCCGAGGGTTGTACCATAATGAAGATGGTGAAGGGAAAAAATACTTGACCTCATAGATGGAAGGCTCACATGTGAGATTTTCTACCTTCTGCCTTACAGAAGCGTTCGTTTTGGCCCAGAGCGGCTCAGCAAAAAGCACAGGCTTCCTTATGTACTTCCTGAGTTTCCTGGTTCCGGAGTGGGAAGGTGAGAGTTTTGGGGGAAGTCCCACCTCCTGATGATGATGGAGGAGAAACCAGCGAGGGCCCAAGCACTTGCTGTTTACAATTACGCCTTCATTTTTCTAGACCATTTACTAAGCCACCTGAAATTTGCTTTGTCTTAAATTTTTATTTTACATTATTTTTACTATTAATCTTGAGGCTTCTTTTAGGTCAGTTCCAGATATTTTTCTATAATTGATCATATTTTCTTATTATATCACCTCTAGCATTTATTTCATTTGAGATTCCCTTGCAGGCTTATTTGTCTGCCCTTTCTGGGTCATTTTCCAGTAGAATCCAAGCTGCACAAACACAAGAAATTGTCTTTTACTGTGTTCAATGCCCAGTACCCGAGTAGTAGTACATAATCGGTATTCAGGAAATAGTCTTGTATCAATAAATACTATAGACACTGCTTTGTATGCCTTTGTGTTCATTGTCATAAGAATTTTATCCCATAGTTAAAAAGTCTTCTGAAATGCTACCCAGGTGATTGCATAATAGTTTATTTTATATATCTAGCGTAAATTTGCTTTCAATTAATTCTTTTGTTTGTCGTATTTAATTTCTTCTCTGTTATTATTGGAAATAACATTGAAGGGAGAATATCTTTATGTATAGATTTTTGCTCACATTTGTGTTTATTCCTTTAAGATATATTACTGAAAGAATTATTATTTGAAATAATTCAAGTCCAACCATGTGCTGACGATGGAAGTATAACGATTTACACCCCCACTGGCATTTTAGAAGAGCCCCTTTCTTCTAGGATTTGATCTCTAAAGCTGTTTCCTTCCCGTTTTGTGCTCATTCCCTTTGGCAGTCCCATCAGTTGCTGCTTCTACAGCCGGTGCTGGTGATTGTGGCCTCTTATCCCAGGCTCTAACTCGGTGGGTACTAGATACTGGAGATCCCCTGTACCTCAAGTTTGCATTCCCCAACAGGGTAATAATTGTCTTTCCATCAAAATCTGTTCCCTACTGCTCTGTTCCCTTTCGAGATCAATGGAAGTAACATCGTTTCAGCACCCAAGTTGGAAATGTGGGGGTGATACTCAGTCCTTCCCTTTCCCTCTTTATCCTTAACTAGTTGGTGCATGTCCCTTCATTTACATGCTCTTTGCTCCTGTTTCAGTTTAAGCTGATTACCACCTCTTCCCTGGACAATTAGGTTATTGTTCTCACCTCCTTGGTCACTTTTCTCTAATGCATCATCCTTACTGCCAAAGCTGTCTTCCTGAGAAGCCCGTCTTCTATTGCTGTCCCAATTAAATTCCTTCAGACTCTCCCAGTTGCTTACAGATTGGAGTTTGAACTTCAGCAGGGAGTGTGTGCTCAGCTCGCCCCGTGTGCAAGTCTGCCCTTCACCATTTCCTGTAGTGAAGGCTTTTCCTCCGCCTTATTCTCCAGGTGTGTTGAACCATTGGAGTTCCACATTTGTGTCTTAGCTCTTCTGTCCTTCAGAGGCTGGATGGACTCTGCCTAGAATACTGTCCCTCACTTGTTCACTTAACACTCGTTTGTAAATTCAGCTCCAAGAAGGCTTTCTTACTGTTTTGTAGTGACAGCTTCCTTTTCTGAATGACTGTAGATGGTGTTTAAGCACTTCGATTGACAGAATCTTCAAGATCAGTGTTGGTAATATTCATTTATAGGTTTGTAAGCTATAGGCTGTGTGATTGAACATTATTTGTCCTTGATCCCATGACACTGACCATAGAAACTATTGTAGAAAAGATATTTAACACATATTAGTTGAATTAATGAAAATCTTTGAGTTGATGTCTGTTGGGTATTCTTTTTTTTTTTCTTTTTTAAGATTTTATCCATTTATTTGACAGAGGGAAAGAGACCACAAGTAGGCAGAGAGGCACGCAGAGAGAGAGGGGGAAGCAGGCTCCCCGCTGAGCAGAGAGCCTGATGTGGGGCTCGATCCCAGGACCCTGAGATCACGATCTGAGCTGAAGGCAGAGGCTTTAACCCACTGAGTCACCCAGGCGCCCCTGTTGGGTGTTCTTCTTTCCTTTCTGCTTCAGTCTGGTCTGGTTAATATCATTTCCCTTCAATCTGAAGAACTTTAGCATCTTTTGTAGTATGGATCTGTTTAGCTTTGGTTTATTGGAAGGTGTCTTTAGTTTGCTTTCTTTTTTATTTTTAAATAATTATAGTCTCACAGGAAATTTCAAAAAATTTACAGTCCTGCGTACCGTCTATTCAGCTTTCCCAAATGGGGACTATACCTGGTACTACAATATCAAAGCCAGGTAATTAATATTAGTATAATACAATTAACTAGGTTACAAACCTTATTCACGATTCACTGTATTTTCAGTTACATTGTATGTAGGTGTAGTTCTATAAAATTTTATTATGTGTAGATTTGTGTCACCATTGCCACAATCAAGATGTGGTACTGTTTTATCACTGTGCAAGATCTCCCTTGTGCTTTTTCTTTGTAATCTCATCTACCCTGCTTCCTGGTCCCTATACCCTATTCTCTCTGTCTGTAGTTGTGTTATTTTGAGAATGTTACATGCATTGAATTATACTGTATGTAGCCTTTTGAAATTTATCTTTTTCATTTAGCAAAATGTCCTTAATAAAAATGGGCAGAGGACCTGAATACACATTTTTCCAAAGAAGACATACAAATGGCCAACAGATACATGAAAAGAAGCTCAGCCTCACTAACCATTAGGGAAATGCAAGTCAAACCACAATGAGATATCAACTCATACCTGTCAGAGTGCTACTATCAGAAGAACAAGACATCACAAGTGGTAGTGAGGATATGGGGACAAGGGAACCCTCATGCACTATTGATGGGAAAGTAAATTGGTGCAGCCACTATGCAAAACAGTGTGGAGTCTACTCAGAACATTGAAAATGGAACTACCATATGATGCAGCAGTTCTGCTTCTGGGTACCTAACAGAAGAAAATGGAAACACTAATCCAAAAAGATATATGCAACCCTGTGTGCATTGTAGCATTATTTACAATGGGAGCAACTGAAGTGCCTATCAGGAGATGAATGGATAAAGAAGAGCGCTCCACATATATAAGAGATTATTGCTCAGCCATTTGCAACAACATGGATGGACCTAGAAGGTATTATGCTAAGTGAAATAAGACAAAGGATAACAAATACCTTGTGATTTCACTTGTCTGTGGGATCAGAAAAATAAAACAAAAACAGATAGACTCATAAATACAGAGAACAGACTGGTGGTTGCCAGAGGGGGAGAAAATGGGGGAGGGGAATTAAGAGGTATAGATTTCCATTGATAAAATAAGTCACAGAGATGAAAAGTACAGCATAGGGAATGTAGCCAAAGATATCGTAATAACTTTGGTGACGAGAGTAACTATACTTATCCTGGTGATCATTTCATAACATATGTAAATGTTGCATCACTATGTTGGACGCTCGAAATGAATATAACCTTGTATGTCAGCTATACCCCAATTAAAAAAGGTTTCACCAAACCCAAGATAATAAACTAATTAAAACTGACTATACGGGTATGGCACTTTTTATTTAGAAGACTTTATAAACAATTCTGTCTTCTCTGGAAATCATGTTCTGCAGCTGTGATCAAAGATAGGAATAAGAGGTGAAACGAGTCATCTTGCTCAGATGTCTGAGTAATATCATTTTGCAAGATGGGCTCCATTTTAATTTACAGAAACAATTTTGAGTAAAGTCAAGTGAATTAAAAAATTTTTAAAGTGAATTAAAAATAAACTGCAGCAGTGAACAGATTCCTAGTTCAAGAAATACTAACAATTGAAAGTGACATCATTTTTCTTAATCCACTATATAATCCATAAATATGTGGGGACGATATAATAGGAGTGGTAATATTTACTACATTCCTAAATATCTACAGTAGTACTTACGCCCACCTAATAAAAAAATGAGCCAGAAATATACTCAGACTGTGCTTCTAGGAGCATGTTTGTGACCCGTTTATAATACAGTGTATCTCATGTCCTGCACCATAATAACATTTTATTACAAAAACAGAAACAATCCAAAATGCTCTTACAGCCCACTCAGATTATTGTGTGTGTCAATAGTTCTTCCTTTTTATTGCCGAGTAGTAAACCATGGTATGGATGCAGCCATCCACCCAAATAACATTTGAGCTCCTTGTAGTATTTTTGTATCATGAATAAAGCTGCCAAATTTTAATTTCTCTGGAATAAATACCCATGAGTGTGATTACAGGGTCCTATGGCAAATGCACATTTAATTTTGTAAGAACTTGCAAACTGTTTTCCAGAGTAGTTGTACCCATTTTACATCCCCGCCAGCAGTGTATGCGTGATCTAGTTTCTCTGGATCCTCATCAGAACTTGGTATTATTACTGGTTTTTATTTTAACTGTTCCAATATGTGTATAGTGATATCTCATTGTGGTTTTAATTTGCATTTCCCTAGTGGCTAATGATGTTGACCGTTGATGTTGGATATTAATAATGATTACCATTTATGTCTCCTCTTCAATGGAATGTTTCTTTATGTCTTTTGCTCATTTTATACTTGGATCGTTTGCTTTTTTTTTTTTTTTTTAACTGCTGAGTATCGTGATTCTTTATATATTCCAGATAGGAGGCCTGTGCTGCATATTCAGTTTCCAAATATTTTCTTCCTGTGTGTAGCTTGTTTTCCTCCTCTTAACAGAGTCTTTGCAGCTCAAGAGTTTTAAATTTTGATGCTTTTGTTTTTGAAAGTATTTTTGCTGGATAAAAATTCTGACTTTTTTTTTCTCTTAGCATTCTAAAAATGTCACTCCATTGCACTCTGCTTTTCATTATTTCTGATAAAAATACATGTCTTATTGCTGTTCCCAATATTCAATATGGCTTTTTTCCTGCGGTGGCTTTGGATATTTTCTCTTTATCTTTGGTTTTCAGCAGTTTGGCTGTGTTTTGCCTAGGTGTGGTTTCTTTGTATTTATCCTCCTTGGAATTGAGTGAGCTTCTTGGATTTGTAGGTTGATGTCCTTCATCATAATCTAGAAAGCTCTCAGATGTTGTTTCCTCAGAAATTTCTTTGTCCCATTCTCCCCCTTCTCACCTTCCAAGACTCCCAATTACACCATTGAGCCATTTGATGTTGTGACACACATCTTGAGAAGTTTTATTGTTTGTTTTTATATTATTGGGTTTTTTTCCCCCTTTTCAGATTTTGCAGAACCTTCTGCTGTTTCCAGTTTGCTGTTAAGCTCATTGTCGTAGTTATTTTGGAAGTTGTAATTTTCATTTCCAGCTCTTCTGTTTAGCTGTTTAGTTTCTGTTTTATTCCGCTGAAATCCTTCCCTGTTCATGTTCATCTGTTCATCTTTCCCACATGATTCTTCAGTACATTTAACATAGTCATGTCTGCTGATTACAACATCAGGCTCATATATGGGTGCATGGGAATAGAAACTATATGACTATTTTTTTCTCTTTTCTATGAATCATATTCTTCTCTTATTCCATAATTTTTTATTGTGTACTGGTCTTTGTGTGTAACAAACAGTAAAGACTGGTGAATATCTACCTCCCCTCCCTCACCCCAGGAAAGGGCTTGTCTCTTTTTTTGGTCATGCTGCTAATGTGGGGGACTTAGCTGGGCCTGGACTTTGCTGTAGCAAGAGTTAGATTGAGTTCATCATTACCTCCAAATATTTTGAGAATGGGATCAGGACTTTTGTTTTTGGCAGAGCTTCAGAATGATCCCCGTAAGACCTTGGAGGTCTCTATGTTTTAGAGTTAGGCTGCCAACTTTCTGAACAAGGAGGGACTTTCTCTTAGATTTATAGCTTAGCTGCTAGTTTTAGGGACACTAATGAGTTTTCTTTGCTTTCCAGTCTATGACTTTCTTCTCCTCAGGAGATCTCTCTTTGCCCTCCTGTTTTTTGACTTTTTTTTTTTTTCTAACTAGAGAGCATGAGCGAGAGAGAGCAGAGGGACAGGGAGAGGCAGAATCTTAAGCAGGCTCCATGCCCAGAATGGAAGCCCACACAGGGCTCAATCTTGCGACCCTGAGACCATGACCTGAGCTGTGACCTAGAGTCAGCCACTTAACCAACTGAGCCACCCAGGCACCCCTGCCTTACTGTTTTTCAGTTCTCTTTTCTTCCAGCTGCTCTGCATCCAGGGAGATAGGGAGCCTGCGATAGGGAGGCTTGTGTTCTCTCTTTGTATACACTGTCTATATGTATTTGGTAAAGACCCAAGTGAAAGAGTTGGCAGGTGAGTGCGGACGTGCCATGTGTTTGGGGCTCCTTGACATTCTAACCCAACACTTTGGCTCACGTGTAGACCTTAAAAGTTGGTTAATGGGCGGGCACCTGGATGGCTCAGTCAGTTAAGCATCTGCCTTTGGCTCCGGTCCTGGGATCGAGCCCCATGAAGGGTTCTCTGCTCTGTGGAGAGCCTGCTTCTCCCTCTCCCTCTCCCCTCCACTCATGCACTTGCTCTGTATTTCTCTCTCTCTCTCTCTCTCTGTCAAATATAAGAAAAAAGTTGCTTAACAGTTCAGCTGATATTTTCTTACTCTTACTTATGGCAGATTCTTCTTGTATCTTTGCTAGGGATGAAATCAGTTGTGGCTCACCGGTCTCCTTGGAAGGCCTGGTGAATATCTGGTATTTACTCGGAATCATTTTCTTTCTGTTCTGAGCTTTTTTTAATGAGTCTCTTTTTTTTCTTTTTTCTTTTCCCTTCTTTTTGAAACTTGTGGTTTTATAGCTTTATTCAGCTTATTCTCATTGTTATGGAAATTTGTTGTACTAATTTTTTTCCTTAGTTACAGATATGTTTAACATTTTACTAATGAAGCATCAGTAGCTTCTGTATTAATTTCTGATCCTTAGGCAACCTGTTTCCTTAAGCAGTAGTCTTAAAAACCTTTTGATTATGTATTTCATAATAAAATAAGCACAGAAGCCAATATATGTACATCTTACAAATTATAGTTATATACTACTTTATTGAACTGGTTTTTTTTTTTCACATTTTAAGACGTTAAGCTTTATAAGAGTCTTGAAATTTTTTAAAATTTTGTATTCATCCGATACTGTTGATAGTGGATATAAATGTATTTCAGTTCATTGCTTTGATGGCTGAAAAATAATTTAAGTTAAGTTCTTGTAGATCTGTTTAGATTATGATTGTATTTAACTCATCTAGCTGACAAGAGTACACATGTCAACGTCACCATTTTCTTCTTAGCTTATTCTTGTATTATCAATATTTCATCCTCTTGTTGTTCCAGGAATCTCTTTTTTTTAACACTTCTCTTCCATTTTGTGAGAATTAGTTTCACTGAAGCTGGTGAAGATGGTTTGTAATTCCTCTTGCCCTGGCCCCCACAGTCTGAAACCCTGCAGAACCTCAAGCCTGCCAGTAGTTCCGGAGCCGGAACCAGGATCCTGCTTTCCATGTAGGGAAATTTTATACTGCCGGAGAGGAAGACTTTCCTCTGCCCTTTGAGATCCTTCTAGCTGGACTTAGAATCAAATTGACCTGAGACAGATGCTTGGGAGAAAGATCAAATCCAATAGCATACCAGAGGGGAATACACACTTTGAGATATGAAATTTCAAAGACGGTGAGGCAACATGAATGAGCTAAGGGGAGGGGTAGGGCCTGAGGCTACAAAGGGGAGGAAGGCCATTAGCAGGAA
>CM052810.1:66445631-66464628 GCA_028533885.1 Nasua narica | reverse complement strand
TATACCACATCTTCTTTATCCATTCATCTGTTGATGGACATCTAGGTTCTTTCCATAGTTTGGCTATTGTGGACATTGCTGCTATAAACATTCGGGTGCATGTGACCCTTCGGATCACTACATTTATATCTTGAGGGTAAATACCCAGTAGTGCGATTGCTGGGTCGTAGGGTAGCTCTATTTTCAACATTTTGAGGAACCTCCATACAGTTTTCCAGAGTGGCTGTACCAGCTTGCTAAATGTCTCATTTTGATTGAGAGATTTACTTAGTATCGCTAGGACCTAAAGAAGAACAGTAAGTTACCTATAACCCAAGGCAAAGAAAAGGAGATGGTCTCTTTCTCTTGTCCCAAAGATTATGTTAAACTTTATCCACACACAGCAGCGTTTCTCTGATTCTCCTTAGAGACTGGGTATATACTCATAGTCTTACGCACATAACTTTCTGGCCGATGTCCAGTGGGATTTAAGTTACAGGGTGTCATACTGAATCACGCTCAGCAGAGATGGAGGCAGAATGCTTCCCTGGCCTGGGAGGTAGGATAGGACACAAGTATCCGGCTCTCCAGACTGGTTAACCAAAAGCCAGCTACTTAAAAAAACTCATGTGTATCGAAAATACAAAACAGAATAAGATTAGGAGCTCTAACCCTTGTGCCATATGGCGACAAGGCAGCATCAGTAGTTGGGGGACCAGACAAAACCACCTATTTAGTATAATAATAAGATATCCTCTATAGGGGCGCCTGGGTGGCTCAGTGGGTTAAAGCCTCTGCCTTCAGCTCAGGTCATGATCTCAGGGTCCTGGGATCGAGCCCCGCATCGGGCTCTCTGCTCAGCAGGGAGCCTGCTTTCCCCTCTCTCTCTGCTTGCCTCTCTGCCTACTTGTGATCTCTCTCTCTCTCTGTCAAATAAATCAATAAAATCTTTTGTAAAAAAAAGATATCCTCTATAAACAGAACTTTGGAAATATAGATCAACTACTTCTTTTCATGGTTGGAGTCGACCACTCACAGCAGATGGTCAGGTGCTTGGTTCAGTGTTGGGAGGGTAGCGGGAAGGAGAGGGAATAGAAGCATCCTATGGGAAGTCAAAGCTTACTTGGATACCAAGGCAGAGATTTTTTGGTGCCTTGGCTGCCTTTATATACTGATAAAACACAGAAACGAGGTAGCCTTGGCTTGTTGGCATATTTACAAATGCGGCTCATGGGGGAACATTTACCAGTAGGAATGTGGGAGGCAGAGCACTGGCCAAGTCAGAGATTGAGCTTCTAATGTCTCCTTAGGTCCCTGGCAAAGCTCCTGTGCGGGTAATCTGGGATCTCTTTGTCTTGATCTCTGACTATAAAATGTGAAGAAGTTAGTCTATATCTCCCGGGTTCCATTTATCCAAAAAAGTTCATTTTATTAAATAGCTCGTTTTGTCTGGCTGGTCAAAATAGGGAAGGAAAATAGTTCCTGGCAAAAGCGTCTTCAAGACTCCTAGAGTAGTACCGTGCATCCGGATCAATTTGAATCACAACAAAGAAACAGAAAACTGATGTATGCTCAAATATACAATATATTCTGTCTCGTCAGATGTCCTGAGTATCCGGTTATATGGGCAGCAGGGCCTTATAAAGACATTTTTATAAATGTCTTTTATAATGAATAAATGTCCTTATAAAGAATACATTTTTTTTTAAAGATTTTATTTATTTATTTGAGAGAGAGAGAGAAAGCATGAGAGGGGAGAAGAAGGTCAGAGGGAGAAGCGGACTCCCCACGGAGCTGGGAGCCCGATATGGGACTCGATTCCGGGTCTCCGGGATCATGACCTGAGCCGAAGGCAGTTGCCCAACCAACTGAACCACCCAGGCGCCCATAAAGAATACATTTTTAAAACATTTCACATCTCATAAGAACTTAGTAATTTATTTAAATAAAAAAAATCCAGACAAAGTATAAGAATCAATTTAGATAAATTTAGATAAATAAAAGTAAATGGTGGAAAGTTCTAGAACAGAAGGGTTTTTTTGGTTTGTGTGTGTGTGTGTGGTTTTTTTTTTTTTTTTTTTTGGTAGCACTCATCACCCTCCCCCATGACACCCAGAAGAGTGGAGGAAAGAGACCCAAGAATTGTTCTTAGCGATTGTTCTTTGCCAAGATTTCCCTTTACTTCTCTATATTCTCACCTATGACAGATTGCTTTTCATCACTTATACTGGCTTTGAGGTTTCTCCCTTCAGCAGAGAAACTGCAAGACAGGAGCCAAAGGGGAAAACTTGGGTGAGGAGAAATCTCAACCTCAACGTCGAATCTCTGCCTTTTCAGTTAGACCCCCATATCAGCTTCCACCTCAAGTGTCTTTCGGTGCCTTTTTGTAGCCCACAAAAGGGAAATCATCCTTTCTTATCTCAGAATGCCCTCCAAAAATAGGTACTTGACAGGTTTTAGGTATTATCATGTTATTCTGCAGACATGAATCTGCTGTTTTTTCCCCCTGGGATACTTGCATGGTTATTGAGGCTGCTGAGCAATTTTTAAAAGTGATGGAGTGCTTCCCGTAAACCTTGAGTAAGGACCTCCGTTTTCTCATCTGCTATGCTTAATGAGTAGCAGATCCCATGTGCCAGGCCTGGTGCTGCAGGGTCTGTGATGCCGTGTCCCCCTCCCCTGCCCACCACCAAGTCTTTTTAATTAAGTTATTTAATTTAATTTAATTTCTCCCAGGTATGGGAAATACCTACAGTTTAGTGCTTGTCACACTGGGTTGTAACTTAATTTATATGTCTTTGTCTCTCACTAAACCATGAATTCCCTGAGTAAAGAGATTGTGTCTTTTTTTTTTTTTTTTTAATTTTATTTATGTGTGTCTGTGTGTGTGAGAGAGAGAATGAGCGGGGGGAGAGGGAGAAGCAGACTCCCCGCTGAGCAGGGAGCCTAATGCAGCATTCGATCCTAGGACCCTGGGATCATGGCCTGAGCCAAAGGCAGACGCTTAACTGAATGAGCCACCCCTAAAGGGATTGTGTCTTATTTTTGTCTACTCTTTGTATTGGCACTGGCTAAAGAATAGTAAAAATGCACTAAGTGTTTAGAGAGAAGATGACTCCAATATGGTAGTTTCTGAAAGGCAGCGGAATATCTAACTGAAAGAACAAAGCGTATCGGAGCTGGAGGGAAAGGAGGGAGCATATCTGTTTTTCTTAAGAGGAAACTGAGGCCCACCTTGACTGTGAAACCTGCGCATGGTCGTGTGGCATTAGTGACAGAACTGGGACTACAAGCCAGGTCCCCCTGTTCCTAATCTAATGTTGTTTCACTGTACCATCCTGTGTCTCATCATGTGGAAACATACCGACCGTGTTCGGAATAGCAAAATGTAATCATTTATCCCAGCGAAACGCTATTGATTATATCTCACCCAGTTTCCCCCGGCCCTCTCACCCCACCCTTCTCAGCTAAGAGGAGGTGAGGCAGTGGAGCTCTGGAAGGTAACGTAACCGGGTGGGAGTTGAGGAATCCTAGGCTCTTCCACTGGCTGTGGGAATGCAGTATCAGGGGCGAACATCTCCCGGGGAATGTCCTTGGCAGCACTGTGTCACTCGGTTCCGTACAAGTGTGGGGCCAGGACCACCTCTGCTTGGGTCACTCTTGAGTACAAAATTCACACATAGAAGTCAACATGATTAAAAAGCCACACATCTATCTGCAGTACGCACGCGTTCAGTTCAGAGTGGGTAATATGGTCTGCACCGTGTGATTTAGTCCTGCCTCGCCCGGGGCTTCGATTGCCTGGCATGCGGCAATCAGAGCAAAGGTGACCAGCGCATCAAGAACAGAAAAGACAGAATCATCAGCACCGTCGGGTTCTGCCGGCGGGGCGTGCTCTCAGAACTCACAGGTTGGTCTCTGTGGCGGCAGAGTGGAGAAAGGAACCCATGCCCAAATCTATTCATGTAATTTTGTACACTCAGCTGTCACTATCACTAATATCATTTGAAAATATGTCATAAAGACTTAATGCAGTTCATGTAAGTTACTCTGCATCCAGTGAGCCCTTCCTACAGTTGCAGTACAAGCTGGGGAATGATCACAGTTGTGGGTTTCAATTTAATTTATACTGTCCCGTGCGGTATACACCATGCACAAAAGTGATCTATTACCCATGCTAACAATCCACACTAAGTGTTACTCCTTTCTTTCCAAAATAGTTTGCTCGCTTTGGGGTCTGCATGCAGACACTTAGAGCACACTCAGATGTTCAGTCCTCAAGAGTATCAGTTTGCTTCCTTTTCCTTTTGTGAAGACACTTGGCTGCTTAAAGTCTTAACAAAAGGGGAAGCTCATATGTTCATCTTGTTCTTACCATGACGGCAGAGAGTTTCTCTTCCAGTTAGGATGTAAATAGTTGCAAATGAGCATTGCTTCCCTTCATAAGAAAGAGAAGAAGCCATCGATCTATTTCTCGAACAGTAAAGAGTAGCAAGCCCTCGTGAGGGACAGCCACGCGGGAGATGACCACACTGGGAGACTGTGGTAGGATGTGAGGTGTGTTATCCCGCCCCTTCTCTCCTTTGACACAGAAGGTGCTGGGAGGGCAGCAGATCGGCTGGCCCCCAGGACCCACATAAATATTACTGCTTCTAGAGGAAGGCTTGGAAACCCTTTTGTCCGCCTTTTGTAACCAGCAAAGGTCTGGGGGCCACGCGTAGTAGCAAAAGCAGGATGACGTCTTAGCCCCGCGGTCTCTCACTGACAGAAAACGGAGTTCTGCTTGTGTTCGCTGAGGAGCAGAAAGCTCCTATGCCCAAGGCAGGGGCAGATACAGGACGGAGTTTAGCTGCCATGGGAAAGAAAGGCACAGATGCTGAGGAGGCCCTGCTCCGTGGTCCAGGTCCATAGGCCCTTCCTGAGATAATAGGCTGGACCGGGAGAACCAAGAGCTTTCCCTGCCCCTACCATGAACTTCACATCTAGAAACAAAGCAACAGCAGTGCTCTGCTGGAAGGTGAGAGTGTGGAGAGGGGCTCCTTTATGACACAGATGTGAAGGGACTGCTGGGTGGAGTAGGAACACTAAGAAAAATCTGGCATTTCAGGCCCCACACCAGGTACAGGGTAGCTGAGGGATTTTGATGCTCTGCTACGTTGAATAATGGTAGGTTTATTCAAATCCTCTGTAGTAGGGGCATGCTGGAAGACCACGCAAGCCCAATTCCAGGCAGAAATACTGTTTGCCTAAGTTGCTAGTGTTCTACAAATGATGACCGGCATTGAGCAAAAAACTTAGGCCACAGAAGGCAAGAAAAACAACCCATCGTCAGGAGATAACACTAGCAGGAGCAGGCTCAGAGATAACTCAGAAGTGGGAACTCTCAGAAACTTTAAAATAACTGTGATTAACATAGTAAAGAATATAGTAGAAAAAGTGGACAATATGCATGGACTTGTAGAGAATATCAACAGAGATACAAAAACTTTTTTTAAAAAAGTTAAACGGAAACTACTGGAAACAAAAAACATGAGTTGGGTTTGTTAGCAAACTGGGCATAGCTGAGGAAAGAACCAGCTAATGGAAGCTTAAGTCAACAACGTAAAATGAAATTATTGGAGCAGATGGTATTTCTGTTTTTTAATTTTTTGAGGAACCACCATACCGTTTTCCACGGTGGCTGCTCCAGTTTGCATTCCCATCCGCAGTGCGCAAGGGTTCATTTTTCTCCACATCCTCACCAACACTTGTCATTTCTTGTTTTTTGTTCGTTTGTTTGATAATAACCATGCTGTCAGGTGTGAGGTTAAGATCTCATTGTGGATTTGATTTGCATTTCTTTGATTTAGTGATGGTGAGCATCCTCTCATGTGTCTGTTTTTAACTATTTGTTTTCTTGGTGTTTGAAATGGTATGTGCACCCCTATGTTTATTGCAGCATTATTTACAATAGCCAAGATATGGAAGCGACCCAAGTTTCCGCTGATAGATGAATGGATACAGAAGATGTTTTTATATTTATACATATAGATTTATATATATACATATCTTTATATATGTATATGTAAATATATGCTGAGTAGTACTAAATTATATATGATATATAATTTAATGAAATGGGTATAATGTAATCCTAGATAGATAGATAGATAGATAGAGATCTTGCCATTTGCAACAACATGGATGGACCTAGAAGGTATTATGCTAAGTGAAATAAGTCAGACAGAGAAAGACAAATACCATATGATTTCACTCATATGTAAAATATACAAAACAAGCAAAAAGTAGAAACAGACCCACAAATACAGAGAAGAAACTGATGGTTGCCAGAGGGGAGGAGGGATGGGCAAAATGGGTGAAGGGGGGTGAGAGGTACAGGCTTCCAGCTGCGGAATGAGTAAGTCCCTAGAATCAAAGGCACAGCACAGGGACTATCGCCAGTGGTATTGTAATAGCGCTGTATGGTGACAGATGGGACTGCACTTGTGGCGAACATAGCATAATGTTGAGTTATTGAATCACTGTGTTGTACACCTGAAGCATTGTGTATTCACTATACGCAAGAAAAAAAGTAAATAAACATAAAATGAAACCTCAAAAAAGGGAGGGAAAGAGAAAGAGTATATAGGAAAAGACTACCCTCCCATGTTTCTCTTCTGCTCAGTCCTGTAGTGCACATATGACGCTTGGCTTCTCACACCGGATGTATGGGTTTCCCACACATCAGGCACTTCTCTGTTACGTCAGCCTGGTCTCCTATAATTCTGTTCGGTTCTAACACTAACTGGAGTTAGCGCGGACCCCACAGGTTAAGTGCTCAGTCCCACAAGATGGCTCTCACTTCAGATGCCAGTTTCATGTCCTAAGTTATCACTTGAACTCCTGACCAACTGGCTACAATTCAGGCTTCCCACACCTCTTCTTTTGGTTTGATCATTTGCTAACACAGAAATCAAGAGAAATAGTTACATTTACCTGTTCATTATGTCATAATGAATATCCTAGGATACAGATAAATAGCCTGATGAAGAAGTACCATAGGATGAGGTCTGAAGGGTTCCAAGAGCAGGAGCTTCTGTGCCCACAGAGTTGGGGTTTGCCACCTTCCTAGTATTAATGGATTTGTTCACCAGCTTGGAAGATCTCCAAACCCATATTTTGGGGATTCTTCTGGAGGCTTTATCACCTACACGTGATTGATTATTAACTCCCATTTCCCATCCTTCTGCCCTCTGTGGGAAATAGGGAGCTAAAAGGGCATGGGGCTAAAAGGTCCAAGCGTCTAATCACAATTCGGTCTTTCTGATGACCAGTCCCCATCTAGGAACCCACCAACAGTCACCTAATTAGAACATAAGACATTCCTGTCACTCAGGAAATTCCAAGGGATTTAGGAGCTTGGTGTCAGAAGCCAGGATCAAAGACCAAGTATTACATTACAACAAAAGATGTTCCTAGCGCCCTTATCACTTACAAAGCTTTTGGGAGCTCTGTGCCAGGAACCCAGGGCAGATATGAATATACATCTTCTATTATTTCACAGAGGGAAAAAGAAAATACAGAGCGCAGCACAAAACATCCAAGAACTATGGAACAATATCAATAGTGTAATATATACGTAATTGGAAATCCAAAAGGAAAAGAAACTATTGTCCAGAAGAAATACTTGAAGAAACAGTTTCTGAGAATTAGCCAGAATTAATGGAAGCAAAAAAAAAAAAATTAATGAAATACATACAGATTCAAGAATTTCAGAGAACCCCATGCAGGATAAAAAGAAATGGGAACTGCTCCCCCAATTCTATAAACACAAGAAGCAAGGTGCCAAAGATACCAAAAGATAAAGATAAATGCCAAAGATAAAGAGGAAAGTCTTGAAGGCAGTCATAGGGAGAAGGAACATTACAAATGGAAGAACAAAGATAAGAATGATACTAGAATATCATCTTTAAAGTACCAAAAGGCAGAAAGAAAAAGCCCAAATCTTGTCAATCCAGATTTCTATACCCAGCAAAAAAATCTTTCTAAAACAGAAGGGGTTCCTGGCTGACTGAGTCTTGATCTCAGAGTAGTGAGTTCAAGCCCTAGTAGGTGTGGAGCCTACTTAAAAAAAAATTTTTTTTAAATAAGGGCCATTTAAAGACTTTTTCAGACAAACAGGAGCTGGGGAAATTTATTACCAGGAGATTAGCTCTATAAGAAATGTTAAAAGTAGTTTTAAGTGCCAGATAGCAGTTTGGATCTACACAAAGAAATGAAGAGACCCTGGATGTGAAAAATGAGGGTGAACATAAACATCATTAATTTTTTTATTTTTAATTGGTTTATACAATAATTGTTCAAAGTAAAAATAACAGTGTGTTGTGGATTTATAACAAGTAAAATGTATGACACCATAGGACACAGCATTGGAGGAAGAAAAATACACTCTTCCAGTGTATTCTGGAAGAAATAGATACACTCTTCCAGTGAATACTGTTCACAACCATGTTGAAGGTAGACTGCATTACGTTAAATGTATTTTTTTTTTTTTATTTATTAGAGAGCGAGAGACTGAGAATGAGAGGGGAGAAGGTCAGAGGGAGAAGCAGACTTCCCGCAGAGCCGGGATCCGATATGGGACTCGATCCCGGGACTTCGGGATCATGACCTGAGCCGAAGGCAGTTGCTTAACTAACTGAGCCACCCAGGTGCCCACGTTAAATGTATTTTAAGATCTAGGGAAACCACTTAAAAAAAAAAAGTTAAAACAAAACTGAATAAAAGCCAGTTATAGTGATAAGATGACATACTAAAAAATAATTGTAAGTAAACAGAAAGAAGTAAAATGGAGCAAAGAGCAGATGGGACCTATAGAAAATCACTGGCAAGACTGAAAGTTTAAATTCTACTGTATCAACATTACATTGAATGTAAATGATCGAAACACACCAATTACAAGTCAGAAATTGTCAGATTGGATAAAAAAGCAAGACCGAAATACATGCTATTTTAAACCTACTTTAAATATAAAGACACAGAAAGGTTAAAGTTGAAAGGAAGAAGTTATATTGCATAAGTACTGACCAAAAGAAGTTATGACCTAAGTAGACTTTGGGACAGTGATTATATCCAGGGGTAAATGGAGCATAACCTAATGACATTGGGGTTATTTCACCAAGAAGACTTAATATCTTAAATGTGTGTATAGACTCAACAACAGACTTTCCAAATACATAAACAAAAACTGATAGAACTCGAGGAAGAAATTGACAAATCTAACAATTGTTAAGTTTCCGAAGAATCGGTTCAGAATATAGACGATCACATCATCATCAGTCACCACAGATGAATATGCATCTGCATGACATCCATGTGGAACCAAAACCTTTTTGGGGGCCATAAGACAAATCTCCACAAATTTGGACAAATTCAGACAAAGCATGTCTTCTGAATACAGTGAAATTAAACTGAAAATCAGTAACTGTTAGAGATTTGGAAGGATCTACCAATTATTTGGATTGCTAAGATGACTGCTCATCCCAGATGGTTTGGCGTGGACAGGAATAGTTTGGAAAGGGACATTCAGAGAACTTCATACTGTTTTAAACATTTGTTGAGTTGCATTTATCACTTCTTAAAAAAAAAAATCCCAATTAATCATGCTATAGGAAAATATGAACAGCTGTAGGTTAATTAAATAAAATTGGGGGAAAACATTACATATTTTAGGAATGAATGTTATATATATAAAAATTAAAGTGACAGTACCATTAGTATGTTACTTTTTTTCTCACACACATTTTCACGTGAGCCTCTGAACCAGCTCTAAGGCAGGCGGGAAAGGTGTAATGAGCATACACAGGGACGCGGGGTTAACTTGTTCAGGTAATACATAAATCGGAGTAGAGTGTACGTTTATGCTGTTTGCCTTTCCCGTTTCTACCCACTTGATCCCTGTCATCCCCTGCCAGTCACCAGTCCTTTTTGTTTTTCGTTGTTTTTTTTTTTTTTTTAAGATTTTATTTATTTATTTGACAGAGAGAGATCACAGGTAGGCAGAGAGAGGCAGGCAGAGAGAGAGGGAGAAGCAGGCTCCCCGCTGAGCAGAGAGCCCGACGTGGGGCTCTATCCCAGGACCCTGAGATCATGACCTGAGCCAAAGGCAGTGGCTTTAACCCACTGAGCCACCCAGGTGCCCCTCCTTTTTGGTTTTTCATGAAGCCTCGTCACCAGTTGATGTGCGGCACTGCTTATCGATTAGTTTGAGGACCACATGGGGAGGGTTAGAGGAACAGGGAAGTAGGACGCATTACAGCGAGGGAGGGAGAGGCAGGGCTCAGCCTGGGGGTTCTTAAGAGCGTCCTCACAAGTGATTCATATGCAGCAAAGTGTGGTACTGGAGTTGCTGTGAACTCATACAAATGCTGACTAAAGCCTACCTGAGTGCGTGTATGTGTGCGGTTCCTTTAGATTTTATTTATTTACTAGAGAAAGGGAGAGAGAGAAAAAGAGAGAGAGAGAGAGAGTGTGTGCCCAAGCGGGGGGGCGGGGCCAAGGGAGAAGCAGACGCCCCTCTGAGCAGGGAGCCCGACGTGGAGGATGCGGGACTCCATCCCAGGACTCTGCGATCATGACCTGAGACGAAGGCACTTAACTGACTGAGCCACTCAGGCGCCCCCCATGTCTGTGTTTTTTATAACATTGCCATGCTGAAAAGAACACATTGGCAGCCCATCCATGGGTGTTAGAAGCTGAGGGGGTCAGGAGAGGGAGGGACACTGGAACAGGGGCTGGAGGCTAGGTTCTAATGATGGCCGGGGTGCAGAAGTGTGTTTTGGGCCCGCCTGAAGCAGCAAGGTAGAACTGAGTCCTCTAAATGAACACTGGGATGTTGGGTTGTCAAAGCCCTTAAAAATCGAAGAGAAAAACTGCTCACCAACTTAGGGAAATGGCTTGCCATCTGCCTGGGGCTCCAGAAGTCAGAAAAAAACCTTGAACTCTCAGTGAGAAATTAGAACCCCAGCCCTATGCCAGGGTCTCAGCAGAAGCAAGCACAAAATTGCCCTGTAAGGAAACTTTCCTGAAACGAGGTGCAGAGAACAAACCCCCACCATGAGAAATAAGTTAACAGTGATGAGTTAGATACTCCAGGAAATCAGTGGGTACAGCGGATGCGGGCACGCGTGCACACACGTGAATTAGTGCACTGAGTAAGGTAGGTCATTAAGTGATCCGGATCCCAGAAGCGGACAAGGTGGGTGTCAGCCGGTCTCCACGCATGTTTCTCCCTGTCCCTGTGTAAACACGGCCCTTTCTCCTGCTCGCACTCAGCTTCCTCTGCCTTTATGGCGGGCTCCTCTTCACTGCCTGGTCCCAGTGAGTCCAGAGTGCTGTGCAGAGCCGGAATGTGCAGTTCACTGGGACCCTGACCGTGCCCCTGCCAAGAGTGAGCCCTTTTGGGGACTCAGCCCCCTAGGCCTGCAGGGTCCGGTGGTGCAGGGATGGAAGCCCAGAACCCCTCAGTGGGCTCTTGGCAGTGATGCTAAATGGAGCCATTGCTGCTTCTACCCCTTGGTTCCTAAACCCGTATGTCGTTCTTAGGCATATGGCACCCTATAGAGGTCTTTGACGCAACTAACAGACTGCGTGGTGAAGCATGGCATCCATCCTTTCTGGCTCTCCTGAGCTCTTAGTGCTTCCAGAAGGCTGCTCCAGGGCTCAGTGGGGCCATCCACATCTGGGCGGTAGGGTATGTGATACCACTGCTGGGAAGTGGGGCCCCTGGTCAGATGCACTGATGTTTGTGATCCCATCACGCCATTCTGGGGGGCTGATGCTGCAGCCCGGTGGGTCTTGTCTCCTTTGTACGCAGTGCCTCTCTCAAGGTGGGATCCTTTGCAGTGGGTGTTGCCATGGTACAAACGTCTTCCCACGATGGCCACTCCCAAATTTCCACCCGCCTGCTTTTATCCAGACTGCCTTGTCGCTGATACTGCAGTTCTTTCCCTCCCAGTCCCCTGATCACACAGACGCGCAGCCCGGTATCTATATTTTCAGCCTCTCGACGACTCTGTCTGCACGACACAGCGTCAACTGGTTAGTATATTGCTCAGGGCCTCATGTGGGGGAAGATGTTCCTCTCCAGGGGCTTTGAGGGCCATCCCCAAACGCTGCTGTCCCCAAACCATGGTTGCTTTCTGGTTCCCCCCTTCCCGCATGTCGGGCTGACCTGTCAAGCCAGCTCACGCCTGCCCTCCTCCTCCCGTTAGATGTACAAGTCAGCATGTCGCCAGCGGCGCAGGGCACAGAATGCGCGGTCGCTGTGACGGGTGGCCTGGAGGTGTGGACTTCCGGCTTGTGGGAGTCAGTCACGCCTCTTGCTCTGGCTTGATCAGGGTCGTGCCACTTCCATCTCTCAGTGGACCAGTTGACCTATAGTCTTGGCTCACCAAGGGGCACCTTGGCTACTTAGGCCCTTCCTGTTCCGTGACCTCTACCAGGGCCTGGTAATGCACACGCCAAGGGCTTCTTTCGAAGGGTATGCCATTCTCTGCTGTGATGGCATGGCCTTCTTCAGAATCCCGGGGCGTGCATTTGATTTTCCCGGAGCTGGCCAGGGGCTCTGTGTGTGCCCTTTTCCCGTTACGAACCCAGTCTGCACCATCCAGGGCCGCTGGGTCACGTGGCCCTAACAGGTAGGTCGCTTGTGCCAAGCCTGGCCCTGTAACAATCTTTTCGAGCTCCGAGTCCCGCTCAGAGCTGGCAGCTGCTGTGCCGCCCAGTCTGTGGCCGTGTTGCCCCCAGGGCCCAACCTCACGGGGCCGTGCTTCCTTCCCTGTGGGCTTGTCTTTTACTTAGGAGGGGCTATCCCAGCATGCCCTTACCGCCACACCCCTAGAAGCTTCACCAGAGTCATCAGACCCGGAACCTCCATCAAGTTCACCTCCCACACTCTAGAAGCGTGTGTCTTACGAGGACCTCCGGCGCATAGTCTTCCACTTGCTTGTCCGCCCCAGAGAGCACGCTGCGAGTGTCCTGGCCCAGGCCTGGCATCGGGGAAGGGATGTGTGCTGCCGGTGCACCTGCCGACTGGCCGGAGGGAGGCCTCTAGAGTGGTGTGCTGACCGCTTGCAGGGGGTCCCGGTGGGTGGCAGGGACGCGTTTGGACTCAGCATCATCGTGGGCATCCATCGGAAGTCCCTGTTCCAGTTAGGGTCCCTGAAAGCCACAGCCTGGACCTGCCTGGTGATAGAGCGCTTTGACGGAGCCCTCGAACGTCCTGGGCTCCAGAGCTGTCCCGGTTAGGTCCGCGGTTCCATTACAGGTCACGACGAGGACCTGTACACACCCGCCGGGAAGGCTCGCATGGTCCCGCTCTTAGCTCTCGACTGCTTGTGAATAGCATTCAGTACTCACCCTTCGGCAGGCCACCGGCGCACGCTCGCAGTAACTGGTCGACTCTGCTGTTTCTGTAGATGTTTTTCCTTCTGCATCTCCAGGGGTCTGCCTCATTATGCCCGTCATGGCCTTTCTCTCTACCAGGGCAGTTTCCGGGTCCCTCACAGCAAATCTGTCAGCAGCGCACACAGTCTTGGGGCAGGGCTCTCCATGCCTGCCCTTCCAGACGGCCTCCTTGTTGCCTGCAGAGTGGTCTGTGCGCAAGGCCCACATCCCTGTCTTACCACTTGTTTCCCCAGACCGCTCTCGCAGCCACTAGGATTCGTCTGGGTCCTCGAGAGACGGCCCTCGGGATGGGATCACACCTGTGAGGGTTTGGTTAGGGGGAACTGCCTGTGTGGCAGCAAATAGAGGAGGTGAGAAAGGGCTGGAAGGTCCATTAAACTGTGAGGCAAGTCTTACTCCCAGCGAAGGGAGGTTGGGTGGAAGCGTCCTCCCCTTGTTGGTCGTGCCGTCTGAGGGAGATTGGGCAAAGCCCTGGGCTGTCCTCGTCCGTCTCTTGCCTTTGCCAGTCTGTTACTTCATTCTAATCCCTTGCTGCTGACTAACCCCGCCGATCTCCATTGCCTGTGGTGGAAGAGTTACCCATCCCTGCCGCTCAAGAGAGCAGCTGCCGAGCGGGGTGTGGGGGTCCCACTTCCCAATTCCCAGGGAAAGGCTCTGGCCTGGTTTCAGCTGCATCTGGAATCTAGTTCACCGTGATGTGACCTAGGTTGTCTCTGTTTAAATTGAAACATTTCCCAGAAAAAGCTGGACAGACTGCAGGTTTAATAGTAATGCCTTACGTAACCTCTAATAATCCTCACTCATCTGATTAGTGATCTTCGATTTTTTTTCTTAGCATACAGAATAACCTGGAAGAATGATGTGGAAGGGTCATAGTTCTTCCAGCGAAGGAGTTGAGAGGCGTACTTAAGGCATCAGTTGGTGACTAATAGGGCTAGTTCATTACATGTCTGTTTTTGTCACTGCAAAGCGTTTTCAAGAATAATGACTGACCCAGCATTTTCTCCATTACCTCTACCCTGCTGTTCAATTTGTTCAAAACTGGATTAGTGTCCGATAAAGGCCATCTGGGGAAAAATGCACGTGTCAGAGTACTTCGCACTGAATTGGAAAGCCATAAAAGTCATTGCTAGGTAATTAGAACTTTAGAAAGGAGCTACGAAACAAGTTTTCTAAAATTGGGAAGAGAGTAGCGTGGCCTCTCTCTGTTGTCATTTGTATTTAGACGAGCGTGGGAGTGCCAAGTAGATGCCGAGCGATCACAAGAAATGAAGGCTCGGGTTAATTAGAGCTGAAATGCTGCAACAACCGCAGACGAATTCCCGAGGAGAAGGCCAGATCCAGACGGGTCTGTCTACGCATGCGCGCGTGTGTGCAACTGGCAGACGGTTTTTCAGGGCTGAGCCTGTGTTGGGGAACCGTAAAAGTCAGTGTGGAAAACACGGAACTTGTACACTCAGTCCCGGAGTTCAGAAAGCTCAGAGTCCACCCTGGGAGAAAGTCCTAGCCTGGCTCCAGGCCCAGAGATGGTGGCAGCTCGCTTGGAATGGTCAGCGGGGACACCAATGGACAGCTGCTGTGATGCCTGGTGGGACATATATCTCAGACTTCCCTGCCACTTTAGAATATAGTACATTAACAGAAGAGGTGACGTACAGCGGGGCCAACAGATGGGGCGATGGCTGCCAGTGAAAAGATAAGTGTTACAGATGCCAGGAGGAGGGGTGGACCACATCACGAGGGGGCCACGGGCGGAAGCACCAGCTTTGAGGGCTACCTGGAGACGGAGGGAGCGAGAGAGGGAAGTGGGGGCAAGAGCCTTTATTGTGGTTCCTGTGGGAGGGGATGGGTGAGGCGGGGCGAGCAGATTTGGGATTGGCCGAATAATTCAGCAGGCTTTGGGGCATAGTACTGTCCCCAGATGCCTGGTGTCTGGCCCTGGGGTGGTTGGGGCAGGTGGACATCGGCCGGGGGTGTGAGAGCAGAGAGGAGATGGAGGCTCTGGGTTGGCAGGTTTGCATATGAAACGAGCTCCTGGGTGAGTTCCCTAGCTCTGGGAATTGGCCAGTTCTGGGAGGAGCAGTCTGCCCAGTCCAGGGACCTCTGTCTGCCTCCAAGACGTCACAGTATCAGAATACAGGTGTGGAAGACACGGTTCATACACGTCTCAAACTTAAGCTTTTCTCTTTGGTGTCCTAAATAATGTCTTGAGCAAGCCTCTGGGTCAGCATCTTCCGTGGGGCCGCCAGTTACCTCTGGGGCGTCCCGCCGAGCTAAGTCAACACGGTGCGACACCAGAGGGGGAGGTCTTCAGTGTGAAGGCGAGGGATGTGGCAGGGGTGAGCGGGGTGTGAGCGCTTCCTACTGAGAACATCAGCAAAGTCGTGTGTGCATTTTCGGGACTCCCTGGGTGGGAGACGGGCTGTGCTAGCTCCTACCTGTGCCCGAATGAACAAGAGGCAAATCTGATATTGGGGAACTACCCCGTCCAGGGAGAGAGGGGAGGAAGGTTATCCCGAATAAATACAAAATGAATGTGGAAGAGCAGACTATTATATACACAGCATTCAGCTCCTGAATCTTACATTTACCCCGAACTCTTGCAAATCCTTCTTTTGAGAAATGATTTAAAAGTGAATTCATGCTTGGGCCAGTTTCACAAACCAGCATTACAGGCAGACTACCCACGAATTCAGATTCTTGTAGAACATCCAGCTCAGTGGCTCACCTGCGCCGGCTCTAGAAGTGTTTGCCGCCATACCCCTCCCCCCGTGCCGCTCTGTGCTTCTTGGCGGACGTCACGCTTTTTGTTGCTTAATTTTCTTCTTGATTTCATGGTAGTCCCTGTTGATCAGTTTTCAGTATTTTTCTTTCCACACTCTATGCTTTTATTAAGTTTATCAATGATATTTTTCTCCTTATGATGAATTCTGGTTTTCTGATTCATTGCCATTGTGATTAGTTACCATCCTGTTGTTCTTTTTTTTTTTTTTTTACCATCCTGTTGTTCTAATGGGTTCTCCCAAAAAGTCATGACAACACACAGTGAATCTTATATTTTTGCCTTGAGACTTGGAGATCTAGAATTTGCATGTTTTAGCACTCCTGCCTTAAGTGTGTCCTTCTTTCACGTAATTTTTATACAATATTGTTATCTATTTTCTGTGGTCCGGCCTTATCATCAGCTGGTAAACTGTCCTTTTTTATTATAATAGGAATAATAACATTATAATAACAAGATATCATAAAATGAATATGGTCGGTCACATTTTTGAATGCCATTATAAGCCAGGCTGTTCGAAATGATTTATATATGTAATAACTCATTAGAATCTCATTCTCTAAGGTAGGTACTGCTATTATCCCCATTTTACAGGGGGGAAAACAGAGGCACAGAGAGTTGAAGTGATGTGCTATATATAGGCCATGCTCTTAAGTCAATGGATGAAGTATTTTGAATCTGAAAATATGGTCAGTATATTCAACTGTCACCTTCATGGACATAAGACAGAAATAGTCAAACATTGCATAAAGAGAAATTTCCCCATTTTTACCTTCCTTTGCTTCATTCTCCACATTACCATAGGACCCTTATTCACCGTTCAGATTTCAAGTCAGCGGTCATGTCCCGCACCCACGGAGGCTGCCCTGACTCTGTAGACAACTCAGTGCCCTGCCCCCCCAAATGCTTTTCTGAACCCCGAGTTCACTAATCTGTGTGTTCGACTCAGTGTCTTCCTTCCTTGTAGGATAGGGCTCCACTGGGGGGAGGGACCTTGTCTGCTTTCAGTCCCCATTGAGTCCTTGTTACTCCCCATACCCCCGGGGTAGGTGGTAGGTGCTTGGTTAAGTGTTTATTAGATGCTTGAGCAAAGATTTTAAAGAAAGAGGGGAAGAAAGATAAAAATTTTTTACATGCTTACCACATTCCAGGTTCTTTAGATATAGTATACCATTCAATTATTGTACCAGTTGGGAATAAGTTTTACTCCAAGTAACAGAAACCCAACTACAGTAGTTAAGCAAATAGGGTATCACTTGTCTCACATAACGAGAATTCCAGATTGGCATTTCAGGGCTGGTCTGACTGGTCATCAACGTCCTAGGCTTTTCAGTTTCTGTTCCTACAAGTTGGGCAATATGATAATCTTGTCAAAATGACGATAAATCCCACTCATTGGATTTTCTACTATTGTATGAGCAGTGGATTGGTTACATAAGCAGTAGGTTTGAAACTCTGTATGCCTCCTTAAGCAAAAAGTTGAGTTTTTTTTTATGTTAGTTTATAATGTACTTCTTGAGGAGAGAAGTGAAAAGAATTGCCAGGACGTTGGGGAAGGCTCTCCTGAAAGGTCACTGTCCATTTACGTCTGAGGCATCAAAAGCTGATGGGAAATTGTATGGGAGAGATTCTCGGCAGGTGTAACTGTCGGGTGACCCAGTTGGCATTTTCCATAGGGAGAGGCCCCGGCTCAGTGTCCGTGTTTGTAGATCTCTTCCAACATTCTGGGGAGCATGTCCCAGTCTCTTTGGATGGGGAGTGGAAAGCAGGCGGCCAGTGCTCTAGGAGCCAAGTGGAGAAGCAAGCTAGGGAGTGAGGGTATGGGGAGCAGCTCTGTCTTACATTCAGTGTAGACTTTGACTTACTCCTCTTGGCCTCAGTGCATTTCCTACCATCACCTTTAGCTGTGTTTTGTGTCTCAAGTCCAAATTCTGGAACTCACCAGAAAGTAAAACAGCTGGCTGGGGTGGAGTAGGAGCAGCCCCGGAAGGGAGGAGGGATTTGTGAATGGATTTTTGAAAGCCAGCCATCCTCTTTTCATATTCCTCCTTGTAGATCCTCGTAGATCGGGTTCACTAGCTTATCCGCACTGGGGATCCATTCTCCCCCGACCCTTGTTTCATGGATACATGGCAACTCGGGCTCCTGAACCTTTGCAGGGGAGGGTGGGCGTGGTCCAAGCGGGCTCACTTCCTGTCTCCCTCCATTCCACTGGGGTATGGCCTTTGCTGTGTCCTTTCCTGCCATTAGCACTCCTGGGCTTAGGCCTTTTCTGTCTCTTTTCATTTTACTAGAGAGGAAAGGAAGGTAAAAATGCATGTAATCAGTTGTTCATACTTTACTGGAAATCTTGCTTACATTATCTTCCTATAAAAGTAGGATTGTACTTTATATCTTTGAAATTGATAAAATTTATGTAAGTAATTAGGCATCTGTTGTGTATTTAGCTGATTCACATAGAAAGGGTAATGAAAATTCCTGGGAAGGAATCAATTTGCAAGGAATCAATCTAAATTTGTTAAAATGTGAATATGAGCTTTTTTTTAAAAAAAAATGTCTTTTTAATTTTCAGATTGTGAGCCATGCCTTTAGTGAAGAGGAACATCGAACCCCGGCACTTGTGCCGGGGGGCCCTGCCTGAAGGGATTACTAGTGAACTTGAATGTGTAACCAATAGTACTCTTGCTGCTATCATACGCCAGCTAAGCAGTCTAAGTAAGTCATCTCATTTCTAGAACATTTGTTTTCTGATTACCAATGGCATGTTGTTAATTTTACCATTAGCAAATC
>CM052810.1:66423609-66445131 GCA_028533885.1 Nasua narica | reverse complement strand
TAAAGGATTTTTATCAGTGGAACTATTTTGTATGATACTGTAATGGTGGGTGCATGTCTTTATCCATATGTCCAAATCCATAGAACGTATAACATCAGGAGTGAACCCTAATGGAAACTGAGTTTTAGATGTAATGACATGTCAGTGCGGGCTTATCAGTTATAACAAATGTGTCATCACACATATAACAAATGTGTGATGTTGATGGTGGGGGAGGCTGTAGGGGGAGGTGCCAGGAAGTATATGGGAATTTTCTGTGTTTTCTGCTCAGTTTTGCTGTGAACTGGAAACTGTTCTTAAAATTAAAGTCTAGTTTTTAAAAAGTGGTTCTCTCTGGCAGAGGAGATATGCCTTGCACACTCAGGGTAGACAGTTATTAACTGTTTGTTGAATGAATAAAGGAATGATGTTAGGATTTGGAAATTCAAGCAGGTACTTAGTCCTACCTCTTCAGAAATTTTTTTTTTTTCCTAAAAAGGTCTTTGGTTTGTTTTTTAAAAGATTTTATTTATTTATTTGACAGGGAGAGAGGGATCACAAGTAGGCAGAGAGGCAGGCAGAGAGAGGGGGAAGCAGGCTCCCTGCTGAGCAGAGAACCTGATGCGGGACTTGATCCCAGGGCCCTGAGATCATGACCTGAGCTGAAGGCAGAGGCTTTAACCCACTGAGCCACCCAGCCACCCCCAGAAATGTTTTTTATTACATTTTAAGAAAAGTGGGAGTAGTTATGTCTGGCATTCACAAGAATCCATACAGAAAATTTAACTCAGAATACAAAATACTGATTTTTAGAAAATGCCAGAGTCAGCACTGTATCCTTAGATTTCAAAATTTGGATTAGAACAGTTTCATGCCATTGGAGAGTATTAGTCACAATGTAAGATATCTAATTTTTTTTTAAATTTTATTTATTTATTTGTTTGTTTGTTTGTTAGAGAGAGAGAGAGAAAGCAGAGGCAGGCAGAAAGGTAGAGGAGGAAGCAGGCTCTCCGCTGAGCAGGGAGCCCTATGTGGGACTTGATTCCAAGACCCTGGGATCATGACCTGAGCCAAGGGCAGATGCTCAACCAACTGAGCCACCCAGGCATCCCAAGATATCTAATGTTTCTGATGGTGAATGAAACAAAATCTCAAATTTAGAAACCAACAGGATTTATTTACCTTGGGAAGTAAAAGGAAGGTTAAGGTCCCAAGATTCTCTTTATTGATAAAGCATCCAAAATGAGAGTCATTTTTTCCCAGAGAAGTTTAAGGAGAAACAACTTGCATGATAGCTCATGAAGCAATTAAATAAATGAAAGTTCTATACTCTCCGGGGTATTTTAAAACCGTACAACTTTGGGTCAATTTCAGATAGATGTTAATATCCACAATAGATTTTCAAAAGTTCTAAAGGCCTTTGACTGTGACACTTTATTTTTATAATCATTTGCACAAAATCCCACATGTTGACAGTAATCGGCATTAGCGAGAACGTGTGAAGGCTGCTTCAGCACTTCTTAACAGATGGCCTTCTCCATTCATTTTCTTCTCTAGGCAAACATGCTGAAGACATATTTGGTGAGCTGTTTAATGAGGCTAACAACTTCTACATCAGAGCAAATTCTCTTCAAGACAGAATTGATCGCCTCGCTGTCAAAGTTACCCAGCTGGATTCAACAGTGGAAGAGGGTAAGTAATTGCATGAAAGCAATGAGCTAGAAGTGATGTGGACAAGACGGTAGTAATTAATTGCAGTGAAGTCACTGCTTTTTCCTTGGGGTACTGTGCTGATATTTCATCTTGTAAAAGAATATTGGTGGGGGAGGCACTACATTGGGTAAGGTTGTTATTAAAGAGTCTTATCTTGTCTACCTCATTGATACCATCCATACTCTTTTTAAAAAAATGTACACATACAGTATTTGTTTTAAAGGATTCTTTGAATATTTTTGCTGTTAGAAACCCTAGTTTAGGTCATTGGTGGTTCTTTTAAAGATACTTTCTTACCTAAAAATCACAGAGGCAGTCCAAAAATGTGGCCCAATTAAGAGGGAGGGTGGTACATACACAGCGTGACTGAGTGAAGGCGCCTGCTGCCCTTGTTGGGGTGAATACCTGTAAATAATCATGGTGATCTGCTGGTTTAACATCTCAAGAAAGAGCATTTACTGGCGGCCTTTAGGTGTCATGGTTGTAAAATGAAGTTAATACTGGCACTGTGTAGGTAACTGGTAATCATTTTGAGGATTGACCCTGAAATTGCGTTTCAATAAAATAAAAATTCAGCAATTCCTTTTTAAAGATTTCCCTTTTCTGTATCTTTTAGATGAGAAACTGAGATTACACTGGGAAAAAAAAAATCTGAAAAAAAAAAAATTCAATATATAGCATTTCACATTTATTTGAGAAAAATGTTCAGATTAACTATTACTTTTACCTGGTAGTTTTGGTTTCTCTTGTTGCATTAAAATGATCTTATCAGATTTTTCTACTAGACTTACAATAGTCATATTAATAAAAAATGGAAGTTTTATTTTTTTTAATGGTACTGTTTTAGGGAATTCATCCCTCATCATTTAAAAAAATGTGTTTACTCATGTTCAGATCTTTTTCAAAGGTCAATATTAAATTAGTGAATTAGAAGTTGAACAAAAATGTAGAGCATTGAAATTTTAATATGCATTATGAACATTCTTTCATCTGATTTTTAAGATTTATCTTGTTTGAAAAAAGTAAAACCTTTGGCTAGCTATTTGGTCCATTCAGATAAGAAATTTTAGCATCTTAAGCCAGTCCTTCATTTTTCACATCGGTATCACAAATGATTTTTAGTATTTATTCATCTCCCTTCAGTTTCTTTGTGGGATCTTGCCATTGGAATACCAGTGATAAACCTTGCGCTGGAAAAGGTTAATCTGTACACTAAAGTTCCTAAGATTTTACATCATATCTCGTACCCTTAAAATTCCTTCCTATCAGGATTCACCTGATTACTGTCTTTGGCATGGATTTTATAGTAGAGAAAACATTTGACCAAGTTAGGAAATCTGTGTTCTGTTTTGGGTTTGCTTTTTTTTGCTGGGCGATCCTGGAAGAGTCACTTAACACCCGACTCTCAGCTTCGTTGCTCAAGTGGGTTAATGGACCATGTTGCCCAATTCAAAAGCTTCTGTCAAGGTTAGATGAGTTAATACATGAGATGTAAAGTGTTGCATAGACACAAGAGATAAGTATAATCAGCCCTGATTTTCTTACCCCTGAGAGTAGTTTTATATGCTGCTCCTTAATTTCTAGGACTGTACATATTTTGAAAACTCCTTGCCGTCCTTCCTTAATGTTAGTGTCAGGAAAACGTCGTGCATTTTTCTCATTTGTATATTTTTTTGGAGACATATTTCCTACATGTATTACATTCAACGGATATTAACTGAATATTTTTTTCCTCCAGGATATCCAAACCTTTGTATTTATATGCCTGTTATGCTCAACTATATTCCTGTGTGGTTTCTGAAAAATGCTATTATAAAGAATGATGTTCCAATATTAGGTTCGAGGAAATAATTAGATCACTACAGAAGAAAAAAAGACGTGATTCGTCTTCATTTTATAGAGACAGCTGTTATTTATCAGAGGAAAGGAATGTCCATGCTATTTAAGCATGGTTTTAAGTGAACAGCAAAAATACTAGAATCATAAAGTCTACTTATGATTGTGTCTCAAATGATACTCGTTGCTGAACAGTTACAATATTTTTATGTAACGCAACCTGGGGAACTTTTTTCTAAATAGTGTCACTGCAGGATATCAACATGAAAAAAGCTTTCAAAAGTTCCACAGTCCAAGACCAGCAGGTGGTTTCAAAGAACAGCATTCCTAATCCTGTTGCTGACATTTACAACCAGAGTGATAAGCCGCCTCCCCTGAATATTCTTACACCGTACAGGTATGGCTTCACGCGTTCCCAGTGCCTCTTTAGTCTAGCTAAACTGAGAGAGGAGAACTGTGCTGAAAGTTTGAAAGTAACTGCAGGTATTTATATACAACGAAATGAGTTACCGGTCCAGAATTGTTAAAGGGTTAGTATTTCAAAAGAGAGGGAAACACACCAAGAGAAGTGTGAGCTCCAATGTTAGCTTCGGTGGATATCTATAGTAGATAGCTACTTTTGTAGACACCCGAGTGTAGGTGTCTGAAGTAAAAGGAGACACGTTGTGTAACGTTGTGTGTGGTTATGTTGTTCTTCATATTCCAAGTCAATTTTAAAGGAACTGCATAATTCATTATAATGCAGCGAAATACCTGTCTCAGCATTTCAGCACTGCAGAGACACTTGGTATTTAATTCAGAAAAATGTATGCTGCAGCAGTAGGGGTTTTTAACAAGTGAAAAATACAGTCAACAAATTAACCTGTTACTATAAAATGGGAGGACTCAGTATCAGGACCAGACTTTCCAGAAAAAGAATGGAAAATCAGTAGTGCAAAAAATTAATATTAAGCAACTGAAAATGCTTGTTAAAAACACCTTTTCTGCCTCTTACCACATTAGTGTTTTCTTTCCATATTTTGTCACCTTCTTTCCCATCTCCCTTTTCCATTTGCCTTCTCATTGTCCTTCATCGTACAGCTTGTTCTTCGCCCGCCTTTGCCCTCTGGGTAAGCTCATTCCCTCAGCCCCTGATGAGCACAGGCTGTTATGGAGGGTGTCCTCATCGCCCCCAGGACTAGCTCCACTGGGTGACAGACTCCCTTTACCACTGAATGGGTTCTCTGTTTCTGGTGCCGCCATCTTGGTCCTTTGGTCCTTCTCAAGGAGTGCTCAGCGTATTTTTGGTCTGAATTCCTGTTCCTTCTCAGGGTCCAAAAGGAGATGTTTGGACCCCCCCCCCACCCCCACTGCAGCTCTGCTAATAAGGCAGTAGTTCTAGCTACATCCCTTTCTTTAGTATGGACAGAAAGATTCTCTCAAAAAAAGGTAATAGAAATCCCGTGGAAACTATGATGGGAGAGGGCCAACAGGCCACAGTTTTCTATGAAACGAGTATGCTTTTCTGGAAGTTTTAGCACACTCATCTAAAAATTAATGATTTCTATGAGTAGTAGTATTATAAGCCTGATGTTGTTTTACCTTGTGATTTTGCTTTCATTTAATAGGCATTTTTGGGGGGCAGTTTCAGTTTTATTGAGCACTAGAAGCCACGAGGGCAGGCCAGTTAAAACTGTCCTAACACATTTCACTAAATATTCTGTCCTAAAGGGAAAAAACTAGAAAACTCAGTGGACCACTTATATTTGATGAATCAAGATCATGATTAGCTACTTGTGGTGATAGAAAAATTTTAATTTTATAAAAAAAAATGAATTGACTTTCATATATATTGTATGTGCATATTCAGTTTTATGGAAAATAGAAATGTCTTTGACTCTTGAATAGTGTGTTTAAGAATAACAGTGCTAACTCATGTACTTTTTGACAATGAAGGTATATGAGGTATATGAAACACTAAAGACCGTGTTAATATAGGAGCATTACAACATGACTTGAAGATGAAGTATTTGGTTGCTATCAACACAGGACATTGCTGCATATATTCTTACATTGAAATTAATATTTATTCACTGACATGAGCTTCTGCCTTCATTAAGTATTAGTTCCCTTTTTAAAAAATATGTGCATTTTATATGTCTTAAATTTTGTAACAAGTTACTGTTCAGCTTTTCTGTATCTTCACTCCATTTGGAAGGCCTGGCGTCTTCGGGAGACTCTATTTTTCACAGTAATGTTATTAATAAAATCTCTGTAATGCAGCTCTCCTATCAGTTAGGCAATTTAGAAAGGAAAGGAAGGATTTCAAGTAGTCATAGATGGAGTGTAAAGCAAATTGCCATGGTTAGTGATTTTCAGACCATTGGATGGGCCAGAGTAGCCCCCATAGGAACCTGGGCCGTAGTTTGTGATGATAAGGTCACCAGAACGTGGCATAGCAGATACATCGGAAAGGGCAGGCAGGATTTCCCCCAGACTCATTCTACTAGTTTTCTTTGTTTGGGCATAAACTTTCTTATACTCATCTCACTGTGCCTCATCTCATTTTGCTTTTCTCTGTGCCTTAAATGACTTACGGAAACCCTGATTTGAAATGTAAATATTCTGCTTCCTCTTGACGGTAATCTACAGGCCAGACCCTTTTTTAAAGCATTAGTCGTATAGAGCGTTTAGTTCGTGTTACGATTATTTTGAGCTTTACTGTTGATTTATATTACCACTTGGGATTTGTATTGGTGTTACGATAGCTGAATAATTATAGAAATCCTTGAAATAGTCTTTAGACCACAGTGTTTATGGCAGGACTTGGAAGTGAAATGCCACGAGTGAATTCTCTTTGTAGGTTACTTCCGCTTCCATCACACTTAATACACTGGGAACATGTTGCTTCTTTCCGACTTGAGTAGATGTTGGGCCAACCTGATAAAGAAAAAGGGGCAGCGCACTTACTAATTTTTATCCTAATAATATTGAAGCTCCAGAGTAGAAGTGAGTGTCTGTACACACCAAGACCCCATTCATCTCTGTAGATGGCCCCTGTTGGAATAAACAGAACATTTCCGGAAATAATTGAGGTATCAGATATCATTGTTTACGCGCCATATTGTGATTTTGCGGCACTTTTTAAATGTAAGTCTGAATTAGAGTACTTTTTATGTGATTATTCTAGAAAAAGTTGCTGTTCTTGCATATTCACCTTTTTTTTTTTTTTAAATGAGGAGATCAGAGAGAATGTATAGGACAGTCAGAATGCCCCAGGCAGATGTTATCCTCTCCTGAGCTAAATTAAGTGAATATTCACCCCACATGAAAATGTCTAACAGCCTCTCCCCCCGACTTGTGGTACATTGATTTACAGAGATGATAAAAAGGATGGGCTGAAGTTCTATACTGATCCTTCCTATTTCTTTGACCTCTGGAAAGAAAAAATGCTGCAGGACACAGAAGACAAAAGGAAGGAGAAGAGGCGTCAGAAGGTAAATAATTCTAGTATGGGAACTCGCGAATTGATGTTGAAATGAGATCCTTGTTTAGAAATAAGTCAGTAAGTCCTTTATGCAAATGGTTAATATGTTGGATTTAGTGCAGAAGTAGAGGTTGCATTTTTTACATGATGATGCTGACGATTCAGTCTAACACAGTAATACTATTTTCAGTAAATACTGTCTGATTTGTTCCCTACTATTTGCTTTGCTTTAATAGAAGTAGTGACTAGAAATTTTGTTTGTAACCATGTTTTATAACTTTTCTCCTTCTGCTCTTTAAATTTCACAAAGCAATCAACATTTCATGTCAGATATAATGACCTGCTCTCATCTCTTTCAAGGATTCTTAATTGGTGCGTTGCCACCTCGCTGTAATTAACACCTTGGTGAGATGTTTCTATTGGATGGAAAGGCATGTGTGATCTGTACATTTAGGGCACAGTATTTACCAAAAAAAAATGAGGTTCCTTTTGGTAGGGTGTAGTAGGCAAGCGACTTGCAAGTCTGAAGGTTGAGAAATGGCCACATTATGAGCACTCTTGGGAGAATAATCATGCTTTGCTCAAGAACTGCCCCTTCAGGGCCCAGAAATTAGACTTAACCTACTGAGAGTTAATTCTCCAAAGGCAAATATTTGCTAAGACTTTTGTACGTAAAGTATGTTTTAAAAAAATGAACACCTGACTTGTTTGACAAACGAGTGCTTTCATTAAGACAAATTCTTAGCATGTTGTGGATTAGTGACCTTAATGTTTGGAGGCGTCTAGATGTACTGGGCCCATAGAAGCCACAGTTTGGGATGGAAGAGAATTTGAGGTTTGAAAATGGGATTTAAGAAAGGGAACATCGAAGTGGTTTACAGACTCCAAGTGTAAGGTGTTCCCACTGGAGTCCAGGAAAGAATTCTAAAGGTCGGTTATTCATGCTCTCTCCTTGTGCTCTGGGTGGAGAAAATGAATGAGGAAATCTTGGAAGAGCTGCTGAGTGTTGAAGTGGAAAAGTATTCAAGTGAAGAAAGTATTAAGCATTTAAATAAAGAAAAAAAAAAGATCCTAATCTCTTGACTGGAAAAGAAACAGATTATCTTAAGGCTCATTGGTCCCTACACCTTTTTATACTAACAGGGATTTAAGAGTATTTTCCTTTAAAACATGCCTGTCCTTTTAAATGGACTTCTAGGTTTCCCTTCTCAGCGATACTTTTGGCAAAAATATCTAAGTTTTTCAGCAGTGTTCTTCAAGGGAAAACAGTCTTAGTGTATGGATGATTATCATGTCTTCAAAATTATACCATTTCCTTGGCTGTTTTGTCTCATTACGCATTCCTCCAACGCATAAAATTCTGATAAGAATTCCTTATTCACTTACATAATAATGTTTCTTGAATGCCTTCTCAATGCTGGATAAACACTGGTGAAGAAGGATTATCACCTTCACGGAGATTATAATGTAGTGGGGGAAACAAACATTAAGTAATCATGCAGCCTGCTGGAAGTCATAAAGAGGAAAAGAATTGTGAAAGTTCTAGTACAAATCTTGTATTATGTAGGAATAGAAAACGAGCCCAGATAGCCTTTGTTTCCCAGGATTTCAGAAACACGGTTTACTTTCAGTTTGGAACTGAAAAGTCTCTCTGAAGGAAAAATTAGCTTAGAAAATTTGCGGATGAGGAATCCGTCGTTTCTGAACTTGGTTTCCTGAGTTCGCTGGTTTAAAAACGTTTTTTAAATGATGCAAGTAAATATGTAGTTGTAAGTGTGTGTAGTTCCAGTGCCTAGTCAATGTTGTGAAGGAAAAGTACGGTGTGCGGTGGGTGAGGTGACAAGGTCGGGGGGTGGGTGACAGTGTCAATGAAGTGGTGTCATGCACTGAGTTGCAACAGTGGGGAGTGAGAAGTCCGCTAAGCAGAGCCAGCGTTGGTGCGTGTGTGTGTGTGTGTGTGCGTGTCCGCGCATGTATGTGCACGCCCGTGGGAGCAGGGATGCTGGAGGAGAGGGGAGGTGCGGGGTGCTTCCGAATCGAGGAGCGTTGGAGATGGAAGCAGCTAGGATCGGCCCAGGCTAGGAGACCGTCGGGCACATTCCGACCTTAATGGAAGCCAGTGTAACGCACGGCGGTGAACACTTGGTCACAATCGATTTGTGCGTACGTGTGTGTGTGTGTGTGTGTGTGTGTGTGTGTGCACGATGATGGGTGGATTTGGAGGCTGAACCACTGTAAGGAAAGTTGCAGATAATCCTAACACTCCATCTAAACATGTCCGCATCCGTCTTTTAAAAGTGAGGGGGACAGTTACTGATGACTACAGTGGCTCTTAACCAGGACGTGTGTTGAAATCCATTGAACTCTCCCTCCCTTTGGCTTCCACAAGTATACGCACAATGTGTGCCGGTTGTAAAATGCTCACGTTCCACTGAAGTGAATACATTAGAATACTTGGGGATAAGTTTCTCGTTCCCCAGGTATCACCAGTCATTAGCAGTGATTCAGTGTGTACATTTTGAGACCTTTTAAGCGTTCATAAATATATGCATACATTTCACAAAGCATTTTTATGTGCATAGAATTGTACGACATCTGGCGTACACACAAGCACATGCAGACGTAGACATATATTGACATAATTGAAGATGTTCTCTGTCCTTTTTGATAGTCGTGTAGTACTCCAAGGTACGCATGCTACATTAAGCGTTTGCTCCTCACTGTATTAGGACATCCTTAGGTGGCTTGTGAATAGTTGTCTCATAGGACTGTGGTACTACGTGACTCATGCAGATATGTCTCTGGGGAAACTTCTAGAAGACAGATACGAGCTTTAAATTTTGAAAGACGCCATCAGATCGCCCCTGAGCATTAAAAGGCTGTACCAGTTTGCACTCAGCCGACCCCTCCAGACCTGTGTATCGTTATTTTTTTTGATACATTCATTCCTCCCCCCGACACACAAAAATTCATTTGCGTTACATACCCTTTCCTATCCTTATTAACTGTTTATATCCGTTCTGTGAATTCCATGTTCGCGTCCTCCGCCAGCTCCCTCCCGGCCCCCGCCGTGAGCCCTCAGCTTCACGGTTCACAGGACCTGCCTTCCGCTTCTCTTCCGTTCTCCACAACCTAGAGCGATCTTCTCAGATTGCCTCCGCAGTGTGTCAGGCCTTCCCTCCTCACCTTCAGTGCTTTCCCAATGCCCTTGGGATAAAGAACAACACCCTTGACCCAGCCTGTAAGGTCCGGCCTACCTTTTAGATCTCAAGAACCATTCCCCCTAGTTCCCCATTTACCTTCTTTCGTTCCTCCTGATGTGCTGCTGTCCTCCTCCCCGGTGCTGGCACACATTCTCTCCCCTCTGGCCATGCACCTCACCCCTACCCCTACTTGCAGAATGAATGAATGCCTGCCCACACGACAGAGCTCGTCTCAGTCCCCCCCCCCCCCCGGACATTCAGTAATCCGATGCATTTATGTTTGACCATATTTTATAAACTACATCTGTTTGTGTGATTTTTGTGGGCCTCTCCCACTGGACTGCAAACTCCATGGAGGCAGATTCTTTATCTTTTTTGTCTGTCTGCTGTCTGTATCATCAGCGCCTGACCCGGGGCGTAAGCTCCCCCGGGTCTGATCACTTAGCACTTGTGAGTGTGTCCTCTGTAAAGCCTCATACGGAAGTACTTTAACAGGAGCCTAGGAGTTAAAAGCACGTAGCTCTCATCTTTAAAGACCATGACCTCTTACTTGGAAAGTACGAAAAACACATAACACACGTAGCAATAACTGTCCGCACCTTTGAAGAAACACCTACGTAGGACCCACGTTTTTACTGGATACATTTTTGCTGCCAAAGTAGGGCTGGAGCGGACCGATTCTCGGTGTGGGAAGGTAAGTTCTTAGCATGTTTTTGCTCTGTGTTAATAAGCTAGTTGCAGGATTAGCTTAAATATTCTGTAATAATCTTTTAGAAACTGGCAATAGAGTATTTTGAGTTATTTTGTGAAAGGTGATTGCATGTTAACCATTCAATCAAAAGTGCGGAGCGATGGGGCACGACTTGTATGAATCTCAGACACTCATCGGTAGCATGCCCGTCTGAAAGATCTAGCACATTTAAAACAAGCTAAAAACCTATTAACATGCGAATTCTTCACCAGAAATGATGGCAAGCGGTTCCTGGAGTTAGCTGTTTAGCTTCTGTTTATTTAGGTTAAATGGTTAAGTATCAGTTACTGCTGCTGGGTCTCTTGTCAGGTAAGAGAATGTATACTGTGTTCAAATTTTCATGACGTTAGCGTGATCTGAAATGGGAATGTCTCTTGTCTGCGCGCCGGGCTTGTTTCCCATGCATTACAACTGCATTTAACCTGCTCTTTTCCTTTCCCTTCTGTCTCGGCATGCTTGCTTTCTCTTCCTGGACATCAGGAGCAAAAGCGTATAGATGGCACAACCCGGGAAGTGAAAAAGGTTAGGAAGGCCAGAAACAGGCGCCAGGAGTGGAGTATGATGGCATATGACAAAGAGCTTAGACCCGACAACAGGCTGTCTCAGAGTGTGTACCACGGAGCGTCTTCCGAGGGATCCCTGTCCCCAGACACTAGGTGTGTGTGCGTGTGTTGTAGCAAAGCCTCCGCGTAGTACTTGGTTTTATTATGTGTTGGAAACGCACCAGTGGCTTTGGTGTTAAATGGCCCGCGATATGTTGCCAAAATTTTCCTTAAAAATTAATGATATGTATTTTTTTGGCTTTGAAATAATACTTGAAAGTGGTTTCATTGTACGTTGGGTTGCTTTGTATGATTTTCCATCGCTCTGACTCAAGTTGATTGTTCCACTAACCTAGATGTAGTGTTTTTAACAGCGATGCTAAATTTGGGCTTAATAACTGCCAATGGCTTACATTTTTGTTTTAATAATCATTTAATCCTTTCTCTACCTCTGTAGCTTATAATGTTGAATTTCCTTTGCCACGTGATAGCCAAAAATAATTAGCAGGTGGTAACTGATGTGCCCAAGTTGGAACTTTAGTGTTCTTTTTGGAAACCTTTTCTAAGAGTGATGTGCGACAGAGAGATAGTCATTTCTTCAGTTTACTAATCTTCTGTATTCTAATTTCAGGAGAAGAATTCTGTTGGAGTTACTTTAAGAATTTGTAAGCATTTAAGTAATAATATTCTTTGCAGGGGCGAATGATGTGGTCGTTAAGTCACATTTATTGCAAAAGGGACTCACGGAACAACAAAGACTCACTAGTCAGTTTGTACTTCTACTTTAATTTCCCATCTCTGCTTCTGTAAGGTCGGGGTCTCCTGCTGGCCAAAGGCCTCAGAGTCTTCCGTCAGCATTTCAAAATTTGAATAGAGAATTCTTTTTTTTTTTTTAATTTTATTTATTTATTTGACAGAGAGAGAGAGATCACAAGTAGGCAGAGAGGCAGGCAGAGAGAGAGGGGGAAGCAGGCTCCCCGCTGAGCAGAGAGCCCGATGCGATGCGAGGCTCGATCCCAGGACCCTGAGATCATGACCTGAGCCGAAGGCAGAGGCTTTAACCCACTGAGCCACCGAGGTGCCCCTTGAATAGAGAATTCTTAGGTGACTCAAGATATGTTTCAAAAACAGCAACAACCCAGACCTTACATTAGATCGGTATCCTTTTTTCTTAATTTTTCTCTCTATAACCTCACAGACTCTGCGCACTGAAGATATTTCATATTTGGTACTTAACTGCGCCCAGAAATATCCCTACCGCAGAAGGGCCGTCAGCATTGGTTGGCTATGCTAGGAGGCAAGTTCTAGGCAGTTTTTCTGTACAAGCTGTTACCTGTTCAGTACTAGGGAATTATTGGAGATGTAACTGAGCATTCACCTCAACTGTGAATCTCTATGTCCACTTATGTCCATAGAAAATAATACTGATGATTCAGGTTTGCTCACCGGTCTTGGGGTGAGGTGGGGTACTTGAATATTATAGATAGCCCCCAGGGTGTTTTCTCCTAACTAATTTGATGGTGATTATTTACTCATGTAAAACATATACTTTATTTTATAATATTCCATATATATTCTTATTTCAGTAGGTACAGGTGGAAAAATATTTTTTAATCCCTCAGTTGAATGGTTGCTATTCATTCTAGCGTCTGAGACTGAGTTCCATGTTGGATATAAAATCAATGATTACTGAGATTATTTAGTATTCTGCCGTTGTATTTATGTTGTTTAGATAGATCGTCCTTTCTCTTATTTTTCAGCGCACAAATTCTCTTTCCCGTGGCCTCTTACTATCTGCGTGTACCAGATAATAGATTAAAATTCATCATTGTACTTGGATTCTATCCCTTAACTTAGAATCTTTTATTTTTTATTTTGCTGAAGCATATCACTTTTTTCCTTATTGTAAACTAAGATGAACTTCTTTTATTTGGAAGTTACAGAGAAAAATTAAAATCTTATCCATCATCCCATCACCCAGAGAAACCACCGTTTGCTTTTTAGCATATTTCTTAGCATATTTCTTTCTTTGGTCATTTTTCTGTACATATATATGTTTTTCTCTTACAAAATTGAAATCATGCTCTATTTTTTCTATCTGTTGACATTTGTTATTTCATATTCATGTTTTGAGCATTATTTAGGAACATGGTTTTTAATGGATGTAAGGGGGACAACAGTTAACTCTAATATCGGACTTCATGGCATGTATATGATCGGTTCATGTAAGTAATCTGTTTTAACCCAACCCACATACACTAACCATAACATTTTGCTTTCTCTGTAGACCAGCAGTGGTTTGACTGTAAGCGTAAATTTAGGCTGAGAACGGGCATGCTTGCCTACTGCCCTCTCTCGCCATTATCAAGCGGTGTGAGACCTCCAGCCCAAGTGGCCTTATGCTCGTCTCCTCCTGTCCCACGCCCTGTGCTACAGCCATCCAACGGCCCGCCTGTCCGCCCACGAGACCCCAGGGGGGTCTTTTGATTCTCCCACTGAGTCTCTGCTGCCTTCACTTCCTCCTTTTTCCACATGGTCTCCACTCTTACCAGTTCTCTTTGCTGTGACAGATAATCAGTGCCGACCGCGACACTTCAGTGTCACCATCTCCCACTCATCTCCACGTTGGCACGGCGTCTTCTGTGGCCGACTGCTACCTTCCTGTGCGGTGTCCGTCCCCCAGCAGGCCCCCGACCCCCCACCTCTCCTCCAGCCCGCTGGTGCCCCCCTCACCGAGCAGCCCCTCTTGAGCCCACCCTTCCCCAGAGCCCTGCCCCCGCAAACTCTCCTGCTGGAATCCTGACCCTTGGATGCTCACTGCCTGCTTCTTTCTCCCCCCTCCGTCTGGTTTTCCCCTTCCTCGGGCTGCGCGGGGGCTCCGTCACAAAAGCCACTTTATGAGGGTAGCACTCTGAGTCACGCCACACCGTTTACAATTTCCGGCTTCTCCTCCCATCAGGAGCACTCTGTATTTTGCTAGATCAGTTTGTTTCCTGGAGAAAGTCGTACACGACAATCTGTGACATAGGCACACGGAGTCCACACGTCATCAGTGACTCCAGAGTTTTAGGTATTTATGTTTTTAAAATGCGCTAAATCTAAAGCCAGGTCAGGTTCTTCTCCCATTAAAACGTTTTAATTTTAAATATTTACAACTTCCTTGCGTAGTTTGCCTAGTTCAGAAGACATACCCCTAGCCACGCCGTAATCTGGAATTTATACTGCAGTTAAGGAGGAAAAAAGTGACTTGCCAGTTATTACTATACTGCAATCAGGGAAGAAAAAAAGCAGCCTCTTGCATTTAGGACGGTTTTCTCTGCTGCGCGATGCTCCGGTTAGGGAAGCTGCTGCCTGAGTTTCAAAGATGGAAACTCGGTTGGTGTCTTCCCCGCCCCACCCCCTCCATCCCCAATGTGTGTTTGCCTGTTTCCTCTAGAGAGAGAGACACAAGCTGACCCCTCACAGAAGCCAGCAAATACATGTGAGAAGAGTAAGGACAAGAAGAGAGGAGTGGGAGAGAAGGAAAATGGGCATTGAGTTCATGAGTGATGCCAAGGAGCTGGCGCAGGCAGGGGGCACCACCGTGGACGCAGTGCCCAGAGGGTTCGTCACCTTGCTCTCCGGGACCCCAGCCTCAGCTTGCCCGCCCTGCTTCGGCTGCCCTGACAGGTCGCGCATCCCAGAAACTGGCCTGTAGCCTGGGCCGGGGACGCGCCGCTGTCCTTACTAATGCCGGTGGCCTGCATGGCCGCCACCCTCACGTGCCCGCGCGCTCCCTCCGGGGGGAGGGGGGGTCCCCTCCCGCTGGCATCCTGGCACCCGCATCTTTCTAGGCTCTGCTCATCTAACACCCCATCTCCATTCCAGAGTTTCACGCTCCGCCGTGCAAAGAAAAGAAGCCCTTTCCACACTGCACCGCGCTCTCTCTCTCTCTTGGCTAAATACAGTCCTTCTGTTTAAGAAAACTACAACCCACTGAATTGCATTCTTGATTTCTTCTGCTCTTCTCACTGTTCATATTTATCCAGCTCACCTGCCATTTTATAATTTCTAATTATACGCTGTCAGTTCCGATGCCACTGAAATCCTCTGTCTTAGGCGCGGCGTTTTAATTAAATGGAATTTGTCTTGTAGCCTTCTCTCTTAGACACAAAGCACGCTGAAATATCGTGAAAATGGGGCTCTGCTGTTTCCTGCTTGCCGATCTGACTTACCCACTTCAGCGCGGGGACTCTGAAGCCATATAACACTGGGGCTTGCTGCTAAAGTAGTCGTTCTCTCGTTGCTCGGAGGCTCTCATAGGGCTGGACAGAGTCCAGAGTAAAGGAAATCAGTGTGTGATTTCTGTACATCGGCAAAGTTATTTTTCAAATAATATGCTCATGCCTGCTGGGGGGAATCTTTTTACTAAATTTGCCTTTCTCCCCCCTCCCCCTTTCCTGAACATCAGGTCGCATGCATCAGATGTCACGGATTACTCCTACCCAGCGACTCCCAACCACTCTCTGCACCCTCAGCCCGTGACCCCTTCTTACGCAGCCGGGGACGCGCCACCACACGGGCCGGCAAGCCAGGCGCCCGAGCATGAGTACCGACCCCCCTCCGCCTCAGCGCGGCACATGGCCCTAAACAGGCCCCAGCAGCCGCCGCCGCCACCCCCACCGCAGGCCGCAGAGGGGTCCCAGGCCTCCGCACCCATGGCGCCAGCGGACTACGGGTAACTCGGGACTCCTATCCTCTCCTTCCGCTTGCTGTCGCGTTGGGAGTTTGCTATTTGTGGTTTACAACTTTTAGCTGAATAATCATCCCTGAGGGGCCAGATGTGGCCAGGGATCTCTGGATGTAGATAGTACCAGTTATGACCAGTTCTGTGTTAAAACACTCCGTGTCACTCTGGTCCCCTTTTCTTAGGGTTGGGTCTCCGGTTTGTGTCTGTATTCATGTGTACACACTCCCTCATACGTAATGTGTGTGTGTGAATGCGTTGCTAAGCCAAGAGAAAGGATGAGACGCTGATTTTGTGAACCTGTCCTAAGCCCCCAGGTCTATGTCCGTGTTCCCGGTGAACCACAGAGAGTTCCTGTCACGAGTGAGAAAACTCTCCAGGGCAGTCGCCCATGAGCCCCTGCTTGCACTTGGTCGTATAGTGCCCTTTCTTGATCTCTTGGTGCCCAGACGTCCTGCTACCCCCAGGCCTTTTTGTTTTCTGTCCCTTGAGTAAAATCCAAACACCTCCTAAAGAATGCCCCTCATGCTTGAGGGTTATTAATGTAAGCACCCACCTTTATTTTGATAGGCTGCCTTTTGTCCTCTCTTTTCTGAATTAACTGTAATCTTTAAAGAGTTAGCCCCTCCAAGACAGTGCTTAGGAAAGTTGAATGTGTGTTTCCATTAATGTGTGTGTTCTTCAGTCCAGAGCAGTGTGTACCACCTTCTAAATGTACGTCCCTCTGCTTTCAGAGGTTCTCTTCCGTTGCTTCTCCTGAAGGGTCCCCACAGTGTGTCCTGAAGCTCTAAGGGTCCAGCAAAGTGAGGATCTGTAGTCCAGTAGGATTTAGTGGATTTCTTAGGTGTAGGACTTTTCAAAGATTTTTATATTCTAATGGGCCTTGTGGGCTTGAGGAATTTCCATGGGGATGAAGTATTAAATAAAGAATTTCCCAAATCTGCATGACCACAGAACCCTTGTAAGACAGGTTTGCAAGCCACCTACCTTTGAGATGCCCACAATGAAGGATAGATTTGAAATGCTGTTCATAACCTTTGCAGTAGAATATTTTACTTTACCCTTCCACAGAAAGTTACTTTTTTAAAAAAATTTTATTTATGTATTTAAGAGAGAGAAAAACAATGCAGATGGGGGTTGGGGGGGGGATGGGCAGAGGGAAGAGAGAGAGAATCCTAAGCAGATTCCACGATGAGCCTGGAGCCCCACTCGGGGACTTGATCTCAGGACCCTGAGACCATGACCCGAGCCAAAATCAAAAGTGGGACACTTAACCGACTGAGCCACCCAGGTGCGCCGAAAGTTACTTTTTGAGTGGTTCATTTGTGTAGATGAGTTTCATCATCGTGAATAATGGAGACGTGTAAAAATGACTGGCCCAAAGTGTGGATATTTGCATCCTGTAGTGTTTTAAGTGTAGAGGACAGTATGTATTGTGTCTGGGGGACGCCCCTGAACTGGGCGTGTTCGAGTCTCTGAGGATGTGACCGTTGCTGTTTTCCTGACTCCGTGTGTTTCATCTCTTTGTTAGGATGCTGCCAGCACAGATAATTGAGTATTACAGCCCCTCAGGACCTCCTCCTCCTCCACCTCCCCCCATGATTCCTTCAGCACAAACTGCTTTCGTCAGTCCCCTCCAGATCCCCATGCAGCCCCCCTTCCCTGCCGCGGCGGGCTCCTCCTACTCCGTTCCTCCTCACCCTCCCGCCGCTGGGCTCGTGGTCACAGCCCCGCCGCCTCCGGGCCCACCGCCTCCTCCACCGGGCCCTCCTGGCGCGGGCTCTTCTCGCTCGTCCTCCCCGATGCACGGCCCCCCCGCAGCCGAGGCGAAGCGCCCAGAGACGGCACAGCCGCCCATAAGTGACGCTCGAAGCGATCTTCTCGCCGCCATTCGAATGGGTGAGTGAGCGCCTCCCACACTGCGTTCCTTTTAGACTTCTTTTCGCCTCTAGCCAGCTACAGCCTAGTCTCCTTCAAATGACTACTCTCTCCACTAAACTGTTTCTTTAGACTAGGGTTAAAGGCCACTTGTTTGAGCTCGTTGTTTTTTTTTTTAACAGGAGCCCTGTTCTTGCCAGGGCAAGATAAATACACAATAATCAAGTATTGAGAGAATTCGGGAAGGCTGTACTTGACTAGGAATAGATAATAAAGATAATCATCAATTAACCGGATCTTTCCGCTGCATTCTACTGCAGGGGTAAACGTATAAATGAAAGAAAGTGAGCACGTATCAATGATTGAGTTATTTTTAAAAATATAAGCTATGTCCTAGACTCTCCATATTTTCAGCTTGATGAGGGAAGCCAGTAAGTTTTTCAACATTTATTTAGCAGCGAGATTCTTTTGTCAGCTGAAAGCCCTACACTGCACCCCAGAACATGAGCCATACAGAAATAGAGCGTCTCTGGTCAGATCAGGTTGGAGCAGCCCAGACGCTCACCCGTTTGGCATCCCCTCGGCATCACACGTGAACCATCTGTTCCAGCCCGTTTATTCTCAGCCCTCGGGCCCAGCCCAGGCCGGCCGAGGGTCACTGACCGGGTGCGCAGATGTCCTAGGAGCTCCCCGTTCAGCGGGGAGCCGCACCATCTCTTAGTCATAGGCTCGTTTCCATCTGGAAGGGATTGAGAAAGGCGACACTGACATCCTTCACAAGACAGCTGGGACATTACTGCCTCTGCTTTTCACTTGAGTGTCCCCAAATCAGACCCGAGTGTGGCACACAAGCCCAGCCTTCTCATATGTCTTCAACGTCATTGACACACTTTGATTTTGTCAAGAGAAGAAGTCCCAGAGCTATGCGACCTCGCTGATAACAAATTTAGGGTCATAGAAGGACAGTTCTTGTTTTTGGATACCTGTGAGCCCCATCCAGTAAGAGTGATCACATAACCAGGATCTAATCATGAGGAAACCTCTAAGAAGCCCTCATCAAGGGACAGTCTACAAAGGAGCTGCCTGTTCTTCAGAAACGTCAAGATCAGAGAGCACAAAGACTGAAGAACTGCCCAGATGAAGGGATATTAATGAAAGACGACAGCCAATGTAATCAGTGTTCCCATGTTGGATCCCAGTCCTGGTGGAAAACTGCTGCTGCTAAGTCTACTGGCAAAATTTATATAAAATTTATAGAATAGATGATAGTATTGTATTTCTGCTACTAGTCTGATTTTGATCATTGTTTTTTAGGAATTACACATGAAGTATTTTAGGGGTAAAGGAATGTTATACGCTACTTATTCTCAGGTGGTCCAGAAAAAAGTGTGTGTATATAAGCAAGAACGATAGAGAAAGGTTGCTAAAACAAAGTGGTCAAATGTTATCATTTGAGGAATCTGGGTATAGTTTTTATGGGGATGTTTTTCTACTTGTCTTTCTTTTGGTGGGGAGAAAGGCAGAGGGGGAGTGAGCGAGAGAATCTTAAGCAGGCTCCACGCCCAGCATGGACTCTGACTCTGGGCTCTATTCCACAACCCTGAGATCATGACCTGAGCCAAAATCGAATCGGATACTTAACCAACGGCACCATCCAGGTGCCCCGTTTTTCTACTAGTCTTACAGGGAGGGACTTTATAAAATCTGAAATTGTTTCAAAAGAAAAAGTTGAAGAATTAACTTTTAATCATCTTTGTCACCCACTGTTAATAAGAAAGTAGATGACTATTTTATATTCATTTTTATTTTTTAAAGATTGTATTTATTTGACAGAGGGAGAGAGATCACAAGTAGGCAGAGAGGCAAGCAGAGGCAGAGGGGGGAAGCAGGCTTCCCGCTGAGCAGAGAGCCTGATGGGGGGCTCGATCCCAGGACCCTGAGATCATGACCTGAGCCGAAGGCAGAGGCTTTAACCCACTGAGCCACTCAGGCGCCCCTATATTCATTTTTAGCAATAACTGGTGAAACAAAGATCTCCCTTACCTCCCCGCACTAGCCAAAAGCTACTGGCCTAAAATGCTGCTTTCCAAGCCTTTGGATTATAGCAAGTCCAGGAAATGTTCATGATAGAAGTGCTCTGTATTTGTACACTCCAATATGGTAGCCACGTGTAGTGGCTACCCTAATGGAAGGTGCAGCTCCGGAATTTTCTCTCATGATGTTCATGTGCACTGGAATTCTAAATTATTGTTTCAACACATTACTACAAACAGCATTACGACTTTGAGTGCTTTTTCTTTTTGGCCACGAAAGTTCCATTTCCCAAGCTTTTCTCATTTCAGATTTCCATTTTTTTTTTAAAGATTTTATTTATTTGATGGAGAGAGACACAGTGAGAGAGGGAACACAACCAGGGGAAGTGGGAGAGGGAGAAGCAGGCTTCCTGCTGAGCAGGGAGCCTGATGCAGGGCTCGGATCCCAGGACCCTGGGATCATGACCTGAGCCGAAGGCAGATGCTTACCGACTGAGCCACCCAGGCGCCCCCTCATTTCAGATTTCCAAAACTTTTTACCTTTTACCTTTGGTGTCAGCAGGGAGGGGAGAAAAAAAAAACTAAATAGATCTATTAGTTTGTTTTCCTTAATTTGGAGCAGGCAGAGGGATTTAATTCTCCTCTTCGGGTTGCGTCCCCAGGGATTCAGTTGAAAAAGGTGCAAGAACAGCGCGAGCAGGAGGCCAAGCGTGAGCCAGTCGGGAACGACGTGGCCACCATTCTGTCCAGACGCATCGCCGTGGAGTACAGCGATTCCGACGACGACTCGGAGTTCGACGAGAACGACTGGTCCGACTGAGGCGGCGCGCGTGCGCAGCGGGGGCGGCGCGCTGACGGGGCCCGCCAGCAGGGGGCGGTGTGTCGGCACTGTATTGAAAATTTTAAGTGGTCTCAACACCCACATAGTGGTATAATCCTGTAGCTTAGCAACTTTTGTATTAATAATGTGATATTGCTTTTGCACATCCAAAAATTCTGGGTTTTTTCAGTATTTACTGTGTAATACTTAAGTGCCACTAAACATAGCAAATTGTGCTGCACCCGAGGAAATACGCTGTAACTATCGCATTGTCCTGAAAACAGCCTCTTGCTTCCTTTTTTCTTGGCCATGAGAGTACTTAGTGCAGTTTGGGTTTCCTCTTCTTGATCACTATAATTCCGCAGACTTGCCGTGTGTTTGTGAAGCTGCCTGGTGTTCGGTCTTTGCAAGATTAATGACCGTGTGTCAGAGTGACGTCTTCCAATCAGTCAGTGATACTGTTTCACCCTTTTTTGTTCGTTTGTTTCGAACGTGTTTCCCAAAAAGTTGGCTCTAAAGGGAAGGATTTAACAGGTCAGGGGAATCAAACGAGGCTGCTTCCCGTTTCTTGGCTC